>OX459048.1:19871409-21071409 GCA_949775005.1 Orthosia gothica | reverse complement strand
TTTAAGTCAAGTTTCATGTTTATTCAGCCAAGAAATCGGATTCTTCAAAAAAAATTACATATCCTAAATCATCTTTTGGGGGTAGTTTAAAAAAACCAACAATGAAAGCCTTTATTGTTTATTTAGATTGGTATTAATGAAAAGTTTCAAGTTTATTAACTGAAATAATAAGATTCTTCAAAAAAAATATGTACACCCCTAAATCGTCTTTTGGGGGTAGTTTCAAAAAATAATAGTAGCAACCTTTATTATTCATTTAGATAAGTATTTGTGGCATGTTTCAAGTTTATTGTTCAAAGAAATCTGATTTTTCCATACAAACTTCAACACCCCCTAAATCATCATTTGGGGGTAGTTTCGAAAAACTAAAAATGTCAATCTTTATCATTTACTTAGTGTACTATTTGTGCTAAGTTTCAAGAATTTTGGTCGAAGGAATTAGATTTTTCATACAAACTTTAAACCCCCTTTTTACCCCCTTAGGGGCAGAATTTCCAAAAATCCTTTCTTAGTGCACACTTACGTCACTTGAAGAACCTTTCTGCCAAATTTCATGCTTATAGGCTTAGTAGTTTTGGCTGTGCGTTGATTGATCAGTCAGTCACCTTTCGCTTTTATAGATATAGATATATGCAACTGGCTGACCCCCGGGCTTCGCTCCCATCAACTGCCTATCCTGCCTACCCGGCCAACCCTGCCTACCCTGCCAACCCTGCCTACCATGCCAACCCTGCCTACCCTGCCTGCCCTGCCTAACCTGCCTGCCATGCCTACCCTGCCTATCCTACCTACCTACCTAATAATTTTTATGTATCATCAATAGTTTTCTCAGCGCACGCCAAAGAATGAATTTTATAGGCAACATTTTGTTACTTTGGGTTACGTCATTGCAATTTTCGTATGAATCTTTTTTTTTTTAATATTTTACACTCAGGAATAATGTAGCTTCCTACTGGTGCAAGGATTTTCAAAATTGGTTCTGTAGATTCAGAGATTACCCCCTACAACGTCACAAACTCACAAACTTTACCTCTTTATAATATTAGTATAGATTTATGCAGTTTTTAATATATTTCTTTATTATATGTCGCATTCTAGCAAAACAAATCCTGATGGCTTACTCGTTCTACCGTTTTATCAACAGAGAAATGCGAGATCGTCATGGTTAGGTACATTTAATTATTTGCCAAATGCATTTCTTTGGCACCACCCACCGGCGGCCTTGGGTAGTTCTCGTGTAAACTTTGCCACCGACAACATATTTGTTAAAAACATCTTTATTTCCCTCGGCCTTATTTAATTTAATTTAATCTCGGTTTCTGATTTTTCTCCGGACTGCATTGGGTTACGACTCAATATAATCGTAACTTCTGAAGCACACTAACAATCGGCAATAACTCCAGAAAAAGTACCATTATTTTGGGTACTTTTCTCATTTCCGTAGTTTGTCTACTATTTTAATGGACTGTGGTTTTTCAGCTTCTTCGGTAATTTGCATAAGTATACCAATGGTATACCAGCAACACCATCCCTACTAGCATCCGTTTATAATATGCTATCTTTATTTGGATCAAAAATTGATAGAACACATTCAGACATTAATTTGTTCTTTAATTATTGAAATGCGTATTCATGCACCTTGCCTCATTCCCAGACAGAGCACTTCTTTAACAGCTTTGAGAGTGGAGCAGTTATCTTAACGCAGTTCTTAATAAATTTCCTAAAGTAGCTGACAAGGCCAAGAAACTATCGAAGTTGATGTTCTGTTTTGGGAGTGGGTTAATTTCGAATGGCTTCCAGTTTGGGCTGATTTGGCACACAATCCAGCTTGATTTTATATCCTAGAAACTCAATTTCATTTTTGAAAAAAATACATTTCTTTCGATTCAACGTGAGCCCGTTTGCCCTTAGGATTTGGAGAACTCGATCTTATAATTTTAAATTTTCCTCTACAGTTTCCGTAACTAAATATACGTCATCCAAATACAAAATGACATTCTCGAATCTTAAATTTCCCAACACATTGTTCATCATATCGATACCACTGGGCTCAAAGGACGTATAGCACAAAATAATCCATGTTGTTTTATGCTTTACGCCCTTTGAGCAAAGCACAAAATAACAAATGTTTGTTTTGTGCTTTACGCCCTTTGAGCCCAGAGATATCGATATGTTGGCAGCATGATGGTGCGTTAGCCAGCCCAAACGGCAGTCTTAAAAACTCGTAATGACCATCCTTAGTAATAAAGGCGGTCTTTTCTATAGATTGCGTTTGCATTAATATTTGATAATATCCACTTTTTAAATCTAGACTGGAAAAGCATTTATAGCCCTGAAGCCTATCTATAAGATACTCAATGCGCGGCATTGGGTGACTTACTTTGACTTAATGTTTCACCAATCATTTCACCAACAGCTCTACATTGGAGTTGGTCTCGGGTCAGTAAATTCCGAGAATTTGATGAAGACAGCGGATGACATAGACTTGTATTTTGTATTTGGCGTGAGATGTCCTTTGTAACCTTCCACGTGGGGACTGACTTGCATCGCGTCAGGCGTCGATGTAGCTGACAAACGGAAGACCTCTTCAAAGTGTTCACGCCAGCGAAATAGCTGCCCTTCTGACGTCACAATGAACTAACCATTTTTGGATTTCAGCGACTTTCTCGACTTGCTATTACCTGCCATGGTTTTGGTAGCATTGTACAACTCTTTCAAGTTGCCGGAGTTAGCAGCTTGTTGAGCACGATCAGCAATACCATCAGCCCACCGTCTCCTATCTTTGCGGGTACTGCGATAGATTTCCTTGCGTTTCTGACGGTATTGCGTGTTAAGTAGGGCTTGCAATCCGGATCCGGATAACCGTATTATCCGGATATCCGCCGATTTTCAAATCCAAATAATACACAAGATACAGAAGGTTGCTCTTCTTTAACTGTAAGCGTATAAATTAAAACACAAATACGAGAAGAAATCATCCGGTTTATGAGTCAGCCATCTTCTGCGCAGCGACCGACTTCTTCAACAATTTTTTTTTTTCTAATTATCTATAGGCTCGCGTTTGACCACCTCGAAAAAAAATACTAAATGATTTAGACACCACAATTCAAGTAATGATGACACTATATGATGAGAATGGTCAGAGAAGCAGGCATTTAGAAAGGTTTTAACTTCCATGAAAGAAGATTCATTAGATAGTTGGGACAATCTCATGACCGACGATCGTGGGTGGTGCATTCAATATGCAGTCGCCTATCCAGTGCGTTAAGATTTTTGAGATCATATTACCAGAATTTGGAAAACAAATAATTTAAGAATTACGTACTCGTAACCGTACAACCGATCTCAATTTTAATTAGAATTGTTTTTAGTATGAGAAGAAGAGATACAAATTATTTGTGCGGTGACGGTGTTTTATTGTATAATTTTAGAAAGTGAACTAGTTTTTTTATGTGATTATTACTTGAAATATTGGTACCTATAGTTTATTATTTCTTTGTCATTTTGCTTGAGACACTGATTAAAACGCGTTACAAAAGCATATTAGTTTTATTTATTACAAAAACTAAAAAAAAACCGTGTTATCCGCATTATCCGATTACTCCGGATAGTAAAAAATAATATTCGTTTTATCCGGATAGTAAAAATTTACGGATATTGCAAGCCCTAGTGTTAAGGTCTGCTCATATGACGTCGTTATGGGTCTCAAGCAGTCTCAGATGAAGATTCCTTCTATCTTCGATCAGCAGCCTAATTGTGTAAGTGAATTCGGCAAAGGAAACAATCTGGTTCTTTCCCAAAAACACACACATACACAAAAAAGTTGAATAAGGATTCAACTATTTTGTGTATGTGTGTGATCTTTCCTCTTTATAATATTGGTATAGATACCATTTCATAACATAGCATCAAGCCAAGGGGTACGCAGATCTCTCATTTCACAGGTTATGTTCAAGTTTCATGATATTCGGGCAATCTATTCTGGCGTTATATGTACCTTACTAAACAACTTGCCTATTAGGTAGGTACAACTAAAAAGTGAAAAATAAAAAAAACTTTTTTTGCAAAAAAATGCTACCGGCTTCCAAATAAAAACTACAATGTGAAAAATAACTTACTTTTGGAAGTCGGTGTCTTTTGTAGGTACCATTTTTTTTGCGTTATGGACAACGACTACCAAAAATAAAGTTCTCTTTTAACCTCTTTTATCTGTTCTGTGGTTCACTCTATCAAAAGTTAGATGAATTTAAAGCACTGACCTCCATATATACAAGTACGCTGGACCTACGATAAGCCGGGCCATAGAGAGGCGATTTGATTTTCGCCATTTTGGCGCTGATGGCAGAAGTGGGTGGTAACGGAACTAAAAATAGAGATGGGACAATGAGATAAATACATCGATAAAACACATTTCCGATAGACAGATATTTCCGACGGGTTATATATTATGTTATATATACTTAATAAAGCTGATGAGTTTGTTTGGTTGAACGCGCAAATCTCAGGAACTACAAGACCGATTTCATAAGTTCTTTCACCGTTTGATTGGTTCGTTATCCCTGAGTGACATAGGCTATTTATGCACCAGGGAAGTAGCCGGGGCAGACTGCTAGTCTTAGAATAAGCTGAAGCCGGACAAAGGAGTACTTAGTATGTGGCTAGCTTAATCCAAAAATAAATAGGGAACGTTTTTAAATAGAAATGAGTTTTTTTTGGGATAGAGTGGAATAGGTAAGGTATTTGTAGAAAATAAAAATATATGTACAATTTTTTAACAGTTTTTATTAGAAACTTATTTTGTACATCACGACAAAATCAGACTAAACGCATCATTGAATAGAAGAATTATTCTTGTAGGACAGTGTACCCAAATATCATAATCCCCGAATAGACTTAATTCCTTAAGGTAGGTATATAAGACAACGATTACCTCACGCATACTCACCAACTTGAACATTGCTACATACAGCACGGCACGATTATTCACGATATATTAATTTTAACAGACAATAGTTAAAATCCCTCCGGAGCAACTGGACAGATTCTCAGCTGGACAGTTTCGCAACTGGACAGAGTATAGTCGTGAAAAAAATAAGTTATACAATGAAACATAGGTATTAAATATAAAAAAGTGTTTATTCAAGGAAAATCTATATAACCCAAAGACACGAAAATAGAAGAAGACCAGTCTTACAATCTGTTGTATTGAGTTTTTTTTAAGGGAACTAATTAATATAATATTAAATAAAAACTTCAATTGGACTTAAAAAACTTCTGATTACGGGGCGAAAACTAATATTGAGATAATTTTAATAATCGTAGGCGTTCTAAGCATGTCAGTCGCATTCATGACAATATCGTTATTAAACAAGCCGTAGGAATGATCAAGTTGAACAATATACGTTATGCCTGTGGTTATACCACCACCACCGTATGCAGTTTATAAAAAAAAATGTTTTTTGCCGTAATAAAACTCATTGGCGAGCCCAAATAATTTGTCGCGATAAAAAATTTCGTACATTTACACCTGTAATATATGAAGAGTAGTTTTTAACGGCTGCGTACAGACTATATACTTGGTGATGATTTGTTTTAATAAAATATGAAAGTGGCTGTTAAAATTATCTGACACTAAAGTATCCTTAAAGTTGTTGTGTAGATCAGGAAACAATGTTTCTATTTTATGTATCAGATCTTTAAGTACCTTTGCAGTTAATACTGCGGGAAAATTCGATTCTATAGGAGGTTTTCCATTATTATTTTTGCAAGCCTGGCGGAACAATGACTCTACCAATAAACAAACATTTACGACACTTGTAGAAGGCATTGTTAAACCACCTCTCGTTTTTTGTACAACGAGTGCTATACCATTTCTGCGATTCAATACAGAATCCTGTGGTTAAGACTCGCAAGCAACCAAGCAATCGTCACACTTGATTTTTTTTCGAATCGCTCGTATTACAAATCCTGCGATATAGACGACACATTGTTTAGAAGTTTCGTTTACGTTCGATTCCGGTACTGCCCAAAATAAGTGCAAAAATTCACCTATTTCATCTTGCAGTGTTGTTGATTCTGTTTCATCTAAACCATATTTTTTCATTGTACGTATATTTTCAGCATCACTATAAACATTTAAATCAAATTTATTGATTTTAGACCGTTTGGAAGAATGAGAAGATACACTTAATATGGCTATGTTGTTACCCTGGACGTTTCCAGTAGAATTGCTTATTTCGTGATGAATAAGCAATTGTTTAAATGCATTCACAAACTGAGCAGCTGTTGGGTTTGGACACCAACCTGCTGCGTATTGCACAAAAAAATAACTCCAAATGATCTTGGCTGAGTTTGTATGTCAATAAATAATCAAGTTCGGGGTTTTCTGCTCTAACATACGTGTCGTAAATATGAAGTACCGAAATAACTGCATTGTAAAACCCCAAAAAACCTGCTTTGCGACGTGATTTTACCAACAATGTATCATTAGCAAGCTTTAATTGGCTAAGATAATTGATTTCTTCCATTATTTTGGCCCGCCATCTCTTTTCATTGCTAGTCCTGAGTGGGCTTTTGTAACCACTGCCCCATGGATTTCTCACATTCAAAAAATCAAAAATACGGTCAACTGCCCTAATGAATCTAACAGTGGGAGCAGAACCTTTAAATTCTGGAATTTCTAAATCCTTGTCACAAAATTCAATGGCATCGGCGACACTGTTGCTTAGGGTTTGGGCGGCAAGATAGACCTTCATCACCATTTTTCTATAATTTACGTGTAAATTTCTCAGCCGATTCCCTAATCTTAGACCGTCGCTCTCTTGCAAAGCTGACAAATTCTCTATATACTCCCACTTGATAAAATTTTGTTCGTGGTCTTTGAGTACCTTTAAATCACCTATACAATTTCTAATGTTTTTAAGCATATGGCAGGGGTCAAATACTACATAAACCTTGTGACTTCTTTTTGAAGGGTGATAAAAGAAAGGTTTTGTGTTGCTTCCTGATTCTAAAACTGCTCCTAGTTTAGCAACTGTTGAAAAATGTTCCGGCGGCCCATCTAAAGTCAAGGAGCATATTTCAACTGAAACATCGTGCAAGCGAATTAGAGCCTGACGAATAAGGGCACTCTTTGTATCAGCAGATAATCCATTGATTAAAAAATAGGCGATTGGTATTTTCCAATTACCTTTTAAGGGAACAATCATAAAATCCAATGCGTCTTTACAATCAGATAAATCATTACTTTCAGAATCGATACCAAGATCAACATGACCACGCGTTATACCATCGCGACTACGAGTACAACTTTTCATTAAACTCATTTCATCCATAATTAAAGTACATATTAGTTTTTCACCTTTTTGTTTTGCTTGGTCGCTTTTAAGTTTCAAAGCATTAAAACATTCAACAGAGAACCCAGGATTCGCATCGACAGAACTGTACCATGAACGTATTACACTTGGATGTGGTAATGCTAAATTGGATTTTTTTCTTACAAAGTTGTATGCTTTTGGCGAGTAAAAATGGAGAGTAATTGCAAAGGATCTTAACTCTGATGGATACTTAGAATGGTTTACACTTCCGCCGGTATTTAATGACATCCTTTTAAGCAACTGTAGCTTAAAGTCATCATACTGATTCAACATATCCGCACAATCATCAGCAATCATTTTTCTTTTCTTTAATTCACCAATTACAGTGCGTAAACTAGAGACGCTGACCTTTAAACGTTTCACATGTTGTGACAAGATTTTTATACGAACTCTTGATTTCCTCAAAGAATTTTTAACTCTCTGCAATGCTTTTTTGAATGACTTAGGAGTGTTTTCATAACGATGATCATGCTTGATATTTTCACAGACTTCGGAGAGAGGCCTAGCCATCTTTGAGGTAGTACTCTGTTGCAGGTCACAGCTTATACTTCGATGCCTTCGACCTGGAAACAAAATTTCTGATAATCAACAATTAAACTACAAATCAAAAGTAAAAATATATATACAGTAAATAAGTACATAGACGACCCAATACCGGTACTGATGGAGCTATTATATTTTTCAGCTCACTTAATATCAGCAAAGCAATATGTTTGTGGCCAATGTAAAAGTACTTACAACTCAAGTTGTTGTCACTCTGTTCCATAATTAGTCTTCTTTTTACTTCTACAGCTATTGTCCCAGATACGGAGGGTGTAGGTGTAACCAGCCTTGTTCCTAATACAAAAGGTGTTGGGGCAACCATCTTTTCGTGTGTTGAAGGAGAACTTTCTAGCTTAGACCTAGCCTTCTTTGAGGCAATACTGTTTTTCGGGTCGCAACTTGTGCTTCGACGCTTTCGACCTAAAAACATTTTTTTTGTTTATCAAATACTAAACCACAAATGAAAAGTAAAAATATATCATAGCATAGAGCGCGCTCTTGAAGTAATTTAGATAAAAGGTGACATGTGACCCTAATTTTATTGATTAACTACTTACCACTGAAGTTGGTATTGCTCTGATCCATAAATAATGTTCTTTTTACATCAATAGCTATTGTATTAGGTACAAGGGGTGCAGGAGTAACAGTCCTTGTTCCAGACACAGAAGGTGTAGGTAAAACCATACTTTGATGAGTTGAAGATACGGTTGCTACAAAAACATATTATATTTTAATTTAAAATAAAGCCTTTATCGAAATAATATTATTTTTTGTTAACATACGATTTTAACATATGTTGTAAGGAACAGCTTCCCAAATAACTGGAAGGGTGTATAGCCCATCATTCAAAATCGAAATCTACTGATTTTTCATCAGAAAAAATCTTATGTATGACCCATCTATATATCATAGAAATAATATGGTATTTTTATACTTACTGGCACTGCTACAGAAAGTTGTTGGAATACTGCACTTTTTCAACGTAGTGCATGAGCTATGTATAATAAAACAGTCATCAGAGAAGTGCTTTGAACAGATGTTATCATATTGTTTCGGCCGCCAACTAGGCTTTTCAATATTTTTCAGCCATAATTCCAGTCTTCCTTTGTCAGTCGGAAACCTGTGAATTATTTTAAAATTATATGTATTTGATAATAAAAACCGGTCATCGACGATTTCCGTTCTTGAAAGTAAAAATATATCGACAGGAAAAATATCGATAAGTTTTATCGACAAGTAACTTTGACAGCTCTATTAAATTTTATTGTTTATAAAAAAATTGGTAATGCAAAGACAAATATGTTGTTATTACGTATGATAAGATTAATGATACATTTTTAAGTGTATATAATATTAATAGAAGTTTAATTTGTTCAATATTAGCCGTAAATTCACTTACTTGTGGAATGTTACCCCACTTCCCTTCTGGTAACGAGTTTTGCATAATACACACTCTTTCATAGTTTACCTATGAATGACCACCACTTATTTATGTATCAACTAAATTAATACGACACAACAAACAAGTTTAATAGCGTTAAACCTCCAAAAACACTTTAAAAACACGGGCGATTATCCGACATTTGCAAGTTACGTCAAATTTAGTTCTCTTCCCACGCATTGGGAGCGCTTCAAATTGGCACATTAAATACCTGTCATTTCGAAGGGTATCGTAAGTCCAGCGTACTTGTTTATATGGAGGTCAGTGATTTAAAGTGTTCAAGAACTAAAATATCACAACCAATCACAACACACGCCATGTCTCTGAACTCTGGCACACGCAATTCTGATACTAGGACAGTTGAACTCCGTATTCGATAGGGCGTTGTGCATTTGACGTCATTTACTGAATGGCGCTGATAACGTTCTCACACTTGAAAAAAAATGGTAGAAAGGAAGGGTTTGTAGCAAGTCAATTAGGGTAGGCAGGGGGTGTTAACTCTATACTTCGAATCAACGACTTACCTTCAAGGGCTATTTCAGGTGCGGCTAGAGTACAAATAATAATTCAGGACATAATGCACGAGACAAAAATAATAATTCAGAAAATCCAAAAACCCGACTGCTTAAACAGCGAACTAAAAAGATGTAAATAAGAAAAAAAATATGCTGTGCATCTTGGAGGATACATCTGGTTTTGGTCAGCCAGCTCGCGAATATGTATCCGACTGCACAGTATGTTTCTTTTTTCTTATTTACATCTTTTTAGTTCGCTTTTTAAGCAGTCAGGTTTTATTATTATTTATTTATTTAACACTTTTAGTTATTATTTTTTTTCGAATTAGGTCATTTAAACATAAAACTATTATACATTTTTGAAATCGCCTTTTATGAAGAAGAAAAAAATATTGGGCCCCCACAATATGGCGCCCAAAAGCCGCCATTTTTCTATTTTCCATTTTTAGGGTTCCGTAGCCAAATGGCAAAAAACGGAACCCTTATAGATTCGTCATGTCTGTCTGTCCGTCCGTATGTCACAGCCACTTTTTTTCGAAACTATAAGAACTATGCTGTTGAAACTTGGTAAGTAGATGTATTCTGTGAACCGCATTTAGATTTTCACTCAAAAATAGAAGAAAAACAAAAAAAGTTGGGGGTACCCATACTTGAAACTGAACCTAAAAATATTTTTTTTCATCAAACCCATACGTGTGGGGTATCTATGTATAGGTCTTCAAAAATGATATTGAGGTTTCTAATATATATTTTTTCTAAACTGAATAGTTTGCGCGAGAGACACTTCCAAAGTGGTAAAATGTGTCCTCCTCCCCCCCTGTAACTTCTAAAATAAGGGAATGATGAAACTAAAAAAATATTTGATGTACATTACCATGTAAACTACAACCGAAAATTGGTTTGAACGAGATCTAGTAAGTAGTTTTTTTCTAATACGTCATAAATCGTACACCGCAATTTACCAAGTACGGAACCCTTCGTGCGTGAGTCCGACTCGCACTTGGCCGGTTTTTAATGTAGCCAGTGACACTCGCAGGTTTAAGACGAATCGATTGACGTACGAATCATCAAAATCGGAAAACGCGTTTGGTCTCTGGAACGCCACATAGGAACAAACATACATACATTGACTGATAAACACATTACCCTCCTTCGGTAGTCGGGTAAAAATACGTGTGTGCGATGTGCAATGCCCAAGGTTCCGGGTTCGAATCCCAGCTATGGATAGGTATTTTTTATTTTTTTCGTTTTAGTGTAGTGTTCTGGAGTGCTACTAGATGGCGCGCACCAAAACTACTACCATTCGTTATCTGAGGTAGTTACTGCTTGAATACAAAGATGGCGTTCAGAAAACCGTTATGGATAAATGCGACACAGTCACGCGCTCGCCCGCGTTTGGTTAATTCAACGTCAAAGAGTAATATAATAAAACATCCGCATGAGGTCACTGACAAAAGCAGATTGTAATAATAAAACAACAAAGTCATACGAAACTAGAGTACTTTAATTACAAATATGATAAATTACTTTTATCTACTCTCTTATCGTAATATTAGAATTATAAACTTCAAAACGAGCTTATATTGACATGCTTTATAAACACAATACCGAAATTTAAAAATAGAATCATAATAAAACACTTTTTCTTTGCCAAAATAATGCTTTAATAGTAGTTTTATGAAACTGCATAGTATGGGGTATTAAAACATGAGCGTGTGTTTAATAGTATTCACACGAATGTTGCGGTGATGTGCTGGGTTTTGGCGCCATTCATACGTTTTGCAGGTTTTGCTGTACTGAAATTCATGAGTTTTTTAAATTCTTGCTTGTCAAAAATGTCTGATGAATGTGAAGAAAATTTGACTCCGTCCGATATTAGACTCGAGAAAATTATATGTTTTAAGCTATCATGACTTGGCATGGAAAATACAAAAAAGGGTATTTATTAGGTTCAATCCCAATGTATGAGTGTAGATAAAGCAGTGTATAAAACTGCACATAACTAGGTATTAAAACATTCGTGTGATATTATTAAAAACCTCGCCTACGGTTCGGTTTTAATACCCCTTAATATGCAACAGTTCCATAAACAACTATTAAACTAGAGTACGTTAAGTATACATATGATATTCATTATATATAGGTCGTTTTGTGTAAATGATCAAAATACCAAGTGTAACGGCAAGAATCAGGCAAAGGATTCGCCACATCCAGAGACTTCCTAGCGTGCACCTGCTTCCATCTCGCGCCTTCTTGGAGAACGATATCCATCTTGATAGTGCAGTCTTGTTTGTATCACGGTCTTTGTCTTCGGAAGTTCGTAATATGTCATCCGCTGTACCCAGCGATTGGATGTATTCCGGTAGTTCGTCTGGTCGGTTGAGGACATTTTGAAGCTGACCTTTAATCAATAAACGATCCTCCAGTGTCTCTGCTGTTGGATTCTTATCCGTCGTATCCTTCCCAATGTCTTCCAATTTGATGACGTCATCTGCGTAAATATCTATTTTTTCTTCTTCGTACATTCGACTGACTTTCGATGTTGATGGTATAGGTGGCGCACTACGATGAACCCGAACGTCTGTCTTATTTTTTCGACCGGTGAATATATGATTTGGATTTTCCATAGCGTCGACAGCGACAAACACCGCAAAAATCGACCGTCCGACGCAAAGGCTGTCGCTACACCGGCTACCCTGTGCGTGTATTTTTAGCACGAATTCCGAGAAACTGATCGAACCGGCGTGGATGGATAATTCCACTGCGCTGTTTTGAATGATCATGCGTTGTTCAGAGTCCAGGTTAATCGATAGGGCGTGGCCGAGTACAGCTGAAACGAACGTATTATTTTATCTAATATCGGAACGCAACAAATATAGTTTCTGCTTTGTCCGCGTCTGTGGCGCTAGTGTGTAACTGAGTAAAATACATGAAGTTATAAGTAAAGATGGAGGCCACACTTGGAACAAAATCTTGAGTCAAATACCTACGTATCTCCATCCCGCTTTCTGTGGGCCGACCTCTCTTTCTAGTGTGGACTATATTATTGCTATCTTCTTATTTAAATCTCCTAGATAATTCTTAGAAATAGTCACCACACTAGCCCAACCAGAAGTTAAACACTTAAAACACTGTCCAATAATTTACCTATAAATAAATACTTGAACTATGATTAGTTCCATAATTGAAAATCACAACATTGTAGGTCATGTGTGTATATCTGGATTGGCAAATCAATTAAGGATTCGGTAATGTGGCAAAATTAGCCCTATGTGCCAAAATAAATCATCAATATGGCGGTTGTTTACTTTGCGGTTCACAGCTTCGTTTGAGATTTTTCGATATTTTTAATGTTTTTAAAAATGGTGCAAAATTGTGTTGTGAGTGGTTGTGATAGTACGTGGTGTCCAAAAGGTGATATAAGAATTCACGCGTATTATAGTTGTTTAAATCGTGATTTCTGACATTGAATCATTGTAAACATATTTCTTTGTATTTTCACTTGATTTTCACATAATTTCCTCTTAAATCGATCAACCAGTCTTTTCAAAATAATTGTTAATGATAACTATGTCAAGATCAAATACATCTACATTGGATTTCATTGATTTTGTGCAATTTAATTTGTTTTTTTAACATGAAGTCATAATGCTGTAGTGTGACCATATTGAGGCTTGGGACGAAAATATTCTACGAGCTAAATTGATGGGCCAACTTAGAGAAAATAACATAGAAAACCAATATATAATGTCGTATCACAATATTTTACTTCTCTGTTGCAGGAAATGTTTAACCATCCCATCACGGACTCGATTGATTGTAAAGATTTGCATGAAACTGAGATAGTAAAGCAAATAGCTAATTCGTGTTTTCTAATGCGTATACGTGCTCACTTAAAGAGCCGTAAAGAAAATATTTTCAGTGATTTACGTGGTAAGAGACAGAAACTACCCAGAGCAACAATATTTAGTCATGTATAAATAGAAAAGTTATAATATATGATTTTAATTCGGAAAGTGTTTTTGTTTCCTTTTTGTATTTTTTTTAATATATTACCGTTCCTATTATAGTCCCGTATAATGTAGATACGTAATATTAAAAATAGCCCACGAGTTAAAAATACTCCATAACACCGTACTTACCACTCCTGCTCCTTAACACTGAGTAACCTAGAAATCTGAAAAAAACAGCTGTTTATTATGTTTCATTATTCCACAAAATTAATGAAACATCTGATGTCTTTCATCAAAAACATCCAAACTTTTACACTTAAACAAACAGTGATTGAGACGTGTAATTTGTTACACGCATGCATAATTATCATGATCTATACAATCTTTAGGGACTCGGTCTTAGTATTGTTACAAGATAGGGCAGCGCCATCTAGTGACGAGTAGAAGAACTAAGTAGTAACTAGTGGGGCCATCTAGTATCGAATAGCGGAACTAATGTTCTCGAAAGTTCGGGTCGAGTAGAATTTTCCAGAATGTTCGGTTCGAACATTCTGGAAAGTTTCTAGGAAGTTTCTAGTCGCTTCGGGATCGATGAGTTCAAAAGTCGATTGTTCTGGAAGATTCTCGAAGTACCTGGAACAGTATGGAACGTTCTAGAAACATCTTCCGGGCTATATAAAGAGCGGTCGGGTTCGTCGTGGGTCAGTTTCGATTGAGAAGCGATACAGAGCGATCAAAGCAGAAATCAGTGCGAAGTAATAGAATTGTTTAAGAAGTGTTTTTGTAATAAACAGTGATTAATTGAAGTCTGCCGTTTAAATAATTTATCCCTGAACCCCAGCTCGTAACAAATTGGTGTCAGAAGTGCCGGTTCTACCGAAGGAAGAAACGGAAGGGATGCGCACCAGGAGTCAGCGCCAGCAAGACGTAGACCAAAGGCGCATTGGAGACGCTCCCTCACCGTCATCAGGTGGACATGGAGATTCCGCGGCTGCAGCGGAACCAGCTCAATCGTCGGCGTCGCCTGACTTAGCCGCCCTTATGGCATTCATGCAAGAGCAGGCTCGCCGTCAGGAGGAGCAGGCTCGCCGTCAGGAGGAGCAGGCTCGCCGTCAGGAGGAGCAAGCTCGCCGCATGGAGGAGCAGATGCAGCGTGACAGGGAAGAGCAGGCTCGCCGTCAGTAGGAGCAGCTCTTGGTGATTAAGGATCTCCGCGGAGCCATTGGTAAGGAGATGAAAGAGGTAAAGGACCAGATCCAGCAACACGAGACCCGCATGGTCGAAATGGAGAAGTCAATACGTGGCCTCAAGTCTGGAGATGGGATCGTGGCAGCTGCGGTAGTGGCACCTTCACCTCGTGGTTTTAAAGTACCACCTTTCGATGGCTCTTCGTCATGGTCCGCCTACAAGATTCAGTTTGAGGCCGTGATGAAATCGAATGGGTGGACTAACGAACAGGCTTTGACTGCTCTAACCTTGGGTCTTCGCGACCAAGCCTTGACTGTGTTAGAGGCGCTGGGACAAGACGTCACTTTCGAGAAGCTTCTGGAAGCATTAGAAGCTAGATACGGCGACGCGCACCTGGAACATGTGTTACGGGCCCAGCTGAAAGACCGATCGCAACGGGTTGGTGAAACTCTTCAACAGTGGGCTCTTGAAGTGGAAAAACTGGTCCGGAAGGCTTACCAGTCGTCACCTGTGCTGATCAACGGGAACCTCGTACAGGCCTTCACGGATGGGATCCGCGACCTGGAGGTTAGGGCTGCCGTAAGGCTAGGTCATTTCAAGGACCTCAAGGACGCTCTAGCCCACGCTTTGGAGGTGGAGGCAGTTCGACGGGACGATCGAACTCACCGAATCAGGGAGGTTGCGACTTCACCCCGATGCTATGGCTGCGGAGAAAGAGGCCACATCCGATTGAGCTGCCCGAAGCGAAGGCCTCCCCACGTTGGTAAGCAGTCGCTAGTGGAAGGATCACCTGATGTCCCAGCTGGGCAACAGCAGCAGGGAAACGAGTAGATGCCAGGACTAAGGGGCGGGTGCTGGCTGGTGATGGAAGAGCCCCAAGGATCTCGATCTCACAATCCTGTGACGGGAACAGCCTGATCATCGAGGGCGAAATTAACAGAACACCTTGCAAGCTGACATTGGATACTGGGGCTTCTCGGACTGTTGTCAGTTTCCAACTAGCAAGAAGGTTTCTCGGGGACTTCTTCGGGAACCATGAAGGTGTACATCTGAGAACAGCCACCGGTCAGCACATAACCGTCCGAGGTGAGAAGGTGGTGGAAATGAAGTTAGGGAATAAAGTTTACCGCCACAATATTATCGTGGCTGACATAGTTGACGACTGCATTCTGGGTCTAGACTTCATGAGGAAACATCAGTGTGAGATTGACGTTTATCAAGGAGTGTTGAAGTGTGGCTCAGAAGAAGTCTTCATGGAAGGTGCATCATCGGGGAAGGTGTACTGCCTGGAAAAGGTTACTCTTCGACCAAGGTCAGAAACAATGTACGATTGTTACCATTTGTACCAGTTTGTCTACCAAGAAATTCTGGTCGGGAAAACCGATGTGTACTTATAGAAGGTTTAGATAACGATGCTTCATGGAAAATTGCACGCACATTGGTGAGGGGTACTAGTGTTTCATCGGTACGTGCACTCAACACAAGTGACCAGGACCTGGTGCTCAAGAAAGGAACAATTTTAGGCACATGTGAAGGAGTGGTTTGGATGCGTAGATGCCACGAACAACCTACCAACGCCAAAGTTCAAAGTACAAGATTCGATGTGTCATCGCTTTTTAGGGACTGCCAGAATAATCTGTCGGAAGAAGAAGAGAACAAGGTTAAGAAGATGTTGAACAGATTCGCCGACATTTTCTCAACAAATGATGCCGACATAGGGAAGACTGCGTTAGTTCAACACAGAATAAATACAGGAAATGAGGTACCAATCCGCCAGCGACCAAGACGTGTGCCAGTGGCACGGGAACGTGAAGTTGACGACATGGTCAAGGGTATGGTGAAAGATGATGTACTGGATGACGTGATTGAACCTTCATCCAGCCCATGGTGTTCGCCGGTAGTGCTGGTGAAGAAGAAGGACGGTAGCATGCGCTTCTGTGTGGACTATCGCCGTCTAAACGACATTACGAAGAAGGACAGTTATCCGTTGCCGAGGATCG
The DNA here is from genome assembly GCA_949775005.1 of Orthosia gothica. Taxonomy (NCBI): domain Eukaryota; kingdom Metazoa; phylum Arthropoda; class Insecta; order Lepidoptera; family Noctuidae; genus Orthosia; species Orthosia gothica. The sequence goes on along the minus strand of OX459048.1, from coordinate 21,054,393 downwards.
ACGACACGCTGGATACGCTAACAGGAATGAAGTGGTTTTCCACCCTAGATCTGAAGAGTGGCTACTGGCAGGTCCAAATAGACCCTCGGGATAAAGAAAAGACAGCGTTCTCTACAGGCAAAGGATTGTGGCAATTCAATGTTATGCCATTTGGACTGTGTAATGCTCCTGCCACCTTTGAGAGATTGATGGAGCGGGTACTTACTGGGCTGATTGGTGACGCCTGCCTAGTTTACTTGGATGACATTATAATCGTGGGACGGACGTTTGAAGATCACCTCCGCAATTTGGAACGTGTGCTGTCAAAGATACGAGGAGCCAATCTAAAGCTAAGTCCAAAGAAGTGCGCGTTGTTCAGGCGGCAAGTGAACTTTTTAGGACATGTGGTTTCCGATGAAGGTATTCAAACGGACCCGGATAAGCTCGTTGCCGTCAAGGATTGGCCAGTTCCGGAGAACAAAACGCAAGTCAGGGCATTTCTCGGTTTGTGCTCCTACTATCGGCGGTTTGTGAAGAGCTTTGCTGACATTGCCCGACCTCTTCATAAGCTAACTGAAGACAAGATACAGTTCTGCTGGAATGAGAGCTGTGACGTTGCATTTCAGAAGCTGAAGGAACATCTGTGCAATGCATCCATCCTAGGCTATCCTGACAATGAAAATGAATTCATAGTTGACACAGATGCCAGCAATACTGGAATCGGTGGGGTATTGTCTCAACGAAAAGGAGATCATGAGGTTGTAATTGCGTACTTCAGCAAAGCCTTATCCAAACCTGAGAGGAATTACTGTGTCACTCGAAGGGAGCTTCTAGCTGTAGTAAAAACATTGCAGCATTTCAATAAATATTTGTTGGGGCGGTAATTTCTCCTGCGAACGGACCACGCTGCTTTGAAATGGCTACTGCAATTTAAGAACCCGGAAGGACAGGTAGCAAGATGGATTGAGCTACTGCAAGAGTTTGATTTCGTAATTCAACATCGTAGCGGAACGTCGCACGGTAATGCTGATGCCCTCTCGCGAAGACCGTGTCCAGACCATTGTAAACATTGTGCGAGACAAGAAGCTAAGCAGGTAACGCTAGTGCGGGTTTTGAGGACGGATCTTAGCGAAGAGTGGAAGGAAACCTTGTAGAGCGCTCAACAAGAAGACATAGACCTAAAACCGATCCTTGAATGGAAAAAATCAGGTGCTCCTAGGCCTCACTGGAGTGATGTCGCAGCAACCAGTTCTATCACCAAGAGTTATTGGGCACAGTGGGAAAGCTTGGTTATCCAGGATGGAGTTATGTGCCGGAAATGGGAGAACGCTCGCGGTGACCAGTGTCATCTACAAATGGTCGTACCTAAAGTTAAGGTGCCGGAGATCCTGCAGCTCTACCACAATGGATGTTCAGGGGGTCACATGGGAGTTAAGAGGACTTTAATCAAGATCCGAGAACGATTTTACTGGATCCATTGTCGAGAGGACGTTGAGGAATGGTGCCGCAAATGTACAAGTTGTGCGGCTGTGAAAGGACCACAAACTCGTAGCAGAGGGGCACTAAAGGTTTACAATGTTGGTGCACCATGGGAACGTATAGCATTAGATGTTGCTGGGCCATTTCCGGAAAGCCAAAGCGGGAACAAGTTCTTCTTGGTCGTCATGGACTACTTCACAAAATGGCCGGAAGTGTTTGCAATCCCCAATCAAGAAGCGGTTACGGTGGCTGATAAGTTAGTTCACGAAGTGTTTTGTCGGTTTGGGGTACCCTTGGAAATTCACAGTGATCAAGGCCGGAACTTCGAGTCAGAAGTGTTCAAGGAGACGTGTCGTGTGATGGGTGCTCACAAAACCAGAACTACTGCTTATCATCCGCAATCAGACGGGATGGTTGAACGATTTAACCAATCGCTGGAGAGGTATCTGGCAAAGGTTGTGGAAACCAGACAGAAGGATTGGGACAAACACATTCAACCATTTCTCCTGGCATATCGGAGTGCTGTTCATGAAAGTACAGCAGTAACACCAGCTTTTGCTAATTTCGGAAGAGAACTACGATTACCTGCAGATCTAATCACCAGTACCCCACCTGATTCTCCACGTAATGTAACAGATTACGCGAATGAACTACGGAATAGGATGAATGATGTATATGAGCACATCAGACAGACAGGTCAGCAGATGTCTGATAGGATGAAGACTCGCTACGATCGGAAGGCGAACAATAAGGGCTTCGATGAAGGAGCTCTGGTATGGTTACATAACCCGGTACGCAGCAAAGGAAAATCGCCTAAATTGCAAGCCAAATGGGATGGACCATATCGCGTAGTTACCAAGATCAATGACGTCACCTACCGAATTCAAAAGGGACCACGAGGTGCATCGAAGGTCATTCATGTGGATCGGTTGGCCCGTTATCATGAGTCTAACAATGCTCGGGACGAGCATGTCTAAGAAGGAGGCAATGTTACAAGATAGGGCAGCGCCATCTAGTCGTCACTAGATGGCGCTGCCCTATCTTGTAACACTATTTTACACTTAAACAAACAGTGATTGAGACGTGTAATTTGTTACACGCATGCATAATTATCATGATCTATACAATCTTTAGGGACTCGGTCTTAGTATTGTTACAAGATAGGGCAGCGCCATCTAGTGACGAGTAGAAGAACTAAGTAGTAACTAGTGGGGCCATCTAGTATCGAATAGCGGAACTAATGTTCTCGAAAGTTCGGGTCGAGTAGAATTTTCCAGAATGTTCGAACCGAACATTCTGGAAGTTTCTAGTCGCTTCGGGATCGATGAGTTCAAAAGTCGATTGTTCTGGAAGATTCTCGAAGTACCTGGAACAGTATGGAACGTTCTAGAAACATCTTCCGGGCTATATAAAGAGCGGTCGGGTTCGTTGTGGGTCAGTTTCGATTGAGAAGCGATACAGAGCGATCAAAGCAGAAATCAGTGCGAAGTAATAGAATTGTTTAAGAAGTGTTTTTGTAATAAACAGTGATTAATAAAATTAAAGTCTGCCGTTTAAATAATTTATCCCTGAACCCTAGCTCGTAACAGTATTAATAAAATGTAGATAAATAAATATTATTGGAAACCACTAAATGGACAGCAACAATTTTAACGATGTCCTGGGAAAATATAAAATGAAGGTTACCCTACTTAGACAGAGAGGGTCTGCCCACAGAGAGCGAGATAGTGGTACATAGGTTTTGCTTCAAGTAGGTATTCGAAGTGTGGTCTCCATCTTTATCAGAATCTTTATCTATACCTTCATGGTAAAATATCGCTCTTGTGTCATTTCGAAGCATGTAGTTTCGAAACGCCATCTGCATATCATAACGGGAACTAACGCTCTATATGTAGCCCGCGAAATTCAAATTTCAACGAAGCCCGCGAAATTCAAACTTCAAAAAAGCCGGCGAAATTAAAATTTTCCTGTTCTTTAGCTGTGTTTACGACGTATTTTGATCAAAATGCGATTCGGGAATATAATGATGATACATTTACTAAAGAAAATTCGTTTTTGTACACCGAAAATATAAAAAATACCTGGTAAATTGTGGTTTACGATTTATGACGTATTAAAAAAAAACTACTTACTACATCTCGTTCAAACCAATTTTCGGTGGTAGTTTACATGGTAATGTACCTACATCATATATTTTTTTTAGTTTTATCATTCTCTTAGTTTAGAAGTTACAGGGGGGGGGGACACATTTTACCACTTTGGAAGTGTCTCTCGCGCAAACTATTCAGTTATAAAAAAAAAAAATATTAGAAACCTCAATATTATTTTTGAAGACCTATCCAACGATACCCCACACGTATGGGCTTGATGAAAAAATGCGTATTCCGTTTTCAAAAAGATGTATAATGCTTTATATACAACCTTAATGGTGTCAACACATATGTAGTTCAGTATAAATTTCGGTAAGTATTCCAAATTTAAATCACATTCTTCCCCTAGAGGATGAATGAAATTCAGTACAATTTTCTTTCCCTGTTTTTAACAGGTTAAAAATGACTATTGTTATGTTCGCTTTTTGTGGCATAGAATGTCACTTTTTTGAGCAAGTGGTACGAAAAATATTTTTATACCATTCCCCCTCTAAAAAGCTTATTTTATTCACTGAAAACAGTGAATAAAAAGCACTTTTAATCACTGTTTTGGTGTTTGAATTTGGAACAGATCAATGTATTGACATCCATCTCAATGCTATGTAACCTCCTTGCGCCTCCTTGCGCAAAAAATACCCGATACAAACTTCTTGTGCACAGAATACTCGACTTTCAAACTCCTTCTTAATTTTGAGTTTGTTATTTAGGATTTTAATAATGATTTTGATTTTAGTCTAGGTTATTTATTTGGAATAGAATACTTATTTGGATTATAATTCTAATATTAATTGCAATGGTATTTAATTAATTATAATTATGTAACGTAACGGAGGTGGTCACTGGCTCCTGAAACACGGGCGCTGTTACCTAGCTCAGGGGTCAGGGTTTCACATTTTATGTAAATTTTGAAGGTAATAAACCATTTATTTATTTATCACTCGTAATATTCCTTGTGTTTTCGCTTAAATCTTTCTTTTTCTCGAAGTCATGGTATAAAATATAGTATGCAACTCTTGAATAAAACGGATTTATATCGAGGGCCATGAATCACTCGCGTCGCTCATGATTCTAACACTTGAATCACTCGCTATGCTCGTGATTCAATCATCATGAATCACTCCCTACGGTCGTGATTCAGTCGTTAGAATCCTTTACTTGCTCGTGATTCATCTATGGCCCTCGCTTTAAATCCGTCTTTTATTCACTAGTTGCATAATATACTATTTTATTATGCAGTTATGATTATTAAATAAAATTACGAAAACCGACGAGGCCGTATGAGCTTGATGCTTTTGCTTTTCCGACAAAAAAATATTAGTCTAGGAATTTGCCGCGTTTTTGTTTTCTTCAAATACATAAACGTTAAGTTTATTTTAATTTATTTTTAATTGTCATTATTTTTAATAAATGCTTATCTCATATTATTATTGTGTTATTTTTTTCGCAAATGGTACGAAAAGTAGAGTATTTTCCTCGGTGATAAAGCTGTCTTAATCTTGGGTGAACTTAAATCTCTCGCTATACTCAGGACTCGTCTTAAATCCCTCGCTTCGCTCGTGATTTAAGTTTTAACACCCTCGCTACGCTCGGGAGTAAACCTCGACTCCTTCGTTACGCTCGTGATTTAAATCATCACCCGCGACAGAAGACACTGCTTTACTATTTCGTTTCAGTTTCAAGTATGGGAACCCCCAAAATTTATTGTTTTTTTTCTATATTTGTATGAAAATCTTAATTCGGTTCACAGAATACATCTACTTACCAAGTTTCAACAGCATAGTTCTTATAGTTTCGGAAAAAAGTGGCTGTGACATACGGACGGACAGACAGACAGACAGACAGACATGACGAATCTGTAAGGGTTCCGTTTTTTGCCATTTGGCTACGGAACCCTAAAAATAGCCAGGGTGATAAAGGATAACTTACAGAACCCATTTCCAGCATTTTTGAAAATTTTTGTCTGTTTGTCTGTTTATTTGTGCAGGCATCACGTAAAATGTACGAAACCAATGTAGATAACTTTCATACATAAAAATATGCGTAACTCTATACTTCGAATCAACGACTTACCTTCAAGGGCTATTTCAGGTGCGGCTAGAGTACAAATAATAATTCAGGACATAATGCACGAGACAAAAAAATAATAATACAGAAAATCCAAAAACCCGGCTGCTTAAACGGCGAACTAAAAAGATGTAAATAAGAAAAAAATCATGCTGTGCAGTCGGAGGATACGGATATAGGAAGGATACGGGTATACGAATATAGGAGGTTTTGGTCAGCCAGCTCGCGAATATGTATATAGTTTATTGTTTATTTATATCGTCAGTCGAGAAATGATGTTCCAAGATTATGGCCTCCGCGCGCCGATGATTCGAGCTTTATTCCCAGCACAATAACAGCTTTTATGTTCTAAATTTGAATTAGATCGCCGCCGCCGGTAGAAACAACAGTTGGTTACATTCGTATAGTAGCACAAAATAGTAAGTATACAGAAGGGCCACTCCCGCCCAAGTTTAAAATAGTAATCTTTCCTCCCGCCGTTTAGAAAATTGACAGCTAAACTTGACAGATTCACAAGAGTTGCTACTTATTTTTTTGAAGTATTAAAAAAAGAGTAGGTTGTCTTCTTATGTTACAAACATAAAAACATCGATTCGTCTAAACATACATCATATTGATCATGCTTATAGTGCTAACACACGTCCGGATTTGGTCCGGCCGGACCACGGATTTGTGGGCGGGGTTAGTCCGGCCGGACCATATCCGAGCGTGTGTAGCGTGGTCCGCCGGACATTATTATTATTAATTGAGTCCGTCTCGGTCCGCTCGTTTTCCCATCGGATATGGTCTGCTCCGTACCAAATCCGGACGTGTGTAGAGTTGTCCGCTGGTTTGGCCGGACCAACTACGACTAGTCGTCAGTGTGGCCGATGCCCATGGTCTGGATTACCCAAAAACCTGACTGAAAAGATTATATCTAATAAAAAAAATAGTATCTCGTTTTGCTAGGGTAAATAAAATACAACTTAGATTTAATAACTTTATATTAGAACTTAATATAACGAATTAAATATTTATATTGTAAATAATTGTTATTAAATCGTTTAGTTCAGACTTGGCATTTCGTTTGAGATTTCGGAATTCTTGAGGTCATACATGTTTACAATAAACAAACTGAACCATTTTCGGCAATGGGGTAAATGTAACGAATGATCTATCATCTCGTGTTAAAATTAATCGTGTAATCATTAAACTTTGCATCATTTCAAGGAACAATCGGTTTCGTTAGTAATGCATGAAATATTATTTATGCCCCTAAAAAAAGCCCAACATGGAAATTTTTACCCTAAATTTGGAGCCAAAAGCTCTAAGTTGGCAACCCTGTGCCGTCCGGTCGGTCCGTCGAACCAGGTTCGAGCGTGTGTAATAGTGCTAACACACGTCCGGATTTGGTCCGGCCGGACCATATCCGAGCGTGTGTAGCGTGGTCCGCCGGACATTATTATTATTAATTGAGTCCGTCTCGGTCCGCTCGTTTTCCCATCGGATATGGTCTGCTCCGTACCAAATCCGGACGTGTGTAGAGTTGTCCGCTGGTTTGGCCGGACCAACTACGACTAGTCGTCAGTGTGGCCGATGCCCATGGTCTGGATTACCCAAAAACCTGACTGAAAAGATTATATCTAATAAAAAAAATAGTATCTCGATTTGCTAGGGTAAATAAAATACAACTTAGATTTAATAACTTTATATTAGAACTTAATATAACGAATTAAATATTTTTTATTGTAAATAATTACATTTGACATTTGGCGCTATTACATTTGACATTTGGCGCTTGTCGCGTACAGACGTGCCCACAAGCAATATTTAGTTGCTATAAATAAATTATTAATAATAGTGACCTACTTAAGTGTATTAGTAACTTTGCACTTATAATTTAGCTTAGTATGTGTGTATTTACAAACTATAATGAACTAGTAAAAGTGATTTAGTGTACGCATAAAATGGAAAACAGACCCTCGAATTCAAGGGGACCAGAGCTCTCATCTGCCTCACCTGTGGCGGCGCCACCTGAGATCATCACCACGCCCGAAATTCAAAAATGGATGACTTCTATTGAGTTGCATCTGAATGAAGTCTGCTCTATTGCCGCGGATGGAAAACTCAATTCGGAGCAGAAAATGAAAATTTCAATCCTTTGCCGTAAAATAGGTTCCGGTACCTCACAAATGGCAGTACTATACCAGTCGCTAAAGACTAGATCTCTTCTAACGCACAGTATGGTTGAATCCCTTACTGAAAAGCGAGGCCTGTCAGACCACATCATGGACCTCAAGAAGACGATACAGGACTCAGGTACTGCGGGAAATGTTTCTTTTTCCGAAATGGTAAAAAAGGGAGGAAATAACTTTGTGCGCCCCAATAATTTAAGCTCGGTTGCAATTTATCCTCAAGATAAATTGAAATCGAGTGACGAAACCAAAGACCTCATGAAAAGGATCATACGCCCTGAGCAAATGAAACTGCATGTTCGAGGTGTCCGGAAAACAAAAAATGGAGGCGTAATTATCAGCACTGAGACCAAACATGACGCTGATAAAGTAAAGCAAGCAGTCCAGCTCTCTACTTCAGGACTTACCGCCGACGAACCCAGCAAGCGCAAACCCCGGATCGTGGTCTTAGGAGTGCCGACTTCCATGGCTGAAAAAGAGGTCTTCAGGTGCATTTTTGAACAAAATGTAGCCGACAAGTTTGAAGACATATCTTTAGAATCCTTCCTGGATTTGGTCAAATTAAGTCACAAATCTGGGAAGAGAGATTTGTCGACCTGCAACTACGTCATTGAAGTACCAGCTGATATACGTAAGGCCCTAATCACTCAATCGAGACTTTTTATTAATTGGACGTCCTGTCCTGTCAGGGATTTTACACTGGTAACTCGATGCTACAAGTGCCAACAGTATGGTCATGCAGCAAAAACGTGCAGAGAGGTCAACTCGACGTGTGGGCATTGTGGTGAAACAGGGCACTCGATGACAGAGTGCGCGAAGAAAGCTGATGTACCAAAATGTGCAACTTGCTCACGCTTTAAGAAGCCCAGCAATCATAAAACAGGAGATCCTGAGTGCCCTGCAAGGAAGATAGCGGAATTCAGATACATCAATTCTGTCGATTACGAGGGCGCCTAGAGCGTCACCCTCAAGGTCAGATTGCCGTGTTTTACACGTGATGCCGACTCAACAAGAACGGGCCACTGCACTGGCCTACTTTGCCAGGATTTGTTGCTGTCTCAGGAAATTTGCCGCCATGCGTACTGTGGCAAAATGGTTTGGAAACATTTTGCAATAGTGGTTAACCCAGCTCAAATATCTGCTGACGCTCAAAGTTCATTGTCCGTGTGTGTAAATAATTAAGTGCAAACAATTTTACGTAAACTAGGCTAAGTTAGGAATCATCTGTTTATGATTATTTTTAGATTTTAATTTTTCATCTGTTTTAGTAATTAAGATTAAATATAAATATAAATCAATATATCTGTCACTATTCTAATATTAAGAAAATATTGTAAAAAAATCCTTGTCCTTAAAATTACATTGTTTGAGCCCCTGCCGCCTGTGATACAGGATTACCTAGTACAGGCACCTAACATTGTTATACCTACTTTATATTTAAGACCTATTAGTATAGTTTACCAATTTGAAGTTTGAATAAAGATTTATTATTTTTATTATTATTATTATTATTAATTGTTATTAAATCGTTTAGTTCAGACTTGGCATTTCGTTTGAGATTTCGGAATTCTTGAGGTCATACATGTTTACAATAAACAAACTGAACCATTTTCGGCAATGGGGTAAATGTAACGAATGATCTATCATCTCGTGTTAAAATTAATCGTGTAATCATTAAACTTTGCATCATTTCAAGGAACAATCGGTTTCGTTAGTAATGCATGAAATATTATTTATGCCCCTAAAAAAAGCCCAACATGGAAATTTTTACCCTAAATTTGGAGCCAAAAGCTCTAAGTTGGCAACCCTGTGCCGTCCGGTCGGTCCGTCGAACCAGGTTCGAGCGTGTGTAAGCGAGAACGGATTTGTGGGCGGGGTTAGTCCGGCCGGACCAAATCCGAACGTGTGTTAGCACTATAAGCGAGAACGGATTTGTGGGCGGGGTTAGTCCGGCCGGACCAAATCCGAACGTGTGTTAGCACTATTACATGCCTTAGAGGGTAGACAGGGCATCAAATATCCATTTAATATCACGAAACATTTATTATTACGCCACACGACGACGATTGGAGAGTAAAAATACGTTGTAATAATGATCCCACTTAAAACATTAAATTGTTAAAAGGGCATCCACAGCAACATGTTTCGCCGACCATCTCGTCTGACTGCTTCCTTTTAAATTTGTTTTAACAATAATACTTTTTGAATGGTCCAAAAAGATTATAGCTTCCTGGCATGATGAGGCAGAATGAACACCTACAAGATTTAAGGAGTGAGCCAAGCACGGCACTAACACGGCCAGCTCATTCCTCTCTACAATCCTGGCTTGTACTCCTTTATAGTTTCTAGATACCGGCCATATTGGACCGCCATTATCATAAGATTGGCGAAAAACTAAATCATCGACTATTGGCCAATATCTAAATCATCAACTGTATTTTTTCTACAATCTGTTGACAAAAATGTCCTCTCCTGTCTTTCCAGCAACTTCTATTAAATCAACGAAACTTTCTTTTATTTCACACACATCACTATTTTTTTTTAACCGAATTACCAAAAAGGAGGAGGTTCTATGTTCGACTTATTGTACGTTTTTTTATTTTTTTTATTTATGTTCACCGATAGGTATCTCCGTCAACTGTGGGCCGATTTTGAAAATTATTTTTTGTTTGAAAGCAATGATCTACATTTTATTTGATTAACATTGTTTGAAAGAATATATTCCGAAATTGGTCCCATTTTAATTTGGTGAAGATCTGATGAATAGCTTTGGAGATATACAACAGCAGCCTAATTGTTTAAGTAAATTCGGCAAAGGAAACAATCTGTTTCTTTCCCAAAAACTACTTTTTGCAATACGAAAAGTCGTTTTTGGGAAAGAAACAGACTGATTCCTTTGCCGAATTCACTTACACAATTAGGCTGCGGAACTCTTCAATAAATAACGGCAAATCTCTCGGGATTGCTGCAATCGCAAGTTTGTTCATTGTTTATACCATTTCATAACATAACATCACGCCAGTACGCTCTAAAGGGGTACGCAGATGTGAACAGTTCACCTTGGTACACTCTCATTTCACCGGTTATGTTCAGTTTCATGATAATAAGTCCATAACGCAAAAAAATGGTACCCACCAATGACACCGACTTCCAAAAATAAAGTTATTTTTCACTTTGTAGTTGTGTTATTTGGAAGTCGGTAGTATTTTTTTGTAAAAAGATTTTTTATTTATTTATCGAATTACCTGGCTCATTTGTTCTGCGCGGTTTGAACCAGCGACCACCGCGCCTCGATCGCAGCTCTGCTGAACTGACCCACTAGTCCCACTACGCCATCAGGCGAATACTTTGAGATGTGAACTAATTAGTAAAATGAGAAGCATAGCCACATGGAGATAATGGGTCGTTTGACCAGCAGCCTAATTGCGTAAATGAATTCGGCTAGGCAAAGGATTTGACCGCCATCAATCGAACAATCACATGGACGGAAATTCACATCGCGTCTTTCATCTCGTATGTGATTGGTCGATCAAACCTTTTGCCTTGCCGAATTCACTTGCACAAGTAGGCTGCAGTATGTAAAATCAAAACATAGGTATTGTAACTTATATGAAGCGTCGTTAGCCAGAGTCCGCTCCATATACTCGTAGGCTCCAAATATGTGTCTGAAAGTGCAAGGCAACACTCTCTTACAACACTGGATAACCTTGGTTCTGTTTCTTTCATCTTATTCTTCACATCATAATATTGAGTTGACTCAGCTTGTTAGTGTCTGCTGCGTCACTGACTACTCGCTGCATTGTTTTACGTAAGTAATTAAGTAAATATTTATAGTTTTAAATAAATTAAAAGGTTATGTATGGCATTCATCTTAACCTACTGAAATTACTATGTGAAAGTCCGTGTTGTCCCTCCGCATGAACAGATTTAGAATAATGAAACTTGGCACACAGATAGGCCATAAACTGGTTTGGGATAATAAAAGATATACTTTTTTTCCGGGCATTAAATTCGATCTCGTGGGATAATTTTCGACCAATGCGAGCGAGCCACTGGCAACAGATATAATAATATTACCTAAACTAAAAGAAACAACCGTATCGGCGTTATTAATTAAATTACAAGCTTATGTAGAGGTAGGTAAGTACTTCAGCTTCATACTGAGTTGGCCTTGACCTACCCAGTACCGACGTAAATTGTCGGTCGACATGCCCATCAACCCACGTCACTCTACCAGTTTACCGACAGGTCGTCGAGCTACGACCTCACGTCTGATCAAACAATTTGGATGGAGGGGAACACATTCCGCAATACTTTGCGTAGATAAGCCATTAACACCTATTCTAGTAAACACGCAGATCTATTATAGTGCTGTACTAATTTATGTAGGTAATAGTTTTATCTCTCCCAAAAACCGCGGTAACGATCGTTTGTCCTTGGTATAATCTATGTTAAGTAATCGCGTGTGTGTTGCGCTTCAGTCCAGCAGGGCATGGCCTGCGCAGTGCATTAATTGTGTTTGTGTTCAATCAATTATTGATTGATAATTTGATATAAGTAGATAGAATAGGTTTTTGAGTTACGACTCGAGTAAGATACTACATGGACCTCATTATCTTGAATGCAGTTTTTGTGTAGGTATAGATAAATTTTGCTATTTTGGATACCTAATGTTTCTTTATTTCAGATACAATTCTAATAAATTATATGATGGATTATCTGAGTGGCTGGTGCAAGACTCAGAAGCGCCTGGAAGGATGCTCGTTCATTGTCACGGGCAGCAACACTGGCATCGGCAAAGAAACAGCAATTGACCTATACAAGAGAGGTAAGTAAACATTCTTGAGGGAAGGTCTCATCTATTTGGATAATCGAGAGCGTAGAATAGGGCGCTCGCCGCTCGGTCTCTCCCGACCCTCTTCCGTTTTTTTTTAAATACGATTCTGCGTTGGGAAATTGTGAAACACGATGCTCAAAAATAAAATTGGGCAGAATTTATAAAACAAATTAATGCCTTTATTTAGGAACCTTAATTAAAATTTAACTATGACAGTAGTTTTTTGGTTTTTGTCTTTATCTACCTTTTTCATCGATTTTCAAACGTGTTAATTTATTTCTTACCTTTGAAAATGGAACTCTTTTCAGGAGCTTGCGTAATAATGGCTTGCCGAAACACAGACAGAGCCAAAGCAGCTAAAGAAGATATAGAAAAACTAACGAAGACGGAGGAGGCCACGGGGGAGCTAGTGGTGGAGGAGCTAGACCTGTGCAGCCTGGAGAGCGTGCGCTTGTTCAGCGCGCGCGTGACGTCACGCTCGTGGCGCGTGCGTGGCGTGGTGTGCAATGCCGGCGTGATGATGTGCCCCGAGGGCCGCTCGCCAGACGGCTTCGAGACGCACATCGCCTGCAACCACCTCGGACACGCGCTGCTCACGCTGCTGCTACTGCCGCTACTAATACAAAATGGACCGTCGAGGATTGTGTTCGTTTCATCTTACGTTCATGCGAGTGAGTTTGGAAGTAACGGTCAAGTTATCCAAATGACAGACTTAAATATGGCTCGGCGATAGTGGTGCCCATATTTTTCTCTCTCCCACATTCAAACAAGTAGGCATACACTAGTATTATGAATAATAAAAATTCTAATGATTTTGTTACGTTGGTTTCAGAACATGCACTAGACTTGGATGACCTGAATTTCGAACGGAAGTCATACAACGCCTTCGAAGCTTATTGCAGAAGTAAGGCTGCCAATATTCTATTCGCCAGAGCTCTTGCCGATAAACTAAAGGTATAACTCGACAGAATTAATTATATCAGATAAAACAACCCTATCTACAATATACCTACTGCAACTGCAATATACTGCCGTGTTATTTACAGGAACATAGCATATCAAACGTGACCACATACAGCCTGCACCCGGGCGTGATCCGCACGGAGATTAGCCGTCACTTCGACGAGGCTCTTGTCTATGGCACGTCGTTCATTTTCAACAACGTGTTCGGTTCGCTCGGCCTGCTCAAGTCACCGCGATGTGGAGCGCAGACGACCATCTACTGCACTTTGGATGACGCCTGTGCTGGGGAAAGTGGGCTATATTATAGGTACGACTTTTAACTTAATTTATGAACACCTGAATCCATTGGACACAGCAGTCGCAAATTCTTAGATAGACTATAATATCATTATCTTGATAGATGCCTTATGTTGATATTGGCATAGCCGTTCGGTATCTAATGATTTGTACAAGACTTTCTGGGTCCTGCAGTAGCCGTGCTATAAGGATGGCACTTTAATTATCGCCTAGATGATATGTTTAGCGAGCTATCATCTGGAGAATCTTTATTTAGGGCCGGAGCACATGGGGCAGCACGCTGCACAACGCAGTTATCACTGACAATCGAATATCAACATCGCATGCGTTCCTATTTGACAATCAATTTTATTATCCTCTGCTGTCTTTAAATTGTTACGCTGTAGGGCTATTATGGGAGTTTATTTATTTTCAACCATTTTTTAACAGGTTTAAGGTCACTATTTATTTGGCAAATTCATCCGCGCTGCGCCTCCCCAGGTGTGCGTCCGTTCTTTCTTAGTGTTTGTATAACTCTGTTCCAGTGACTGTGCGGTGAGCAAGCCATCTAAGCAATGTCAAGATGATGCCCAAGCAGCCAAGTTGTGGAACCTCACAGTTCAGGCGTTGAAGCTCAACCTAGAAAAATATAATCCTTTCGGTGAACAAAATCCTACTGAGGACGCATTTTTATAGGTTTTCACTAGATGTCTACCTGACGAAAAATGTATTTTGTGGCGTACTCTTGGAGAGCTGCTACAAAGAGTTGCATTATGCATAATTATATACTTACCTACTAAACTAGTATATACTATAAGAATATGACTGCATTACATAATTATTTTAAGTACCTACCTACTTATACATGAAATTACCTACTTTAATTAAATGACTTATTCGAATAGATACTTTCTTTTTACAAGCTTCATTTCTTTACATAGGCAGCTCACCGGATGCTCCGGGGCCACAGACTCCAAATAAGTTTTATTATTTTTTTATGTAGGTAGATAAAATACATAGAACTACTATGCATCATGATGATCCATCATCACAAAGATCAAAGCAAAAAAAAAAGGATTAAAAGAAGAATCTAACGTCAGACACGCATAGATTCTGATTGAATTCCACATATCCGACCTCCGCCTAGTCGATCATTCTTCCATACAAACGTAGTCGATCATTCTTGATTCTTCCTTACAAACGTAGTCTGGCGATTACTCTAGTGTTTGACGGTGTACGTTCAAAATAAAAAATGACATCAATTTGTCTCACCATTATCCAGCCCTTTATGGAAACAAAAAGGTAAAAAATAAGAGTGTCGAAAGTTCCATATTTCAACACTAATTTGACGGCTCTTTGGGCGCAAATAAATACGATAAGAAGAAACATTGCAAAACGGTCACCATGCAGGGATAGATTAGTAGTTCAACAATGTAAATAATTTTATTTTGAACAGATACGTTTAGTCGTTTTTCATGATAGCCATATTCCCAAAAATCTGTTTATCTATATCTATAAAAGCGAAAGGTGACTGACTGACTGACTGATCAATCAACGCACAGCCAAAACTGCTAAGCCTAAAAGCATGAAATTTGGCAGAAAAGTTCTTCAAGTGACGTAAGTGTGCACTAAGAAAGGGTTTTTGGAAATTCTACCCCTAAGGGGGTAAAAAGGGGGTTGAAAGTTTGTATGAAAAATCTAATTCCTTCGACCAGAATTCTTGAAACTTAGCACAAATAGTATTCTAAGTAACGATAAAGATTGACACAATTAGTTTTTCGAAACTACCCCCAAATGATGATTTAGGGGGTGTTGAAGTTTGTATGGAAAAATCAGATTTCTTTGATCAATAAACTTGAAACTTGCCACAAATACTTATCTAAATGAATAATAAAGGTTGCTACTATTTTTTTTTGAAACTACCCCCAAAAGACGATTTAGGGATGTTAATTTTTTTTTGAAGAATCTTTTTACTTCAGTTAATAAACTTGAAACTTTACATAAATACCAATCTAAATAAACAATAAAAGCTTTCATTGTTGGTTTTTCGAAACTACCCGGAAAAGATGATTCAGGGGATGTAATTTTTTTTGAAGAATCTGATTTCTTGGGTTAATAAACATGAAACTTGACATAAATACCATCCTAAATAAACAATAAAGGTTGTCATTATTATTTTTTTGCAACTACCCCCAAAAGACGATTTAGGAGGTATTGCAGTGTTTTTGAAAAATCTTATATTTAGGGTCAATAAACTTGAAACTTGCCACAAATACTAACCTTAAGGTTGCTATTATTATTTTTTGAAACTACCCCCGAAAGACGATTTAGGGGATGTTAATTTTTTTTGAAGAATCTAATTTCTTGGGTTACTAAACTTGAAACATTGCACAGATACTAAATTAAATAAATTATAAGGTTTTTATTATTAGTTTTTCGAAACTACCCTCAAAAACAGATTTAGGGGGTGTTAAAGTTTGTTATGAATAATACCGGACAAGGTTTCGTTTTTGATGTAGGGATCTAGGGGAGCACTAAGAAGGAATTTGCGGAAAATCAACCTTTCACCATCATCATCATTTCAGCCAAAAAATCGTCCACTGCTAAACATAGGCCTTCCCCAAGCGCCGCCACACTGATCGGTACTGTGCGTTTCGCATCCACTGGACTCCCGCAGCCTTGACCAGGTCGGACTTCCTAATTTGCGTTTTCCGGTTCGCAGTCGCCACTGAACTGTCAACCTTTAAGGGGGTGAAAAGGGGGCAATTTGTTTGTATGAACAATCTCATTCCGTGGAGATAAAGTAAATAATCAAAATTTACATAATACGTTTTTTAAAACTACCTCCCCCCTGATAGGGTTAAGTGATTTTTGTTTTTTTTTGAAACATCTTACTGAGCAATCTAACTAAAATAAACAAAAAAATAAAAAGAGAAAAAGGGTATATTAAGTTTTAAGGGGCGGATTTTACTTTGTAGCGGTAACCTAAAATGTATTATTCTTTAAGTCAAATAACGAATCGTCCCAAACATATAAACTGCAGAATTTTACAAAACCACATTTTTATTTGGTTTAATAACAGCTTATTTTTGATTGCCATCACACGAACGAAGTCGCGGGCGGAGTTAATATTATAAATGTGAAAGTACCAGGCCCCTCAGAAAGTATTGCGAAAAAAAGTTTTTATATATGGGAGACTGGCTAGTTATAATGTTTTTCGAAAATATGATTATTTATAAGTAAAAATAAGTAAGTTCCAATTTCAAAATTTCCCTCCACATTTTTTGCGAGTTAATTCAAAGTATTGTGTCTCACTGAAATATGGATCTGCGCCGGGAACATTTTAGAGCTATGATTTTATACGATTTCAAGTGTCGCCTGAAACCGGATGAATCGTACGATAGACTTCAAATGGCATTCATGGATGAAGGCCCTTCCAAGGCAACCGTGTATCGTTGGTATAACGAATTCAAGCGCGGTCGACCAACTTTGGGGGATGACGAAAGAAGCGGTCGCCCTTTGACGGCTGTTACCGAAGAAAACGTGCTAGCAGTGAAAAATTTAATCCAAGACAATAGGCGAATTACATATCAGGAGATTCAACACATATTGAAGATTGGATCGGGAAGCGTTCACGAGATTCTACACAGCCATCTTCGCGTGAGGAGGATAGTATCACGCTGGGTGCCGCACAACCTCACCGATGCTCAGAAGCAGGCCCGGGTGGAATGGTGCCGTGATATGCTTAACAAATTTGAAGCAGGCTCGTCTCGGCGTGTTTACGACATCGTTACAGGTGATGAGTCCTGGATTTATCAATACGACCCAGAAACCAAGCGCCAGTCGACTGTTTGGGTGTTTCAAAATGAGCCAACGCCTACCAAAGTGAAGCGATCTAGAAGCGGGGGTAAGATTTTGATCGCTAGCTTTTTTAATTTGACTGGCCACTTGGTATCAATTCCCTTACGGGATCAAAGAAGCATTAATGCCGAATGGTATACTACCAAATGTTTGCCAGAAGTTTTCTCTGTTATAAGCAACAAGCGACCAAACACAGGGCTCCGCGGGCTACTGCTCCACCACGACAATGCACCTGCGCACACCGCACTCAAAACGAGGGACTTCCTGGACAGCACGCCAGTCAAACTCTTGGGTCACCCTCCTTACAGCCCTGATCTATCACCGTGTGACTTCTTTTTATTCCCAAAAATAAAAAATCAGCTCAAAGGGATACAATTTTCGTCGCCGGAAGATGCGCTGGCTGCGTTCGAGCAGGCTGTAAACGAGGTGTCTGCGGCGGACTGGAAAAAGTGTTTTGAAAACTGGTTTAGGCGCATGAATCTTTGTATAGAGGCTGGTGGAAAGTACTTTGAAAAGATTTAATAAAAATATATGTACGTATAGAACAATTTTTTTTAGTTTCGCAAAACTTTCTGAGTGTCCCACGTAACTCTGTTTGTCTCTCTGTCTACCTTTTCACGCTTAAACCAATGAACCGATTTAAATGTAATTTGGTTCGGAGATATTTTGAGACCCTGGGCAGGACATAGGATAGTTTTTATCCAAACATACTTACGGCAATCATACTAAAAAAAGAGGGGTAGAAGTTTGTATGGAAAACCTACAATATTAAGCCGCGATATAAAAAATAAGCAATTCGAATAACTAATGCTTCGCAGACGAAGTCGCGGGCAACAGCTAGTTCATTAATAAAAGCAGATTTAAGAACAGTGGATTTTATTGTTCTATGTAGATACAGTTCGATACAAGCTTTATGGAGCTTCGGAACAGCCGCCATAAAGTTTGAATCGACCTACAAAAATACGCGTTTGCTGTCCCGTTACCCATACTGACATAATTAAACTCTTTGAATAAAACATTGTAATAATGCGTACTTAAACCATAAAGCCTTTCCCATGTGGGAAGGCAGAAGCCAATAAAATTATGGCTTGAAACTTTGGAAATCGAAGCTTGAGATAGACAGATCTTTCTTTTAAACGTTTCCCCACTCTAGGAATTTCTTCCTTTAACGTTGGTGCGTTCACAAACATTAAACTCACATACACAACACCCAGCCAAAAACAACTATCTGTAGGTTATACAATTTTTTTTTTGTGCGGGAATCGAACCCGCGACACGCAGCGCAGCAGTCAATCGCTCAACCACTGCGCCAACCGTGCGCCCAGATCTGTGACCTCCGTGTTATTTATTTATTCACACTTTGGAGTGGCGAACAAGTTTTGTTTAGAATAGTAGGTAACTACCTAATGTTAAATACTTGCTGTATAATTTCGATCAAGGCCAAATATTCAAGGTAACAATGATGTGACAATATGGTTAAATTATATTAAACGTGCATGCCATGACAAAAAATGTAGCTAAGAAATAACTTGTTATATTAGTAGATATTAAAATGGAAAATACTCTATGTATGATAAATTGTATTTAATTTAGACCATTTATTTACAACTGGATACCTAAGGTGTTGATGACTTCACGGCTATACTTTGTTATTATTCACACGACGTAGGTACCTATTGTAGCTTACACACCATTTGTCACATTCATCAACATACATAATTTTCCAGGATGTTGACTGTTGACTTTACACACTTGTAGGAATGCGCTTCTCAAAATAACAAACACCACATGGTTTCATTGCATTTATTTCTTTTAGAATAACTTGCGCATATAGGTGGGAACCTACATTAATTAATTAATTATTTTAGCTATTGTATAACACAGATCAATATACTGTTATATATTTGGGTTTTGCTACAGACATGTAAAATACTGCAAAATGTAATAAATTGGCTATAATGCACTACAAGCATTGACTGAACTATTGTCAAAACATCCGGTATAGTTCTCGCCAAACTTCTTGGCGGCCCTGATGTTGGCGACAATGGCTGCGCAGTAGTTTAACTCATACAAAAACAGCACCGTTTCATGCCTCGCGCATCCGGTAAACCAACTTCAGTGTTTTTTTTTATTATTATAGGCTTGCGCTTGACCACCATCTCACCTGATGGTAAGCGACGATGTGGTCCACGATGAAGCACGCTTGCCTAGAAGAAACCTATGTGTGGCCCAGAGTTTGGCGAGTACTATACTTATTTAGTCGCAGATACACACTAACACAATATCATACACGAGTAATCACGAACAACTATGATCAAATCTAATCAGATAATGTTATAACAACAACATTCATGTAAATGCTTCCAAAGTATCAATAAAACATTGTCTACTTAAAAATAACATATACAGTAAATAAATTATAACGGCACTTAATAGATTTACCCCTTGGTTTTCCCAGATAAACCCATAAATAAATTATTTTATATACCTACATAGAGTTGGAATATTGAACAACACCAAACTTGATTTTCGTTTCAAAAGTATGATTGAGAACTAAAGTTATTAAAACATTTACAATAACATGGATTAGTAGTGGTATGTTTTGGAAACTGTAGCATGTCAGCAGAGTCAAAGTTGACAACATTTACTTAAGTGTTCCCTTTCATTGTTTTTCTTCAATGTAGACAATAACCCAAGGATCATGCAGATATGATATATATACAATTTAGCAGAAAACAGATCCTTCAGTGTCATCTTTGTGCTCAGATTGCATACACATGTATTCCCAAGAAATATAAATTCATATTTCGAAACAAAATAAATAACAATTTGATTCAGCAATATTTGCAACGATAAATAATATCTGTACAAGATAAAACAATTTGACTAGGCATAGAAAAATTTTCTTAAAACTTCATAAGAAGCGTTAATGATACCCCAACTTATAAATGCGCGCGAGATGTTCAGTAACGCTCCATGGTAGAAATTAGTGAACTTTGAGCCTCGCTTGCGTAAAATGTATTTAAATTCATAAACAATTGTTCTATGAGGACCACCAAGTTCACACTGCATTGCAATTTTAATTACGTTTAAAGGATAAAAAAGTGTGCTGAGAAATGCACCAATTGAAGCTCCTGCTAAAAAGTTTTGTAGGCTTTGATAGAGTACCTTCTCCTGCACGGGTAGTCTCGCCCGCACTTCATCACGAATTATGAAAAACATTGCATTGGACGGGCAGTTCCTTAATAATATTGGTATTAATCCTCTGTAGAATTCTTTGATACCATAGAGTTTGGCAATATTGCTGGCTGCATCTGCAGTGTTTTTGAAATTGTTGTGGTACTTTGGGTGTATGAGCAATGTTTGTATCCTTTCAAAAGGCATGAGTGTTGCTTCAAAGCACCCAGCAACCATTCCTGCACATGTTTTTGCTATGTAGGGGTTAACTTGTCTTTCTAACATTGGTTGTAGGCATTCATCATACACTCCAAACATTAGGGACATGGAGAGTGATCTCTGCATCAAGGGTGGCAGCATACCACGGTAAAGGAAACCCAGGCCTTCCTTCTGTAGCTGGTGTAAGGCAAATGTTGTTTCAACTCCATGCATCATCTGAAACATGAATCACAAAACAACATTGTAGCCATGTTTATATCTTTGATGTAAACATAACAGGGCAAGCTGACGGCAGCTAATTTCTGATAAAAATTCTTTAAAATTACTATGTACTATGATCAAATTGGTATTTAATTGCTTAAATTTTAAGCCTGCATACATAAATTTTGATAAGATAACCTTATCACTCAATGATAAGACATGCCCCCAAAGGTTTTGATAGTTACCTATCATGCCACTCTATTCTTTGCATAGTTATGCATGCTGCAACATGTCTATAATTTTGAAAAAATATTAATGAGTTGGGCAAACAAAATATTAGTAGGTATTGTAACACTGACCATGACAAAAGTTTTCAATAGGCTGGTCCTATTTAACACAATTAGTTTTCCTTATTATGATTAATATGGTGATTGTTTAGTTTGCCTGTGTGCAAATAATTAGGTGTACTTAGTGTGGGCAAATCAGCTGCAAGTTACCTGTCTAAATATGAGCTTGTTCAGTGGATAGCTGATGAGTATGTTGCAGAATGCAGATCCTCCGCCGCACACAAACTCCTTCCAGTGCTGGGTGAGGCGTGCATGCACCGCGGGCAAGGCCACGCTGCCATCCCCGAGGCAGGCGGGCTCCACGAGATGCTGTTCAGACATTTCGTGCTCTTTGCCTTGACATGACATTATTTTTTGTCTTCCATGATCTGAAAAAAAAAGACACTGTTATTTCACTGTCACTTTTATCCAATCAACATCCATACAACGTCTATCAGGAAAGCCTTTATCAGTACTAATACATAGATGGATTCTAGTGATAAAGATTAAGACTGTAAATATAGCATCGTAAACAACTTCTCTGCACCTACCTCCAAGGGTACGAGTTATAGACACAAAATTTAGGCTATTTAGTTATATAATACTTGAATACCTTACCTTTCACGAACTACAATTAATAGATAAATTATATAAATTGTTACGTGTGGGATGGAGAGCTAATGGCTTCATCCTTATTTCTTAATTCATGGCATCTACACTTCTTGTTTATTAAAACAGTATTACGTTAGTGTTTATTAATTAGTGAAGTTATATTGTTTTTTTTTTATTTTAAATTTATTATTAAAAATGTTTTCACTGATTTTACTTGAACATTCCGACCATATGCAACTTGACAAGTGACACTTTTGCTTGACAGTGACATGAGGATTGTTTTTTTATTTTATTTTTTTAATGTAAGTTGCTATGCTGGGACCTTTTAGCCATTTTATTATTTCTCTCTGATATTCTTTAGTATGCATTAGAATGCGGATGTAACAGATTCTAATGTTTTTTTGAGTATTTGGCAGCAAATTGTATCGAGTCAGTTCTCCCAGTAAGCTTTGCAGAGGCAGTCAATATTATAATAAAATATTCCGCTCCACTATCCCGAGATCGCTTCTGTCAATGATTTCACATATTGTCCAGTTGCGTAGACAGTTGAGACACAATAGTACACCAATAATATATCACAATATCCACTAGGAATCAATTTGCAAATAATATTAACAGCCACTGAACTTCGATCGACAAAAGCCCGCCAAAAACGTACTTATATACAAACTCTCTGCTTCATGAGGATTGAACAACATTGACAATTTGACACAGACATTCTCTCATTCTGCAAAGTTATGGTTTGTAACAAAGGTACCCTAGTCGGCGGCACGAACTATTTTGTGCGCGAGTATAAAATCATGAAGTTATAGGTGTTAAAATGCATACTATCTCATCCGACAACACGTGCGAAAGGATAGATGAGCAGTAAGAAGCTAGTTCACGTACGAATTAGCACGTTTGCAAGTTTGTATGTTTTTGTATCATCCATTTGATGATGATTCAGGACGAAAACGAGCGCGCGAAATTGTATAAACAGTCCTTTGGGAGTCCTTGATATCATGAAAAAGCTACTAAAAGTATACAATAAAAAAAAAAAATTGCATTGTTGAATTACAAATCTATCCCTATATGGAGGCAGTTTTGCAATTTTCGTTCTTCGTATGGTTTACGTAGTAATTATTAAGTAATCTGTGGTATGTATCGCCCAAAGATGCGTTAAAATTAGTGTTGGTGTTGTAATATGGAACTTTCGACGCTCATAACTTTCAAATATTGTATTTTTTTACTTTTTTGGCTAGATAATAATGAAACAAATTTATATAATTTTTAGGGTTCCGTAGCCAATGGCAAAAAACGGAACCCTTAAGGATTCGTTGTCTGCGTCTGTCCGTCCGTATGCTACAGCCACTTTTTTCGAAACTATAAGAACTATGCTGTTTGGTAAGTAGATGTATTCTGTTAACCGCATTAAGTGTTTCACAACAAAAAATAGAAGAGAAACAGTTTTTGGGGGTTCCCCATACTAGAACTGAAACTCATTTTTTTTTCCATCAAACTCATTCTTGTGAGGATAGGTCTTCAAAAATTATATTGAGGTTTCTAATATCATTTTTTAGGATTTCGTAGCCAAATGGCAAAAAACGGAACCCATGGATTCATCATGTCTGTCTGTCTGTCCGTCCGTATGTCACAGCCACCTTGTTTCGAAACTCGCTGTCACATCGTCCAATCTCACTTACTCTATGTATTATACTCGATGACAAACTATTTCTTACGCAATAGTTAGCAGGGCCAACTTCAGAGACACAAAGATCCGCTGTGACTACTATAATATAAGTACTTTATGTTCATTTATACTAAAGACATAAATAAAAATTAAACAGTATCAAGATCGTTTAATCCAATTTACCCAGTATTGCACACATCAAATTTTTCTTCCACATTTGCCATGAGATTCCGGTAGACCTACACCATATAAACTTCCACCGAAAATTGGTTTGAACAAAATCTAATAAGTAGTTTTTTTTTAATACGTCTTAAATCGTAAACCGCAATTTACCAAGTACGGAACCCTTCGTGCGCGAGTCCGACTCGCGCTTGGCTGGTTTTTTTCTCTTGTCTATCACATGGTGTGAGGTATCGTTGGATAGGCCATTAAAATATTACGGATCTGTGAAAACCATTTTGATTCAGGCATCCATTTGGCAAATTGCATTTGCCTTGCCAGCAAAATGGTTGATTAAGGATATGTGAAAATTCACGGCAATAGTATTTAATTATAACGAAATGAAAAGGAAATCTATCACAGCTAAGTAGGCTTTACAAGTTTACGAGTACAGTAATAGTCGACCAACATATAAAATTTACTTGGAAAATTAAAATTGTTGTATTTTGAAGTATGGGGACAACAGTTTTCGAACGGCAAAGTTAATTTTGTCCCTTCGTTAGAGCAATGGTGCTTTCATTGTATAAGAACGTTAGTAATGTTACCTATTTATTTAGGTAAATGTAGCTGTTTATACGGAACCCTCTGTGCGCGAGTAAGACTCGCACTTGGCCGGTTTTTTTTATTTTGAACGTACATCGTCAAACAGTGCAGTAATCGCCAAACTACGTTTATATGGAAGAATGATCGACTAGTGTAACCTTATGAATAAAAATGTATACTTAGATGTTATTTGAAAAGCGTTTTATCTATAGGTCTACCAAAATCTCATGGCAAATGTGGAAAAAAAAAATGTTGTGTGCAATACTGGGGAAATTGGATTCAACGATCTTGATACTGTTTAATTTTTATTTATGTATTTAGTATTAATGAACATGAGGTACCTATTTTATAGCAGTCACAGCGGATCTTTGTGTCTCTGAAGTAGGCCCTGCCAATTAATGCGTAAGAACTAGTTTGTCATCGAGTATACTGCATAGAGTAAGCGAGATAGGATGATGCGACATACATAAGCGAGTGAAAGAGACAGTTATACAATGCTATCTTCACCTTCAACATTGACACAAACTGCGCAGGGTCTTGCAACCAATTCTGAGACACAAAGATCCGCTGTGAGTGAGAATTATAGGTATGTGTATGAAGAATGTTGTTATACATCGGGTTCTTAACATAGGAAAAATAAATCAATTAAATATTAATCTAAGGACTAATTTATTTTATATCATTTAAATCATACTAATAACTTAAAACCTCATTCAGAACTAGAAAACTAGAATACGATTCCATGAACTCAACTGCCATTTCAAAAACTTGTATCTTTGTAGTTTTATGTCATCTCTCTCCATAAAAATGGTTCTTTTTCATTGGCATTTAACATATTCAAAACCAATCTCTTTATGTATAAAGGCTGTAAACAATAATAAAATGTATCATGTTACTTATAGTCATTCATCATCATCAGTCTATATATACTTTTTTTTATATAAGTTTTATGGCCTGGTTGCTAGGACCCAGGCGGGTTGTTAGCCACGTCTTTGGAAAGAGTTTTGGATCTTATATTTATTCTTTAGTATGCATTAGAATGCGGATGTAACAGATTCTAATGTTTTTTGGAGTATTTGGCAGTAAATTGTATCGAGTCAGTCTTTCCAGTAAGCTTTGCAGAGGCAGTCAATACTACAATAAAATACTCCGCTGCACTATCCCGAGATCCCTTCTGTCAATGATTTTACAAAATGTCCAGTTGCGTAGACAGTTGAGTCACAAAACTACACCAATAATATATCACAATATCCACTAGGAATCAATTTGCAAATAATATTAACAGCCACTGTACTTCACTCGACAAAATCCCGCCAAAAACGCCCGTCTATATACACGTCCCAATGCAGGGCGCATATTATTACTTAATATTTTTCTTACGTCAAAGATTCTCCATCTCCGTTAAAATCAATATCTTGTCGAAGAATTAGTAACAGTTACATTACTGTTGCATTCTTCATTTTTAGTAAAGAAAAGAAATAAAAATTAAGTAAGAAAAATATAAAATAAACTAAAAGTATCAAAACAAGTCAGTCCAACTTACCGGTCCATTATACGACGCACTTTAAAATCAAAGATTGAGTTTAATTTACGCCTTCTTCTTCCCTTATTTTATGATACACATTGAAAACAATACGTCTCGCTTGAGATCGAAGTGGGTTATTCGACATTTTCACAAAAATAACAAATTTTCAAGATAATATCAAAAAATTTCAGCAGCGGTTGACACATCAAGTCACAGAACATATATACCTACCCTAAGCCGCATCAAGTAGGTACTTTGATTTGACAGGTGACAATTTACATTGCCATATGAAAATCACTATTTAAAAAAATAAAAAATGCCATGAGATTCTGGTAGACCTATAACCGTATACGAGCTTAAAAGACTAGTATTCAAACTATAAATATCATCCAAATGATCAGACGATCTATCGTTTTAACTATGATGAATAAAACCTTCGTGAATATCCTCTAAGTAGTCTGGTGTCGTGAATGAACCCAGATTACTAGATTACTGATATGAATGAACGACTGAACGTTTCACGTTTGCCATTGCCTTCTGTCAAATTTACATTATAAACATAAGCTGAACTGTTTTTATTTTAGTTTACTACTTTGCCCAGTATATTTAAGACAAAAGCAACATCGGCGTTATCCAATAATTTAAAATGGCAGCAGTACTGAAAAAGAGAGCACTGGCGGAGTACAATAAATCCTTTCAAGTAAGCACCTAACCTAGGTCTGCGAAAGTAAGTACTACCTTGGTTATTGGGAATATTCAATTAATTTACTATTTATTTTCAGGATGGTCCTCCTACTAAGAAGTTGCATCTCGTTAAAAAGCCCCTGATAGGCAGCTCGGCCGCTGCCTTCGTTGGTTTATTGGAAAAATGCAAGTCTAGTGACGAAGCACTTCAACTACTGCTACGTATCTCAGATTGCCTTCAGTTTCAAGAGTCTGATGTAGAAGAGGCCATAAAGAAGCTCTCCGAACACTTCCAGTCTGAAGAAGATGCTGTGGTGCGAGTGAAGATACTATGGTTGTTCAGTGACATAGGTCTGGAGTGTCCTGGAGCTAATCTGAGTAATCTCATTGATGAGACAGCTCACTTGATAAAAAATGAAACTTCTCACAAGGTAAGATTTTCTATAATATTCACTTCCACCTAAATTCAGATAGACACAGATTTACCTTTACTGCCTAAAGAAAATCCTTTCCCAAATTGACATCTTTGATTTCGCAAATGACGTAAAAAATCTCATCTGTAATATTATAAATCCACCTACAGGTTATAGCCCAAGGCATAGCCACTCTACTAAAGCTTGGCAACAAGCTAAGTGATGACAAAATCCTGATGATGCGTCTGGTAGCCGTGGCCAAGGATAACCTGAAGGATACCAGCCATCAGGTGAAATGCCGATGCCTGCAGCTCATCAGTGAACTGTACCCAATACACTCCGAGTCTGAGCGGACTACAGAGATGGCTACGGAAGCTGATGCTATTGTGAAACTGCTTGGGGACTATTCACATGCTGAGGTGAGCTAATATTTTGTATCGAGAAGTTGATAGGTCATTAAATTAATGTCTATATTGGTTTATATAACTTTATGAAAAAGATATTTAAGAAACTTACTATATACTTGGTTTGTGGCTAGAGATGGAAAAAACCAACAAATGTTCAAAATTGGATGGTTGCCCATCTATCTATATGTAGAAATGGGTTTAATCCCAGTAATTGGCTTTGAACCTGTTTGATTGCCCATCTCAAATTTTGGTTTATGAAGCCATTGCCTCACAAGGAAAGTTAGTTAATATGAAGTATGGCAGATTTAATTATCATTAGTATATAAGCACACACACACCACTCCCACACACACTCCGTTATACGCACCCATATCCTAGATTTATGTTGAATTTGTTTTGAATGTACACTCCTACAGGCTACCTTATTATTGTTTCTACTTTTAGAAGAGCGGGGTCTCCTAGCACAGGTATTTATAATATTTAAAAGGAGGCCTCTATGTAAGATTATATATTGTAGAAGTTTGTAAAGGTAATTGAATAATAAAGGTGAACGGCAGATTTCGTACCGCATAATTTTTTTTGTTGTTCTTTTATAGAATTTGCTCCACTTATTAAGGCAACTAAGCCATTTATTTTTATGTAAGTTTACTATTTTTAGAACTTCGGATTAATTAATAATATCAGTAAAAAGATTTTAATAAATAAACGTAATAAAATCGTACATTAAACGCAGTTATGTTTTAGAAGTTGCCTTGTGTTAAATAACACAAATATTGAAATGATAATTAATTATTTAGAAATACAAATAACACTAAATATAATCAAACTCATCATTATCAAACTGTTGAAATCCGCTGCTGGACATAGGTATCTTATAATGCCCTGAGTAGGTACAATCCTCATCTCAATCTACTTACTTAATGGTAAATAAAACATTACAAAGATAGCAAAAAACAATTTAGAACATTTACTTTACACGTTATGTAACATTTACATTTATGTAACTTTGGTACACTAGTACATAACCTTAAAAAATAAAACTGGTTATAACTTTTACGTCCCAAGTTCTAAAAATCTAAGAATTTAAAAAGGGTTTATCTATCATATAAATTTCCAACTAAAACAAAAAATGTCCCAAAACAGGAAATTTTATTAGCGGTACGAAATTCCCATACAAGCCTGCCATTCGCCTTTATTATTATTATTGGTAACTCAATATTCAACTTCTATTAAGATTTGTAGTGGAAAATACATGATCTGTGTAAAGATTCACAATAATTATGGTGATACAAATATTCCACATTCAAATTATAACCTTCCAGGATGCCAGAGTGCGTTCGGGAGCATTCCAGTCTCTCCTCACAATGCATGAGCGTGGACAGACACTGAGTGCAGCTCTGTATGACTTGGTGTGTATAGCTCTAGCTGATGACTATGAGATTGTGAGGGAGGTGGCCCTGAAACTTGTGTGGGTGCTGGGCAACAAATACCCTGAAAAGTAAGTGTTCAATCGCTTCATTTATCATATTTATAAAATGTTAATGACTTTGATGCCATAAAATTAATCACTTGAGTGCCTAAAACGTGGAACCACGCGATACAATTGCTTTTTAATTGTTTCGTTAATTAGTCACACAACGGGTAATTCTGTATTGTTAAAAGGCTTTTTAGCAAAGGGATTTAAATATTTGGTGTATGGAAAACATTATGATACAAGCTGTAACATTTAACATACAAGTTAGCCATATTTGAATTTTCTGAGTAAAAACATTAACATTTCTTAATATAATTAGCAATCTAATGGCCTATTCTTATAATAAGAAAATAAGAACTTCTTGTTATACTTCATAAAAGATAGCTTGATCTCTGCGACAGCTATCAGTTTTAATACAGTAATAATAGCAGCCTAGTAACAATAGCGCCTTACAGGCTAACTATACCGTATCTATTCTAACAATAGCGTATACGTCAATTTAAAGTATGTTGCAGAGATCAAGCTATCTTTTATGAATTATAGACGAAAATAAGAACTGATTCTTATTTCCTTACAAAATTAACAATACATTGTTCTTGATTGTTGTTTTATTTGGCTTTCTTTGGTTTAATCTGCATTGACTTATTCTTTCAGCACAATAACCCTCTGTGACGGCGAGACCACAATGCGCCTGGTAGACGATGCGTTCGTGCGCATTTGTTCGGCAGTTAATGATCTGTGCATGCAAGTACGCGCGCTGGCTTGCACGCTGCTCGGTACCACGCGCGGTGTCTCTGATCGCTTCCTGCTGCAGACCTTGGATAAACAGCTGATGAGTAATATGAAGGTAGGTGTTATTCTGCAAAAACCTCTAACTTGTAGAATTCGCCTTAGTTTTATGGGCCAGAATCCTCTGTCCATGGCACCCAACACAATACTTTTAAAGGTCAGCAATTGGCGGCAGAGAGAAGAGCAGCAAATGCTCGAAAGTAGAACAAAATAAGTCATCGCAGCACTGCTATTACTTTTTTTAGTTTGATTCCTTTTTAAGTTCAATTCGGTGCATTCATCAATGGTACCTTAAAACAGGCAGGCTGATTGTTTGGTTTAATAGAAAGATTGTCTGGCCTCATGATGAATTCTACTTATTTTACTGTCATAAATTATAGAAAAAGCGCACAGCCCACGAGCGCGGCGCAGAACTCGTCCGCAGCGGCGCGTGGGCTTCAGGGCGGCGCTGGGCAGACGACGCACCAGGGCAACTGTTACACAGTGCGACAGTACAGCTGTTACCGGGCGGAGCCGCCGGGGCCTTCGTGCACGGCCTGGAGGATGAGCTCATGGGTATGTCATAGGATAATGGTCTTGTGGGTTATCTTAAAACTTGCATGTCAATAAGACAACAGAAAAGAAGACTGTCTTTTGAATTTGTGCTTCTCTTACCCTCAGTTTCCCAGCTTAAAATTATCGGAGAATTAATGTGACAAATTGTCAAACACGCGTTATCTGCTGTGATTGGTTGAATGACTTTTCAACAGCCAATCACAGCAGGTAACGCGTGCTTGACAATTTGTCACATTAATTCTCCAATAATTTTGAGCTGGGAAACTGAGGGTTACTACAGCACACATTCAAAATACTGTCTTAGAATTAATAATTGCTATGTTGGATAAAAATCGGTTCAGCCGTTCAAAAGTTATGGGCTTTTACTGTTTGAATCGAGGTATTTTCGCAAGTTATAATATACCTAGATTGTCGATTGAATAAAATGTGACGGGGTGTTTTTAAACATTACTTGTTTTATAATGCACTGTGTTCAACATAAAAAAAGAAGTAATGAGTGTCTCAACTCACGTTTCAGAGGTCCGCACAGCAGCCGTAGACGCGGTGTGCCAGCTCTCGATGGAGAACGTAGTGTTCGCGACGACGTCACTGGACTTCCTAGTGGACATGTTCAACGACGAGATCGAGGACGTGCGCCTGCGCGCCATCGACTCTCTCACGCGCATCTCGCACCATATCGTGCTGAGGGAGGACCAGCTTGAGACTATACTGGGGGCTTTAGAGGTGAGTATTGCTGGCCACATAATGATGAGATCGAGGACTTGTGCTTCCGCGCCATTGGTAGTCTCACACGCATATCTGAGGGAGGATCAGCTTGAGACTAATTTGGGAGCTTTAGAATTTGGTATTGCTTGGCGCTCGGCGAAATTATCTCGCAATCAGGAATAAATAAATATCACGCTCGTAGTCCTCCAAGGCGTGTGCAGAAACGTACAGTATGTTTATAAAATTTCGCTAGTTATGTTTTATTTCCCAAACTCCTGCATGCTAATGAAAAACCTAATTTACATTCGACGAAGTAGTCGCAAGGCAACCCCAGAGAGGCTTCAGTACAATGTGGCGATATCCACAATAGTTTATGTAAATATTTGTAAAAAAATAATCTAGTAACATCCGTTTCAGGACTATTCAATGGACGTGAGAGAAGGTCTCCATCGGATGCTCGGCTCTTGTACAGTCGCCTCCAAGACTTGCCTTGAAATGTGCATCGACAAGATATTAGAGAATCTCAAAAGGTATCCACAAGTAAGTAGAACTTATATTACTAAACGATGATGATTGTTTCAGGAACCTTGATGAAGATGCTTTTAGAAGAAGATTTCTCCGAATTTTTATATTCTTTAGAGTGAGGAAAAATAAATGATGGTTAAACCCTCAACTCAAAGAAAAACAAGTCACATGCTGACAGAACGACGCACACAGGCGGATTTTCTTAAAAAATTGGACAAAACCATTGATGTATTATAAGTAGGAAGATACGTTACGCGCTAACTTCGTGATCAGAAAACCTAGGCTCGGCGCACGACTACATGCATCGAAACTCACACATCTAGTGACGAGTAGAAGAACTAAGTAGTAACTAGTGGCGCCATCTAGTATCGAATAGCGGAACGAAAGTTCGTGTCGTGTAGAATTTTCCAGAATGTTCGAACCGAACATTCTGGAAGTTTCTAGTCGCTTCGAGAACGATGAGTTCAAAAGTCGATTGTTCTGGAAGATTCTCGAAGTACCTAGAACATTATGGAACGTTCTAGAAACATCTTCCGAGCTATATAAAGAGCGGTCGGGTTCGTCGTGGGTGAGTTTCGATTGAGAAGCGATACAGAGCGATCAAAGCGGAAAATAGTGCGAAGTGATAGAATTGTCTAAGAAGTGTTTTTGTAATAAACAGTGATTAATTGAAGTCAGCTGTTTAAATAATTTATCCCTGAACCCCAGCTCGTAACACTATTATTCATTTTTAAATATCCATATCTAGTAGGTAAACACTTCTATTCTTTTGGTTATTAATTTATTTTAGGGTCTATCGTATAAATGTATTCTCGAAATATCACAGAAGATGAACCTTAAAATAAAGGGAAAATATAATATACAAATATTTTTATAATATTCAATTAGCTAATAAAAATGGAAATAGCACATAGTAGAACTGCAACTAACACAAATGTTAAGCTAAGACATATCACTTCATTGTGTTATTTATAAAGCAGTCTGATTCTAATGAATTTGTAGCTTTTTGGCTTAGTGACGTCTATTTTTAACCGACTTTCCAAAAAGGAGGAGGTTCTATGTTCGACTTTGCGTTTTTTTTTTTTTTTTTTTTTTTTGTATGTTCACCGATATCTCCGTCAATTGTGGACCGATTTAAAAAATTCTTTTTTTGTTTGGAAGAGTATGTTTTGAAATTGGTCCCATTTTAATTTGGTGAAGGTCTGATCAAGAACTTCGGAGATATACAACAGAACTCTTCAATAAATAACGGCAACACTCTCGGGATTGCTGCAATCGCATGTCTGTTTATTGTTTATACCATTTCATAACATAACATCACGCCAGTACGCTCTAAAGGGGTACGCAGATCTCTCATTTCACCGGTTATGTTCAAGTTTCATGTTATTCGGGTAATCTATTCGGCGTTATAGGGACCTTAGGAAACAACTTGCGTATCTATTAGGTAGGCAAAACTAAAAAGGGAAAAATAAAAAACTTTTTTGCAAAAAAATACTACCGACTTCCAAATGAAAAACTACAAAGTGAAAAATAACTTAACTCTTGGAAGTCGGTGTCCATATCGAAAAAAAATGTTACCTACGTAAGACACCGACTTCCAAGAGTTTAGTTATTTTTCACTTTGTAGTTTTTCATTTGGAAGTCGGTAGTATTTTTTTGCAAAAAAGTTTTTTATTAAATAAAACTTAGGCAAATAAAAAATGGAAAATAAACAATTTTCAATACATATATACATTCCTCCAGATACACAATCCACGATTAAAGATACTCCAAACACTTTTAAAACATGAGACTACTTTTTTTTAAAACCTCGATTTTAAATTTTGTATTAAAAAGTAACAATTACAACATTCGTTAAAAATATTATACAAACTGAAATTGGATTAAAGAAATCCTATAGATTCGTAAAATAAAGTCGAGTGACTGTTATGGCTAACTTCATAATTTGAGTTTTCGCCGCGAAAATGGGTAAATTTGCCTGTGTGCGACCTGACAAAGCAAATTAAACTT
This sequence comes from Orthosia gothica, assembly GCA_949775005.1. NCBI lineage: Eukaryota > Metazoa > Arthropoda > Insecta > Lepidoptera > Noctuidae > Orthosia > Orthosia gothica. Next base: position 21,020,557 of record OX459048.1, on the reverse strand, counting down.
GCGCTAAAAGACCCTTAATATGAATCTAAAATTCAATCCCTCCAGTTTTTGCAGCCGTTTACCCTTATGTATTTTCTGATGGTCAAGTTATAAAGGCCAAAGATCACAAACGGTGGAAAAGATCGATAATTAGTTTAGTCGAGCATACCACATCGCTCATCAATGAGTAAAAGACTGAAGAAATATTAAAAAGAGTATACTTAGATGCTTATTCCTAACTTAGTTTTAAAATATCCTAAATAAATAAAATATCACACTAATATTATAAAAGAGAAAGTTTGTGAGTTTGTGTATGTTTGTTACTTCTTCACGCTCAAATGGCTGGACGGAACTGGATAAAATTTGGCAAAGAGATAGATTATAGGCAGGAATAACACACAGGATACTTTTATCCTAGGCATATATTAAAAAGGCTGAAAGCAAATCACACGCACTTTTTCAGTCAAACTAGTTAAATAGACTGTCTGACTTCTGTTTCTAGATGAGAGCTCATCTAAATACAGAAGTCTAGTCATAATTATTATTGATAAGTTTCTCGTTTAGTTATTGTTATTTATTAGTCTATTTTTATCTGTATATGTGTATTATTAATATAAGTACATAAATTTTCGTATATTTGTTTTTATTTTTAGATATTATTTTGTACCCGTTCACAACGTTGTCCTTTTTAACCCAAAGGTTGACTGGTAGAGAATGCCTTGTGGCATTAAGTCCGCCTATGTACCACTATTGTACATGAAGTTTAAATAAATATGTTCCCTAGGGATAATTTTCGACTTTTACGCCGGTGAAGGAAGCCTCTGCAGCAGAAGAAAGAAGCTAGGTTTATATAAAAATATTTTAAATTATCCTTATATCACATTTATATTGTTTCACAGGACAAGCGCTCAACATTCCGTTGCGTGCAGCGGCTGGGCAGCTCGCACGCGTCGCTGGTACTACCGCTCACGACGCGTCTGCTCGCCGTGCATCCCTTCTTCGACATGCCCGAGCCCGATGTCGAGGATCCAGCCTGTATCCTTTGTTGTTATGACTATATCGATCCACCGACTTGTTCAAAAGTTTGTTGGGAGGGTTCTACATCTATTTTGCAGCATTCTTCGGCCAGAGTAGTACTGGTTCTCTGACTAATATATAGTTAACTGTGGTACTGGTACAAACACGTCAGTGGGAATACTTGAACAGCGGAAACAACCCTTACTGCTACAATATACGGGCACTGTCAAAATCATTAAAAAAAATCTCCAATCTAAACAAAGTGATCAAATTTAATATGACCTATTTATTGTGGTGATTTTAAATCCCTGTTTGGGTATTTCGAAAAAGCTTAGATGAGTTTCTACTTTTTCTTTGATGTTTGTCAAGATAAAGTTCAATATTAAAATCATAGGATATATTTAGGAAAATAGTGTTTATTTCTAGTCCTGTAAAACATATAATACCTTGACTACCTACATAGACATGTGCGTACTGATCCTGGTCCTGAACGCGGCTCAACACTGCACCACCATGCTACCTCTGTTTGAGGAGCACACCATCAAACACTACACGTATCTGAGAGACACCATGCCGCATCTAGTACCCTACCTACCCATAGGTAAGTTTTTACTTACTAGAGTAAATTATAGAGAATGTAATTTGTAACTTTGTTTTCTAATAATATCTGGGCAAGGCGGGATATATTACGACGTATGGAGTCCACTTTATCCGACTGAAATCGGAATCGTACATATATGTAGGTATCTAGAAAAACGCACTGGTTTCCCCTCTCAAAGTCCTAATGTAGTATCGCCTTGGAGTATCCCCTGACCGCACATGCATTAAATGTGAATCCTACCCTGATGGAAAAGGGTTACCAAACCGTTTTTCAAGTCGTCTACATTACCAGCTACTTTGACATTTGTGTCGATTGTCCCTTGCATCTTGTTTTTAAACGACTTCAAAAAGGTGGAGGTTCTCAATTCGACTGTATGTTTGTTACGCGATTACTCCGCCAGTTATGAACCCATTTTGATGATTCTTTTATTTGAATGCCGCCAGCTTTGCACTCATGTGGTCCCATTTAAATTTGATCAAGAACAGACGAACAGTTTTAAGTTATCCTTATAATGCTTATTTTCATGGTAACATAAGGTACCAAAACTAAAAAAAATAACAAAAAAAAAGTTTTTAAAGTCTGTGTCAAAAATTTAAAAAATAGGTACCAAAAACCCTCGACTTCTGAAAAGAAAGTTATTTTACCCTTTTTGTTTTGGCAGTCCGTTTATTTTTTTTGTTTTATCGTTGCTGTCGCTTCAGGCAAAAATATTCTGTACTTTATGTATGGATCAGACACGAGATTTTCCATTGAAAACAGTTCACAGAAACAGTCGGGTAAAAAGTACATATTTTTTATGTCCGTCTCAGGTGACGCCCAACAATCCAGCGCTGAGAAGATCGAGTCAGCGATGGACGACAGCGCAGTGCGGCGGTTCTTCGACTCGGTGCTGCAACACATCGACAATGTGACTTTGTCAACGAACGTGAGACTTAATATGCTGCAGTCGGCTGAAGAACAACTTAACAAGTCAGTTTCTACACTATTTTATTATGTTATGCTAATAAAAAATCATTGATTTTCAAAAACATGACAAAAAGAGAAAAGTTATTTATTTTAACTGGGCCACCAAGCGGCACTTTTGAATGTCACAATTTAAATTTACATGGAATAAAAGTTGATTCTGTCGTGCATTCGGAAAGTAGCTTGTTATGGAGAAGAATGCACAAGAAACTCCATCAACATGGCATAAATACTGCATTTCCAGATGTCAGTTTATAAGTAAAACTGTTTGCAATGACCGTCTTCATCATCATCATCATCTTGCTGCCCTTGTCACATGTCACTTGGGGTCGGCGCAACACGTTTTCTTCTTACATACCGTCCTGTCCCCCTTCAAGCTATCACAAGAAAAAGGAGTCCTTTTTCTTTCATATCACTCCTAACATAATCCATTGTTCGCAATGTTGATTTCTACTTTGAGTATGTTTGTATAAAATCCTCACTCGTTACCTATCATATACGCAGTTGAGGCTGAGAGCAACGATTCAGAAAATTGCACCTTTGACCGAGTTTAGTTTTAAACGCAACTGGTTTGTCTCCTTAGACTGGCGGAGATGGAACCAGCCGTGTCAGGCGCGGCGCAGTTCACGTCAGTATTCGCGCGCTGCGTGCTCGCACTGAACTCAGCGCTGCACAGCAGCAACGGGCCGCCTGCACACGCACTCGCACATCTCACTACTGACTGTCTCAGGTTTGTTACCAATTTGCCATTATCTGCCGAAGCAATAGAATCCGTGTGAATGTTTATACATAAATGGCAGCTTGTCAGTGTTGGGGTTGATGAGGTGGACACCAAAGAAAAGAACTATTTTAGGGTTTGAATAATAACAGTTTAATTACCCTTTGTTTTTGTATATCGGAAAGGTGTGTGTAGCACATGTGGCCTCAACTAAGATTGACGGAATACTGTACCGTGACCAGCTAGCATTTCAGTTTCAAGTGTTGACAAGGGCTCAAATAATAAACTATATAATTAATGGTTAGAGAGAGAGAAGGCTATAGTGTTGAATAGTATTGAATTATTTTTGATAAACTCCAACACGCCCCCTCAAAAATAAATCCCTTTCTCTTTAAAAACATCATCGTAATAATACGTATCTCCTACCATATTTATACAATAATAAAACACACACCTTTCTTTCTGGGAAAACAATATCATCATGGTCCAACATTCATTGCACAGGATTAGGGAAACCCAGAAAAACCTAATCAGACCAATCAATCATTTCATCTCTATAATTAATGAAATATTAAAGTTATTCATCTACTTATTACCAAACTCTTATAATTAAATATCCGTATAATTATAACCAAGCATTTATTATTAACACATTATCTACTTATGTAGGTAATCATCTTTGTAGTTATAACCAAGCCTTTTATAATTAACTTATCCTTTTTATTATAACCAAGCCTTTTAATTAACATATCCTTATTACCACGTTGCATATACATATTTGCAACACCACCCCGAACTTCATACTCATTCAGAGACACACCGCGGGGAATTTTTCAGGATAACAGACAGCTGGTTAATAGAAACATAAAACACATTCACACACTTTTTCTCAACTTAATTTTTATAGTTTAAATGTGTTTAGATCGTCTGTGACTGGTTGGATTGCTGGTATTTTTGCATCCATTATTATCCTTATCTATTTAATTATAATCTAGTAGCACAATGCCAAAAACTCGACATCAATTACTTTAACCACAGAGTTTCCTTTACAACTTAATGTTGAGCTATGTCAGTACCTGCTCGGCTTCCATGTTTACTGTATATTTGTGGCATACAAATCACATTTTGCAATGATCAAATACGACAGTTAACCCGTAGTACTTTGTCTATCAATTACGTCATAGCCTTTTGTCACAATGAACAAAGCCACTTCCAATAAATTAATTTGGTTATTAACTTGAGATTTATGGTTCGTTTTAAATTTCTCAAGAGTCAAGACCCTTTGAAGTGTGACCATAATGAACTATTGTTTTTTTTTTTGCTTGCATACTGACTCAGAATGTTTATAGAAAAACTTAGGTCAGGTTAAGTGGCCAGCATGATAAGCTTCAAGCACTCAACGAAATTTCTATAAGGGGCACTTGTAATTTCACACGACTCTAATACTTCGTACTTCATAATATGGTTTATTTTCCACTTTGGGTACAAGTATTTACTTATTTACATTACTCATATTTAAACTTCTCAATAATGTTTACATATCTTGAACAAAAGTAACTTTGTTTTCTGAGTTGATTATTTTATTTACCAGAAAACCTTTTATCACTTTTCTGTCTACCATACTAAAAGTGTTCAGTCTGAATGTTTTAAAACTATTCATAGTACATATTTCAATAATCTATAATCAAGAATTTATAAATCAGCGATCGTCACAAGATCATCCACATGTAAAACTTAAATACAATTTGAAATATAACATAACATACATAACATCACGCCTGTATTACCTAAATGGTTAGATAGAGGCTTAGTACACTATATTATAATACACTCACATTGTTTTCAGTTATATAAATTCTTTTCAAAACATAACTTAACATTCATAACAAAGTGAAGCGCAAGTGCCTGTGTTCCCCGAAGGGTTAGACAGATGAACATAGTACATTATAGTACATCAACATGTCACCAGTTATGTTTAGGTCTTATGGTATAGGGGCGAGTCTATTGCCGCCAACCGGGCACAAGTCCAGACTAGGCTTTACTTCATCTGCATTAAAAATATTAATGCACCGATTTACTGATGAGTAATGAAAACCTCTTACTTTAAAAGCTTGTCCCAACATTTGGAAGTTTCGGAACTAAAAGCTTTCAAACTGCATCAATTAATGGACATAATGCACATACATATAAACGTATAACATATTCAGTCAAGATATGCTTGGAAATTTATTTATAAATATGTACTTTTCTTGATAAATTTCCATTTAAAATGATTTAACACCCATAAGATGTACTAGTAAATTAAATTGAATTGTAAGTAATCTAAAACCACTAGCCATTTATTCATAGGTTTTCCAAACTCATCATCTTTAACTGTAAATGCCCCACTTACAATCGATCAAAATATTTATTATACATGATTTTAGTGTTATACATCAGATCCTGATTGATATTTTCCCATACATGTTTATTATATATAGATTCAATTTCTGAATAAGTAAAGATTGAGCACACAACAAATCAGTAGATAATATTTACCAAAAATACAGTCTTCATAATATTCATTATTTGAAACAGATAACTTATTTTGCATCCTAACACTTAATCTTAAATTTTCTATGTTTCATTATTTTATGGTAAAGTAAACTCATAATTATTTTGATAATATGATGATCGGTTCAAATGCTCCACTGTTTCTTTAACAGTTTTATTAGCAATTATACCAGGAATGAAATCCTATTTATTCACATATACATTTTGATCTATTGTTATCAGATCCACACCACTTCCTCAGGGTGTAAAAACTCATGCAAGTTGCATGCAGTTATGCCAGGAATTAAATCCTATTTATTCACATGTACAATCTTATTTATTCTTATCAGATCCACACCACTTCACCAGGGTGTACCAACTCATGCCGATTGCATGTAGTTATGCCAGGAATTAAATCATATTTATTCACATGTACAATATTATTTATTCTTATCAGATCCACACCACTTCACCAGGGTGTACCAACTCATGCCAATCGCATGTAGTTATGCCAGGAATTAAATCCTATTAATTAACATGTACAATCTGATATATTCTTATCAGATCCACACCACTTTGCCAGGGTGTACCAAGTCAGAATTATCAACAGAGTTATTGCTACTTTTAGCCATAATCCGTTCGGGCTCAGGTTTCACTGGCCTATTTGATAAGATCCATTATCACATCACTGACTCTCACAAACTAATTGTTTACCACAACCTACATCTTAGGTATACCATTTCGTTTATAACCAACGAATTATTTTCATATTGACAACACTGCCAAATTTCGTTTTCTTCTACTTATTACAAAGTAAACAGTAAAACCAAAACATTTAAATACTTTTGTGGCGTCTTATTATGCCATAACACGGTGTGTTATTAACCTCAGTGCTCTCCAGAACAATCTTATCCCTAAATTATTTGACACATTAAGACCCTAATAGTAATTAAAACTTATTACTAATTACATGTATGACTCCGTTCTATATTATTCATTGTTCTTATCATCCATTCGACAATTCCATTCAATGCCGTTATACAAAGCACTGTAGGTAACTAATACCATTTCGAGTTCAGAACTCTTTCATTTAAATGGATACAATTTCCGCTTGATTATCATAACATAAGTTAGGAATAATGCTCATTTCAAAATTAAATCCCGAAACATAACAAAAACATGTGGCCTATCACAAAAACAACAAAACTCAGTTTTTGTTTTCAATAGACTCAAGTGTCGTAACTCATCAGTGAGCACTTTAAATATCTACTTTTAACAATACTTTTGTTTTCAATTTGTCAATTGCCAAACAAGTTTGTTTCACATAAATACAAGCTTCACACAATTTTTCGTAAGGCACAATATTATTAATTGCATCACTATTTAATATAATTTGCCTTTATAGCCTTACATTTCGTTCCACATTAAATCGTAATTATTATTTACGAAATTATTTACAAACATTTGCAAATTAAAGCGTTTATAAAATGCAGACAATTAACGTCAATTAGATTATTCAAAGACTTACCCTTCATTACCAGTTTAACATCTTTGAACACAATGACGCCGCCGTTTTATCAAAAACGAAAGTCTTCTTGCTGCATTTTGCTTACCGATATTATGGAATCTCGCAGAAAAATACATTCTGGAGCACCTGGAACGCCCATCTTACAGGTATCCGGCAAATCTCCTCCCTTCGTCGCGTGTATAAACGCGCCATCATGACTGTCCGTCACCCAGTATATAATAGTAATCTTTGCCCGTCACGAAGGCAAATCCAGACGTATATCATGTGGTTCTGGTTTTGAACTAAACATCAGCACCGTTGTATTGTTCCTTCTTTTGTTTCCAATGAATTAACATCTCTCGGGTTCTTGAACGGTTTATTGACTTTTGCACTTGTTGATGGTCTCTTGAATTGTTTCAGAAATGTGACTTATGGCCTCGAAATTGCAGGCTGAAGTACTTTTAGACTTAGATCATGATTTTTACTTTGTAAGTTTGATTTCATGATCGAACAATCTCGTTTTCACAAACGCTAGTATTTTATTATCTTTAGTCAATTGTCATTCGGTCTCGATTGCGGTGACAATATTGCTTTTTGCATTCGCTAAAGTCATGAAAAAGGTTTATAACATTTTAGAATTCCTTTGACTTTACACTTGTAGCTTACAGTTCAGCAATCTTTTTCAAGAGACAGCTACGTCGCACTTCAGCACATATTTTCGTTGGAACTTTACTGTCGATAACGTTCGTTACGTACTTCAAATTCACTTAATAATTTTCGATATTCGAAATGTCTACACACTTTACTTTTTTTTCATCAAAATGTTAAATGTTCATATTACGCATTTTTATTTTAAATAGTCTTATTCCATTTTATTTGTTTCACTAGATGCACAACTCGTTTTTATTATTTAGTGTCCAATAATTATTTTCACTGTGGCTTAGCGCTCTGGGCCCATAACCTGTTGGGGTTGATGAGGTGGACACCAAAGAAAAGAACTATTTTAGGGTTTGAATAATAACAGTTTAATTACCCTTTGTTTTTGTATATCGGAAAGGTGTGTGTAGCACATGTGGCCTCAACTAAGATTGACGGAATACTGTACCGTGACCAGCTAGCATTTCAGTTTCAAGTGTTGACAAGGGCTCAAATAATAAACTATATAATTAATGGTTAGAGAGAGAGAAGGCTATAGTGTTGAATAGTATTGAATTATTTTTGATAAACTCCAACAGTCAGTTTGCTTTATTTTGCCGTTATTTTTTATATTGTTGGTTTAAGCGTTTGGTGTTATAATTCAAACACAACTAATTATGATTAAATAGAATCCCATGTCATTTTGGTATTATGTAGCTTACCATCAGGGTTATAAAAAGCGTTTAAATTCAATATTGATTTTAAATGTGAACTTGCTAATTCCTCTATTCCTGTCTTCCCAGACTACAGCACCAGTTCAGCGGTGTGTCGGAGCAGGAGAGCGCGTGCGTGTGGCAGCTCGCGCTCCGGGTGAGTGCGGCGCGCCTGTGGGCGGCGGCCTCCCCCCCCTCCCCCGCGCCCGCGCTGCCGCCCACACAAGCGCTGCCCGCCACCGCCACGCAAGCTGCCGCTCTCTCAGCCGCTGCAGCGCTGACTCACCATGCTGAGCTGCTTGATAGATTGCTGGCTTCTGCAGGTAATGTTTTAATTTTACCACGCACTGCGATTTTTTTCCGCCCATTCTGCGACCTATGGAATTTTATGGAGCTGCACGCATTGCGGTAAAAAAAATCGCGCGGAAATAATACTACAAAAATTCGCGCGAGTAAAATCGCAATGCTTGTTAAGCCTAATATCGGCAAATATTGGCAATCCATTTCCACCCCAAATGACTTTCTTGGGCCATATATTATACTTTCTATTTTGATTGATTGAATGTAAATTTGTTGTTGGCGGTTCCCTAAGCCTTAACTGTGTAGCTGTTTTCCGTTTCTAAATAAATAAGAATAATAAAGAATAATCTGCTTTGCCAAATCTGCCGTAATATTTGAAAACGTGGCCTGGCTAACAATTTCCTGATGCTCGCGAATTGGTTAACTAAAACGATGGCCTCAATAGCTGCGTGGTACAAAAGGGTTGTGGCGAACGTGTCAGTCACCCGCACGCTTACGGGACGTCAACTGAATGCCCGTCCTACGTCGCGCATCTACTTGAATGAATCGATAGGCTCCCCGGTCTGTAGGAACGGAATGCCGTCCTATCAGACTATGAGTGTAAAGGAACAGAGAGTGAATCAGGGTTTGCGCATTCTTGTGCACTATAATAATGGCCTGAGTAAATTGGCTGTCTCCGTTAAAATTGACCTCAGTGATCAAAATATAGTCGGAAGGATTATTACTATCCTATATACATTTTGGTCGCCTTTTGTTACTAACCTTGTCATCTCCATGCGCAGGAGTGGAGCCCGATCCGTTCACGATCGCAGTGTTCCGGCAACTGTCGATGAACGCGGACCACAAGCCGGCCGCGCTGGCTCGCGCCGTCATGCCGCTGTTGCAGTCTGCTCCGATGCCTGTTATACCTAAACCTAACATCAAGGTATGCTCTTGTAGTTGCATCTATGCCGCCACATACTGACTACAAAAAGTCCTCACATTACCGAAAGCCCACAACGAGTAATCAAATTCATCTAAAACGATTTGTACATATGCAGCGGCCCGACAACAACCATTGAGTACCTAGTTGCTCTGATTGCTTACAAGACATTTCATTTTTAGGGTTCCGTACCCTAAGGATAAAAACGGGACCGATAGAGACCGGGATTGATAAAGTCCGCTTCTGTAGATTTGGGTGCATAAAGCGTTAAATGAATAAGCTCGCTTTCCCAAAGATGAGCGAAAATCATAAAAAGAAAAGTGGCAAAGAAAAGGAAAATTGGTTAGATAGTGTGTTGTCCTTTGTGCAGCACATACACCAAACTCCGTTTTAAATTTAAGCATGCTGGTGTCATTAAAATCAATTGCCAAAACAATTTTCTTAGCTTTACCAGAAAATCTTTGTAACAGCTGCAAACAGCCACTCTATCTTCTACATTTATTTCGCTGCAGATTTGAATCTTTCTAGTTATTTATATCAATAAATGAATCCCGTATGCGCAGATCCGCATGTGCACAGCGAGCATCCTAGAGCCGGCTGCAGACAACGACACAGTGGTGCGGTTCAGCGCCGGCCTGGTGGCGGGCGTGGCCCTAGAGGCCGAAGTACTTCGCGTGCGCAACCCCGCGCAGCTGCGGGTGAGGGTAGCCTACCCTGACACCAGGGTGCATGCGCTCGTGCCGCACAAGGACCATCTCAGGCCGCTCGACCATCAGAATACTAGTGAGTTGTCGTCTTTTATTTAAATCTATTTCACTTTTGCATGCGATTATCCCACGGGAACCTCCTACCAGGATTAGAAGGTCAACATGTGCTACAAAGACAGCGCAAACCATCACCAGACATCATGGTGTATGTGCTTGACCTGCACAAACCCAGTAACATAGAAATAAATTTTTTAGTTTTCCTGACGAAGATGAATTCACATTTTTTTAGAATGCTCAGTTATGTAATGATAATGATCCGTGTCCGTTATTTCAGTTCCGAGTTCAAAATGTTCTAAATTATGACGGATAGAGTTCGGATGTAGTGCGTAAGCTTCCCTACAAGAAGTACTACGGCTACTTCGAAACCGAAATTTCATGGACACGGATCGGATGTAGTGCGTAACTACCCTTAGGCTCTAGAACTAAAATAAAATGCAAGTTTCTGTGTGCTTCTTGATTTTGACCCTCAATTGAATATAAATCAGAATGAGAAAGGTCTAGTAGAAGTTTCTTGATGTTTAGTTTAATCAGAAATACTTACCTATTATTTTTGTGTAAGAATGGCGTAATAATTTTATTAGGGTGTTATTTAATACTTTAACTGTAATTCCCCTTTTTTCAATCAAAATATTCGAAATTACTACCAAAAATACTGAATTGCACACTAAATTTGCTCATCAAATAAATGAATTATACTATACTGCTAGATCTTTAAAGCTTAACTGTTTTACTGAATAACTATCTGTTAACTAAAAGTAAATCTAATAATTCTTCGAGTGCAACAAAATATTTAAGTTTTAAGGGAGGGGGGGAAACGAAACAAAGTCGACGGAGCCCCGCTGCGCAGGGCTCCTATTTCTGTCTGCAGGGTCTAAAGTAACCTAACATGAAGGAGATGACGGGAGCTGAGTTCGCTCGCTTTGCTCGCTCACTTCAGCTCCCGTCATCTCCTTCGAACCTAACCTATCCGTGTCGGGGTGCCCTAAGCTCCCGAGCTCGCTTCGCTCGCTCTTGGACTAATTCACATTTATTTTATATTTAATTGAATAATTTGTGTGCAAATCAGTATTTTTGTTTTACGGTGAGTAATATTGTTTTGCAGTAGGTTATTAGTGGAGATATTTTGTTTGCTTAAATTTCTAAATAGAGGTGCAGTTAAAAATTCCCCATTTTATTATGTAGTGTTAGTATGAGCTGAAAGCATGGCTAATGAGATGTATCTAATTGGGAAGTAGCATTTAACATTCTACCGCAATACAAACGATCACGATTATTATACCGTGATTCCAGTGGAGGTATTATACTCTCTTTTTGACTTCCCGACGTGAAGTTTACGTAATATACTCTACCGATTCCGATCCTTGATCATAAGTCATTCAAAAACACCAACATTCCAAACATTTCCAGATGACGACGGCACCCAGAACGTGCGCCTTCTGACCAAGGTGTTGATCTCGCACGGCGTGTGGACGGAGCCGTGCGGCGTGGACATCTCCGTGTGTCTCGCCGTGGAGGAGGGCGGCGGCCGCGAGCCCGCGCAGTTCATCGAGCTGTGCCGACCCGTGCGAGTCACTGTCGCACCCAAGCCCATCAAGCGAGGCATATAGGCCATAGAAACGGAGGGAACAAGGGTATGACAAAAGTTAAAGAGATTCCTATTAATGAGGTCCCATTAGAAAAAGTGGAAAATAAGTTTTTGCATAAACTATGGCTCCTTTTAACACGTTGAACGCCATGGCAGACACCAGTTGACCGACAAACAATACATTTTCAATTGTGTCTCATTTCCGGGCAGTTAAGGTGTTAAGTGGAAACTCAGTATCTCAGTGAAGTACAGTGAAGAACTTCTAAAAATATATTTTTATGTGACTGTAAAAATAGTGCAGAATCACGAATATTGTGTTACATTATGGACTAAATTTTAGAAATAAGAAAAATAAAGTATTGATATATCTGTATTTCTTTTTTATTATTTACAACTTTTACAACACAGCTTATATTGTACCTCATATTTCACATGGCAAACTTAGAAGTTTAAAACTTAATAAAAAAATCACAATACTTTCCTTAAAAATAAAAGTAAAAAAGACTTTTGGCTGTAAGGGAGAAACTGAGTTTACTCTATCTTACTAATAAAAGTTCTAAAAAAAGCATATTTAATTTTACTGCTTTATGGAAGGTGGTTTAATTATTCTGTTTTTATAAGCTATGCAGCAGTCTTCAAGCCGGAATGGAAGCAATAGAGATAATTGAATATTTAAAATGCGAATTAGAAAACATCTGCTGTATCTTAGAACTTAGATTCTATTCTATTGTTTCCTTGTCGATAGAGAGCAGGTCTGAGCGAGCGATACAGTTGTGTATGAGCTGCTTGATGCCCGGCATCCATGTGCCGACAGCACTCACATGGTCTATCATTAGTGCTTTGTGTATGTCGTCTGCTTTCCTTGGAGTGTCCTCTTTGAGAGCTGAAACAAGTAAAATAGCATAAGTTATACCATAAAAGATATGTATGCATGATCAAAAACCTGACTACAAAAACTCTAAAAAGTATGAATCAAGAAAATATTCTTAGAGAATAGCTGTGGACTGTGGTCATATGCCACCAGCGGGTGATAAAGATGTTTCTGCCTGTATGCCTCATTTGTCAGTTTATGATAAGTAGTTTAGATGTTTTTATTTAATTGTTTACCCTCGTACTGGAACGCCTTGCAGCAATTACACCAATGGATGACAAACTAACAAATACTAACTTTCAGTCCAGGTTTCCTTAACAAAAAAGATGAAAGATGCTTTAGGGTCGTCATCAAAAACCTCCATCATTCGACTCCAATGAACACAAATAAGGAGGAACTAGAAATCACCGGAAATATTGTTCAGGGCGAGATCATTAATGTCAAATATGGACCCGACAAGATACCTACCTCAACTTTCTTTGTAAACTTCGTACCAGGACCAAACAACGCGATAATTAAAGGCATTAAATACATATACCACCAATTTGTAATGATAGAGGATCCTAAAAGGAAAAGGACGTCAGAGGTGCCAACTATACGGCCATTACAAAAACTACTGTATGAGGCCCTACCGTTGCGTCAAATGTGCAGAAACGCAAAAACCTCGGATTGCCTTAAAAAACAGGCGAAATACACCAGCTCAATGTGCCCTATGTCACGGAGCTCATCCAGCAAATTATAAGGTTTGCGAAGTTTATTTGGAGATCTCGGAGGTGAAACTCGCAACAGGCAAGAAAACCGAAACACACTAACGAAACAAATAGGCAAAATAACATCAATAATGATAAAGTAAAACATCAAGATAAAACCGTAACACCACCGTCGAGCGCACGAAGAATAGATCAATCTTACGCCGATACGGCAAAAGCCAATAATCAGCATGCACGAACAGATAAACCAGACCCACAAGAATCCAATACTATGATAGAAAAACTTTTAATAAAACAAACTGAAAAAATTTAAGCAATCCTCCAACAAATGAGTTATTACAATCCTCATAGAAAAATTGCCAAAATAGATAGCCTTAAAATTGGAACTCTCAACACAAACGGGTTGGCACTGAATAAACAAGATGTAGAAGTTATTATAAAAGAACACAAACTAGACAATCTCCTTGTATCAGAAGCCCACTGTACTAAAGCTACAGCCAACATTGGATTAAACGGCTATCGTACCTATCTCACGCAACATCCTGATGGGACTGGTCACGCAGGTAGCGCAGTCATTATTCGTAAATCAACCAAACACCACCTGATGCCTGAGTTTAGAAAAGTCTTTCTACAAGCTACGACAGTATCAGTTCAGGATGTGTACGGGTGTTTTAATGTTTCGGTTGTATACTGTCCACCAAAAAATAATATTGACGAATCGATGTTCAACACCTACTTTCATTCTCTTGGAAACCGCTTCATCGTTGGGGGAGATTGGAATGCGAAAGACACTTACTGGTTCCAGACTGAAAACCACAAGAGGAAGACAACTCAAGTCTAGCATGGATAACAAAAACCTCACTGCTATTTCTACGTGCAAACCTACCTATTGGACTACAGACCCCACGAAAATGCCAGACCTCTTAGATTTTTTCATCTCGATGCTTCAGCGTCTTCAGAAAATCATACTGAGAACGATAAGCAATGCTCATTGGTTCATCACAAATAATGAAATACACCAACAATTACCACAGTGAAAGAAGAAATTCGATCAACTGCGGCAAAATACAAACAGCGACTGTCTCATCATCCGAATGAACTAGCGATCCAATTAACGAGCCAAAATTACTCCAACCGTCTCAAAAAGCATGATATAATGAAGCTGCACAACAGATGGTAGTTATGTTGTAATGAAAAGTAGCTGTCCTCGTTGGAGGAAGCACTTTACAAGACATTGACCCGAGAACACATCTGACTATAGTATATGAAGACTGACGGCAGATAAAAGAAAAAAAAAAGTTTATTCTCAATGTTTTCCTTCACCGTTGTCAGCGATGTCCAAGATGAACTTAGAAAGTACATATGAATTGAAAAAGTTACATTGGTATTTGCCCAGATTTGAACCCACGACTCAAGCACGAGAGGCGAGGTCTTAGCCAAAACAGTAGTAGAGAGCCCTTACTCCCCTTTTCTGAGACACTATGTGGGGAGAATGGTCAGGTAGCTTTTTCCTCGCCTTATCGTTCTCTGCACATTCTGCCTCGGTCACCTGCTCTATTTGTTTTGTTTTTTATGATTTTTTATCCTTGTTTGTGTAATACTAACACTAGTTATAAGGTATTTTTACTAACAAAATGGACTCAATTGTTGTCTGAATAAATTAAATTAAATAAATAAATAAATTAGCCACTGGGCCACCACGACATATGAGGGACAAATGGAGATAAATTATGTACACCAATCTGTCTAGTCATTTACCAACTAGACAACTTTTTCCAGTCTAACCAGGAGTTTAACATGGAGCGACTGCCTATCTGACCTCAACGACACAGTAAATGGGTAACACGATACCCCATGGCTAGACTGGTGTCAGATATCAGGCTTCTGACTACCCGTAACGACTGTCAAAAACCGCGTGGACCAACAGCTTAACGTGCTTTCTGAGGCAAGGAGGCTACTTGCTATGTAAAGACAGTCACCCATCCCCGGACTGACCTCGTCAAACGTTGCTTAACCTTGTAGATTGATCCATGTGGCAGTTATTATCTAGCCACAAGCCTCTCCACATAATTATGTACTATACAGGTTAAAATCATAAATCTCCTTTTGGCTTGGTCATAGACAGGTAAATAGCCTTCTTCAAAAATTGCCAGCTGAGCGAGCATGGGCGTACCCATGACATTTGTGACAAGACATGTAACATTAAGTCATGTCTTACAATTTGTCTTAAATGCTAGCACGTGTCAAACATGTGACATATTTTAAAGGCGCGACATGCCTTTCTTGTTGCTGCCCAGCGAGCACGGCCTACTGCGACATGGGTTGAGTCACACCTTTCATCGCAGTTTGGGCGATAAAGCCATTATGTCTTAAATACTTGCACCGGCGGCGTGAGAAAACTTTCTGGACGTTTATTTGGGACTCATCGGGTCATAATTGCTAATACGGGCGCACCCATTTTGTCACAAATGTCACATTTTGACAGATGATTAAGAAAAATGTATCACTTTCGTTTGGAGGTGGTGATAAAATTTTATAGTTGAAAATAAGATTCCTTCTAATTACTGCACCAAATGGCAATAAACTTATTTTACACCATTCCCCCTCTAAAAAGCTTATTTTATTCACTGAAAACAGTGAATAAAAAGCACTTGTAATCACTGTTTTGGTGTTTGAATTTGGAACACACCAATGTATTCGACCTCCATCTCACTGCTACGTAACCTCCTTGCGCAAAAATTCTCGATACAAATTTCTTGTGCAGAGAATACTCGAATTTCAAACTTCTTCTTCGATATTAATTTTGAGTTTATTTATATTTAGGATTTTAATAATGATTTTGATTTTAGTCTAGGATATTTATTGAATACTTATTTGGATTGTAATTCTAATATTACTTGCAATGGTGTTTAATTGATTTTATTTATGTAACGTAACGGATGTAACATACCGAGTTTCCTCCGTGCCTCGGAAAGCACGTTAAGCCGTTGGTCTCGGCTGTCATTTGAAGATCTTTGACAGTCGTTACGAGTAGTCAGAGGCTTGAGATCTGACACCAGTCTTGCCAAGGGGTACCGTGTTACCCAGTTACTGGGTTGTGGAGGTCAGATAGGCAGTCGCTCCGTGTAAAACACTGGTACTCACCTGAACCCGGTAATACTGGAAGCCGACCCCAACAACAATTGGGAAAAGGCTAGGCAGATGATGGCTGTTCCCATAATTCGGAAACAGTGCGTCGTAGGACTATGGGCTATTTATGGCCAAGGTTAAACCGAAACTGCAATACAATTGGAAAATTTCCGAAAAAGCAAAAAATTAAACGTCAAGAAGTTATGCTGCAAGTCAAGAAAATATCTCACACCGCCGTGCTAGCATTTAAGACAAAATGGCTTTATCGCCCAAACTGTGACAAAAAGTGTGACTTAAGCCATGTCACAGTAGGCCATGCTCGCCGGGCAGGCTTTTATCTATTCTATATATATAAAAATCAATGCAACTCAAGAACGGGCTCACCTATCCAAACGAAATGTTTAAGCTTTGTTCGGACAATTAAGTAGATCGTTTATGTGAAGAAAAAAAAAATATATATAAAAATTGAAACTTAGGGTAGGGTAGGGTAGTGTAGGGTCAGGTAGGGTAGGGTAGTGTAAGGTAGGGTAGTGTAGCATAGGGTAGTGTAGGATAGGAAAGGTAGTGTAGGGTAGGGTAGTGTAGGGTAGGGTAGGGTAGTGTAGGGTAGGGTCGGGTATGGTAGGGTAGGGTAGGTAGTGTAATGTAGGGTAGATAGGGTAGATAAATGTTTGGTGTTTTTATGGCAAAACAAAGTTTGCCGGGTCAGCTAGTTTAATTATAGATTTGAGTACTCTTGAGTAGCTTGTAGCATTTAATTAGCAGTATTAGTTAATTTGTTTTGTTTTGTTGATCAACTATCGGAATGTAGATCTGTTTATCCAATAGTTTATGAATTATGCTTAAAATTCGATAAATTTATTATAAAAGGCTAGCTAGGCTAGGTTATGAAGGTTTAAACTAATTTGTATTCTATTTCAATATTGATGAGGCATTGTTTACAGCGAGTTGGTTAGCAATGTGCTCACATAACTTACATTGAAAGGGAAAGCAATGGAACATTACATAAATGTTAACTGCTCAATGCTCTAGTTGCTCAGTGCGCATGAATTTAGGTCTTAGCTGTATCAATAACAGTATGACTCAACTATGTGAGTCATCTCACAAAGACAAGATTTACAGAGCCCAATTATATAGAGGAAATATTTTTTTATAATGAATAAAAACAAAAACTATTTAACTGATTTGAAAATTCTTCCACCAGTACAATGCTACATTATTCCTAAGTAACAGGCATTTTTGTATACCTAAAATGGGCCCTGTAGGCCGAGCCATGGGACCGAAGCAGCGATGAAAGGTAGTTGTTTTTTTTTTTAATCTGCTTTTCACATTTGAAAAAGAAAAGGAACTCACCATAAGCCAAGTTTTTCATTTGCACATATATTCTACTGTCTAATTTCCCAGAAGACCACATTTCCTCCATCACCCCTATTCTTCTTCTGATATCATTTGCTTTGGCACCAAGCTCTGTGCTGTTCTCTAAGAGCTCTAGAAGTATGCCCTTTACTTCCTTTAAAGTATTCCCACTGTCCACGTCTATCTCTTGTGGCTGCATGCTTGGTATCTGGTGAACTGGTGGTGCAGGAGGGAACGCCGCAGGCATTGGTGGTATGTTCATAGGGGGCATGACTACAGGACTGGTCGTGGCGCTCGATAAGGGAAATGCCACTCTTTTATTCAAAATATTCCGCGGTTTATTCGGTGTAGTTTGTGGATTGTATGAAAATTTCGGGGGGTCGTTCCAGCCAGGGTCAATTGGCGCTGGAAAATAGAAAATTAGACAGCTTGTAAGAAATCAATTTTCGCTATCAAATGTGTTATTTATATTATTCAATATCGCATGTTGTTACGTACCTGTGACACCTGTATTAGGAGTATAACCGCTGCTATTCATTTTTAGGTAGCACGAATACAAACAATGAACAACAACACTTTAATTTAGGCCAATTTTATCTTTACAATATGCTACATAAATAGCAATATTGCAAAACGTAGCACACATGGCACACAGTTTCAATTTTCAGTAAACTGCAAGTTTTTGACAACACTTGACAGATGACCAGTGTTGCCATTGCCTGTGACAGATAGTCAAATGTTACATGAGACATCTCAAAAAGTTACATTTTCATGTGACAAGTTACATTACCTAATTTTTTGTGGAAAATGACACTAATACGCTCACTCGCTCGCCGGAGTAAGCGGGATGGAAGATTTAGGAAAACATGTGAGTGAATGAGTGAATATGCAATACGTCTATTTGTGTGTCACAAAATCAGGTGCGACAACACGACGAACGAAAACTTCCATAGAAGCGTTCCGTTTCACGATTATTTTTTGTTTGCTAGAAAATATTTCGAAATTTTTATTAAGTTGTAAAAGTTACATATTGAGTTGTGTTACATGGAGGATACATGGGAAGGTCAAAAGTTACGTAAAATGTAACAAAAGTTACATACTGGCAACGCTGCAGATGACAGTCTGATTCAGAGATAATAAACCTTCAGATTGGTTGCCGCAAATTGTGTAAAACCGGCTGCAATTATTATTATTAAGAAATAAGCTCATTTTATTTCATTAAAACATTAAAAAAAACCGCCAATATATAAACGAAAAATGTGTAAGGAGGCTAAATTGTTCAGGGTCTGTGCACTCGCCAAAAAAGGCCAGTTTGGGTTGATCAGAAAGCCCCAAGCAAGGATGAATGATCCTTGACTGCAAGACTTTATATTCTATTTAATCACGAAGCCAGTGCAATGCTTTATGTGCTGAACTGACGCTGAAAAGAATAGGTTTATTATTTTTATACTTTTTATGTTTAGACAGTAGGACAGTAGTTTCGTCAAAAAACCCGACTACTATATGAAGCGAACAAAAATAAAAGACGTAAACAAAAACATGAAGAAAATCATGCTGTGCAGTCGCAGGATACATCAGGTATTCGTCAGCCAGTTCGCGAATATGTTTGTCTTTTTACGTCGCTTCTTAAAGCAGACGGGTTTATTGTTTTTTTTTATTTATAACTTTCAGTTATTATTATTTTTTAGAATTTGGTACATTAAAGCATCTAATTGTATTTTTTTTTAAATCACCTAATAAAACCCTTTATTTTTCTTTTTTCAATTTTAATGTAGCCAGTGACAATCGCAAGGTTATGAGGAATCGATTCATGTAAGAAGCATCAAAATCGGCCAACGCGTTTGGTCTCTAGAACGCCACATAGGAACAAATATACATACATATTAATACATAGACCGATAAACACATTACTCTCCTTCGGCAGTCGGGTTAAAGTAGTTACATACGAAGCCAGCTTCGTGTGTAGCGCGCATTGCATGAGATTTGAACACGCTTTGTTCTAGCAACATTGCCTGGTCCTTTGTCATTGTCAATTTGACATATCGTTTTATCTGCTAACTGCTTACTGCTATTCAATTTCAGATTGCGGTGTGTGAATGTGCAAAATTTTATAGGCGAAATTATGGCTTTTTCAACTAATTCACACGTATTTCAAAGTGTTTTATCTATTCTATTGTTAACCCTTTTGTCAGTACAAAATTCACAAGGTAAGGTGTTATCACAAATCATTTTGTTTTCCGTTTCTAACGTGCAGCGTTCGTTTGTAAAAAATTACGTGGCCTTATGTTATGGGAGGATACGAGATTTAGATTAAAAATGCAAAGGTGTTATGAATTAAAGATAGATATTTAGGAGTTTTATATTAGTTTGATTATGTTTTATAGGATCAAAAGCAGAATTTGTGACATGCGGCACTATCTTGAAAATGGTAAACACGGATTTGAGATTGCGACTTCACTCGCACGACGTGAAATATGGCTCGGGCTCCGGTCAGCAGTCTGTGACGGCAGTAGATGTGTCTGATGACTACAACAGTCACTGGTTGGTGCGGGCGCCTATGGCTGAGTCATGCAAACGCGGGTAAGAAGCTACATGATATTTATTTATTGGTAGAACAACACTATCTGCTATTCGGCATTGCAATTGACTGAATGTAATCCCTTTCAGTCTCGACAGTGATATACACTTTTTATTACCTGTTGTGATTCCCCATTTCATGAAGATTAAAAAGTTTTTAATCATCACTATTAAAATATTACAGGGCTCCCATTAAATGCAACAGCAACATCCGTTTGCAGCATGTATCAACTAAGAAGAACCTGCACTCCCATTATTTCTCATCCCCACTGTCGGGCAACCAGGAGGTCTCATGTTATGGTGATGAGGGTGGTGAAGGAGACAGCGGCGATCACTGGACTGTAGTGTGCAACAATGATTTCTGGAGGAGGGACACTCCTATCAAGTTTAGACATGTTGATACTGGGGCGTAAGTATCTCACAAAAAAGGTTTTATTGATATTACATTTTACCATATATATTTAATGTAGGGCTGGAAAAACCAGAGCATAAATCCAAGGAATATAATATAATAAAAAAAAACACTTCCCTTGCTATAAGGTTCAAGATGGGCTATTTACTAAAGAATCAGTTCATAAGGGGTCTTTCAATTTAGGCATTTTGTGCGGGACTCTGCAAAGAATCCATGGTAAGTCGTTTTAAAGTACATTCTATTATTCTTGACGCGTCCACGTTCCGTTCGCTCTATATGGTGGTTGGTCAGTTCGCGGCATATGCGTGAATTTACACCCACTACGTCAAAACCTTGCATTAGATGGGTGACCTCTTCTTAGCATGTTGATGGCTAATACAATTTTTTTATGTTATATTTGGCCCAATATTCAGCAATACCATTCGCCGGCGCAGCCTTTATGAGTTCCTTAAATGCTATCTTTGTTAGAAGACAATTAGATTTACTTTATTTTTATATACTAGATTTGAGTGTGGTGTTATCAAGCATGCATTTTTATATTTGTGGAGGTCAAATTACCTTTTATAATAGATACAGACTTCTGAACAAGTACTTTTACTGTTTTCTACAGATTCCTTGCTGGCTCTGGGCGTACATTCGGGCGACCAATCAGCGGACAGGGTGAGATCGTTGGCGTCAACTCGCAATACGGCGCGTACACCGACTGGCAAGCCAAAGAGGGGCTCTTCATCCACCCGGGTGAACTTCTACCCCACCAACACGCAATACATTCTGAATTATAATTGTAACTTATTATTTATTGTATAATGTTTTATAATTTTATTAGGTTGTATATTCAGGTTTTGTTTTAACATTGTGTACATAAACATAGGGACAAACTGTTGTAGATTTCTCTACACGACTGTACTTATAAGAGTCGATATTATTACCGTTTTATTTTTGCTGGTCAAAACTCGAAGGTTCTTACTTAGTAATTCGGTAAACAAACCCTCAGTGATAAATGTAATTGTGAGAGGTACAAGAACATTCTGGTAAGTCCATTGTTTGCGGTATCTCTTGTTTTCCTCATTTTAGAGTTGTCATGATAACAAGTTTCTAAAGTTACAACATCAACATATTCCAAACTTGTGGGTAGACTATGATACAAAAACTCAGCAATTAATTATTGTCGTCTTGATTTAAGATTTATTTAACATTATGTTACCATCATGGAATAAAAAAAGGCTGGAATGAATAAAAAAAAGAATAAAAATGCAAGTTTTATTTTTCCTAATAACTTTATTGTCAAATATTTTGCAATTATTTGCGTGAGGTAACATACCCCTGAGAACTTGTGTTACAAATTAGAAGTGCTTCAACACCATCGAATTTGTAATAATACTGATGTTTCAAATTTCCGGATTATTTAAGGTTTGGCGTAATTTAGAAATAAACGATGCAGTGTAATCGTCTTCTCGATGATGAATGTAACTATGCAAACAACTAAAGATACGGCCATCATCGAGACGTTTAACTTGCGTTCACAGTGGCACTCAGTTGTTTTTTTTTACTTTTCGGTGTTGAAAGTCTAGCGGTCGGCACGATAACAACCAAATTCTAATAAACGCATGTTCGACGCCACCGTGGACTCATGTTTAACGCTATGATTTGACCATACCACGTTTATCCGATGTTACTGAAGCACAGAAACAAGTTATAAAAATATGGTTATAAAACTAAATAAAAAAAAAAAAACTCCCAAACTACCCGCTCGCACCTCAGCCCTCAGTCATGGTGCTCTCAATCGACCACATACGTCAAGAGAGGTTCTACTAAAATTTAACTTATCCAACGCAATCACGAACGCGACGAAGTGTCCAACATAAGCGTCATGTTATGAATTAGACTCCTAAGGAGCTACACACCAAGTGCGCGGCGGTGTGGCGCGATTTGTATAGAGTTACCTACAAGATTGGGGGTACGTCATGAAAAATCAAAAGAAAAGTACACAAACCGCTCCGCAACGCACTGGACTCTGTGTATGGAGCTTACTAAGGTAACATGACATACTAGAATAGTGAAGTTGAATACATATTCACTATCATTATAACTACTTAGATATTACAATGTAAAATAGCAGATAGGGGACAGAATATATTGTCCTTTTGAGCAACAGTGCTCATGAAGTGAAAATCAATTAAATAAGCATTTGGGACTCGCGCACTACACGGCTACGACCACCGCCCGCGGCCGCACAGACCAGGTAAGACCTGCGTGCGCGTCGTGTAACTGGGCGCGACGACCAGCTGGTCGAACGACCGGCCGGCGGCCGTTGGACCAAACAACCGCAAAATCAACAAGACAAAAACCGCATCTTGATCAGAGATTCAGCAGCTGCGACCAGATCGGCACTTATTGCGCGATATCACCGACTATGCTTACAGCTTATGATAATTTTATTATGAAAGAAGATTACTAAATAAATAATTAGATATACAAATCGGTGGACTACAAAGTATTTCTTTAGAAAAAAAAAAACAGTACTGAAATTGATTTTTGAAACGAAATAAACTTTAACAAAATCATGTATGTTGCTAATAAACTAAGAATTGAAACAATGGGCGTAGAATCACCTCTAGTGTTACCCTATACGTAGAACATGAATCTCGCGAAAGAGTCCGCGAGACTGTCTAATTAAGTATAGGTTATATTAAATTCATTTAATTAATTATTATGTACCAGTTGGGCAGTCGAGTGGCGACTAGCAAAGCTTGTTGGCTAGTACACTGTTCAGTTTCTCTAGCGCATACGTGAGGTTCGTGTAGAGCTTCTTATCACAGCCGTGCTCTTCGATCGTGCTGAAGCGGAACGTTCGGAAGTTCTTCTCCACGTCTATGTATGTGACTGCTTGCATGAGTGGACACAAGATTATCTTTGTGTGGTCTTGGAAGTTTATCTGTTAGGAAAAAAAATGGATATTAGCATATTGTGGAGCATTAGGAGGAATTGGAGAAAATAAAAAAAAACACATTTGTAAAAAGTAGACATGCTGAGTTCTATAAACTTCTATAATTACCTGTAGGGTTCCATTGGTCAGGTACATAATGACTGCCAGCGTGGTTCTGAACCACTGGTGCAGATGCGGTAGTCGAGACAGTCCATCACTCTCTCTCACTGGTACTGATGCACCTGGGATTGACAAACAAAATTTTACTAATGCATCCAGGACAGTGGTGTCGACGTCGAGAACGCCACTGAAGTCATAATCAACATGGCAACTTACTGGTCCGAAATATTTTAGCTATAATGACGAATGTTTTATTGATAACACAGAACAGCTTGGTAATAAAATATTTCCTAAGATGAAGTAAGCTTGCTAAATGATCTAAATTTAAAGTTGTGCTGTCCATCCTCTGGCCCAATTACGTGGAGACTCGACCAGCATTAACCATTCATGACGCGCTGACGCGACCCGCTCAATTTCATTTGAACCTGACAAACGGTGGAAAGATCACGTCCAGATGCGCACCGCAAAGGCTGGTTCGAGGCGGCGGAGGCCTTTGCCCAGCAATGTGACATTAATAGGCTAACAAAAAAATAGTTAACCTGCTTTCATGAGGTGCTCAGTCATGTATCTCCTGAAGTAGGTGAGGAGTTTCATCTTCTTGTCGAGCTCTTGTGGGTACTCGCGCATCGTCATGTACTGCTCTTGGCCCTGCCGATTAATGTAGTGCACGTTCCTGTACGAAAGAGAGAGGGTCGTTAGTAAAAGAGAATTAGCAAACTACATCACAAACTTTCTTTGTTTTTTTTTAACCTTGACTTGACCTTAACCTTAACTTGAGTTTGAATACAGAGTTTATAGAGGACAGAATACTCGAGTGTCGTGGTTGCTGCTAGTGGAGGCATTGTCAACTTTCACAGCTTACTAGACACAAATGAAACTGACAGCTTTGAAGGTTTGTGCTAGAAGTTGTGCAATTGCGCATTCACGGCATTTTCCGAGCTACAAATTTTATTATAATAGCATTGACGTCTCTTGGTGCTGCTCCTATGCTCTGTAGAACCTATGCTCTTGGTTAACTCATCCATTACATTATGAGCGCCATGGGCTTGCCAGACCGTGGTTTATACTGAGGTCGTGATAAACGACGAGTGCTTACCTGCATTCATTACTTCGGTACGGTGCTAATATTTGACCTTATCTTTTATTGTAGTCTTGATGATGTTTAACCCCTTTGTATGGTTCTGTAGTCAACAAGTAACCCTTATAGCTTTTCCTCTCCTTATACCCATTTCTAATCTTCAGTGGTAATTTATCCATGTTATACTCACAGTCCATTAGCCAGCATGATAAGCTTGGTAGTATCGTTGAACATGACGCCGACGCTCTCATCGCACAGCTGGTAGCCGAAGCCGTACTTGTCGCTGTAGTCCACCCACTTGCCCACCCAGACCAGCGGCTGGGCCGCGGGGTCGCTTAGCTCGTCGGTTAAGCATTCTGGACGGCATTTCAGCTGCAAAAATAATCATAGCTAAATTCAAGTTGCTTTTGTAAACGAAATAAAAATCTTATTGGTCATGTTCTTCAGAAAGGCTAAGTGCGTAGTACTCATTATCGGCGTGCGTGTATTACCTGATTTATGAACGTAACGAAAAGCAGTATTATGGAACGTAGTGGTGGCGTTTTGTAGTTTCTGCCTACGTCCATGACATAAAAGCGTGTTATGTACGGATGTAAACAGTGTACATATTTATAAAAGTGATTTATGATTGATTTATCAGTTACTATTGTAAGTTCTTTAGTCAGATATTCTAAGTTAAACTATCTCAGAAATCTTTAAATTGTTATTGATTTGAGTTTTTGGGTCAAACAACAATTTATGATAACAAGAAGTGAGATGATTGTTTTCAATTACAATTACGAGAATTCATTATGCCAATAAATGAGCCCAAGGTCTAGTCATGAGAATTATAACTGGGCGAAATGCGAGTGTGACTCAACTCAATACACTTTTACCTACCTCTTTGGTAAACCGTGATGTTATGTTATACGTAGGTCCGATCATCTTGATTTCTACACATTATTATCTGTTTAATTACAAAAAATAAATACAAAGTTTTTCTAGTAAACAATGCTCAACAAAACTGTTCTCACAGCTTGTCTGTGGCAATGATAGCCATTGACATGATTTCTGTTTTATTCACGAGAATCTCTGTCTTACCTTGCTAACAAGCAGCGAGTTCAATTGATCGCGCAGTGCGAGGAGGTTCTGCCGGTGTGAGGTGGGCTCCACGGCGCGCGGCTCCGCTGCGTTTGCGTCGCGTTTCACTGGTGAATCCACCGCCATCGCCACGTGATCTAAAACTTTAAATGTTTTGTACATGTTCTCTTCAATGGAGATTATAAAAGAGGATGAACTTTTGCCTTAATTTGAATGATGATGAGAAGCCTATGTCTAGCTATGAACTGCATAGGCTGTGTTGATTGTGAATGAAATATTCTGTCTTTATAAATAATGACTACCAAACACAGACAGAGTAGACAGCTTATTTCTAATACACTATGAAAGAGATACTAAAAAGATACCAACAAGAACTGCTCAAACAGACTTGCAAGGCTGTTTATAAATAGAAGGTCTCCTGTTAGGAGACTGAGGCACAGAAGGATACCTGGACATAGTAACCAGTGGTTGACCCTGAAAATGCAGTAGTATCAATGGATGCATGCCCAGCAAGCCCAATTGATAGAAGTTTCTAAATACAGCTGGTTTGTCCCAAACCAGGGACAGGTTCCAGTAGGCAGAGAAGAAAAAGAACTGATGGCACCAACACATAGCTAAGATCAGAGCTGACTCAAATCGACATACTAAGACAGTAACACACATACAGTTTTATAGGACACTTACCATTAGAATTGACCTCGTTGAGGGGTCTGCGGTGTAGCGCGATGCCCTCGAGCTGGTCGGTCCTGGGTGCGGTAGTGAGGCAGGACACGGGCAGCGCAGCGGGCAGGATGCCGGACGAGAAGAACTCGTGCTGCAGCAGCTTGTCCACGGACGGCCGCCGCGCGGGGTTCGACTGCAGCTGCAGCACTATCATGGACGCTGCTGGCTTACGCAGCGATGATGGAATCCTATTTGATGAATTAGGTTTTTATTGATGTTTAATGTAAATTTACGGGTGAATTGTATGGAATGTTTATCAGTGTATTTTAGATTTTGGAAGTTTAAATTTCAATCAGTTGTTTGATCAGAATAACAGCAGTAGAGATGAGAAACATTTATAATTAGACACGAAATCCACAAAAGCTTATTAACACAACAGTGATGAATGAAGTCACACAGTTTTAGATGCACAACAACAATAAAGCAACAATTATAATTGCCTTTGCTGCAATTAGAAAAATATGACTCCATGGTTGTTACACGTAACATACGAGACGCGTCACCATCACCATAAGTGCATTAACCACCTGTATCGCTGGTTCACAGTATTATCGTTGACTAACGCGCTCGCGTACCGACTACCCAACGAATGCCAGGGGCCCGTGCAACACACGCTCATCGCTAGGTGCACCCCCTCGCTAGTTGACAATACAAAGTATTTCTTCATTATTTTCAAGCATTTTTGTATGGTGGGTGTGTAGATAGCTAGCTGGGCTGATAAACTAATTTGTTTGCAAGTCTTTAGTAGCAGTATTTCCCAGTAAGATGATGTAGGTCCAATAGGAAAGTGTCTTGCAAAATTGATGAAGACTTTTAATGAGGAATGCCTAGTTCTAAAACATTAGTAGTAGTTTGGAATGGGTAATTATTTTCAGTGAATACTTTATGAGCTTACTTTGTTTTAATGTAATTTTAATAAGTTTGCATTAATAAACCATAATTTGAATTGAACACATGTAGTGTGATGAGACGGTTGGCCAAGCTACAACTCACGTTAATAATATAAAGCCCCACAGCGTTTACCGTTATTTTGCGGCAAACCTGTTTGAATTGGCGCCAAATAAGGCAAAACTTTTTGAACTTATTTCTGTTTTAGCTAATTTATTTATTTGAACTTGCAATATGTTCAACTAGTCCATGATAGATTAACATCAACACATATTATCAAAGTGACAAAACTCAGAGGGTTGACTAATTGAAGAAAGTAATGCAGATACTGCTACTGCAGATACTCAGCCACAAGATCGAAAAGTTTATCTAATTTATAAGAGACAAAGTTTTATTAAAAAAAAACTGTTTTAACTTTTGCTGAACATTGACCTCATTGTAGATTTCTACAGTATTTTTTTTGTTTGAAAACTTTTATTTAAATTATAAAAGTTTGTAGTACCTATATTCACACTGCTTGATCCTCTTGTAGGTGTCCTTGAGCGTGGACGTCTCAAACGGCGGCTTGCCCACAAGCAGTGTATACATGATGCAGCCCAGGCTCCAGATGTCCACTTCGAAGGAATGCCCCTTCTTGGTCAATATCTCTGGTGCTATGTAGTTGGGTGTGCCACATAGTGTTTGTTTTCTCTCTCCTGTAAAGTAAATTAGAATGAATAAGATAGTTTTTTTTTATTTCTTTAGTCCTATGTAATATGGGCCTGTTATGTCCAAGATAAACTTAGAAAGTACATATGAATTTGAAAAGTACTTGCCCGGATTTGAACCCATGACCAAGCACGAGAGGCGAGGTGAATGAAAACATTGTGAGGAAACCTGCAGCCTAATTGCGTAAGTAAATTCGGCAACGGAAACAATCTGGTTCTTTCCCAAAAACACACACATACACAAAAAAGTTGAATAAAGATTCAACTTTTTTGTGTATTACACAATTAGGCTGCGGGACTTGTATAGTTAATGTAAGTGTGAAATAGCCACGTCAGAGGCCTGTGCAGTTTTCAGAGGTAGAATAATTAACTCTTACACTAGAGGTAGCCACGTCCTCACACGAAAAGAAGAAGAAAGTAATGGGGGCCAGCCTATATTGCCATCAATCTGGCACAAAGTCCAGAATTCGAGCTGCTACTGAAAAATTTTAAACTAACAAGCAAACAACTGGCAAAATGTGGGTGTAGGATAATAGTAGGAAATGTAGTGCTCTCTTCCCTTTTTTTTAAATCTTCTGTTTTGACAGCTTTTCCCGCGACTTTTTGCTTCTATGTCCAAACCAATAGGAATTGTTAATTTTGGAAAAAAAAGTCTTTGACATTCAGCTGTCATGTATAGTTCTCGCCAATCTTCTTGGCCGTCCTGAAGTTGGCTTTTTGATGCGCAGGGCACATATCGGTGCTGTTTCTGTATGAGATTTACTACTGCACAGCTATTGTAGTCAACTTCAGGGCGGCCAAGAAGTTTGGCAAGAACTATAGCATAGTATCAGTGGAAAAATTTAGTGTCATCAGTCCTTCCAGAGAGTTTGAGAAACAATTTTACCTTGTCATATGCTTGAATTTCACTTAGAAACAAAAAGATTCTAGTAAAAACCAAGTCAGTTTTTCATTATGATAAATTACAAGTTTCTTAAGTTTCCACGCACATTTGTTTGTTTCTCAAGATGTGGTATAACACTTGTGCTCCTATTATAAAACTCTAAAACCTAAACTGAACATAACTGGTAATTTATATAAAGGTCAATGAACCATGAAGTCACACTTGACTAGAATACAAAAATTATGTAATAATGTAAATGAAGTCAACAAACCATGAACAATAGTCCTCATTATTAACTATGTTTGGAAACCAAATCACTTAAGAAGAAGTCAACAAATACACACCTTCATATTCAATCCTGGCCGCAAGTCCAAAATCTCCGATCTTGACATGGAGATCATCATCAAGAAACAGGTTGCCGAGCTTCAAGTCCCGGTGGATGATGCGCTTGCTGTGCAGGTACTGCACTCCCAGGAGTATCTGGTGCATGTAAAACCGTGTCTCTGGCTCGGTGATTGCTTTTCTTCTTTTATGCAACTCCATCATTGACTGTGTGATAAATTAACATAATTAGGTATGATAAGAAGTACAGAGTGTAAAGTTTGAGATATAATATTTTATGTCTTGGTGTTATCATAAGCTTTGTGTTATCATACCAAGCTTGTGTAGTTAGACAAGTCTAAAATTAGAAGTAAACATAGAGATTTCTTCTTGGTCTCCTAAATAATAGCAAGATTCTTAACACAACTCTGAAGAAAACTATCCATCAGGATTTGGTTTCTGCACTTAGTCCTTCAGGTGTTCATTGTATGCATACTGATATAGAGAAAGATTGACACACTATTCAGTTCAACATCTTACCCGTCTCTTACAAAGCTCAAGTATGATGTAGATATTGAGCGAGTCTTCAAAGAAGCTGTGGAAGCCGACCACATGCTTGTGCTGCAGAGAGCGGTGGATGGAGATCTCCTGAGCCATCTTCTCTTTCTGACTTGACTTCACCATCAGTTTCTTGGAAACTATCTTGCCCGCCCATATCTGGTTGGTCTGGATATCTTGGATCTCGTAGCATTTTGCGAAGCCACCCTAAAAATTTATGAATTTGATTATGGATTACTAGTAAGAGAGTGTGATGTTTGTTAGATGTTGCAGAGAATTTATGAACTCTGTAAGATTAATACTTATGTAATATGTATTAACATTTGATTAGCTAAATGTACCACAGATAGTTGTACAGCTGATTCAAATAGATTTCAAACTATACAAATGATAATGAATCAAAGTTATTTATTGATGAGAATTAACTTAAACTTGAATTTGATTATAGATTACTAGTAAGAGAGTTTGATGTTTGTTAGATGTTGCAGAGAATTTATGAACTCTGTAAGATTAATACTTATTTAATATGTATTAACATTTGATTAACTAAATGTACCACAGATGATTGTACAGCTGATTCAAATAGATTTCAAACTATACAAATGATAATGAATCAAAGTTAGTTATTGATGAGAATTAACTTAAACTGATGAGAACATTAGGACACATGGCTTGTTATTCTCTTTATATTTGTTTTTGTTTGATCAGAACTTTAATCAAGGAGATATTGTTATACTTACCTAGTGACAAAATGGATATGTTCACCTGAGGCTATAAAACTAAGTTTGTGTTTAAAAAAAGAGATGTTTGCGACTTATCTTCAGTTAATTACACAAAACCACTTGAAGAAATTACACTCAAGAAATGATAAGCTTGTAATAAAGCCCTAAAGCGTGTGATTATTGTACATTCGTGATATTTTACCCCTATAGCAGGGCGCACCGCACCTGTTAACTTGTGTGATTTTTGAAATGTAACTGACAATTATATTTTTTTATATACGGTTTTTCTCAAAAATAGCAATTAAGAACATAAATCGATCACCGCTAAATTACGCTGTTGACCGCAGGGTTAAACAGTTATGAATTTTACGCCACCTACATTGAGAATTATATTATAACAGGTGCGACCTCCGTTGCAATTATTACAACTTTAAGATACCCAAATGGTACATTTTCATCTGTTTTACTTAGAATACACATACAAAAAACAAATGCCATTGTAATTATTGAAAGAAATACAAGAAAACTTACCTTTCCAAAAAATCGTAACCTCTGATAGGTGCAAGTCGTTTGGGGATCATGTATGATTTCCGGAATTTCATCCTTTTTGT
Source organism: Orthosia gothica (assembly GCA_949775005.1). NCBI lineage: Eukaryota > Metazoa > Arthropoda > Insecta > Lepidoptera > Noctuidae > Orthosia > Orthosia gothica. Next base: position 20,988,645 of record OX459048.1, on the reverse strand, counting down.
CTTCTCTGACCGACGTCATTTTAAACTAGCTTAAAATATAAAATTACAAGTCAAATAAAGTTATGAATTATGATTAACAATAAACTTTTGATGATTGTTGACAAATTCACAAAGGAGATTTCAAACGGCCATACGTTTGAACTTTGAAGTTGAAGCAACTTTGAAGGCTGTTTGAACGGTTTGATTTGTTCGACCAATCACATAGTGGTATTTACTTTCTACCAAAGTTGCTACAGATACTTTTGAAAATCTACTAAAAAATGTTTTCCTAGGCTTAGCACGCACTGCGGTTTTTATTCACGTGAATATTTCCGTCCATTTTGCGATAATGCGATCTATGGCATTGTTTGATTGAAGCTGCACGCATTACGGTAAAAAAGTCACGCGGAAATAACACCGCAAGAAAGAAAGCCGTGTTTTGCCACAGAATCCACCGCACCGAAATAAAGAAATAAATGTTATTCACTGTTTAAAATTGTAAGTTTCCATTTTAAATTATTTTCGTTTTATTAATTTAGCACATGAAAATTATTAGGCCTATAAATTAAAAAATATTGCTTATAAATTAGTAGGTATTGAGATTATATCCTTGCAACACTTAAATTAACTGTTTCATTATATCTCTCTCATTTCATCCTATAGAAAATGGATGAGATGGATAGTAAACATTTTATGGCGCGGCAATGATAACGCCTTTGAAAATCCCGTTATATTTCCATCGTTACAAGACAAGTCCATGCAAGTTTCAGTAAATAAATAAAAATGGGCGCGAAATGAAATAAAGTAGAAACTTGCCTTTTAATATTATTGGTTTAACTAAAGATCAGACCAACTATAGGTACAACCCGGTCACATTATCTTGAGACCTGGCGTCGATCGTCACGTCGCGTCGGCGCTCTGATATAGTGCGTAAAACAAGTATCCTCTAGTAGGATATTATTATAAACAATAAGATTTCCAACAAAACAAATATTGTGTTAATTAATTTAATGTAGGTAATATTATTATAATGATTCGCATTCCAGCGAGGTCTTGAGATAATGTGACCGGGTTATACACATTTACAATATACATAGGTAGAATAGGCAGGTAGAGGTAGAATCAGACATAATAGCAGCCCGGGCTTATTACGTAAGGATCAGCAAGTAGCAATAATTGTACAATTATTGCGCGATCAATTTAGTGACCTGGCTACTGAGGCCTTAAGCCAACTCTTTTTTTTGGACAGTCACTTTTAAGTTTTTAACAGAAGCTATTTTATCTGTTCGATGATTTATAAAATGTATCGTTTGATGAATTAACCAGCTTATGAAAGAGCAACACTTCGTGTAGGCTATTATATACAATAGTCAATTTGATTACGTTTTAGCTCCAATATTCCGATAAATTAATATTCGGAGATGTAATGTATTTGTGTAAAGTAAGTATGGCAGTGAAAACTGGATATTTTCATTTTATTAACATAATATAATAATTGATTTTAAAAATTGGATGACTAAAATGTCAATGTGTAAAATCCATTAAAATTTCTTTGAATTGTCGATTGTTATAAGAAATCGAATCGATAACGCATTAGGAGATCACTATATAGACTACATCATCTCATATTTAATTTATGAAACGTAAAATAGATTTTTACAATTTACTTTAGACATTGGCAGAATATTCGACATCGGTGCTTGCCATATAAAAAAATAAAATAATAGAAGATACATATTGCGGAATTATCACATTCTAATGTGTTTGTAAGTATTTAGTAGTAAACATTTATGCTTCGCTGAGGTAGCCAACACTACAGTATTAAAAATTCTCCACTTTACCGAGAACACGTCTCTTTCAATGATTCAACAAATAGTCGAGTTGCGTAGACATTAGAGATACAAAACAACACCAATTTTTCATTACAATATTCACTAGGCATTTGTTATTTCAATATTTACTTTTATATTAATATTCTAATTTGCGGATAATTAAAGTAGCCACAAAATAACACACGAAAAAAGCCGCCAAAAACTTCTGTACATACTCAGCCATCAGCGAGCGATTTACAATCGACCAACAACAAGGGAAAAAGTAATCGCAATTTGACAGCCACATTTGCTCGCCGATGGCTGTCGCTCTGCTGTCAAAAACCATACGTAATACGAAATGATTGCGATCACCTTGCGATAAATGTACGTTTCAGATAAAAGATTTTTATTGTTAGAAATGTTGTCGTAAAATTATTATGGTGTGGCTATAGCTCATATATAATGCAGATTCGCGATTGCAGAGCGATTATTTTGCAAAAATAAGCCTTCCAATTTTTTGACGTAAAGCGATAATCGCGCGATGATTGTACAATCTCTGCGCAAATATTGCTACTTGTTGTTTCATACGTAATAAGCCTGCGGCAGGCTTATTACAGCGAGTTGCTTCCCAGGCCAGGGGGGTGACCACAAGCTCTTAGAGTAAGGTTATTTTGAGATCGAGTAAGGGACAGATGTATCTGACTTGTATACATCTGTCACTTACTCGATCTCAAAATAACCTTACTCTAAGAGCTTGTGGTTACCCCCCAGTAGCAAACTCATGTGACAGCAGGCAGAGACTAGGGAGGATAGTGCGCCGCGAAAAGCGAACTTCACAGGCCTAATTCAGTTTAAATCGATCTATATTTAATAGTAGTCAATATGTTTAAGTAATCAATAAGATCATGTAAAACCAGGCTGAAGAGTACATTATTATGTTACTGTAAAAGCCCGATAGCCGGCAAAATCCTAGGTAGATTTACCGGTAAAACCTAAGATTTACCAAGCCTTACGGGTAAAAGGGAGAGAAGCTAGGGTATGTTTTGGTGGGAATCGCTGTTGGTGAGAACAGCATTACCTATAAAATGCCAAAAATAACTTCTGCTGTACTCGTGGCGGAGTACCGTATAAAGCAGAGCCCTAGCCAGTCCGAGTCATCCACGTCCCCGTCGTTCTCCCTGGGACCTGCTGCAACCGCGCCGACGCGCGTCCGCCACCCCGAGTTGCAGCTGAGCTAACGGATGCAGGGCGAAGGGCGAATATTCTGCGCCTTAAAACAGAATCGTCTCACTAGGGAGGATACCCGAAATGAAACCGAGCACATCCGAAGGCTCTAAGGCGGCAGCCCCGCTATCGGATTAAGGCACAGTGGGCTAATCACTCGCTTGCCCGACAACTATAGATTCATGAAACTGAAACAGTAATAAGAAACCGGACCGATTTTTTACCGACGACTTTTGGCTTGAAATTACGGACACAAATTGCATTCTGGAATGTACGAACGATGAGCGAGGACAGTCGACTGGCCCAGGCAGAAGCAGTAATGCTCAGCTACAAGTTGCAGATTCTGGGTCTAAGCGAGGTGAGAAGAAACGGATTTGGTGAGCTGAGAACGTCCGGAGGCTTGACTTTGCTGTATTCGGGAAAAGAAAGTGAGGAGGATGTGCGCGAGTATGGCGTGGGATTCCTTATTTCTAATACAGCTAAGAAAAGTCTGGTGGACTGGCAACCGATCTCAGACCGGATCATATACGCCCGATTTAACTCAAGAGCACGGAAGATCTCCATTGTACAGTGCTACGCCCCAACCAATGCAGCACCTGAGGATACCAAAGACGATTTCTACAACGCCCTCAACGCCACCCTTAGGAGCATAAAGAAGCAAGACATCGTCATCGTCATGGGGGACCTGAATGCAAAGGTTGGGAGTGTTAACACTAACCGCGAACGGCATATGGGTACACACGGTCTTGGAATATGCAATGACAATGGGGATCGGTTTATCGAGTTTTGTCAGAACCACGACCTGACCATCGGAGGAACATTGTTTATTCATGGTGACCACCACAAATACACCTGGAACTCACCCGACGGAGTCACCAAGAACCAGATCGACCATATTGCCATCAGCTCCAAATGGCGTTCTTCATTGCTTGATGTCCGTAACCGTAGGGGCGCCGATATAGATAGTGACCATCATTTGGTAGTTGCTGAAGTTCGGCTCAAGGTAGCGGTAACCCGTGCAACTGGAGAACCCGGCAAGGTAGGGCGAAGGTACGATGTGGGCAAACTTTTTAACTTGGACACCCGTAAGGCGTTTCGCCTTGAGCTACGCAATCGGTTCTCTGGACTGGAGGTTGCTGCAGACTCAGTGGACGAGGAGTGGAGCCACATTAGAAATGCCTATACGGAGACCAGTTCCGTGGTCCTTGGACACAAGTCAACACATGCGCGCGAGGACTGGATGTCACTTCACACGTGGGGCCTCATTGAGGATAGAAAGAAATTACACCTCAAACTGCTTGAGACCCGTGATGATGCCGAACGAGCCGACCTTAACGCTCAATACCGCCAGAAGCGCAAAGCGATTTATCGCAGTACGCGTGCAGACAGAAGGCGGTGGGCTGACGATATTGCTGATCGTGCTCAACATGCTGCGAACACCGGCAACTTGAAGGAGCTGTATAAAGCCACGAAGACCTTGGCAGGAAACAGAGGGCTTAAGAAGAAGCCGCTTAAATCCAAGGAGGGGCAGCTTATTGCGACGTCGGAAGGGCGGCTGCAACGCTGGCGCCAGCACTTTGAGGAGGTCTTCGGATCGTCGACATCTTTGACACCTGACGCGCTGCGGATAGGTTCTGTGCCACCTCGACCGCTCGACATTGATACGGAACCACCGTCAGCCTCTGAAGTGACTGAAGCGATCCTGTCTTTGAAGGCTGGCAAAGCACCTGGACTCGACCTGATTACGGCGGAAATGTTACAAGCCGACTTAGCCTCCGCTGTCGACGTGCTGACGCCTTTAATTGAAAGGATATGGACCGCTGAAGAACTCCCGGACGACTGGAACAAGGGACTTTTAATTACCGTGCCCAAGAAAGGTGATCTCAGTAGTTGCGATAACTGGAGGGGCATTACGTTGCTGTCGACTCCCTCTAAGGTCTTCTGTAAAATAATCCTTGATAGGCTGTCGAGGGCCGTTGAGCCTCTTCTGCGCGGGGAGCAGGCGGGTTTCCGTTCGAGCCGCTCATGCACGGACCAGATCAACACTCTTCGTATCATTCTTGAGCAGGCATCAGAATGGCAAAGGGAAATTTATCTTACTTTTGTCGACTTCGAAAAGGCCTTTGATACGTTGAAGTGGTCCAGCATCTGGTCCCGCCTTTTGGACATTGGAGTGCCGTCAAAAATAGTCCGCCTATTGGAGAGCATTTATAGAAAATATTCCTGCAAGGTGACTCACGAAGGACTCATTTCGGAGGACATCGCAGTGCACGCTGGTGTCCGTCAGGGCTGTCTGCTTTCGCCCCTCCTTTTTATAATCGTTCTCGACGGAATCATGTTGCGCACTCACGATAGCAGGCGTCGCGGGATAGAGTGGGGATTGACCAACGTCTTGGAAGACCTGGACTATGCCGATGATCTATGCCTGCTGAGTCATACACACGCTGCCATGCAAGCGAAACTGAACGACCTGCGCCAGGAGGCGGCGAAAGCTGGGCTCAAAATTAACATCCGAAAGACTCAAGAGATGCGTACAGGAGTGAAGAATTCTACACCGATGTTAATCGGCACAGAGGTTGTGGAGCGCGTCCACAAATTCACGTACCTCGGGAGCGTCGTGTCAGAAACTGGAGGAACTGAAGAGGATATCGCTTCTCGGATTGCCAAAGCGCGAGCTACCTTCGCGCAGCTGAGACCTGTGTGGCAATCGCGGAAACTGACCCGAAGGGTTAGACTCAAAGTCTTCGGGTCCAATGTCAAATCCGTGCTGCTCTACGGGTGCGAGACGTGGAAGGTAACAAAGGACATCTCGCGCCAAATCCAGGTCTTCGTCAACCGATGTCTTCGTCGCATCCTCGGAATTTACTGGCCCGAGATCATCTCTAATGTAGAGCTGTTGGAGAGATGCAACGAGTCCCCGATCGACCGACAGATCAAGCGGCGTAAATGGAGTTGGATTGGTCACATGCTCCGGAGGGATTCCGATCACATTCCTAAACAGGCCTTAGATTGGAATCCTCAAGGAAAAAGGAAGCGAGGCCGTCCCCGTCAATCTTGGCGACGTACCGTATTAGCTGAAGCGACAAGCATTGGAATGGCGTGGAGCGAGGTGAAGCGCGAAGCTCAAGACCGGTCTCGATGGAGGACTACTGTGGAAGCCCTCTGCTCCAGCTAGGGGACATAGGATCTTAAGTCAAGTAAGTCACGGGTAAAAGTACGAAATGATCTGTGATAATCGGTAATTTCGCGCGTTTACCACTAGATTCGCGGTAAATCTTATGATTTACCTGAGAGACTGTAAAAATTTAAAAAATGCAGAGTCCGACCCACTATGATACGTAATGATGAGTGGACTGATTGATTAGCGACACCAAAGTGTTATGTTTGACAGGATATTTGTTTCGACTGTTAGCAGAAAAAGTCAATCATGCAACAAAATAATAATGCTTTGGTGAAGCTAATCAATCAGCCCTTAATTGTTCTCATCGTTACGTATGTGACCGTATCATAGTGTGTCGTGGGGTGAGTAAGCGCTGCAGTGGCTCCACCGCAGCGCTTCCTCACGTCTCTAATTTGAAGGTAACCTAGTCTGGCTATTATAACTATGCATAACTCAAAAACCGGCCAAGTGCGAGTCGGACTCGCGCACGAAGGGTTCCGTACTTGGTAAATTGCGGTTTACGATTTATGACGTATTAAAAAAAACTACTTACTAGATCTCGTTCAAACCAATTTTCGGTGGTAGTTTACATGGTAATGTACATCATATATTTTGTTTAGTTTTATCATTCTCTTATTTTAGAAGTTACAGGGGGGGGCGGGACACACATTTTACCACTTTGGAAGTGTCTCCCGCGCAAACTATTCAAATAGAAAAAAATTATATTAGAAACCTCAATATCATTTTTGAAGACCTATCCATTCAACAGCATAGTTCTTATAGTTTCGGAAAAAAGTGGCTGTGACATACGGACGGACAGACGGACGGACAGACAGACAGACAGACATGACGAATCTATAAGGGTTCCGTTTTTTGCCATTTGGTTATGGAACTCTAAAAATGTGGGTAACTGAAAATTTGGGGTAGGTAACCGTCTGACTCTGAACTACGAAAAATGATTTTGATAGTTGTTCTTTTGTTGTTTTTTGATAGGCTACTTTGTTTATGTTCTGATTCATTCCTGGTACAGAATAGTCACTTTGTTATGATGCAGTGTGAATTTGATACAGTTTTGACACTGTTAGTAAACTAAGAGAAAATAATCACAAAGTTCGTTGTTTTGCTTCATAATGTTGTGTTTTGACACTATCTTTTTGTAAACAACATTAACAGGCGTATGAGTACTAGACAGTAAAAATGTTCTTAGTAAAACTAATATATGAAGAATCAAAAGACAACATAACAAAATCATTAGATAAACATTAGAGATTGATATAAAAGCATACCTAAATTTTTGGGGTTACCAATTATGAGTCCTGCATAGTAATAATAGCCTGATTCATAGCATAGAATTAACATTTTCAACATTTAGCAAAAGGCCGAGGGCTATATTTTTTGGTAAATGCCCGAAATTAGCGATTTTCGTACATCATTTCGGCTTTTTACCAGTAAGACTTGGTAAATCTTAGGTTTTACTGGTTAATCTAAGGTTTGCCCGTAGTATGGGCTTTTACAGTAACTTAATTATAAGACCGAAAACCTGAATACTAAACTGGGCTCTGCTTTTTTGTGAGTCGAAAGTGAAAACGATTGACCATGCCTTGATACCGTGTTGGCCATGCCGTATGAGATTAGCCATTTCCGTAAAAGGATTTCGGTCACAATTTATCCCCCAATGCTAATTAAACCGCAGCCTAATTGTGTAAGTAAATTCGGCAAAGGAAACAGTTTCTTTCCCAAAAACGACATTACGCAATACAAAAAGTCGTTTTTGGGAAAGAAACTGTTTCCTTTGCCGAATTCACTTACACAATTAGGCTGCCGGTTGCTATTCGCTGCGGCTCACTCATTCTAGTTAGCACAGTCTAGCTAGATTTCGAGTTTATCGAGACAGTTTATTAGACAATCTTTCAAAAGGCAGAATTGGGGATAATAAAAGTCCGACTGCACTAAGCTACAACTACGCGACGCGGCGCGGCGCGAAAAATATATTTTGTATGAAATTGTATAAAAACTGTCGCGTCGCGTAGTTCCGCTGCCGCGTAGTGCGGTTTATCTCATACAATTTCATACAAAGTATATTTGGTGGTGCCGCGTCGCGTCGCTCCGCTGACGCGTAGTGCGGTATGACCTTAAGACAATGTGAGATTCAGACTTTACTATAAGAAAACCGGGTGGTCATCAACAGCATTTGGAAGGGGTTCTCGTATCTATTTCTGGGAATTGTCGGAAACCCTCTGTGCAACGCCTGTTAGGACATATCCCTGGAGAGACTGTAAAGAAGTCTCCACTGAGCCTCGCTGTACATGGCAGCACGGTCACTCAATGGGCACCCACTCCGTGTCTGTCACCGCGACCCGAATGTTCCGCTCGCCTATCTAATTAATCGGGCGCTTTTTTACCATATAGTAAGCTTTCTTGTTGGTTTTTGCAAGCGCTACTGTGAGGATGAGATGTTATTGGGTGTTTCCATCTGGCATTTCTCAGTGTCAGCCGGCGACCGGACTTTGTGCCCGGTTGCTGGCAATAAACGCATCGCCCATTCCACGAGTCTTAAACATAACTGTCGAAATGTGGGTGTATTTATTAGTGAACCTCTGCCAAACCCTTCGGGGATTACAGTCGTGATGATATTTATCCAAGTACCTAATGATAAGTTTTGTGTTTAGATTTGTCAATACCCTATTAAATAATAAGAAACTATATCTACCTAATTGACTCCGAAAAGTAGGTCGTGATTAATAATCTAGCTCAAGCTGCACTTTATTAATTTACTAAAGCAAACTGCTAAGTAATTATGCGTCACCATTGTTTACACATTATTATATTATTTGTGTTTGCAAATGTATTGCGATAATTCATTATAATTAGTTTATCTAGCTATATCCGCTGTGGGTGTGGGCTGTAGGCCCACTTCCTGTCTACGAATTATATATAAGGGCTAGATTTTGCTAATCTAATCCCCTAGTTATATGATTATATTAATAGTATTAGTTGTATTATTTCAGCTTGTAAACTCCCACTTGTAAACATAGAGTCCATATCTTACAACCCTACCACCTATACACCGGCACTTTATAGGACTTAATAAAAACCATCGAGGGTGTAATTATCGAGCTAGAGAGTTAAACAATCAATCAATCTGCCTAGCCGTTTTCTGAACTATATTGGGGTCAGCTTCCAGTCTTACCGGATTCAGCTGAGTGCCAGTGTATTACATGGAGCGACTGCCTATCTGACCTCCACAACCCAGTAACTGGGTAACACGATACCTCTTGGCTAGACTGGTTTCAGATCTCAGGCTTCTGACAACCCGTAACGATTGTCAAAGATCTTAGCGAGAGTTGTCAAAGATGTTTAACTAACATGGACTCGACAAGGAGAAGAAGAATCGCTTGAGACTACGTTTGACAAAATTATTGGTGATCGCATGTAATTTTAAATGAAACACGATTAATATAATAAATCCAGTCATTTCGGAGGAGGAGATATGCGATGTCGATTTTGGCATTGAAAAATGTAGCCATCTCGTAGGTGATGGTAATTTCCCGAGAATATTCTCATTGCGAGAACTTTGCTGTTAAGTTCTCGAAAATATTCTTTTGGAAGGGAATTTACGAGAATTTAAAATTAGAATGATTTTATTGTATCGATTTATTTTTAGAGTAATAGTTTTAAGTGCATTTGAACGTTTTAAGAAGATAAATTAAATTCTCACAATTTAAATTCTCAGTAAATTCACCTGAGCGAGAACATTCCCGAGAAAATTCTCATAAATTCTCTTCCAAAAGAATATTCTCGAGAACTTAACAGCAAAGTTCTCGCTAAAAGAACCCGCTCAGCTAAATTGTTAAATTATGATTTCTCTTAATCTAATATCTTTAAACGAGAAATTCTTGTATATATGTACTATGTGTATATAAATAATCTGAATCTCGGTAACAGCTCCAAAGATTTTCATGAAATTTAGTATGCTGGGAGTTTGGGGAACGATAAATCGATCTAGATAGTTTTCATTTTTATGTCGTTTTCTCTTTTTTCACTTGAGCAGAGCTCGGTCACTCAGGTACTTCATAATTATTTATTGTACACCAAGATAATTCATTTATAACTTAGTATTTCTGTTTTAAAACCAACTTTATGAGTTACAAGTATTCAGCTTTTCAAGCAGCAATTCCTCTTCGAGTTCGATGATCTTCTCGTTGGTCCGGAGTTTACGCGTGCGATATGTTGCCAGGTCCTACCGTAGTCGAGGGTAGATAGGCTGCAAGGCACTAGGTGGAATTTTTCTTTATGCTTATCATGGGCGTTTGCCTTAATCGATCGGAGAACCATGTGTGGTTGAAACATGCAGGTCATGCTTTACGTTCGACACCATACGGTACAATGCAATTCAAGTCAATTTATCTGGACAAAAACGGTCCAGTTTGGTAGGTCTAACTTCGAGAGGAGAGGTCAACCGTCGAATCCGACTCGGCTGGGCAGCGTTCGGGAAGTTGCGTAGTATCTAGACAGAAGTCAAATGTACCAAAGTGTCGCATGACCAATGCGTATTGCCAGACTATCGGAACTGAGACGTGGCCGCTCACATGGGGCCATGAGGCTTAAATTCAAAGTTTAGAAGTTTCTGTGCGCGATCGCATCAGAAATTAGGATATCCTTAGGAGAACCAAAGTTACCGACATAGCCTGAAGAATAACAAAACTTAAGGGGCAGTAGGCAGGGTACATTGCTCGCAAAACTCAATGATGGTCCATGGAGCCGAAAGGATTTGGAGTGACGACCGCGAATTGGATGACGCTGCGTTGGAAGGCCTCCCACTAGCCGGGCTGGTGACCTGGTTAAGGTTACGGCTATCCGCTGTATGGGAGACGCACGGGATCGGCCAATGTGACGACGCTTGCTGAGGCCTATGTTCAGAAGTGGACGTCTTTCAGCTGAAATTATAATGATGATGATGACTTATATGAAACCCGCCATTTTGTACCGGCGGCTATCTTAGATTTGGAATTTTTCATTCTACCTGTCAAACCCTTACATTTGATACCCGTATTGAAAGGGTTGCTAGTATGCATGTTGGAAAATTTGGAAGAAGAGCGTTCCACAGAAGCAGAAGTTGCTGGAGCAATCAAAATTAGAGCAGTTGCACTTAATTTAGTTTTTGAATATAAAGTTTGCCACTACGCAACTGGCTTGATATTTTTAGTTGTTTCTCAAATAAACTCTTTGTTCCATAAACGAGTGCCACATTTATATTCAGACACTTCTTCGAACAGTTGTTGTACTGAAATACTGTATCTTTCTGCCAAGTTAAGAACAAACTCCCATCCGTCTATGTTTTCAGTTGATGTCATTGTTGTGCTCGCAACTAACATTTCTTAACTGAAACTAATTAGCAATTTCCACTCTGACACGTCATAAACTCATAAAGTAACCTTTTTTGGACTAAAGTATAAAATAACAACAAAAGAAGTTAACTTTCGACCTTGAAATCAAATAATAAAAATTAAAATATTAAATTATGTAAGTAAATAGTTTTCAATAAAGTATTTATATAGTATTCTTTATAAATAAATAAAATTGATAAATTTTAATTCAGAAATATTATTAATTTTAATCAGATTTTTTTTGAATTCTCGTAAATTGTCCGTCGAAAGGAACATTGCAGAATATTGCAGAATATTCTCGATCGGAGAATATTCTCTTAGAATCTCCGTGAGGGAATATTCTCTCGACCCATCACGTAGGCCATTCGTTCACACTAACGCGGGACGTCAGTTTTTGAGGAAAATTTTTCACTCATAGCCACTTTTTCAGAGTAGGCAATTGCTTCATCCTGTTGGAACTCGTGTTAAATTATAGGCATTCAAGTCACGATTTAAAATCCGGAAATTTCTAAATGAATTTGGAAAGCCTCTGAATCAGCCTGCACAAGGATGCACGCTCATACTTCAACTTGGCTTATCTTGATTTTGTTCTTGAACTTCTGCCTAAACTGATTGGGTTGAAAATTTACTGCAACACTTCTTTGCCAACAAATAGTTCATCTAATCTTATCTATTTTAATCTATATAAAAGCGAAAGGTATCACGAAATATCGAAAACCGCTTGACGTTTATAGATGTAATTTGACAGAGAGGTTCCTCAAGTGACGTGAGTGCGCATTATGAAAGTATTTTTGTAAATTCCATCCCTAAGGGGGTAAAAGGGGGGTTGGAAGTTTGTAGGAAATTTCTACAGTTTGTAAGTTGGCACACATGAAATTTTAGATTAACGCTGTTGGTTGATCAAAAAAAAATGTATTTATTGGTATTTGGCAATGCCGCCCAAAAGGGGGGTAAAAAGGGGGTTGAAGGTTTGTATGAAATTTCACGGATTGTAAGTTGGACACGTGAGATTTTAGATTTACGCTGTTGATTGATAGAAAGAATTTATGTTTATTGGTTTTTGAAAACTCCACCCCTAAAGGGGAAAAATAAGGGTTCAAAGTTTGTATGACATTTTTACTGTTTGTAAATTGGACACATGAAATTTTAGATTTACGCTGTGGGTTGATAAAAAGAATTAATTTGTTTATTGGTTGTTGTTGGCAATTCCACCCGTAAGGGGGTACCACTAGTGGGGATTTGTCGGTGGGGATTTCTGGAATAAACCGTAAAAAGGGGTTGAAAGTTTGTATGAAATTACTACAGTTTGTAAGTTGGACACGTGAAATTTTAGATTTACGCTGTTAGTTGATAAAAAGAATTTGTTTTTATTGGATTTTGGAATTTCTACCCCTAAGGAGGTAAAAAAGTGGACAATTAATGGGCTTATATATTTGTAACTTAGCATACATACTAACGGTAAATATTAAACGTTTTCATTATTAGTTTTTCATAATTTCTCACATACTCGTAAGACGATTTAGGGGGTGTTAAAGATTTTTGAAGAATTATACTTTTTGTATAAAAGTCCTTCAGTTTTTGAGCTACTAACTTAAAATTTGGCAGGGAGGTAGTTTATTTATAGTTAGTAGACGATCCGCTAAGAACGAATTTTGCAACAGGGCTGGATTTAAGGGGTCTAAGGGCTCTCGCAAGTTTGTATTAAACTCCTTCATTTTTTGTGATACGTAGGTACTTGAAATTTGGCTGGGAGGCAGTTTATAGTTAGTAGACAGTTTATAGTTGTGTCAGGGCCGTATTAAATAGGTCTAAGCACTCTCGCAAGTTTGTAAGAAAGTTCGGTTTTTTTTTGTACCACCGTCCTCAAATTTAGCAAGTCTAGAGTTTATGAGTAGGAGATATAAGCTAAGAATGAATTTTGTGATAGCCTGGACTAAGGGCTCTCGCAAATTAAAGAAAATTGGTAAAGAGATAGAATATAGTTTCGACATGTCAGGTAGAAACAGATTTTAAATCAGGGCCGACGGCCGGATTAAGGAAATAACAACAAACAATTATTGATGTCTTTTAAATACAACGAATATAAAATACAACAAAATGAATTAAAACGAAGATAGGTATTTATATTTATTTCAATAACATTTACGTATACATAAGTAAGTAGTTTCATCAAGTTATTGCTCGAATATTTTAAGTATTTTCCCCTGGGTAACTCCGTGACGCTTTTCCGTGGTAAAAAGTATCATATACTACTTTGAACCTGGGATTCACATATCACCATATTAAATACCAAATTCCAGGCAATATTTAATACATGTTTGTGCAGTGGTGGCCCAATGGTAATCAAATGGCCGCGACTTACATGTTGTAGGTCTTGGGTTCGATGATCGAACCCAGGCAGGCACTTTACTTTGTGTAAATTATTTCATCACCACTGCTCTCAAAACGGTAAGCTTAGAAGTAAAACCAAAAATTTAAAGATAATATGTGAGATCCAGAAACCCGCACTAGACCCACGTGGTGGGTTACGGCTAGGGTTGCCACCCGTACTTTATAATAAAGTATTGTACGTTATTTCTGGTAATTGTACTCTATACTTTATGAGAATAATAAAGTAGGTACACGAAAATACTTTATTTCGCATGCTTTGGTTCCTTTGGAACTTACTGCACAAAATTTTTAGCAGGTATTTAATAAGAGTGATGATATATTTTTAAACTTGTTTAAAGTAGGTAATTTTATTTATACCATTCCCCCTCTAAAAAGCTTATTTTATTCACTGAAAACAGTGAATAAAAAACCGGCCAAGTGCGAGTCGGACTCGCGCACGAAGGGTTCCGTACTTGGTAAATTGCGGTTTACGATTTATGACGTATTAAAAAAAAACTACTTGCTAGATCTCGTTCAAACCAATTTTCGCTGGTAGTTTACATAGTAATGTACATCATATATTTTTTTTAGTTTTATCATTCTCTTATTTTAGAAGTTTCAGGGGGGGGACACACATTTTACCACTTTGGCAAAGTCTCTCGCGCAAACTATTCAGTTTAGAAAAAAATGATATTAGAAACCTCAATATCATTTTTGAAGACCTATCCATAAATACCCCACACGTATGGGTCTGATGAAAAAAAATATTTTTAGTTTTAGTTTCAAGTATGGGAACCCCCAAAATTTATTGTTTTATTTTTATTTTTGTGTCAAAATCTTAATGCGGTTTACAGAATACATCTACTTACCAAGTTTCAACAGCATAGTTCTTATAGTTTCGGAATAAAGTGGCTGTGACATACGGACGGACAGACAGGCAGACATACAGACAGACAGACATGACGAATCTATAAGGGTTCCGTTTTTTGCCATTTGGCTACGGAACCCTAAAAAGCACTTTTACTCACTGTTTTGGTGTTTGAATTTGGAACACACCAATGTATTAGACCTCCATCTCAATGCTATATAACCTCCTTGCGCCTCCTTGCGCAAAAAATACTCGATACAAACTTCTTGTGCAGAGAATTTTCGACTTTCAAACTCCTTCGCTTTTAATTTTGAGTTTGTTTATATTTAGGAGATTAATCATGATTTTGATTTTAGTCTAGGATATTTATTGAATACTTATTTGGATTGTAATTCTAATATTAATTGCATTGGTGTTTAATTAATTATAATTATGTAACGTACCGGAGGTGGTCACCGGCCCCTGAAACACAAGTGCTGTTATCTAACTCAGGGGTCAGGGTTTTAATTTTTTTGTAAACTTTGAAGGAAATAAACCATTTATTTTGTATTTATTAATATTCCTTGTGCTTAAATCTTTCTTTTTCTCGTAGTCATGGTATAAAATATAGTATGCAACTCTTGAATAAAACGGATTTATATCGAGGGCCATGAATCACTCGCATCGCTCATGATTCTAACACTTGAATCACTCGCTATGCTCGTGATTCAATCATCATGAATCACTCCCTACGGTCGTGATTCAGTCGTTAGAATCCATCCGTCTTTTAATCAGTAGTTGCATAATATACTATTTTATTGTCTATTCCTACTTATTTACTTGAATTTTAATATAGACTGTAAAGATTCTGTGCAATTGTTTAATAGAGATACTAATTTGAATAAACTGCAAAAAGCAATAAAAAATATGTTTTCAAACATAAAAAAGAAAATAAATTGTACTTTATTTTGATACCTACTATGTACCTTTTTTCCTTACCTACTATAAGTACCTATAAAAGGTGGCAACCCTAGTTACGGCCAATCTATGTCAAAAAGAGGAGGCCAGCACTCACAACGGACCAAATGGGAGTCTAACCCCCGGTTTCTCAACATTCGATTATCGATCTGTTAACGTAATTGGCGAATAATCGCCGATTATGTGCTGTGGTTGGCTGTTGAAAATTCATTTAACCAATCACAGCAAATAATGCGTGCTTGACAATTTGTCACATTGATTCTGCTATAATTTAGCACTATCACAAAATGTCGAAAACCGCTTGACGTATAAAGATGAAATTTGGCAGGGAGGTTCCTCAAGTGAAGTAAGTGCGTACTAAGAAATGATTTTTATAAATTCCACCCCTACGGCGGTAAAAGGGGAGTTGAAAGTATGTATGAAATTTCAACAGTTTGTAAATTGGGCACGTCAAATTTTACATTTATGCTCTTGATTAATAAAAATAATTCATATATTTATTGATTTTTGGAAAGCCCACCCCTAAGGAGTTAAAAAGGAGGTTGAAAGTTTGTGTGAAACTTCTACACTTTTAAGTGTGACACGTGACATTGAAGATTTACGCTTTTGGTTGATAATGAAAGAGTATGGCGATACGAGTCAGCAGACTGGGTCGAGATGCGGCACTTTTATGCGACTTATCCTTGGAGGCATGTGTGCTTCTCCTCGGGTGACCCCTCGAGTTATGCGGACGCGATTGCGGATGTGATTCGGCAGGGAATGGAGTATTTCATTCCATTCTCCGACATTCCGCTCGGTCACAAATCCCGACCTTGGTATAATGCAGAATGCGCCCACGCTGAGGCCCAAAAAGAGTCTGCCTACCAAGCCTGGGTTGGGGCCCGCGACCGCAAAGTTAGAGCGCGTAGGGTTCGCGCGAGGAAAAGAGCCTTTAATTCTGCAGCCAAGTTCTGCAAGCGGGTTCTGCGTCGGGCGCGTTTTGACCATATTTGACGTATTGCATAGTATTGCAAGCTGGCATCGCATCCTCCGGGTAGTAAACAGTTTTGGTCCCTGTCTAAAGCGGTTGAAACGAATTTCTGTCGTCCCACTTTACCACCAATGCTGAAACCTGATGGGTCGCTGGCTCACTTTGCAAGCAAGAGAAAGCAAATTTATTTGCATCTCTCTTTGCTAACAATTCACGTCTGGACGCTGGCTCCAAGTAACCACCTACTGTACCTCATTGCGACTCTTCGATGCCGGAGATCGCTGTGCAGATGAAAGAGGTCCAGAGAGAGTGCTGAGGCAGTGTGCGCCTGAACTGTCTCCTGTGTTGACTCGCTTGTTCCGCCTCTCTCTTGTTAAAATAACGGTGCCAAAATCCTGGAAGGTTGCAAATATGCAACCAGTGCCCAAAAAAGGCAACCGTGCTGACCCTGCCCATTACCGTCCAATCGCCATTACCTCCATTCTGTGCAAAGTTATGGAAACGGTACTGAACAGTAAGTTGCTGACCTACCTTGAAGACAATAATCTCCTCAGTGACCGTCAATATGGCTTTCGCCGGGGACGGTCAACTGGCGATCTTCTCGTGTACAGTGCGACATAAAAGTGTAGAAAATAAATGAGGGCGCCACAATCGCTCAGATAGCAACCCAGTTAGTACGACCCAGCTGATCTTGATACTTGAATAGTATTATTTATTTATTGGGTTTAAATTATGAGTAAATAAGTAAAAATAGTAATAAATTAAATAAGTATGTTTATTAAATATTTGATACTAAGTAGTAATATAACAACAACTTCACAAAAAATAAGTATTTTTAATAATCAATTGCATTCAATATAAAGTCGTCCGATACCTTTGGGGGACGACCCTTCCTGTGTTTAGCTGGTGTTGAGAATTTCCCAACGTTTTCAATGCCGTGTTGCACGATTCTGCGCACTGTGCTTACAGAAACACCTAAAACAAGTAAAGAAAATAATCACTGTCAGACCGACGAACGAAGTTCCGCGGTAAATAAACGTGAATATATTTTAAAATTGTTTCTTTCCATCTAGTCGCTTGTATCAACAAATATGGTATAGCAAAAAAATATATTTCGTATCCGCAATAAACTACATTATTTTTTGTTGCCTTACCATCAATTTTGTTAAGTCGCGCTATAACTACAACGCTATTTGTTTATCTTAGCATAACCTCAAAAATGGTAAACAAATAAATTGAAAATGATATTTGGTTCGAAAATTTTGCTCCCTGACTGTATTAATCGTTTGTAATTAACGTTTAGTGCAACTTCCAATAGTTACTTACCAGTAAAATCTGCTGTACGATGACAAACATCTTTTAAGTTGGATAGAAGCTTCCCAGCTTAGAATTCGGCTATACACCGCATATAAACTTTGTAAACTATATCACGGGCACCTCCACGAATAACCTTATTCATGTTTTTCCACTGTTTTTCTATCCACAAACAGAAATATCACACAAAAACCAAAATTCTTACGAAAATCGAAACCGATCGAGATGAATTGACAGCTCAAGTACTCATTTTAGATGTTGCCAGAAAATGAAAACTTTTAGTTCCCAAATATTTAACTTCTACTCTTTTATGTTGCACTGTATGTCACGCACTGCTGGGGCGAAGCCATCGAGAGACACGGCGAAGCACTTGCTGTATCGCTTGATATCTCGAAGGCCTTTGACAGGGTCTGGCACGCAAGTCTACTCAGTAAGCTTCCTGCCTATGGCATCCCCGCTAGTTTTTGTAGCTGGATATCAGACTTCCTTAATGAACGGTCAATCCGAGTAGTCATTGACGGCTGCTCCTCTGACCTTATGGCTATTGATGCCGGCGTTCCTCAGGGGTCTGTTCTCTATGCAACTCTTTTCCTGCTGCACATTGATGACCTACTTCAGCCTGGTATTGTTGGGTACGCAGATGACAGTACTGTTTCAGAGAGATACTTGTCCTGCGCAAAAACCAGCGTGGATGAAGTTCGATCCTTGAGAGAGGCTATGGTGAAGCGGACAGATTCGACCTTAAGCCTTGTCTCCCAGTGGGGTGATGAAAATCTGCAGACTAATTGTGTAAGTAAATTCGGCAACGGAAACAATCTGGTTCTTTCCCAAAAACACACACATACACAAAAAAGTTGAATCTTTATTCACCTTTTTTGTGTATGTGTGTGTTTTTGGAAAAGAACCAGATTGTTTCCGTTGCCGAATTTACTTACACAATTAGGCTGCTGGTCTCCTTTAACGCCACCAAAACACAAGCGTGCATTTTTACCGCTATAAGGAGACTTTTCGATCTAACTCCTACTTTCCGGGGTGCGTCTGTTCCAGTGACTGATCGGCTCAAGCTCCTAGGCATGGATTTGACATTCAGTCTCAACTTCGGCGCGTCTATTGAGTACAAAGCCCAAATTGCGGCCAAAAAACTGGGCATCCTAAATAGAGTGAAGCGATTCTTCACGCCTGGCCAGCTTTTAACCCTATACAAAGCGCAAGTCCGATCCTGCATGGAGTATTGCAGCCACCTTTGGGATGGATTAGTAAAGTATCAGCTTGCCGTGCTTGACTTGGTGGAACGCAGAGCCAAGAGGCTCATTGGCGACGTTAAACTGGTGGATGCCAAGCTTAATAGCTTGGCTCATCGCCGCAAGGTTGCCTGCTTGTCGGTCTTCTATAGACTGTACTTCGGTGAGTGTGCTCAAGAGCACCACGACCTCATCCCACCAGCCCCCTTCTACCATTCGGACATCTAGACGCACTGCAAGTTACCATCGTTACCTTGTTGCCATTGCGCACAGCGAATGAATGGAACTCACTATAATACCTGCGTCTGTGTTTCCGAACGCATTCAATCCGAATCTCTTCAAAGTTAGAGTGAACAGGCTACTTCTGAGTAAGCTCACTCCATCATAGACTTTGTCTCTGTCATTTCTGACCTAGACTAGAGTCAAGAGCAAACCCATCACAAAAAAAAAGAAAAAAAAAACATGTTGGTGTTTATTGGTTTTTGGAAATTATACTATTCAACACACTAAGAAGGTAAAAAGCCGGAAATTTGTTAGGCTTATAACAGTGGATAACATAGTAATTAATTAGTATTATGAAATTGATTTTTCAATTTCTTAAGTAGAAAGTTATCGCGTGATGTAAAATGAGAAAAGTCAACGGACTTCTTAGATTGTGACGACTTTAAGAAGGGATTTTTGGAAATTCAACCTTTAAGAAGGCGAAACTAAAATACGAGTATAACGCGTATTTTTAGTTTCGCCCTGTATCCGCATCTGTAGGATAAAATACGGATCACGCGAATGAAGTGGCCGGCGAAGTGCTAGTCTATATATATTAAAGCGAAAGGTCACTCATCACGAAATATCAAAAACCGCTTGACGTATAAAGATGAAATATCGCAGGGAGGTTCCTCAAGTGACGTAAGTGCGCACTAATAAATGATTTTTAGAAAGTCACCCCTAAGGGCTAAAAGGGGGGTTGAAAGTTTGTTAGAAAAGTCTACAACTTGTAAATTGGATAAGTGAAATTGTCGCTCTAGATTGATAAAAGCATTCATGTATTTATTGGTTTTTGGAAATTCCACCCGAAAGGGGGGTTAAAAGTGGGTTGAAGGTTTTTATGAAATTTCTACGGATTGTAAGTTGGACACGTGAAATTTTAGGTTTACGCTGTTGGTTGATAAAAAGAATTATGTATTTATTGTTTTTTGTTAATTCAACCCCTAAGCAGATGAAAAGGTGGGAATTTGTTGGGCTTGTATAATTGAAACTTGGCCATAAATAAACCTAACCATTATTAGTTTTTACAGGGCTTCTTTTTATGACGTAGGGGCGCACTAAGATTTTTAAAAACCAACCTTTAACGGGGTGAAACTAAAAAGTCATCTGTAGGATAGAATACGGATCACGCGAACGAAGTCTCGGGCGAAGTGCTAGTTTCATAAACAATATTAAACCTTTCTACCAAGAGACACCCTGTATGCAGGTTCAATCAGCCCGAAAAAAATTTAGTAAATAAATGTAAAGTCTAGACTTCTAAGAGTATTCAGACTAATAACCACTTTAAGTTTTAATAAGATGCAAAGGCCGATTTCAGCCATTCACAACAGTGATTCATAAACCGTTTTATCTCGCGTTAGTTTCCTGTCAGAACTACGATGGAATTTTTCGCAAATCACTCGAAATTTTAATAATTTTCTGTGGCCAAGGGGTTTCCCTTAAGGTCTCGGTTGACGTTGGTATTAATCAGACAATATTTGCTGCGTAATTATATCGAGGCAATTCCTGGATATCCTGAAGGACGCCGATATTGAGAGCTTTATGTACCTAGGTGTCTCATGCGAATCATTGTATAAAAGCGTTTGTTTGCCGTAGTCAATGTCAAAGGCAGGCAGCGCCGTACTCGTGCCCGAGTTTGTGCATTAATTATAGTTGTTAAATTAAAAATATAAAAACAATTTTGCAGTTACGCTAGTACTGGTGGGCTGGTATTTACATCTAGTAAAAAAAGAAGATTTTCAAAAATGGAGCGTGTTTTCGTTTTGTTGTTTAGTGTGTTATTTTTGTTAAATATTGAAGAAAGTGTTGGACGTGCGTGGGTGACTACCGATGAATGTAAGTTATTGTAATTAAATCATTAATATTATTGACCACAATACCTCAATAGACGTCCTTGACGTGAGCATTGGTGGGGCGACTGATTATTTGTTTTTCCTTCGTCTTTTGAACATGATAAGAATGTTAATCTGCCGTAATTTGGAGGGAACGTCAGAATCAAGATTGTTTCGTTTCGTGTAGATAATTTTTAACTTCTATGTGCTAAGAAGCACATGCATATAATCGAATTAATTTAGTTTCACGTAATTATTGGCAGTGCTGGATTAATCGTATGAATCCGAAGTCGTTGTTATACTATCTATTACATATTCTTTCAATTTATAAGTTAAGCACACGTATCCACTGTATGACATTATTTTAAGTATCTATTTATTTACCTACGTCCGTGTATCACTAGCGGGGTGCCAACTGAAAATCAGCGCTGGGTGTCTGACGCCCAGCAAATGCTGAGTTGGTAACCCTTTCGGTATGGGCACGCTCGGCGCAATCACTGTTAAACCTTGTTTGTACTTTTGTTTTTTACTATTTTTCTGCTACTTTGTGATTGTTGTTGTTGTGTTGTTTCTATGTCGAATAAATGTTTTCTATTCTATTCTATTCTATTCTATTCTTGTTGTGAGTTTCTATTAAATAGAATTATGTTATATATTAGTTTTTTTTTTATTAATATTTGGCGGTTTACGAAATGCCACCGAAATGGGAATTAATTATTAATAAGTGAAATTATGATAGTGAAAAATGTGACTACAATAATTTTGCTTTGTCCTGTGTTTTGTTTTCTGCAGGGTGAGTAGATTTAACATAAACATTTAATTTATTTATTTTTTGGTATTAAATAAATCAAAATATTCATTTCCGAGAAAATATTGCCTGACTGTGTTATTATTATTTTAGATATATCAAAAACTATTTTCTGTTTTTTTGGGCAAAGTCATCAGAAAAACTATGAATAAAGCAAACCTTGGTCTGAATTTGAATAACGATTTCATTCATTTACTCATTGACATATTTGCAAAAACGGAAACACTTAACTGTTGTCACGGTTAAACCACAGCACATTCTATTATGAAAGAGTAACCTTTTTTGGGTTAATTAGTGTAAAAGTAGATTCTAACGTACTATCTAAAAAACCTATGAAAAAATATCAGACAGTCTTAATTTTATCAGCAAATAAAGGCATGAGTCACAATACCGTTTTCAGTACTAACAAAAACTATAAACAAAAAGTGTCTGCTAATAAGCAAAACGTTCAAAACGTGGTGCCTACAGGTCGTCTGGCTACCTATAGTAAAGCACTAATATTATTCAAGGCATGTCTCGGTCTCATGATAGTTGTTGATTGTGTGAGAGCACATAAATATTAATATCTACTTACAAACAGACACCATAAAAGACTGAAGTTGTAAACAGTTACACAGGGTGTTCACATTTCGGATTTGTATAATATCGCGAGCATTGTCTTGTTTTCTAACTAGACATTGAAATTAGCGTTTTTTTGAGTAAAACTATTTGCAATACTGTATAGTGGTTTGATTTAGCGAGGGTTTGCGGCAAGGCGAACTGTCTATTGGAAGACTCGTACGAGCGCATCGCGTGCGTGGCTAGCGTGCAGCAAGCTACTTCGCGAGAAACTGTCCTTATTCAATACGTCTTCACGGCATTACTTGGTCGAGGTCAGGAAAATGTCGAGCCGTCGTCTTGGAAACTGTGCTCGTTTCGATCCAAGGACGCCCAGGAATAAAACCAGCACGCGACGATGATGCAGGGCCTTCGTCGTGCGATGGCTACGTAGCGCTTTCACATACTGACTCTGTAACTTGTTTGCCATCTCCACCCCGCTCTTGTACAAACAAGGTGGACAGATGACCCATTTCTGTATCACTTTACTAATGTTCCCTTGTCGTGTGTAGTTTGACTAGGTAGGTAATCGTTTTATTAATTTCTTAAAGACCATGCCCGCTTTTAGACATTGAAGTTATTTAACAATCATTTGGACAACTTGACCGAGTTGAAGTTACGTCGTATATCGTTTAGTAATAAAATATGATGAAAGTCTACAACTACTTTGATTAACCATAAACATTTGTTTACACCATGCAGTGGAGAATCACATAAACCCCGAAGATCTGCTCGAGTTCATGAACATAAAGCCGAACTCCACCGATACAAGAGATGTTAACAAATTAAACGACCCGCTATCCTATGCTGACTCTATGGTATGATGTTTTACCTATATTTGTTTTTTATGAATAATAACTAGGTACTTAGTAAGTTTATATCGGGGCATCGGTGACAACGGTGAAGGAAAACATCGTGAGGGAAACTGGATTTATAGTTAATATGGATAAGTTTTAAATGCCCAACCCGCACTGATCAAGCGTGGAGTAATCTCGTGCCTTCTCTGTATAAGAAAAGGCCTTTGCCCTGCAGTGGGACAGTTACGGGTGCTATTATTATTAACCTACTTAATACAGTTCTCGCCATACGTCTTGGCTGCCCGGAAGTTGGCTTTCCGATACGCAAGGCATGGATCGGTGCTGTTTTTGTATGAGATTTACTACTGCGCAGCCATTGCAGCCAACTTCAGGACCTATACCTACCTACTGATCAAAAATTATTCATGGAAAGACTGCTCTTTAATCAGAATCTACATGCTTGACTACAATAACTGGAAAACAATAATTTTATTACGTTCGCGGGATTGATAACGAACTATTGAACACCTACGCACATTATTCGTTAACGATGTATTCTTAATTCTTATTCATACAAAATTTGTTAATGATCCATTGTTGAAACAAAAGTCGAATTTTTTATTCAGGATACCACGACCAACCTGCCAGTGCCAGACATTGTGGACTGCTTCGGGCTAGGTTCACTGTCGAGGCAGGTTATGAGTATCTTTAACATGAAGCCGGATTCCTCCAGCTCTGTTAATACGCACTTCTACTTCACTTCTCGCAATATGACTACCAGGGTACAGGTAAGGAGAAAATGCTGCCTCATTTGTCTTTAACAACCTCAAATAAACAGTATGGCGAAATGTTTGTATCTTAATAGAGACAATTAGAAAAGTGCTATTAGACACATTCTAAGTAAAGACAATTTAATAGTTTAGGTTACAATTACATTAGTTACCTATAATCAATACACAAGGCTAGATTGTAATAAGATTTTGACCCATATTTTGATGACTTGGCTTTTCTTTTTCTCTGGAACCTCGTAAATCCAAACTCATCCTTCCTTTTTTTACGTTGCTTTTGGAGATCAGGGCCGTTGGCTCCATACTGTCAAATTTAATTTCTTAGGGCAGTAGACAGACACGCACGCTATAAGATTGATTGTTTGCAGGTTTTCCCCGGAACACAGTTCGGCCTCGAATGGGTTGACTTCAATCCGAACAGGAAGACAGTCATGATAGTCCACGGGTTTATGAGTCATAGCAACGCTTCTTGGGTCAATGATATGGCTCAGGCGTTTTTGACGTGGGTATGTAGAGTGGCATTTGCATGCAACATTTTGGAAAGTCTTTTCAATAACTTTTGCATATTTATTTTTTTACTTTATAGGGGGATGTTAATGTCATTGCGATAGACTGGAGCGGAGGTGGGAACACGTGGAAGTATTGGCGAGCAGTGGCAAACACGCGAAGGGTTGGATCTGATACTGTTGGGTAAGGCATTTGAAGATGTACTAGAAAGAACTGAACAAGCTTATTCAAATTAAGAAGCATCAAATCGAGGCATCACAAACTATACTTCATAAAAGATAGCTTGATCTCTGCGACAGCTGTCAGTATCAATACAGTAACAATAGCGCTTGACAGGCTTACAATAACGTATACGTCAGTTTGACATATGTCGCAGAGATCAAGCTATTTTGAAATAAGAAATAGCAAAATTTTATAAATTTCTTGGTATGTTCCAGGTTCATGCGTCAGCTGATAGGGGCGACCGGAGCTAGGACAAAGGACATGCATTTCGTCGGGCACAGCTTAGGAGCTCACATCGCGTCTTACGTATCTTTTCACTTGGGAAAAGTTGCACGAGTTACAGGTTAGCATGCATATATGCCAGACTCCTGCAAAATGGCCTCTCTTGTTGGTAAAATTGTTGAGGTTCGCAGTATTCTCCCCATAGAATATTCCATGGTTGCTTTAAGAATGCATCAAATTTTTTCATTTCCAGAAGTAACTTCTGGAAACTACTTCTTCTTCTTCTGGTACATCATACATGTATTTGATTTTGCAGGTTTGGATCCCGCTCAGCCTTGCTTCAGGACGACCGACCATACGGAGCGCTTGGACGCCTCTGACGCAGATTACGTGGACATCATCCACACTAACGGACGACTGCTGTCAAGGATCGGCTTCGGTTTTCCTGACCGGAACGGTAGGCTTCTCTATTAATGACCTGGTTATCTCTATTGGTCTAGTTTTATAAACCAATGCTATCCACTAGACAGTTCATAAATAGGCAACCCCCCTTTTTATGACGTTCTAGACTGTTGCTAATTTATTGTCACCGGTCGCACAAATATTAGGGACACTTACGCATTATAGTTTTGTTTGTATCTGCTATATAGACAAAAATTCAAAATATAGACAGAAAGCTGATTTAGTACTTAAAGAATATTAATGTGTATTCAGATAATAACGGAATTTTGTAATAAAATAGTTAAGAATCTTGAACCAAGTCAGGCCACAGCCTGTAAAGCGGTATCAAGTACATTGGATAATTGTTGTTGTTGTTGTGTGGTGATTGTGTGTTGGATTCTTGTAAGAGATTAATATGCTGCGTTTTTTTTGTCTATGTTTCAGGCCATGCTGATTTTTATCCAAACGGCGGCATGAAGCAGCCCGGATGCTACAATAAGACCAACTCCTTATGGTCGAAAATTAACCCATTTTCTACAGCCAGTAAGTTGAGTCGAGTTTGGATTTAACCTTAGTGGTATTATATTATCTGTGCCCTTAGTTCCCCTTCATAGCTTTATTTGCAGATATATTTCCGATGGTGTGACCTTGCCTTGCTTAATTTGTAAAAGCAAGAGGATTTTGCTCGTTAGTTAATAGCACTTCACATATTCGACGTTTTGTTTCAGGATTGCAGCAAGCTATATGCAGTCATGGACGCGCTTATCTGCTATTCACTGAGTCATTGATCAACAGTAACTGCACTTTCAGGGGACACAAGTGGGACTTGACTTACGAAGGGTAGGTTATCCAGAGTTTAAGAATGCGGTTTTTACCTATCCTTCACACAACTTTCTACCCAGAAAGAAACGCCCAGCTCAAACCGGATTTGAGCTGGGCGTTAATAAGTAAATTAGTGAAAGAGTCAGGTCCTTCGGTCATGACTTTTATTTTTAAATGAATTAATTTATATCTCTTGCTTTAAGACCTTGGGTTGGGACCTTCTCCTTTAAAACAGGATATTTGCCTTTCCAGGGTTAACGAGAGCTTAGTAGCAGCTTGTGACAGAGTCGGCTCGTGTTCGGAGATGGGCATCAGAGCCGTCGGGATCGGTGGAGTGCCTCGCGCGGATGGACCCTACTTCGTTTTGACGACGGACAAGCAGCCTTACTGTCGTAAGTTTTTATCAATATTATTGTTGTTTTGGCTTGGGAGGAGCTCGAAGGTAAATTATAAAAGCCGCAAGGGTCGATCTTCATGGTCAAGCAACTCTTGCCGATGATTGTGACCATCCATTACATACTGGGACTTCTCCTTACCTTGGAAAGTACGTTAAGCCGTTGCCCTTTTCCGCACTTAGATTCCCATTTGGTCGTTTGTGTATGCAGGCCTCCTTTCTGTGAGATGGAATGGGCCGTAATGGTGGATGACACATGTCTTCGAATTTTTGGTTCTTGTTTCCTCATGATGTTTTCCTTCACAGTTTTGAGAGAAGTGGTGACGAAATAATTTATAGAAAGTAAAGCGCCTGCCTGGGTTCGAACCAAAGTTTTTTTTACTAGCGTATCCTTCAAAAGGCGTTTGGAATTTTGGGGAAAAGGCCAGGGTGATCGGTGATCACCATCAGCACGTAGAAGGTACCCCGTGACCTCTCACAAGATCACCCCGGCATCCCCTCTGTGCAACGCCTGTTACACATGCACATTTCTTTGAGAGATTAATAAAGCGCTTCCCCTGAGCCTCGCTGCGCTGTGATCACTGTGCCACCGTCTTTCTTGGAGTTACTTGGTGGGCGAACAGAATCCCCAATCTGACCGCCCTCGACCCCGGAGTCCCGCGGGATGCAGGCGAGGTTTCGGTGTTTTAGGCATCGAGACGGTTACCTCAACGATACCTAACCGCAGTGGTGGCAATTTGCCGAGGTCCCACGCCCAATCCTATTCTACTCACCGAAGCAGCCGTGCCCGTCTCGAACCCACGAGCTACAACTTGTATATCGCGGCCGTTACCACTGGGCCACCACTGCTCTTCCAGATACCGTTACGGGTAGTAGAAACCAGAAAATCTGACACCAGTCTTGCCAAGGGGTATTGTGTTACCCAACTAGTGGGTTGTAGAGATCAGCAGCCTAATTGTGTAAGTGACGGCAACGGGTTTGGCCCCATCAATTAACCAATCACATAGACAGAAACCAACATCGCGTCTTTCATCTCGCATGTGATTGGTCGATTGATAGGGTCAAAACCCTTTGCATTGCCGAATTCATTTACGCAATTTAGCTGCAGATAGGCAGTTGCACCACGCAAAATACTGGTACTTCACTGCCTTCTGTTGTACTGGAAGCCGATACCAAAATGGTTAGGAAAAGGTTAGGCAGATTGACATTGTTATTTTGGCTTTCCGTTACTCTTATGTCCATGATGAATGAGACACGGTCTACGTATTGTATGATCGGCGGGTGTTTGTGTGAACAACAAAATAATGTGGTTTTGTGGTATAGACTTATAAATAAATTCCATTCTGTATTCTCGTTAAAACAAAACAAAGAATTAAACTGACCGATAAAAAGTGGTTTTCAGCAGAGCAGCAATAATTACAAGTGAGATATTTTTTATTTAATTGTAGTTAAGTACGTACTCGTGTATTACTTTTATTATCTCTGTTATTATATTCATCAAGGGCATGTAATGATTTCCGCTACGCAAGCATCGCGCCAAGTGCTCGGTCAATAACGTTTGCTACTGCATTTTTATTAGATGACTAGCTGTACACGCGGTTTCGCTCCCGTCAACTGCCTACCCTACCCTACCTACTCTACCCTGCCTACCCTACCCTACCTATCACTATTTTGTTTATAGTTTCCTATTTTTCTTCCCGTAAGAACCTTTTACAAAGTATTAGGCTACTTTAAAAGGAAAGAAGAATTAAATCGGTAAAGCCATTCTCAAGTTATGGCGTGACCAAGGGAAATAGGGATTAATTTTTACCTGACTGCCGAAGGAGGATAATGTGTTTATCAGTCTATGTATGTATGTATGTGCACATAATCCCCAACATAAAAATAATCGTAATACCTTTATATTTAAAGCAACGGAATGGGAGCGTCGTCACCCGCAACCAGAGTTACTGATAGACCTTCAAAAGGGGTTCCTTATAAACGGGCTGATGATGAACGTCACATCGAATGCTCCTACGGAATCTTCGATCTACGCGGACCCGCTGGGTAAGAGTCTGGTGCTGGCCGCTTTAACCACGACCACGCAAAAGACCTGGTTCCAGAAGTGGTTCGGGTAAACTAAGAAAATTATGGTTGGTTGACGGAAGAATTTTAAGACTAAGACTAGAAATGCACCAAGGATTGACTGAAACCTAATTTTAAGAATGTAGTTAGAAGCCAAAGCTAGCCTTATTGAACTAATTTGTGTTAGTTTTACCAAAAAATCAAAGGAATGGCCCATCTAGGGAGTTTTTTTTTTTTTAATTTATTTTAAAAGCTATTTTAAAAGCTATCAGTAAAAAGTACAGGTATGAATTATACAAATATATCAGCATATAGTACAGACCAGCAGCCTAATTGTATATATAATGCATACCTGTACTTTTTACTGTACTAAAAAGATCTCGATTGATTTAACAAATCTTGTCGTTTATACTGTTAAGTAATTAGCAATTTGAAGTGTCCTGATAAATCTAGTTTGTTTATTTTAGCTATTGAGTTGCATTTTGTATTTAATACATACCTAGATGCCGAGATATATTTATTGATAGTCATTTACAAATATATATTAATGTTAATATTTTTTGTAATATAATTTTAATTTTAATAAAAGTATGTATTATTTTGTTAAAATTTACAGCCTGGTTTTTATTAATTTCTATCTTTGGAATATTATCACACGAAAAAGCATTTAGCCAGTATTTCATGGTTATTTAAGTACTTTAACAAATTGAACACTTTTAATCACAAGGTAAAAAACATAATCGTTACATATTAAAGCTTTTAAAATTATTGCATGGCTTTTTAATCATACCCTTAGTTGGCACGCAATAGTTTAGTACAAGTGTAGCAATAAATCAAATAGTTATCAAGTTTAGTGTTTCTAAAGTTGGTGGTTGGTAAACTTTTAGGGGTAACGCCTTGTCACGAGAATGCGGGGCGCTGAAGTTGTTCAACGTGTCAGGAAGAGATTTATATTCTTCGGACGAAACAGTGGCGTGCATGGTCTGCATTATGTGTTTGAATCTGATAGAAGCCTGCTTTCCAGGTAAACCTTCATTTAATAAAAACAATTTCACAAAAAAAAACAACTTCACAAAAAAAAACAACTGACTTCAAAAGCAAAACACTAAAAAGTGCAAAATAACTTTCGTTTGGGAAGTTGGTATCGCAAAACGATAAAATCAAGAGGTACCAAAGCAACCGAATTCCGAAACGAAAGTTATTTTGCAATTTTTAGTGTTTTGCTTTTGAAGACAGATTTTTTTTTGGAAATAGAATTTGTCGCCTAGTGGTTTCCTCGTTTACTTTATTGTTATCTTAGGCAGGCTTGGCTTTATTATGCTAGTATTATATTTTCTGTGGCATTACCAAGCTATCTTTTGTATTGGAACCAGATTTCCGGTCCAAGCTAGTATGCAGATAAGATAGGATATAAGAGTGCTCAATTGTAGATATTGTAACATTTTCTGGCTTCTTATCGCGGGTAAATCGGATATTGCAACATGATGAATCGGGTCATTAGTATCTTGCCCACGGTATGATAAGCCTAAAGCTTTGTTCTCTTGATCGGAACGTACAACGCTGCGGTATGCGGTGCCGGACATATGTACAGTTCTCCGCACTACTGACGCATACAGCGACGGAACAAATACCATTCTAGAAGTTTTTCATACGATTATGTGTCCGGCACCATTTACCGCAGGCTTATTACGTAGGAAACAGCAATCAGCAATCATCGCGCAGACAAACACTTTATGACATAAAATTCGGAATTACCTACAGTTTAGGTATGGTAGGTCTTACACAGTCGTTTGTTTATCGCTCGATGTTTATATCGAATGCACTTATTTCTAAAAGTATCGCCAAAAACTCTAAAACTTCTGTATTGAAGCGCAATTATTGCGCAAAAATCGTTATCGATTCGCTCTTGCAAGATACTGGCCTTATAATAAGCCTGCCGGTCGAGTTGAAATGCTATAAAACGCCTTCTTCACCAGGTCAGTGCGTTTTCTTTTCTGTACTGAATCTGTACAGATGTAGATACTATACGCGTATGCGCTCGGGTAAAGAGTCTGTGTCGAAACGATTCAGTCAGGCAGGCACCTAAGAGTTAACTATCATATTGTTGTATCCAGGATATTCTGGCTGTTGACTCTGATAGCGTCTTTGTTCTGCCTCTACCTGATGATGCAGCACGCAGGGGAATATGGAGTGGAAGTCAACTTTACTCCCGACACCCGCTACTTGAACTGGACCACTACTTTCCCAGGAGTGACGATATGTGAAGAGACTGCCACTAAATTTGCCTTACGCAGATTTACTGCCCTGTACCGTAAGTATTTTGCAATGGTAAGTGGTGTACTTAGAAGTGTTACTGCCTCATTGGTCTCGCGGTTGCATGTGCGGCTGCTGAACGTGAGGTCCCGGTTTCGATTCCCAAGTCAGGCAAGCTGTTATTGGGTTTTCCATTAGCTATGTATTTCCGCGCACTGACCGGTGTCGCCGAGCACTTGAGGATAGGCCAGATATAGCTAGAGAAAGGGAAAAATGGAAAGACGTAAGGGAGGCCTTTGCCCTGCAGTGGGACATAACCGGCTCATAATATGTATTTTCCAGTCACAGCCCGGCTCACGCTGCTCACGCTGCTTTATTTCCCAGTCACAGTTTGGTCGGTTTGAAACCCCCGGCCTCAGAATGCACGTTAAGCCTTTCGTCGTGACGGATTGCCATCAGACTTTGAGAGTGTTGGAAGAGGAGTGCATCTGTGTTGGCGCACACACTTGGGGACTGTTATATCTTCTGCACCAATGAATGACTTAGATTGGCCGCCGTTACTGAAATTCGGTCTGGAGGACTATTATTAGAAGTGTTAACATAGAAGTCCATCGGTTCAACAAAGACTAATGATAATATAAATATGGTTATTGTTGTATAACTGAGCGTCCTTACTGACCATGAAGATTAGCCACCTGATAAGATATCCAGTAGTAGACTCAAGCCTGATAGTCTAAAGCTGGATAGAACTAACTATGAAGGTAGATCTACAAGTTAGTAGATGATATTTGTAAGTATCTTCCTGAAGTATCTAAGTAGGGAGGTACGTGTAACCAAAAATTAATTATTCCACGTAACAGTAGCTTCCACGTAAAACGGGGTGAATAGCTGAAACGGGACAAAACCTTGAAAAGGATTGCATTGAATTGATAGCAGTTATCGGTAAAGAGTACCTTATTGGTACCACCTAAGTTTAATTATGTGTTTTCCTGTTTGTCACTGATTGCGGTTAATGTAGACCTTTTAAATCTTAATATCCTTTAAGGGACCTTCGTATATATGGGCAATCTTGACACAGATACGTCATTAATTAGATTTTGCGGTTTGTGTGTTAATTATTATTCGCATTTCTGTGGTTCTAATTAGATACTGTTCAAACAGGGCGAACTGTTGATTCATAAGTAGGTAAACTCATTATGATACCTAATTGAGATAGTTAATTAACTAATCAACTATGCAGAAAAATACGCGCAGTTTACATAGGTAAATTGTGTGAACTGTTGCACTTTTGTGTTCTCTTCCTGGATTCCTAAAAATACTAAACTTTAATACTATTCAGTGCACAGTTTCACATAATAGTCGTACGCTTGATTAATCAATTTCGAACGCGATTGAAATTGAAATGTAAACTAACTTTATATACCTACGTAGGGGTTACATGAAAATGTCCCGTCACAATTTTTTTTGTCATTTTTGTTCATGCCACGAATGAAAGAGATACTATCAATTAATTGGCTCTACCATTGCCCAACAGTTTATTTTGGGTTGTGTTTCGGAATGAAAACGTTATGTTAGGGAAATTAATATCTAGCTTTAGTTTAAAGTTTAATTGTTTTATGGCTCTTCCAAGACAGTGGTGGCCCAGTGGTAACGGCCGCGACTTACAAATTGGAGGTCGTGGGTTCGAACCCAGGCAGGCACTTTACTTTTTGTTAATTATTTCATCACCACTGCTCTCAAAACGGTGAAGGAAAACATCGTGAGGAAACCTGTATGTCCTAGAAACAAAAATTCGAGACATTTACCAACCCGCACTGTGCCCGCATGGTGGATTAAGGCCCATTCCCTCTCACAGGGAGGAGGCCTGTGTCCCAGCAGTGGGCACATTAAAAAGGATGATGATTATGTATTTTCCAAAAAGGTGCCTTAAAAACTTACAGATAATATTATTTGATACGGTTGGATCAAATAATACCTACTCCCAGATACCAGTCTCCCAAAAAGGTTTTTTTTGGGAGACTGGTATCTGAATGAGAAAAACCTGATTATTACGGGTGGTCCAAAACAGTATACTATTAGCTTTACCACATTTGACAACGATTCCCACTAAATTAAAACTTTACTAAGTTTAAAGATTAAATTCTCGCGCATTCTCGAGAATTCCCGTAGCAACTGACCGCGCGTATTTAGTTTGTACGTTACACAATTGACTTAAATTTCATTATAATGCTATGTGCAACTTCGTTGTAAAAAATCGCTTCCATTCTATTCCGCGGCAATGTAAATTGAGCCTTAGGATGATTACAATAAAATTGATTAACTCTGATTGCCCCACATTATCTATTACTTTTTCCCAATTTTAGCGGACTTTCTAAATCCTGTGAACTACGATCACCAACGGTATCTGACAGACATAATGTTTGGACGTGGAGAGTGCGTTGGCACTCAATGTGCTCCCTGTGGAACGACTATAGCCTGCGATGTGCCGTGGAGGGACCTCATCGAGCATGTAAGATTATCTGAACATTATAGATATCTGACTAAATACTGATTATCGACTTTAGCTGACGAATTTTAAGCCAGATTTATTTAGAATGGTGATGTAATTGGTAATAGGTAGCTGCAGTGTTCAATATGTAGATAATTTAGGAAAAGCACGTTCTAATGACCTCCAGCTCTATTAAAGGTTGTGTAGTAAATGTCTCACCTTGCCCTTATTAGTGGAAAGAGAATAGGAAGTAAGTATGTTGAGAATTTATCATTCCGTTAGTGTATCTAGGAATTGCCTTATAAGAAATATGTAGATACCTAACCTACGTAAGCACAAGATAAAGTTGCGGAGTCAGGCGTTTTAGATTTATGAGTCAATGAGCAGGAGATAAATTTACTTTGTAGTTCGAGTTCATTGAAATTCTATCTGAGAATTGATCTGACATTACACAACTGATTCTTTTTTTATCTTTTCACGAAGTTAAAGGTAAGAGTCAGTTTTTTATCTGTAGTTAACTCCACCAATGGTTAAATATTTAGCATATTTTTCCAAGGGTTTCAAATTACAATGCGCTTTTCATCATTTATTAGCTTCACAAATGGTCAAATAAGTAGGAGTGTTAATTATTTGACCATTTGTTAGGTTAGTAGACTAAAATAAATGATTAGACGCGATTTACCGATATTAGAAACCATTGGTTAGCATATTTAACCATTGGTTGAGTAAACTACAGATAAAAAAAAACTGACAACGTATAAAAAAACTGGGCCTAGACGACCAAACTTTTGTTGACTTACTAACAGAATTCTGAGTTATTATTTTAAGACGACGACTAACGCCAACGACCTTGAGGGAACAAAACGCGCACTCGTTTCACACCCGCGCGACCCGAAATTTAGTAGTTTTTTGTACTTTTCTTTATTATTCTATGACTTTAAAAAAAAAAGCTTCAGATCAAAATGTAGATAATTAAATTGTCTTTGATATGGTGTCGATTTCATTAAAATACGCCCAGCGGTTTTGTTGTGATTGTCGTGTTTTTGTCCGTTTTAGTCATAACTTTACAAATTAATTACACTATGTTATACGAATAAAACTCAAAATTTTCTCAGATGAAATTATTAAAAAAATGGTCTAATATAACATATATTTTTTTCAATAAATTACGACTAGCCGTTTAGACGTGATTCTCATTTTAAAATCAGCTACTCAAGGGAATCGGCGCCTTAATTGAATAAATTATTACTAAGAGTTATTAGGTATAATTTGAAGTTCGACTACAGAATACGAGTACTGTACATTACGTTGAATTAATTACGTTTTCTTGAAGCATAATCCTTTTCGTTAAATGATAGCCAAACATTTGTCAACAATCAAAAACAGTTTAGAAAATATAAATAAAATACAAAATAATTGGTTTAACACGCACCTTAACATTCTCAATGAAATGATTCATGACTGTTCCACCAGGTACACAAAAGCTGCTCAGAAATGGTTTCTGACTGCAGGTATAACGATGTCGTAATTCCATGTTGCGAGTTTTTTCGTGAAGTGGATTCGGAGCACGGGCCTTGCGTCTCCTTCAACACATTACAGCACAAGTGAGCAATCTAATCTGTGTTTGATAAGATCATCGTGCAGCTGATACGGACCTAATTACCAACGGAATATTGCTTGTTATCTGTTTCAGAGGAGAAAATAGCCTGTTTGTTGTGAATATGACTACTGGACCCGGGATTCTGATGTTTCGCTTGCTGGCTGATGCTGAAGTCAGGGTTTTGCTTTGATAGTTTTTAAGACGCTTGAGGCATGTTGAACGTACCAGAAAGCATGCTTAGCTTGTCATAATTTATAAAAAGACCGTCGTCGATGACTGTTGTTTTAAATAAAATAAGTAGATGAAACACTGTTTATCGCACACCAAAGAAAGGAAAAACCAAGTTTGTACAAAAATAACGGTCCGATTCGGTTTCCTGCTAGGTTGTTTAAATACTTCGGGACTATAACCGTTCAGCATTATTGCACCGTGTGCTTCGATAAAGAATACACCGGTGTATTCTTTATCGAAGACCGTGTGGAAGTAATAAGAGCAAATACACTTTATTTTCCTTCTAGCTATCAATTCACAGCCCCGAAGAGTTATCAACGAACAACCTGGACATAAAGCTAAAACACGTCATCCACACGAAAAGCGAGAACCGAGTGGGGCTGTTGTTCTCTGTGGTGGAGATAGTGAACGATGTGCAGCTGCAGCGAGAGAGTTTCGAGGATAGAGGGTGCCGGTACCTGGATGAAGTGCCTGACGACCTGCTGCATACTTATTCGGTAAGCATTTCATCCACGTACAGCGAGAACGGAGTGGGGCTACTGTTCTCTGTGGTGGAGATCGTGAACGATGTGTAGCTGCAGCGAGAGAGTATCGAGGATAGAGGGTGACGGTACCTGGATGAAGTGCCTGAGGACCTGCTTCATACTTATTCGGTAAGCATTTCATCCAAGTACAGCGAGAACCGAGTGGGCTGCTGTTCTCTACGGTGGAGATCGTGAACGATGTGCAGCTGCAGCGAGAAAGCATTGAGGGTAGAGGGTGCCGGTACCTGCAAGAAGTACCTGAGGATCTCTTTCATACTTATCCGTTAAGCATGTCATCTGCACGTACAGTTAGAACCGAGTGGGGCTGCTGTTCAGCTGAACCGAGAGAGTATCGAGGATAGATTCATACTTTTCCGGTATTATGGCAGGATTTGGGTAAAGTCGTAACAGTTGTTTTAAAGATTGTTGTCACTTCGTGGGAATCTATCCATGGCTATGGGTGGTTTATTATTACCGACATAACCTTGCATGAAAGCTTTCTTTCAACTGAACTAGATTATAGTTTGGTTTTGGAAATTCATATGCATTCTGTTAGTTAAATCTTCATGTTATCTCTTGTTGAAGAATGCATGAGTTTACAATCATGTATATATTAAATTGTATCTGATTTATGTTGAGTTCATGTATGTACTTCACAGGTATATTCTTACGGTGCCTGTCGCTTAGCTGAAACCAATAAGGAGTTATATCATCAATGTGGATGCGTACACCCTGCAAGAGGTCTTACCTGTAAGTAGTGGATGCGCCTGTGAATAGTTTACGTTTTCTAGTCACATGTGTAGCGAAGTTTCGACAACACCTTAGCTTAGGCGCTGTTGCATCGATAAAGTTAGTATCAACCTACTTATGTAGATAAAATGTTTGGTAGACTAGCACCACATGAGTAAATTATCTCAGACATAGGTACGGATAAGGTACTGTAATATTAGATAGTTTTCGAAATTATGACTATGTTTTTCCTTTGTGAATTTCTTTTTATTTCAGACGAAAAGATTTTCTGCAATTATACTGGTATAAATTGTTGGACCACGTATGAAGGTAGGCGTCAAAAGGAAAGAAAGCATTTCAATTAAAAGTGCTTACTAAATCGCTGTTCATACGTTTAATTTTCAGCTCACAAAGCTAAAGTAGGCGTGGATAAGAATTCTAAAGAGCAGTGCGTTCCTTCATGCGTTGAGAGCGAACTAAAAACTATACATTACACAAAGTAAGCATACATTTTTTACGTAATAGATAATCTTGTACACAGAAAGTACCAATTAGTAAATAAGCATTAAAATACATAAGAGGATGAAGATAACCTGACACGACAGTTTGTTGACCAAGATAAAGGTTTTTTTTTCAATTTGAGTACTGTGACACGGTTAAAAATAAGGAAGTAAATAAAGAGAAGCTAACAACATTTTTTTGCCACTAATAATATCTGTGTACAAATCCGACATGGTCACAGTGTGTTTGGATAAGTTATCAGAAAAAGGTTTGAATGTAGATGTATTGTGCGTAACCGAACACTTCATTATAGCAGGATATGAAACTTATGTAACTACCAAATTATCAACTAGCGGCGTCGTACTGCAGAAAAGAAAGCAAGAGAGGTGGAGCATGCATCTTGGTAAAAAACGGACACCACTTCATCGAAGTAAAGAAGATAGTAACCTTAGCAGATCTCGGAGTATTTAAATGTTGCGCGATATAGTTACCTAATTATAATACTGTCCTAGCATGCGTGTATAGAGTTCCTAAGTTAATTAACCTGAACGCATGTATGGATAAATTACAAATTCTCCTAAAAGAGCTAAGAAGTGCTATCATAATATTGTCATTGCAGGGGATTTAAATATCGATATTTTAAAAAGAGAACCTCCAAACTATTGAATTTGAGTGTATTTTTCTATAATTAACTGTGAACCAACCCACATGCAAGTAAAACTTGTATTGATAATATTGCTCATAATTATCACTATGCATTTATGGTTGAATTTCTAGAACTTGCTCTATCGGACCATACAGCACAATTTATGATAAACCCAGTAACATTATATACTGGCAGGTCAAAAGACGTGATTACTGAAGGATTACTGCAATGAAAACATGACACAATAAAAAAAATTGTGCTTTCCTGAAATGAATGTTAGAATTTATACTATGAGAAAACTGAAATGGGTGTCACGTGGTATTAAACTTTGTTGTAAAAAGAAAAGACAACTCGTATGACAATACAGACTTAAACCAAATCAGATGAATAAAGAAAAACTTACTAATTATTGTAAACTATTTCAAAGAATTGAAGTACTCGAAGCACTCAAAATAACTATACAATAAATATTTCAGATAATAAATCTAAAGGTACTTGAAAAATAAAAACCAATTTTTTTTATTTTATTTTTAACATACAATTGAATATACTAAAAAAAAAAAAACTGTGAATTGTCTTCTATTGCTCAAATAAGATTTAATAAGGCTGGAGACTTTACCTCTAATGCTGTATGCTTCTATTTCTCAATTAGTATGACGTTACGGGCATGGTTGAAAGCCTGTGTCATGTCACAGAATATCGTACATACATGTAGGTTT
Source organism: Orthosia gothica (assembly GCA_949775005.1). Lineage (NCBI taxonomy): Eukaryota > Metazoa > Arthropoda > Insecta > Lepidoptera > Noctuidae > Orthosia > Orthosia gothica. Next base: position 20,949,918 of record OX459048.1, on the reverse strand, counting down.
ATTCTTAACTACTTTTGGCATGACATTATGTAAAAAATCATAAAGTGGCAAGTTTATGGGGCTTCGTCGCAAAATGTCCCTTTCGCAAAATGTCCCCTGGTCGCAAAATGTCCCTTTCGCAAAATGTCCCTTTTGCAAAACGTCCCTTTCGCAAAACGTCCCTTTCGCAAAATGTCCCTTTCGCAAAATGTCCCCTGGTCACTAAATGTCCCTTTCGCAGAATTTACATGTTATGTTTGTTAAGTTTAAGACTAAGATTATTTATTATTTGTTATTATTATTTTAAGCAGATTTTCCATTGCCAATTTGGCTTCTGATCTTAAATCTGGTGGAGTACAATCAATCTCCATTTCACTATCTGAACCATTGGAACTCATTTAATTATCTACCAGGCCCCTCAGAAAGTATTGCGAAAAAAAGTTTTTATATATGGGAGACTGGCCAGTTATAATGTTTTTCGAAAATATGATTATTTATAAGTAAAAATAAGTAAGTTCCAATTTCAAAATTTCCCTCCACATTTTTTGCGAGTTAATTCAAAGTATTGTGTCTCACTGAAATATGGATCTGCGCCGGGAACATTTTAGAGCTATGATTTTATACGATTTCAAGTGTCGCCTGAAACCGGATGAATCGTACGATAGACTTCAAATGGCATTCATGGATGAAGGCCCTTCCAAGGCAACCGTGTATCGTTGGTATAACGAATTCAAGCGCGGTCGACCAACTTTGGGGGATGACGAAAGAAGCGGTCGCCCTTTGACGGCTGTTACCGAAGAAAACGTGCTAGCAGTGAAAAATTTAATCCAAGACAATAGGCGAATTACATATCAGGAGATTCAACACATATTGAAGATTGGATCGGGAAGCGTTCACGAGATTCTACACAGCCATCTTCGCGTGAGGAGGATAGTATCACGCTGGGTGCCGCACAACCTCACCGATGCTCAGAAGCAGGCCCGGGTGGAATGGTGCCGTGATATGCTTAACAAATTTGAAGCAGGCTCGTCTCGGCGTGTTTACGACATCGTTACAGGTGATGAGTCCTGGATTTATCAATACGACCCAGAAACCAAGCGCCAGTCGACTGTTTGGGTGTTTCAAAATGAGCCAACGCCTACCAAAGTGAAGCGATCTAGAAGCGGGGGTAAGATTTTGATCGCTAGCTTTTTTAATTTGACTGGCCACTTGGTATCAATTCCCTTACGGGATCAAAGAAGCATTAATGCCGAATGGTATACTACCAAATGTTTGCCAGAAGTTTTCTCTGTTATAAGCAACAAGCGACCAAACACAGGGCTCCGCGGGCTACTGCTCCACCACGACAATGCACCTGCGCACACCGCACTCAAAACGAGGGACTTCCTGGACAGCACGCCAGTCAAACTCCTGGGTCACCCTCCTTACAGCCCTGATCTAGCACCGTGTGACTTCTTTTTATTCCCAAAAATAAAAAATCAGCTCAAAGGGATACAATTTTCGTCGCCGGAAGATGCGCTGGCTGCGTTCGAGCAGGCTGTAAACGAGGTGTCTGCGGCGGACTGGAAAAAGTGTTTTGAAAACTGGTTTAGGCGCATGAATCTTTGTATAGAGGCTGGTGGAAAGTACTTTGAAAAGATTTAATAAAAATATATGTACGTATAGAACATTTTTTTTTAGTTTCGCAAAACTTTCTGAGTGTCCCACGTATATATATAAAATCAATGGCACTTTTCGTTGTTAATTTATAACTCAAGAACGGCCTCACCTATCCAAATTTTTAGGCTTTATTCGGACTATTTAGCAGATGTAGATGAAGTACTAAAGAAGGTCGGAATGTCGCGAGGATCGCAGCGTTAATACCATTGGTGCCTGCTGATCGAATTGCTGCCGCGTTGTGTTATGTATTAGAAGAAGCACGGGAGGATACTGGAGTATCCTCCCGTGCTTCTTCTAAATATTAATGGATTAAATCGGATTTAATCAATTTCGCCGCTATTATTAAAAGCAGTGGTATCCCAAATTATTACCAGCAATACTAAGTTGCGCCGGTCACCGACACAGAACTTACCAATGCGTTGGAAGGCTGGCATCGTAGGGTTAATACAGGCCGCATACCAAAAAAAACCAGTTTGTTCATGTTCATTTATAAATTAAAAAAAGAAAGTAAATTTTGGGATAAACGGTTACAATATAGCCTGTTTCAAAATATAAAACCAAACAGACGAAGCAAATACATTTATTTTGACAGGACATATAACTAACTTTTATATAGGTAAATTAAAACCAAATCGTTTAACGTTGGAACAATTTATCAAACAAATTATTTTCTTGCAGTTACATAAATAATAGCCTTTATTGTTTAATCAGTATTTCGATACTCTTCTATTTTTTTGCTTTGGTGTTTTATATTAATCGTTCAATATTTTTATTCATTAATACGAACAACTTTTGCTCTGGTGAGCCCCCTGAATTGTATATACATTTATATGTAAGTGGAAAAGTATTATTAGTAAGTGTTAGTGTTATTGTGTTGTTATGTTAGTAAGTGTTAGTGTTATTGTGTTGTTATGTTAGTGTTATGTGATTTTAGTTACAATATGCATATTTACTAAGAAAACCTGATTAATATGTTCTAAATACAAGTATAAAAAATTACCGATTTTTTTTTCTGATCAGTATGAACAATTTTAACAATTGAACAAAGTTATGAACAGGTAACCATATAGTCGTGGTCATAAAAAACAATAATAAATCCAAATACATATTATTTGACTTAAATTTTTCGACTTCTATAGAACATAACTTACATATCATTACATTTAAATTCTGCGAAAGGGACATTTAGCGACCAGGGGACATTTTGCGAAAAGGACATTTTGCGAAAGGGACATTTTGCGAAAGGGACGTTTTGCGAAAGGGACATTATGCGAAAGGGGCATTATGCGAAAGGGACATTTTGCGAAAGGGACATTTTGCGACTAGGGGACATTTTGCGACAGGGACATTTTGCGACGAAGCCGGGTTTTACCATTTCTGAACCCTTTCTGTTCATAAGCGAGTATATTTTCTTTTTCGCAAAAGGTATACAACTGTTTATGTAAATACTTATGTTTTTTTTTTTTTAATATGGCGTTATAAAATTGCATTAGTTCTTTATTTTCCTTTATAAATAATGGTTTACCAGTAGATATTTTGAGTGCATCAGGAAAGACACTAGTCTCTATGCAAAGAATAATTATATGGGTTAGATGCGTTGATATTTCGTCCGCTACTGCTTTTATAACTTTTGTTGATAGACCCTCGTCGAATCCTACTATTTGTGTTTTTTATGTTTTTATAATTTTAAACACCTCGATTAGCAGACATGGGGCCAGAAAAAAGAATATTTTCTTTTATGTATCAATGCTGTAGCTTTTTTCCCAGATCCTGCTATAGGATTGATTTTGTCAACGAAGTAATTTTTGAAGGCATCTGTAATGTCTTTTCGGGTCAGTGATAATATCATTGTTCACACGAATTTTGTTCAAACTGTTTTTTCGGAATGTTGAATTTGGAGTTATTTTTTGATTATTTTTTTGTTTGTTTAAAAAAACATATAAAAATTTATTAATAAGTTAAATAAAGGACATAGACAAAGTTGACACTACAAAATTTCTTGGAGTAACTATTGACAGTAAATTAGATTGGAAAGCGCATACGGAAGCAGCCAGTTAGTAATTCCACATATGCTCTGTATAAATTAGCCCCGATTTTAAATGTTGATGCGCTGCTAAGTTCTGCTTATCATGGCTTAGTGACTTAGTGTCCTCTAAGTTAAGATACCGAGTCATTTTTTGGGGGCAATTCAACAAATAAACATGTTATTTTTAAACCCAAAAGAGGTGCCTTAGAACTATGTCTGGACTTCATGTTACAATTCGAAATAGACGCGACAATAGCAAACATTGCGGTCCAAGAAAAAAATAAATTGGAGGGAATATAAAACGCCTTTTGTTAAAGAAAGTCTATTACAGCTCTGACGAATTTTTTACTGATAAATTAATCGTGAAATATCCAGATTTTATCCCTAATTACTTTGACATTTCATTGACTAATTTTATATAAATTTCTTTGATGAGTTGATGCCACTATGCTGTAGTATATTTTAATTTTATTTAGTTTATTCTAATTTGAATTATTGATTGTTTTGTATAATGGATAAGTTTGTAGTTATTTGATGTTTACTTGATATATTTGTACACCGTTGTGGCAAAACATGACAGTGATAAATTTAATGTAACATCTTGCAGCCATGTGTGTGTATACTCATGTTTTGGATCTTTCCTACTCATGTTTTTATCTTTAAAGGATCTTATCTTAATCTTATCTTCAAAGCTTCACCTGGCCTACCGATAGCTAGGTCGTAAAATATTTCCTCATTGTTGGTTAACATGGAAAGGGTTTCGAAAGGATACAGTTTCATTTGTTTTAATTGTTACAGGAGATGGGTAAAGGACCAACCCGGCGTAGGTACTCTCGTAGAAGTTAAAATGATATCACTACCTACGCTTAGATACCAGAGGAATTTACTACGTGACAACTTGGATTTAGTGGGTTAGTTGGACAAAATCTGTGTTTTCTTTTTAGCACACTAACAGTGAAAGTTTAGAACCTATCCCAACATAACCATTGATGACTTTCGAGTTATCTCATTCTTTTATTTTATTCTCTTAGTATTTCTGTATAGCATTTTTGTTTTCCAGTTGCTGTTGGAGGTACTGTTGGACTCTTCTTCAGTGCTTCTATATTGAGCTTGCTGGAAGTTTTCTATCTTATTCTTCGTCCACCACGTAATCTGTAAAATAAAACAGATCTATCACAATTATATTTTTATTGACCATCATATTATTCCTACCCAGCATTATCACACCTACCGTATATTTGGTTGCTAGAATATCCGAGACTCTATCGTTATAGCAACGGTAATGTTTTGTCGATAAGCAAAACACCGTTACCGATAACTTACCATTAATTTACTAAAGTGAGTAAATAATAAGGAGAATTAACTTTGAAATAGTACGTTTTCATAGAATCGGTTAGTAGCTATGGGTAATGCTGAAAGTAATGTCACCAGTGGTGTTAAGAAACAAGCAGGGACACCGCAGCAAAAGTTGTACAAACTCGTCGATATTAAAGGTAAGTGTTTTCGTATACAATATAATATAATATACTATTTACAAAGTTATACAATATAACTTTGTAAATAGTAGTTACGCATTAGATAACACTATATTGCAAAGAGTTGTGTCAGTAAAGGATCTGGGAATACTATTGGACTCTAAACTGCATCTTGATCAACATATTCAGAAAATAATAAATAACGCTTTCCGTATGTATGGCTTTGTCATGAGAGCTTCCAGTGACTTCAAGCGCATAGATACCTACATGCATTTATATAAGTCGTTGATTAGGTCACAGATGGAATACGCTGTACAAGTTTGGAATCCGCTTTATAAGAAATACATCGAAAGTTTGGAAAGGGTACAGCACAAATTCATAAAAGCCCTAAAATATCGGTGCCGCCACGACATGAGTTCGCCCAATTCACCCCACAGGAATATTGATTTGTTGAGCTTGGAATCTAGACGCCTTTTCCTGGAAACTATGTTTCTCTATGACTTATGTAATGGCAGGTATGACTGCATAGATCTTGCCAATAAGTTTAGCTATGTTGTGCCGAGGACTGTCGTTGTACGAGGGGTGCGCGCACGTCCGCTATTTGCAGTCTCCTCCTGCCGCACAAACGCTGGAGTTCGCGCGCCTCTTCGACGTATGGCAAAAAATTTCAATGACGTTTTTGTAGACTTGGACATGTTTGCATTGTCATCGAATAAGTTCAGGATCATCTTGAAAAACTTAGTTAGTGGCTCAGAAAAGTAAAGCAAGAACTGTAGTTTTAGCTAATTTGATTTAATTTCTTATATTTTGTTATTGTATCAATGTGGATCAATTTAAGTGCATATTGTTCTTATTATTGCTTGAATTGTAATTATTTATGATAATTTTTATTTTATTCCTAATTTATTATTCTTAATGATTCTTTAGATTTTAATTACTTTTGACATTCAAATGGTATTCGAATTTTAATTACTTTTTACATTTAAATATTCTTTTAATTTTTATTATATTTGACATTTTAGTTGCCTAGTTTTGATATTTTAGTAATTTTTGAATTTTGAATATTCTATGACTTTAATTATTTTTGAATTTTGAATATTTTATGACTTTAATTATTTTTGAAATTTTAATTACGTAACTACATACTTATTTTATGAATTTTAATTATTTGTTGAATTATAAATTACTTTGAATTTAGATTTAGATTTTTCTCATGTTTTTCAATTTTACTCATTTAACTTTGTATTATTATGTTACTCTCAGCCTCAGTCGTGGGCATTAGTAATATTATTTAATTAAGATGTGGATAACGTCGTGGGCTACACATATGTTACTATTGTTTTTTTTTTCTAATATTTTTCTTTGTATTGTTTTTGTGTAACCGTTTGTTTGCCCAAAGTAAATAAATAAATAATATAAATGATTCGATCAATTTGCGAAGTAGTTAAAGTAAACATTGATGAAAATATGACAATTGTAAGATATCGAAACTTAAAAGACTGGTAAACAAATTGTACAACATGAAAAAAAAAGAGATTAGTATCCAATACTAAATATCATAGAAATATATGGATAATTATGATGACACTAAACATGCTATTTCACCAGGTGGTGGTCTCTTAGTAGACATGATGAAGAGAGCTCTCCAGAACAAACAGTATGCGGAGATAGACCACGCGATAAAGACAAAGGTGGAGCCGTTTCTGTACAACAAGGGCAGAGGCCGGTATATACCCGTGTCGCATCTAGTACTGCTGAGGAACAAAGAACGGTCCAGGCATAAGTTGGTAAGACGGGCAGACTTTTGTAGGTATAATTATTTAGGTACTAATACTATCTTAAAGACATGCTCGTAAGTACAGGCAAGTTGTTGATGGCGAGTCAACACAGCACTATTTGGAAATTGTTTTGCTACTTCGAAGTATATAAACAATTTTACTGGTCATTCATATACATAACACGAACAGACTTACTGTTCCTATACTGTATTGAATGTTCCACACATAAGAATATGATTGCAAGATTACTGATACGAAATTATCTATTGGATTGGAGATGAGAGGGCCATACCTATACCAGGCCCCTCAGAAAGTATTGCGAAAAAAAGTTTTTATATATGGGAGACTGGCCAGTTATAATGTTTTTCGAAAATATGATTATTTATAAGTAAAAATAAGTAAGTTCCAATTTCAAAATTTCCCTCCACATTTTTTGCGAGTTAATTCAAAGTATTGTGTCTCACTGAAATATGGATCTGCGCCGGGAACATTTTAGAGCTATGATTTTATACGATTTCAAGTGTCGCCTGAAACCGGATGAATCGTACGATAGACTTCAAATGGCATTCATGGATGAAGGCCCTTCCAAGGCAACCGTGTATCGTTGGTATAACGAATTCAAGCGCGGTCGACCAACTTTGGGGGATGACGAAAGAAGCGGTCGCCCTTTGACGGCTGTTACCGAAGAAAACGTGCTAGCAGTGAAAAATTTAATCCAAGACAATAGGCGAATTACATATCAGGAGATTCAACACATATTGAAGATTGGATCGGGAAGCGTTCACGAGATTCTACACAGCCATCTTCGCGTGAGGAGGATAGTATCACGCTGGGTGCCGCACAACCTCACCGATGCTCAGAAGCAGGCCCGGGTGGAATGGTGCCGTGATATGCTTAACAAATTTGAAGCAGGCTCGTCTCGGCGTGTTTACGACATCGTTACAGGTGATGAGTCCTGGATTTATCAATACGACCCAGAAACCAAGCGCCAGTCGACTGTTTGGGTGTTTCAAAATGAGCCAACGCCTACCAAAGTGAAGCGATCTAGAAGCGGGGGTAAGATTTTGATCGCTAGCTTTTTTAATTTGACTGGCCACTTGGTATCAATTCCCTTACGGGATCAAAGAAGCATTAATGCCGAATGGTATACTACCAAATGTTTGCCAGAAGTTTTCTCTGTTATAAGCAACAAGCGACCAAACACAGGGCTCCGCGGGCTACTGCTCCACCACGACAATGCACCTGCGCACACCGCACTCAAAACGAGGGACTTCCTGGACAGCACGCCAGTCAAACTCCTGGGTCACCCTCCTTACAGCCCTGATCTAGCACCGTGTGACTTCTTTTTATTCCCAAAAATAAAAAATCAGCTCAAAGGGATACAATTTTCGTCGCCGGAAGATGCGCTGGCTGCGTTCGAGCAGGCTGTAAACGAGGTGTCTGCGGCGGACTGGAAAAAGTGTTTTGAAAACTGGTTTAGGCGCATGAATCTTTGTATAGAGGCTGGTGGAAAGTACTTTGAAAAGATTTAATAAAAATATATGTACGTATAGAACAATTTTTTTTAGTTTCGCAAAACTTTCTGAGTGTCCCACGTATGGCCGCCCCTAATGTTAATTTAGTCGAAACATTGAATTGCCCTGAAAACAAAGGTAAAAATTATCTTATAAAGCATTTATATTCGATCGACGAACAATGACATCCATTTATCACTACATAAAGTGGTCCTCGGGGCATAATCCTGTAGGCAGCTAACACATTTGGCAGATACATGGTGATCCCGAAGTCCCGACCCTAGCTAATGATACTCTAAATTATCACAGTACCTTTACCAATATTGAGGTCTATCAATTTTGTTAGCCATAATATAATGTAAGTATATGACTTGCTTTTTTCAGTTGCCGCCCTTACGAAGTATGGAGAACCCAGATGACGAGTTTGACGTTGAGAAGGATTGGCCTCTGGTCACTCAGGATGAATATGATGCCAACCCGTCTGGTTATAGGGAACTCTGTTGGGATCTCAAGGTACATAATGTTAGATAGGAATAGCTTAGCAAGATAATATATATTTACGAGATATTTTTTTAAGTTTAAAAATGAAAATTTCCATGGTTAAAACACAAGTGGAAACTATTACTAATGTATGGTATCTATAAATGGTATATATTATGTCCAACAATTTGGTTCAACCGAAAAAATTACGATCTTTTACATTTGTCCTTATAAACTACTACTCAAAATTACTAATGCAACTCATCGTTAATGCAGGAGCGAGGAGCAGTGGGAGAGACCATCCTTCATCTTTGTCTGTTAAATGCCTCCTCACTGTTGGCTAACCTGGCTAAAAGACTGCTGCGGTTCTATCCTAAGCTGATCAATGACGTCTACATGGGGGATGAGTATTATGGTAAGACAATCAGCCCCCGTACCATGATGTATCAAAACTATTATGGTTCGACTGTGAAAAAGGGACAGATGTGTGCAAGTCAGATACATCTGTCACTTACGCACACTAAAAATAACCTTGTTCTAAGAGCTTATGGTCCCCCCCCAGTAATGTGGTTATCATAATTATGCATTTGATGATAAGTGGATCTTGTGGCATTCCTCCATTGTGTTAACTTAGTATTCTTCTTTGAGTCGATTGCAGTATCTTCAAATATTTTGGGTCCAGTAGCTGGTTAAGTTAATTGCAGTGTCAGTGGCGACTAAATTGCTGGTGTAAGGGTACTAGGGGCACTCCAGCATGTACGTCATATTCTGCACAAGGGCATTGCACTCAGTGTTGAGTTCGATTCACTTTTAGTCTGAGAATTGAACGTAGGTAGGTACTTGTTTTAAATTGTACAGTCGTGTTTCTTGATTAAAATCGCCCGATGAAAGTTTGTTTTGAGCAAACACACAAGAGAGAGTCATCCATCCTTTTAAATATACATCATTTGATTGAGATTAACATTGTAAGACAAGACGGAAACGTTATCTACGGAAATATTACCTACTCTTTAATTATATGATGTCCCACCAACATATTTGCAAGATTGGCGTCGTGGTGTCTGTGCAAGGTCCGCAAAATTTCAATAGAAATCCAACAAAATAGGATTCATTACTTTCGGATCAGGAAAATAGTCACGTACGAAAACGATTTGTACTCAAACAGTGCTTACACCAGATATATAGTGCTCGTTTGTGCTTCTCTGGTCATAAAAACTGGACATTTCATAAGATTTTATTAATAAAAGTAGGTACGAATTATAAAAGGTTTGTTTATCATAAGCGTTTTCTTTCGATCAGATAAAATTTATTTCAAAACCTATAAGTTATGCCAGTATTCTGGGCACGTTCCCGGATGACAGCGATGTGGAGGAGTACTTCGACGCCTAAGTGTATCTTTCTTTTGTATATAATGTAAGGTTTAGTATAAGTTAGTATGGTTTAGTGTTTAAATATGTACACATATTTACACCTATGTTTTACAAATAAAAAAAAAAGTTATACTTAGGTCAAAAAAAATAACGTTATCTTGTATCAAACAACAATCAATCATCACATTGGATTTGGATTTTTTGACAAAGTAAACACAATTTGATATTAATATTATGATCTGAGAGCAGTGGTGGGCCGGCCCCGACTTACGTGTCGTAGATCGTGCGTTTGATCCCAGGCAGGCGCTTTACTTTGTGTAAATTATTTCATCACCACTGTTCTTAAAACGGTGAAAGAAAACATCGTGAGGAAACCGGCATGTCCTAGAACCAAAAATTTGAAGACATGTGACATTCACCAACCCGCACTGGGCCTTTGTGGTGGATTGAGGCCCATTAACAAAGAGGATGCCTGTGTCCCAACAGTGGGAACATTATAAGGCTGATGATTGATTATGATCACATATTCGAATAAGGCAACAAAATAGATCTTTCAGTGAGATACTGCAGGTTATTTTAGTTGAAACCCTTTTAACAACATTAAAAGTGCTTTTCGAAACGTTCATTTACTTCCATTTCGCGTGGTCAATCTGATAGAGCGCCTGATAATGTCTATCATAGCACAAAATTAATTTGACAGTGATTTAGTGCTTCCATCCCGTTCATTAATTTACTGTAGACGGTTCCTATCTAACACCAAATGCTGGCATTTTCTAAATATTCATAAAAATATGGGTGATTTCACTGTTCGGAACCCTTATCAAAATTGGTCAAGGTGCCGTCTGTCAATACATATCGTGATGAGTATCAACCTAAACTTACATCTTTAAAAAACTCTTTGTCTCTAGGGGAGAGTGTACTTCACATAACAATAGTAAACGAAGATCCAACTATGGTGAAGTTCCTCCTAGACGCTGGAGCAAACTACCATGAGCGCTGTTATGGCAACTTCATGTGTCCTGAAGACCAGAAAGCTTCGCGGAATGACTGCTTTGAACATGAATGGGTCAATGTACAGCCGGAGACAAATTATAACGGGTAAGGAAAATATAGAGTTGTATTGTGTTGTGTAAGATGTCAATGGGTTGTATTAAATACATAAAAAATATGAAGAAAGTGGACACTGATAAGAAGGATGATGGAGGTGTAAGGAAGAAAAAGTCGTCAAATAATGATCCCAAATAAATTGCTAGTACCATGATTATTTGTTTTTCGAAAACATATTGTGATTCAACAGCTGCTCGTATAGCTACAATAGATATCCATTGCTAGCCCGAATTAGATTTGACGGAATGTGGATTGGGTACGGATAAAATGGTAGGTAATTCAGGGACACCAAGGATGCCTGCGCTTGTGAAATTGGTTTTGTAATTTGTTAATTAAGGGCTTTAGGACCAAGACCTTTTTGCAAAGGATCTTAAATTACTTTAAACAAAATTAAATTAAATAAATGTTTAATTCCATTTGGTTCATCCTGCCTAGCATTTTTCCCAATTATTGTTGGGGTCGGCTTCCAGTCTTACCGGATTCAGCTGAGTATCAGTGTTTTACATGGAGCGACTGCCTATCTGACCTCCACAACCTAGTAACTGGGTAACACGATACCTCTTGGCAAGACTGGTGTCAGATTTCAGGCTTCTGACTACCCGTAACGGTTGTCAAAGATCTTCAAATGATAGCCGGGACCAACGGCTTAACGTGCTTTTCACGGAGCAAACTCAGCACGGAGGAAACTCGGTGTGTAGAAAATGGTCACCCATCCACGGACCGACCTCGGCAAGCGTTGCTTAACCTTGAAGATCGACCGACGATTTAATTCCATTTGGTTATATAACAATATTTGCCTGCAACCGACTCTATCTTTCGAAAAAAAAATTCCTGAACTATTCCGATCATGGTCCTGAAAGGGGTATAGTATAAAATCCATTTTATTTCAGTTACGTATACTGGGGCGAGTATCCTCTAAGTTTCGCGGCGTGCCTAGGACAAGAGGAGTGCTACAGGCTGATCCTAGCTCGAGGCGCCGATCCTGACAAGCAAGACACGAATGGCAACACGGTTCTGCACATGCTCGTCATTTATGAGAAGATGGTCAGTAAATTATGAAGCGATTATATTGTCTAACAAAATTATTGTCATAACAATAATTTAGTTAAACAATTAAAATAATAAAAAATATCCTTTCGATGCAGTTCTAGACGCAGCAACCATAGCAAACTTTAGGGCGGCATTGAACATACCCAGATATTGTAAAAGAAAACGTGCAATGCTTACTTTGAATTTGACAATGAATGAAATTAGTCAAATTGTGAAGGTAGGTTGTTGTAAGTAGTAGGATAGGATTGATAGGGAGAAAATCACTAAAAAGATATCATAGGTGCACTGAGAAAATCTGGCCGAATCTGGAAAATATTATTCGAAAGGACCTAACAGTCATGACTGTTAGGTCGATACGAATAATATTTAGCGACAACAGTACCTACCTACCTAACCAGTCCAGTGTTAAACTAGTTCTTAACAAATAATACAAAAGCGCTTAACCAAAAAAACTTTTTGACAGGAAACCTTCGACATGGCCTTCGAGGTGGGAGCCTCATTAAACATCAAAAACGTCCTGAACCTAACTCCCCTAACCCTGGCTGCGAAGCTGGCTCGCACAGAGATGTTCTTCCATATCCTGAACATTGAACGCGAGATCTACTGGCAAATAGGAGCCACCACTTGTGCTGCTTACCCATTAGGACAAGTTGATACTATTGATACGGAGACAGGGTGTATATGCAAGGATTCTGCGTTGAATTTGGTGACGTTTGGCGTAAGTCCTAAGAATTTAATAAACAGTTCGTAAACAGGAGTTGTTTCACAGACTCCGATAGCCTGGGCTGTAATTATCATAAAGGAACAAAACCTGTATCAGTTATTATTTGTTAGCTAAGTCATCCTGAGCTTTTTCAGAGGTTGTTAAACAGACCATTAATATTATTGATAAAGGTTAGATGATGATTATAAATTGATAAATTCAAGACAGTTTTTCGAGGGAACAAATTTACTAACGACCTTTTGATCCAATCTTTTGTAGGAGAAGGACGAGCATTTGGGCCTCCTAGAAGGAATGTTGATCGACCTCTTGAAGACTAAATGGAACACCTTCGTGAAGTTCCGCTTCTACCGGCAGTTTATATTATTCTCGTGTTACTTCTTGATCTCGCTGGTGTGTTTCACGCTAAGACCAGGACCACCTGATAGAGCTCTGAATACTACAGCTTTGAACGCTACTGTTGGACCTGTCAATGATACTGAACTGGTTATGGACGTTGGTAAGTTACTGTCACCATTAAGCTTAGTTCTTTTCTTATGATCAACAAAGATGTACATTTTGTATTTTAGTGATCTATGATAGTAATAAAATTCTTTACATATAAATGGACCACTTTGTATAACACAGCTTGATTTATGGCAGGCTCTTAGCGATACATGTTTGGTATTTGTATCCCTAGTGTTTCATTATGTTACATAATCATCACCATGTTTTCAAAAAGACCACATATTTCGCCGAAGGTTTAGGTTTATTGCCATAATAAATGGTTGGAACTTTGACCTTTCATTTTCGAATACCACAAAACACAATCATTTTGTTGTCACTTTCACCTTTTGATGCTTTATTATTTGAGGAAGGTTTTAAGCTAAGCTGTATTTATATAATGCCCTTACTGAATAAATTTAAGAAAATGTCGAAAGGTCAAGTTGAATCATTGGATTAAGCCGCCGGAAATCGATCTTGTTTCTCGTAATCATGGGAACCTGATTCAATTTCGACACCAATTCCAAAATGCAGTGTTGCGAAATCATTAACATGATATTCTGTATGTTTTTCCTTTTACTAGGTGCCGCCCGCGTGGAATGATTACTTGCCCAAATATTGTATTATGATGTATACGTTATTTTGATGTATATTTTACTGTAAAAAGACGAACTACGGTAAAACTTAGGAATAACCGCTAAAACCTAAGATTTACCAAGTCCTATTAGTAAAAGTCCGAAATGATCCATGATAATCGCTAATTTCGGAATTTTATCTGCAATCACATGGTCAATATTAGTATTCAGCTCAGACTTGTACATGTTGAAAAATTTTAATGTCTATTACACTATGTTATAAATTGTAATGACACAGTACGATACGAGATGATGAACACTGTAAGACTTGACTAGATACTGTAGACAAGTCTCTGAGGTAAATCCTAAGATATATTGTGTGATTGCTGGTAAAAGCCTAAAATTAGCGAGTAAGTATCATAGATCATTTCAGAATTGCACCAGTATAGTTTTATTTATTTGGTGAATCTTAGGTTTTTGCAGTATTTCGGCTTTCTACAGTAACATATTTAACTATATGTTAGTAAAGTTTCATCAAAATCCGCTTTTTCCGTAAAAATATTACGATTTTGTTAACGGTATATTTCCTATTGTAGAGAATAATAACTGTACAATTCCGCTAAACGGCTCGGAGTTTGATCCGGGTGCTGTGGAGATGATCAATGGGAGTAAACCGGATGGAGCTCAGTGTGCACGCTTCAAGAGCCACTCCAAGGATAAAGATAAGGATAAGGACAAACGTAAGTTATATTTTTAACACTCTTTTATTAGCTCAGTTTGTATGTATCCACAGAACAGAGAAAGTGTTTTTGCTATTCTATGTATGTATCTATATATCTATATATGTAACGGAATCTTTGAACGTGATTTTCATTCACCCCCTTCTAAACATCGGATTAATTTGAAACTTTGTACACTTATCAAGGACCGATGACAATGCAATAACTTAAATAGTTTGACCCATTATCCTTACCAGGATCTTCAGGATTAGCGATTGAACTAAAAAACAAACAAAAACAAATAAAAAAAAACTAACAACAAGTTTTCATAGAAAACTAAACTAAAAAGTAGAAAAAAATTCAATAAGTTTAAATTAAGAATAGTGTGATTAACAAAATAAAAATATTATAGTAAAAAAGTGTGGGGTGCTTGATGACAATTTTTATAATATTTTATTGACAGATTTTGGTAAAAGTTCGAGTCATTTTGTGAAAATATGTTGTTATTTTTTAAAGCGTGTTTTAAATTTTTTATTATTATTTTTCTCTTTATTTATTACAATAGCAGCAAATTTGCTAATGAGATGTTGCTGATTTCAGCGAAGAAATAATAACTAACTAATTATTATCTACTTGCCTAACTTTAAATTCGTTTGTATTAGGATTAGGTGTAGCCCTGCTAAACCTAAATCCATCTTACGTACTTATTTCCAGGGCCAAGAGAATCCGATATGGAAGGATGGTGGGAGGACCTCACTGAAGACTGTAGACTTATGAACTTTGAATCTTGGCAGGCAAAAGTAAGTGCTCTCGATACTTCTTTAATCAATTTATCTTTGAGTGATTGTGTCTATCATACAGTGTGATTCATATTCTTATTTTAACACGAAATCAAGCTTTCTCTTTGGCTTTTTGTTTCAGATAAGAATTACAGCTGAGCTTTTGTTATGGGTAGGTGCGTTAGCATATGTAGGAGCCGCACTTAGAGAAGCACGGTTCTTAGGAATCAAAATGTTTATAGAGAACTTAAGCACAGTCCCATCACGGTAAGTACCTGTACATAGGTAATTATAACTTAGGTTCCAGGTAAACTGAAATATGTTGTTTTTAGTTAGGAACCTGTACTTCAACGTTCAGCAGAGACGTGAAAACAATATTTGTACATAATATGCCATAGTTATTTTAATGTTGTACTTGTCATAGGTTATTTTAATATTGTACACTGGAAGCCTGCCCTCTATAATTGTCAACTTTCTCTGTCACTCTAGGGTTTGCTGTAAGAGAACTCAGCATTGAGTTAAGCTCGCCTTTGTACATGTACTTTATTATCACATGTATGTAATGTTGTTTTTTTTTGGTGTACAATAAAGAATTAAAGTCCACGTTCTGGGGCCTCTGATCCCTTTTCCCCGATTTCTGAATTAAGCATTTGTGGTTGAGTATTTGTCAAACTCTACTTTACCCTGAAGATCTATAAAATTTTGACAGTAAACTAGGGTTTGAGACGTTCTTAACTCAAATTACTCAATTCAGAAATCGGCCCTTAGATGTACACTAAACCTAAACTTGCATTAAGTCTTGGTTTAAGTTTTTTCACTCGTTTGATGTATCCCCAGAGTGATGTTCTTGCTATCCTGTATTCTGATGCTGGTGCTACCTACGTTACGCCTGTGGTGTGCAGACGAGGAGGAAGATCATCTAGCGGTCATCATCATGCTCACCACTGCACCATACTTCTTGTTCTTTTGCAGGTGATATTTCTTATTTATATACTATTAAGCTTTATTGTGCTAGTCTGTTCTGTCATACTACTTGCAATTTTCTTGACACTGCTCTTCCTCTCTTTCCATTTTTGCTGTATTTTTTTTTAAATACAAATAGTTTGGTGTAAAAAATTGTCTGAACCGTTTCCTGCAATATAAAATTCTTAAGTCCTCTGCCAAACCCTTCGGGGAATACAGTAGTTATATCATATTTTTATCATCTTGTGGAAGCAGGTACACCTGAAATTACAAATATTTTAAACATAAGTTCACTTTGAATTGGAACATATATAGGATTTTAATTTAATTTGCTACATTTTGTTCTAGTAATGCAGGGTTAATTACAATGTAAATTTATATTGCCTTTTTGACAGAGGCTTCAAGACCGTAGGTCCTTTCGTAGTGATGATCTACAGAATGGTGATGGGTGACCTCCTTCGGTTCGTCTGCATTTATCTGGTGTTTGTTATGGGGTTCTCACAAGGTACGAATACTGTGTGACCAAAAACTAGAAAAAATCACAAGAAGCTTTCGATATATTGCTTATAAATAAATCAACGGCTGTTCCAGGGTAACCGGCAGCCGTATTGCGTAAGTGAATACGGCAACGCAAAGAGTTTGACCGCTATCCATTCGACCAATCACATACGAGATGAATGACGCGATGTGGATTATTCCGTCTGTGTAATTGGTCGATTTGGTCGATTGGGTAACCTACTTTTCTTTTGCAGCATACTACATAATATTCTTATCATTTGACAATCCAAACACTCCGGAAGGCGTGGACGACTCTGTGTCAAACCCCATGCCGTCGCCTATGGAGAGCATCATGGCCATGTTCCTCATGTCACTCACCTCGTTCTCTGACTACTACGGAGCCTTCGACCGCACTGACCATGAGATTGAAGCTAAGGTTTGTATGATATGTCAGCTTTCGTCTCCATGGGCTTTGTATCCATAAAATTAAATAAGATTCATTTCCTTTCGGTTTCTGGTTAATTAATTGAAGATCGATCAAGGGGTTGCCAAAGGGAGCATATTGAACCCCAAATTAATTTGTGATTTTGTTCCGCTCCGCAAATCGAAACATTCTTTACTGTCTAGACTAGACTAGACCAACTCAGGAAATACGTATTCATGTACTACAGGCATTTCGCCCTGTTTTCGCGGCTTTGGAACTACAATAGCATTTTTTTAAATCTTTGTTTCGAATACTTTATAGTTAAAAACAATTTAGTTTACACAGTTTAATATTTTTATCCATCAAAGAAAGCCGTAGACACAACATTGACAACGATCAAGATCAAGACGAATAAAAAAGACATCTTTGCATTATTTATAAGCTTTTAGAAGGTAAAAGGATCGTTCTTTGAGCTACAAATGCGTGTCACGCATCTTGGTCTAAAAATAACTAATATTCGAGAGGCATTTACCATGTTTCTATAACATTGAAATCTGTGTCGAAATGTGACACGTTCTAAACAGAAACTGTAATCATCCTTGATCCCTTTCCTTATATTCGGCAGAATACTTATTTCTACGCAATATATGATTTTCACACACATTTCGTCATGGACACGATGACATGGACCCTAAGATATAGTAAACATCAAGACGCAACCGCCTTGCTACTACCTAACAGTAGCTTTGTCATTATGAAGTTTTGTTCTAAGACTGTTTTTAACTCAACGTAATTTTCCATCGAAAAAATCAATAGTCCGTAAATGTTCATTAGCATTCAAGGCAGCATTTCTTAATCGGTATTAGATTGTCATTTGTTTTCTGTCATTATATTTGGTCCTCTAGCGGTCAAACACAGACAGAAAGTCAGTTTTTTCGGAATTGCTTATGTGTTTAAAAAGCGTTGTTTGTTTTGTCCGTGTTTCGACTAATGAATTCACAGTGTTACAAATCCTTATTCACCTCAGGAGGAGGTGACTAAAACCTAACACTATCGAATTGTAATGATGCGCTTTGAACATAACAAACTTTAGCTTTCCCTTTCAGTGGATCGTAACACAAATCTGTGGATATGTCACACTCATAAACCCATACTCTCGTCAACTGCTAATCTGCGTTATCCGGTTCACTTATCTAGGTTACACTCACTAACAGATATTTCTCCCATAGCGTTATGTCAACTAAAGGTTACTCGTATGTATGCGATGCCCGACGTCAAACGCCCCATCGTGTTTGGGTAACGCCGTGACGTACGAGTTATGGCACTGTGCTAATTTCTGTTCCCACTGTGACCATACCTTTGAGTCTGCGATATTTAGTTATTATTAGAGATTTGAGAGAATATTAATGAGCCAAAGCGACTAGACACTAGACTATTTGTCACATTAGGTGTTAGGTAACCTATTCATCACACGAAGATTCTCTATCTAGACAGTTAACTCATTAGTAGGTATTACGATTTCTGATGGAATGTTAGTTAATGTTCTTATATGAAATAAGAACAGATTAGAAGGCGATGATATTATTTTCAATAAAAATTGAAAAAAACACCTGCTTCATGCAGCAATGTCGATAACAGAAGTGTAAACTGATACAATTTTATTAGAACCTGTTTCTAACCTACTTATAAATTCTGATTTTGTTAACTAATCGGATACTGCAATTAAGAGGTTTCAAATTACCTATAACATATAATAATTTTAAGAAAACCAGTTATAATGTTTGTAATGATTGCAACACGATTGCAGCTTCTCTTCGTGGTGTATATGATCATAGTGGCCATATTACTGGTGAACATGTTGATTGCTATGATGGGGAACACGTATCAGAAGATAGCGGAGACCAGGAATGAATGGCAGCGCCAGTGGGCCAGGATAGTGCTGGTGGTGGAAAGAGGGGTGCCACCGGCGCAGCGGCTGAAGAATCTGATGACTTATAGCCAGCCGATGGCTAATGGGAAGAGAGCATTGGTGCTTAGGATTAACCAAAAGGTAATCAACGTTGCAGGGTTATTTATCTTGATAAAGAATTTTGAATTGTAACAGGAGGAAATAACTATGACGGATGTGAGTCGAGATTCAAAGATATGGTAAGTGGTGTGTATTGTAATACATATATGAACCCAGTTTCATCCGCTCAACCTATCTGGATGTGCGGGTTATTGCCAATTTCTTCATCCAGTCCTTTCAAGGAGACTCCTGACACATAATATATGACAGGAGTTGGCCGTTGCATGCATAGGGCGCTTATTAAACACGGGGATACACACTTTATTTACATAAAGTAGAGCGCTATTCAAATATTTGATTAAGTGATGACAATGACACAATAAAGCTGGTATAACGTGTGTTCATTGAAAATATTTTTTATATTTAACTTTTATTTGTAACTCTCAGTTTTTGTCTTGCAGCTCATATAGTTATTTAACACTTTATATTGTATCAAAAAATATAGAAATTGTGCTACTTCACACCTTCACTCACACACATTATTTTAGATAGTGAGTAGGCTCTTAGATAATAAGCTTTTATCTAAAATAATACATAGGTATAAAATAAATTTCTAACCGCGGTATAGTGCCGCAGACTTTATAGTTCTTAAAAGTAGTCAAGAAGAAATTGATTAGAAAACAACACAATTCATGTTCTCCATGTTCACTTAGGCAATTTTTTGTCCAAAGGATGAAGACAAGGAAGAGATGAAGGAGATCTTGGAGATGAAACGCACTCACGAGCGCATAGTGGCGAAACGTAAACAGCGCGAGGCTCAGCTGGCGGCCGGCAAGGGACACATCTTGCCACCCACGCCGCCTAGGGACTACCCTATTAGGAAGTAAATAGAGTTCAGCATAGGAATTTGAATCTCGACATATATTTACTTATATAATAATACATATTTAAAGGATGTAATGAAGGCTAATTTATTAAGTATCTCTCAACTTAAGGTTATATTGCTATTTACAAAAGGGATGATTTTAACATAAGGATAGCTAATATTATTAAAATAATGATAAGCAGTCTCTCGGTAGAGACGGAAATAACTATTTTATTTATTTAAGGTCACATAAAAACAATAATATTAAAAATTCAGTTACGATTAAAGCACTACTTCAATTAGGTATAGCAAGCCATAGTATGCTTTAATTGTATACATTTTATTGTTGTTAGTGAAAATAAATATTAACTAAACAACAGTTCATTTTGCATTTTCATTTTTAAAAAAAAATACTCCTACTCACTGGGTGACGTCGTAAAAACACTCAGGTATATGTAGTTTAGTCTGTAAAATTATGAATTTGACAGGATCTGTGAAGCAAAGAGCGAAATTTTCGCGTAAAGGCATACCTTAGCTGTTGTGTCTCTTGAAATCCACAAAAGGAAATCCACAAAAATAATGTTTTCAGAAGAACCAATCACACAAGACATTTAGCGGTGTTGGTCACAGAGCGATGATAAATGGCAGTATAATATGGCCTGAGGGCAAGTTAGGCCTAACAACCGTGTGACGGGGAAAATACAATGTGACTCAAGTAGTGTTTTATAGATATTAATTACGGGAGCGAGCAATGATACTACAATTCCAAGTGACAACTGGTTTATTTTCATATACCCACATCAAAGTATAACATAAATACCCCACACCTCCCCCTTTAAATCATTAGATACAGTTAGTTGTGTCTATTAGTTAATATGTAACGTAAAAGAAAATAAACTGCCTCTTTTCGGCTTGTGATAAAAAACATAAACACAAAATAATGATCCTATAACTAAATGTATTGTGATCATTGGAAACACATACATCAATACACCCTTATTTGCTATCGACAATGACAAAATAATTAATGTTTATTGTAAACACCTTCAGTAGTTTACATAATGATTCTTAACACTAAGAGTTAAACAAAATATAAAAGATAAACGCAAAACACACAAAGTGCCTAAAAATAATTCTATCTTATACAGCATAATACTATTCTTAAATGTTAACATGAACTCAATGTTATTACGGCATTATGTAACAATCACTTTGCGTATTTGCCTTGGAATAAACATTGACGCTTAAGTCTAGCATTTTGTTTATCAGAAATTGGTGCTGTTTCTGGTGGCATTTTGTTGGGAATTATATCCGTGCTTACGTCTGGTTCTTCTAGATTCTGATCGGTTTCGACTACACAGGATGATGAAGTATTACCTACTTGATCGTCACGGCTAAGCTCAGAAGCATCGATCTCAGCTAGCTTATCCGTGCTACTGGTTAAAGAATGTCGCGAGTAACGTTGTTTTAGTGGCAATAATTGATCGATATGTCGCTTCCACTCTTGTCCATCGGCAAGGCGTACCTTGTATGTGAGCGGATCAGTGCGGCTGAGCACGGTAGCGGCTGCCCACTTGTCTGCGCGCGCTCGGTAGTCGCGCGCCAGCACTTCCTCGCCGGGCTGCACGTGCCGCTCTGCGCCGGGCCGCGCGCGCCCCGCTCGCTCTGCTGACGCTTCCACTGCACGCTCAGTGGACGGTATTATATTGTCCAAACGCCCTCGTAATCTCCTACCCAACATAGCTACCGCTGGTGCTACTCCAGTGGTGGCATGTTCACTATTGCGATGTTGAAACAGAAACTTCGAAATAGCAGTGTCTACATCTTTGCTTTCGTGAATTGCCTTTTTCATGGCCCGTTTAACTAATTTGACTGCATTTTCGGCTGCCCCATTACCGGCCGGTCGATATGGACTTGTAATTGTATGCTTTATAAGGTTGTTATTTAAAAAGTTAGTAAATTCTGTCGAACTAAATGGAGGCCCACCATCGCTAATGATGTGTGATGGTATGCCGAAACGTGCGAAAAGTTCTCTTAACTTAGATATAGTGCAGTTCGCATTAGTTCCTATCATTTTTTGTACTTCTATCCATTTACTGTATGCATCTACCGTAACTAAATAATATTTACCTTGGAACATAGCAAAATCAATATTTAATCTTTGCCACGGTCTCGTAGGAAAAGCCCACGGGTGCAACTGTGCACGTGGCGGCGCATCGCGCTGTTGTAAGCAGGCGCTGCATTCGCGACACAACGTTTCTATTTCATTGTCCAATTGTGGCCAATAAACGTAGCTTCGAGATATATTTTTCATTTTGACAACCCCCAGGTGTCCCTCGTGCAATTCATGTAGAACTTGCTTTCTAAGTGTCTTGGGAATGACCACCCTATGATTATATAATATACACCCTCTATCGATAGTAAGGTTGTCCTTTCGATTGAAATAAGGCTTTTCTTCACTTCGTGTAACTACTGATGGCCAACCATTAACTAGATAATTATAAACATTTTTTAGAACTTCATCGTCCTGTGTTTTGTTTGAAACGTCTCTCGCGCTAATAGGAATAGATTCTTCAACGTAATTAACATATGACACCGTATCCAGCCCCGTTTCTATCTTTCGTTGATACGGCAGTGGCAAGCGTGATAATGCGTCCACGTTATAATTATCTTTAGATTTTACGAATTCTATAGTGAAGTCATAGGCTGCTAACTTTGTAGCATATCTTTGCAATCTGCTTGCCGCTGTTTGTGGCAAACCATGCTTTGGACCAAAAATAAATGTCAGCGGTTTATGGTCTGTTTTTATGATAAAAGCACGGCCATAAAGATATTGATGGTGTTTCATGACTCCACTTACGATTGCTAGCGCTTCTTTATCTAATTGACTATACCCGCGCTCCGCCGAATTCAACGTTCGCGATGCAAAACATATGGGACGTTCGTCGCCATTGGGATATCTATGCGATAACACACTACCAATGCCGTAAGAACTACTATCCACTGCTAAAACTAATGGAAGTTCTGGGTTGTAGTGTACTAATACTTTGCTACTTAAAATAGCCTTTTTAATTTTATTGAAGCTGTCGTCACAATCAGACGACCAAACCCACTCCACCATTTTTCGCAACAATTTATGTAAGGGATATAATATTGAACTTAGATTAGATATAAACTTAGCGTAATAGTTCACCATGCCCAGGAAAGACCTAAGCTGTGAGACATCATTTGGCCTTGGCGCATCAACGATTGCTTTAATTTTGTTCTCATCCGGATGCAAGCCATGTTTATCTATTACAAACCCAACATAAATGATACTATCCTGCATAAATGAGCACTTATTTATATTAATTCTCAAACCGGCCTCACGCAAGCGACTCAACAAAGCTTTTAAATTATTAATATGCTCACCACGGGACGCCCCAGTACATGCTATATCGTCGATGAAAACTGCGACTCCTTTGAGTCCTTTCACAGTTTCCTCCATAAACTTCTGAAACTTTTCCGGAATACAAGTTAAACCAAATGGTGTACGATTGTACACAAAAGTTCCTATATGTGTCGATATAGCAGTACAGGCCTGAGATTCCTCATCTAGCAATAACTGTTGATAAGCATGCGTGAGGTCAATTTTTGAAAACTGTTCACCTCCACTCAGTGCCGCAAACAGCTCCTCAATTCGCGGCAAAGGATAAGGTTCGCGCATAAGTTTCGGGTTAACCGTGACCTTGTAGTCACCACAAATTCGAATTTCCCCGTTCTTTTTAATGACTGGTACGATCGGTGTGCCATAATCAGAATAATCAACTTTCCGAATTATACCCTCAGCCTCGAGTCGTTCTAACTCCCGCTCGACAGGTTTACGTAACGCCAACGGTAAAGACCTAGCTTTAATAAATACTGGATTTTTATCCACCAACTTTAAGGACATTTTTCTCGTACAGGTTCCTAGTCCAGAAGCAAATACAGTCGGAAATTCTCGTTGTAACTGTTCCACTAAATTATTTTCATTTAATTTAAATAAGAATTCATCAATACAAATTTTATGTATGTTTAGTTTAGTAAGCCACGACCTACCTAAAAGCGGTGGTCCACCATTTTTAACGATGTATAACTTGAGATTTCCGGCTGTATATTCTCCAATAACAACATGTACTGACACAAATCCTACCGGATTAATGATTGAACCGTCATATGAATATAAAGAAATATCATTACTAATTATTTGTAAGTCACTAAACTTGTTATTATAACAGTCTAAACTTATAACTGATAACTTACTTCCAGTGTCCAGTTCAAAACTTATCTTTCTGCCATTCACCTGCGCCATCACTATGTACGGTTTGTCATTAACGCCGCGCACACTAAGATTTTTTAAATCACACGTTGATTCGTTATCACTATTTTCGAGATAGTTATTATGACCACGCCGCGCCTGCTTTGAAATGTCCTGGCTTGACGCCACACCTCGCCCTTTGTTCGATTTACACATTATTTTAATGTGACCCTTTTGTCCACATAAATCGCACGAATAATTTTTAAACCGACACACATCCGCACGGTGGTTTCTGCCACACCTCCAACAAGCACGCATTGAGCGCGATGCCACCGCGCTACCCTCGGCAGACGAGCTGCCGCTGCCCGCAGTTCCACGCTCGGGCGGTTGGCCCGTCCGCCATGCCGACGACGCCACTCGATGCACCGCCTCATACGGGACGCTCGCTGCGCCCGCCATGTTCGCACCGCTCGTCTGTGAGTGCCGCTCGGCCGCTTCCAACGCCAACGCCAATTCTACGGCTTTCTTGTATGTTATAGATGGTTCCGAAAAAATACGTGATCTCATTTCATCACTAGCCAAACCCGACACAAACTGGTCTCGTAGATTTTCCTCCAGTGTAGTGTTGAAATTACAGGTACTGGCCAGATGTTTGAGTGCTTGCAGATATTCGCTGAGAGATTCACCCATGTTCTGACGTCTTTGTCTAAAAACATGGCGTTCGGCAATTTCGGAACGTTTTGGTTCAAGATGGTCGCTCACAATGTTAACTAATTCTCGAAAAGTTTTGCTTTCTGGATGATTAGGTGCACATAAATCACACATTAAGTCGTAAGTTGCTGCTCCCACCAACGTCACCAACGTTGCAACTTGTAGCTCCGCTTTTATTTCGTTCAAGGTTATAAATTGTTCCACGCGTCTAATATACGCCAACCACTTTTTACTTGTTAGGTCGAATTCTTCAATTTTTCCGATAGGCATATTGAATTACCGCACTAAAAATATGTTAACCACACGAATTTAATTGTTATCCTCGTCGCCAGTAGTGTTTTATAGATATTAATTACGGGAGCGAGCAATGATACTACAATTCCAAGTGACAACTGGTTTATTTTCATATACCCACATCAAAGTATAACATAAATACCCCACAACTCAAATGTTACAAGAGCTGCAACTTAAAAGAAAGATAACTGTGTCATTTGGCATAGGTCAGGTCGGGTCACATATATCAGAAACATCAATTTATTTAAGACACCCATTACAAGAAGTTAAAATGTTATTAATTCATATAACTCGAGGCCTATATTTAACATGCTTCTTTAATGATATGTTCTTACATCATAATGATAAATGATTAATAATTGATTAAATGCCACCTGGCTTAAGGATTACGATATCAAATTACTCTGTCTAAGCCTCGGGCATTTTTCTCACATAAGATGACAGCTTAGAGTGGACAAAGCTCACGGAATGTCGTGCTTTTCTGCAAAGCACTGGTGAAGAGGTCGTTAAAATATGCTTAAGATTGCGTAAATTTGATATTAACTATGGATGTTTGTATTTAAATTAAATTGACCTTTGTTATCGATAAAGTGTCATCCTTAATTCAAAGAAAACTGCTGAGCCGATTTCTAATGATATGTCGTATTGACACGGCTTTGCTCATTGGTAATCTATTAGTCAAAGAGATAGTACAGCTTTTAGTAGATCTCAATTTCCAACAGTTTAACCGCAAAGCAAATATTAGCTTTTAGCTCGTTAAGATTTTCGACAGGTCAGCCGACATCCAGGCAATACGAAGTGGATTGCCTGGCTGTTTCATTGTACGCCTTTATTACAGTACGAGAACCTCTGTTATGAAAAATCTCTGTAACGTATTGATAACGTTAAATTATGAACGATTTGTATTCTAATAAAAAGCCTAATGACGCGGGGGCAGAGACAAATGGGCAGACAGAAAGGTTTATTTTCACTGAGAAAATTAAGAAAGAATAAATAAAGAATGCTTTCGCGGGTGTTAAATGTCATCTTACGCATGATATTATCTAAGAATAAGATGTAATGTGGAGATGTACTGATGTACCAAATTGTTAGATAAAACAGAGGTGCGAAATGACGGAGGTGACCACTTTTCTCTCTTACCTCATTGTTTGTGCACGGAACCTCTAAATGGGCTAGCCTCCGCACGCCGACTGGCGTTAGCCAAATATGATGCCATATTACCTTTAATTTTGTTTACTTGCAATCCGTTATGAAATAAGGTTTAGTTAAATTATGGAAAACTCAGAAATGAGTAAGTGGTTAGTTAAATATTTACCTATGCCAAACGTGGATGTTTGTCGACTCTAGAATAGATAGGCAAAACATGCACTCACTTATGTAATAATAGATTTACAGACGACAATGTTTTCAGATATGTGACAAATGTAAACGTAACTATAAACTATTAAGTAAATATTGCAAGGAACATTGTATTTTGTGCCACCGTTAACTTGAAATGGGAACACTGTTCTTAGAAAAGGATTGAATTAAAATGAGATTTGCAAAACTAGAGCTTGGAAGCCTCTTTCTCTAGTATGTTTGTTATTCCACACAGCAACAAAGGCTTGAAAAATAGAAGTATAGAGCTTTAACTCAGAATAACGTTTACTCAGTCGGTATACCTAGGCTGTTGGAAGGTTGTGTGCTCCACTGCCTATTGGCTATTGTTATGCGACCACTTCAAGCATTTCTGTCTATTTGGTTAGCAGATTTAAACATGAATATATTATGCATGGTAGCGTCTAAAGATCCCATACAACTTATTTACAATTCATGTTATGGTCATAGTCATCCACCGTTTGAAAAACCTTCTGAGCTTCGATATTTCAACTGTTTACCTTTGACAAAAGTTGCATTATTGTAGGTACACAAGTGTGAACAAATACCATGTTTGATTTCTTTCCTCACTGGGTCGACTACTGTTCATTGACAAACGCTAAGTAAAGAGCCGAGGTCCGAAACGAAGGTCATTACTATTCGTGTTTATCCGCGTAATTGGAAGATCCATGATAATTATTCCGACATTTTAAGTTGGTTCGAGTAAATCCATTGATACATGCGATAAAACTTACTACCATTGGATACTACGAGTATATTATAGTATCGAATATTTGAGGCAAACTTTTTCGACAAGTCTGCTTTTGCCGATAAACCCTACATTTTTTAATATAGTTTCAATCCAAGTTTTTTCTTGACCGTGCATGGACCAAAATTGGTTTGTCACTTGGAAACTACAAATTTTAAAGTACAACTCTGTGTTCGATCATCGCAAAGGGATCTATGCTAACATCGGTGTCAAATTGGAGATGTATTTCACGAACTATAAAAAAAATCATGATGGAAATCTAACTTAAAATTAGCAATGCTTTAATTTTAACTGTTTCGCTTTTGCAACTTGTGTAGTTTGGCTTGAAGTTGAAATATCGTCAATATAGATTTCCTATATGATGTTTTTATATTTCTTGAAATACATTGCGATAGCTAAGCCATATACCAGGCCCCTCAGAAAGTATAGCGAAAAAAAGTTTTTATATATGGGAGACTGGCCAGTTATAATGTTTTTCGAAAATATGATTATTTATAAGTAAAAATAAGTAAGTTCCAATTTCAAAATTTCCCTCCACATTTTTTGCGAGTTAATTCAAAGTATTGTGTCTCACTGAAATATGGATCTGCGCCGGGAACATTTTAGAGCTATGATTTTATACGATTTCAAGTGTCGCCTGAAACCGGATGAATCGTACGATAGACTTCAAATGGCATTCATGGATGAAGGCCCTTCCAAGGCAACCGTGTATCGTTGGTATAACGAATTCAAGCGCGGTCGACCAACTTTGGGGGATGACGAAAGAAGCGGTCGCCCTTTGACGGCTGTTACCGAAGAAAACGTGCTAGCAGTGAAAAATTTAATCCAAGACAATAGGCGAATTACATATCAGGAGATTCAACACATATTGAAGATTGGATCGGGAAGCGTTCACGAGATTCTACACAGCCATCTTCGCGTGAGGAGGATAGTATCACGCTGGGTGCCGCACAACCTCACCGATGCTCAGAAGCAGGCCCGGGTGGAATGGTGCCGTGATATGCTTAACAAATTTGAAGCAGGCTCGTCTCGGCGTGTTTACGACATCGTTACAGGTGATGAGTCCTGGATTTATCAATACGACCCAGAAACCAAGCGCCAGTCGACTGTTTGGGTGTTTCAAAATGAGCCAACGCCTACCAAAGTGAAGCGATCTAGAAGCGGGGGTAAGATTTTGATCGCTAGCTTTTTTAATTTGACTGGCCACTTGGTATCAATTCCCTTACGGGATCAAAGAAGCATTAATGCCGAATGGTATACTACCAAATGTTTGCCAGAAGTTTTCTCTGTTATAAGCAACAAGCGACCAAACACAGGGCTCCGCGGGCTACTGCTCCACCACGACAATGCACCTGCGCACACCGCACTCAAAACGAGGGACTTCCTGGACAGCACGCCAGTCAAACTCCTGGGTCACCCTCCTTACAGCCCTGATCTAGCACCGTGTGACTTCTTTTTATTCCCAAAAATAAAAAATCAGCTCAAAGGGATACAATTTTCGTCGCCGGAAGATGCGCTGGCTGCGTTCGAGCAGGCTGTAAACGAGGTGTCTGCGGCGGACTGGAAAAAGTGTTTTGAAAACTGGTTTAGGCGCATGAATCTTTGTATAGAGGCTGGTGGAAAGTACTTTGAAAAGATTTAATAAAAATATATGTACGTATAGAACAATTTTTTTTAGTTTCGCAAAACTTTCTGAGTGTCCCACGTATATTATAGCAATTTGCTATAATATGTAGGTATGGCTTGGCTAACACAACGCAAGAATAATTCAATGGCTATAGGTAACTAATTAGTGCTATTGTGGCGTTTACTAATTGAGCTGCTAGCATCCATTTGTGACGCTAAGCCATTGTACAATTGGACATTACGTATATTCGGTAATTAGGCAAGTATTTGTGTCTCAACATCTTCTATTTATGCTTAAAACGTAAATATTTTAGTTTGCCCATGTTTCTATGCTAAGTAGTCTAAGGCAGACCTCTGACATAGGAATTTATAATACGTTACAAGACAGAGAGTTACGACTTCTTCATTGTAAGCCATCCGTTTGGCGAGGGTCCAGCTCTAGATAAGTGACGGTATTGTACATAATAGGACTTAAAGAGGAATTTAATTTATTAGACCTAGACAGATAAGCTATAACTAGTGTACTTGTTACGTATCAAACGATACGAATAGGTCAGGTTTTGTGTCATGCCTACAGTAATAAACTTCATTTTCTCCTGAAAATGTTGTGATGTCCAATAGTAAAACTCTAAGTAATATTTGTGCATCAAAGTTAAAGATTGGCAACTCGTTATTTGGCCTATTACCTAACCTTATTACAGTTAGGCCTATTCATCACATTTGATTGCAGCATGTCCCTTGAACTATGACAGAACAAAGTGTTGAATGGCTGGCTGATGAACTATTATATTGTCGGTTATCATGCTATATATAAAGTGATTAATTGACATACTTTTCAATTAGTAATATATGATTATGAAATTAATTAAGTGGTCTACGTGAGTATCGTAGCAGTCAAAGGTGATAGTGAAGTGGGACAAATATTACCTACAATATTGATTGAATACTTACTGCCTATGACATTTATTTAGAAAAGTTTATTAAGTGCCCTTAAGAATTCAATATTTGGCCTTAAGAATATATCAAAATTTATATTAATGCCATAGTTTGACAGGTTTTCAGGCTAAAGTAGAGTTGACAAATACTCGACAACAAATTCTTAATTCAGAAATCAGCGGTAGGGGTTTCTGAATTGAGTATTTAGAGTTAAGACCAAGATGAAGCCTATTTAAAGTAAAAAAAGTTAACAGGCACTAAACTTCATTTAAATCGGTGGTAAATTGCAATGTAGGTATGTCCCATATTACACGACGATGCTACTTAGAGCATTTAACCTATGGAGATGGCATAGCAAAGCGTACCCCTCTGCCAAAGTCGCTTGGCCATATGACCATACGCGTTATATAAAACTAGTTCATTCGCCGACCGCCGCCATTGTGTATCGTATTGTGTCGCAAGTAAGTTCTCCGAAAAAATGGTTAATTGTGCGATTTCCTCTTGCAAAAAGCGAGCTGCCACTTTCAATTTGCGAAGCCATGGTGTTTCCTACCACATATAAGTATAAATTATACATCAACATAGTTGTATTTAAGAACAATGTCGAAATAATGGATAATACCTTTACGATAGAAAAATTCAGTGGTACGTTGGTAGCACAAACGCAGTACAGGGGCTGACACGGTAGCGATGTGCATAGTGCTGGGACAACGTGAATGAATGATTGATAAATTAAATGATTTTTTTGAATCAGTATGTTCAGTATCAAAATAATTTTGTTTGTGTTTGTTTCTGGACAAGTCAGGTTGAACTAAAAAAATATATCATATATAAATGTCTATGAGAATAGATTTAAATTCTTTTCTTTTCAAGTTTTAGGCTAATAAAAAGTAAGTTTGTTCGTTCGTTAGTGAGTTTTCAATCATTTTTTAATCCCCGACGGAAAAAGAGGGGTGTTATCAATTTGACGTGAATTGCTGTGTATCTGTCTGTGGCATCATAGCTCCTAAACAGATGAAGCGATTTAGATTTTTGTTTGATACCTCTATCGAGAGGAGACTATCGCAGCCATGGTAGTTACAATGACAACCCCACTGCACATCAATTCGAAGCCATATACAATTGCGAATGTTAAAAATACTCAAATGTTCGTTTATCCTTTTTAACCAAAAAAGTTGAACCACAGAAATGTGTTCGACATGTATATAATAAACTGGTACATTTTAAAAATCAGTGATTGCCTCTAGGCGTGATCATTGAGACATGTTAATGAACTAGATTATGGCTATGAAACCATACACGTATGTTTTCCTATATAAGATATCAAACTAGCTTAGATAGGAAACACCGTACTCAAATAGTTCAAAACAAACGAAAAACTGACGTGTTAAAGTGTTACATAAAAAAGTGTCAAATAAAATTCTATCCGGTTCATATTATTGACTAAAAATAAATTCAATCGTTCTTTTTTTAGTGTATCTTAAATTCTGCTACCTTTCTTACCTACCTACGTAGTTTAGCTGACCACAAATCATATTGCGTATTTTTTTTATTTGTGAAATTAATTACTTAAGTTTATTATTATTTAGTATAACAAAAATAAAACGAATTAACATTTTGCTCATTCATTCATGCATTAAAATGAATTTCCAGTCATTCTTTGTATCACATCACTAGCACTTTGTATCTGTTGTCATAGGATTATTGCGTAGATACACACAAATTTGTCAATGTGTGTGTGTTTTTTGATTGTGTGGTTATTATTTTTTCGTGTGCGTTTGTAGCAATAGGATGCATGCATCTGTGAGTGATTGTCATTTTTTTGTAGTGTGCTGTATGTGTTTTCCTCGCCTCCCGCAGAAAGTGGCAGAAAAATTTGTTCGGTGATTCGCGGCTTGCCGTCTCCATAGGTTAAATGTAGGTTAAATGCTCTAAGCGATGCTATCATAAATATCGGCATATCAATCAGATATTTGATACCAATCACAACTCGAATCTAGGGCACCCACGGGCATAGCCTGCGGGCCTCAATTTCATAGAAGCAAAACGGGATGGATTTTATCCGAACTCCGATATACAGGAGGATTAAAAGCTTGTAACTGATTTCCTGTGAACTCGAGCCCTAATTTAGGAGAAAATAAACTAGCAATTAAAATACACAAATTATTTAAGCGTCTGTTTTAATTCATTTACTAAATATAAGTTATTTCTACAGAAACCTATACCTAATGTTTTTTCATGCTTTCATAGAATAATATTACCTACATAAGTAAATGAATTCTATGATGTGTGCGTTTTACTTACATGCGCGACTTAAAATGACAACGAAACTCTTACTTAGTAGGTACTTTAAACTTCAACTTAATAAAAATAAATTAATATGTCATAGTTATACCATTTATCTAGTTGCTAATTTATAGAAGCTACTACCACAAGGTCAAAATGAATGCGATTACTAACGGTGGCTTTGTCAATAGTTATCCGCAGAAATTATATCTGCAAACAAATATACGCAATTGTGCAATAGAAGATGCGTGATGATACTAGTAACTTTACCCTGCTTTGATTATCGTGCTTAGCAAACTTTAAAAATCTTAATATTTCAAAACTATAATTTATTGCATATTTCTAATTCGCAGAATTATATTGATCCAAATTGGATTCATTTTATCAGTGAGTAATTTTTTCCAAGGTAAATATGTTAATACCATTGTAATTTAACATTTGTTATATAAATGTAAAACTTTCAATTAAGTTTTTCATAGCTGTACAGTGTAAGAAACAATACAAGTAATGGCAAAACCGCAAAGCGAACAAACGCTTGCATTACGAAATCATAAGCGGACAATAGATACTGTTTTATGTGTAAAGATCAGAGACGCTCCCCAATTTTCGGCGAGGTGGTGGCGGGTATAAAACCATATGCGAGTGACACGGAGCGGTACACAACACAGCCGCACGCACCAGCCATGAGGAGAGCGGTGAGTTGACGCACGACACACATGACGCGAGTTTCATAACACACCCAGTGAAACTGTGTACCTACACTGCATATTTAACTCAATTCATTAATGCGGACACCGTGGATTTCTACTTAAATACATATTTGTTTTCCAGTTAGTGATACTGTCGGTGGTGGCGGCCATAGCGGGCGAGGCGCCCTATCATCTCCCGCGGCCGGGGGCGCACGCGCCTGTGTTCAACTACCCTTCCGCGCCCGCACCCGTCGCGCCCCTAGCGCCTGCGCCCCTGTTCCCGCCGCAGCAGCAGTTCAGCCCCAACTTCGGCTACAACTACCAGGCACCACAACCAGCCCCGCAGTACATCCAGCCCGCGCCCCAGCACCACTCCCACCCTGCCCCACCACCACCGGCTCAGCACCATCATCACCACCACCACCACCAGCCTGGACCTGCGCCAGCGCCTGTATACATCCCGTCGCCACCAGCTCCCCAACCCCTCCCGTTAGCTCCTCAACCGTTACCTCGTCCCCAGCCACTACCAGCGTTCCAGCCGCAGCCACAACCTACTTATCAACAACCTAGCACGTCGTATGGCACACCCCAGCCAATCGCTCGCGCTCCCGTGTTTGCTCCCCAACCGTTGCCACAACTGATACAAGCGCAACCTCAGCCCCAACCTCAAGTAAACTTCCAACCCGTCGCATACCAGTCACAGCAGCAACAACAACAATACTCACAACAAGGAGGGTACAACTACCAGCAGCCTCAAGTACAATACCAGCAGCCCCAAGTGCAATACCAGCAGCCCCAGGTGCAATACCAGCAGCCTCAGGTGCAATACCAGCAGCCCCAGGTACAATACCAACAACCACAAGTACAATATCAACAACCACAGGCGCAGTACCAGCCACAACCTCAAGCACAGCCACAATACCAGCAGCCTGCCGCATCCGTGCTGTCCAGCTACCAGGCTGACTCCAACCAGTACAACACTGCCCAGGATCAAACACACAGAGACGCTCTGGACTCCCTCGTTGTCGGCCGTGTTCAGGATATCATCAAGGACGATGAGCATAGCGTCGCGCGTAATGCTGGCTATCAGTCTCTAGTGTCAGGAGTGTCCCTCGGGCAAGCCAAGCCCAGCGTGGAGATTACCTCCTTTGTGCACACGTCACCCTTAGTTACAAGCTCCGCGTCTAGTTCGCAAGCATCATCATCTTCGAGTTCATCGGTAGCATCTTCTCAAGCGTCGATTCCTTCAGCGGACTACGGCGTGCCGTCTGCGCCAGCTCCTGCCAGCTCCGAATCAGCCGAGTCATCATCCAGTTTCAATTTCTTGCCACAGAACAAGCCAGCCATATCTTATGGCCCACCAAACTAATTAAACTAAGTTACGTCTTTATTGTTATTATTGTACAAAATGCTTTGTAAATAGAAGGTTTTTAGACTTTTGTAAATAAAATACGAAGTAAACGTTATATTAAATGTTATCGTTTGTTTTATTTATTTTTATTAAAAATGTAACAGTCATATCTTATGCGTTGGATTTTGTCGTCTGACATATTTCTTATTTACATCATTCATTCTTTGATGTCAGCATAGATTATTTTTAGAAAGAGCGGACATTGACAGCTGCAGAGCCCATCTTTGTCCTACAAAGTAATAATAAGTTAGTAATAATTATGTAACACACATGGGTATGGTCGCACACGTGCTGAGGGTACGTAAGAGGTGATAAAAAACTTACGAAGCATATGGAATGGTCGGATGTTTGCGCGGCATCATTCGAGGCGCAGGTCACAGCGCGCGTGAGTTTACTCACTACTGCTACTTCCTTCAACGCACTGCATTCGCCTATGTCTTCATTTGTAGCAACAGTAGAGTGGGACTGACGGTGTATAGATATTGGATCACAAGCTTGGTTTACTGCGTGAAAATTACTCTGCAAAATTAATTTTCATTTAAATTGTGACACATTTAGTAAGTTTAGTTAAGCTTTTACTGGACTAAAAACTACGGCATGTAATATCGCTTGAAAATATATATCCAATGAGCCCAAACGCGATGGCGGTAGCTTGTCAGGTTAAGGAATTGCTATGATTGTTTATGTGAACGTTTGTCCTGTCTGTTTTTTGTGGTGTACAATAAAATATATAATAAATAATAATAATAAATATGACCACTATCCGACTCTTTCATGAGATCAGCTCTATAGACCATATAATTTCAATGATTCCGAAATTTCAACAGGTACGCTAAGTTTCGCCTTAATCGGATGCCAGGAAGTGCTTGAAAATAGATTACTTATTGCCGCACACACATACTAATGCAAAGTAATATAAAACTTTTAATAAGGTAACGTACACAATAAGGTTTGCTACATGAACATGGTTCATTCTGATGCTGGCACTGAGTGTCACATTTTGATTTATTTCCTTCATCGAATTGACATGATACACTTCTTTTTTGAGTCATCTTCTTTTGTCTCTTGGATGGATCCCAAATCGAAGAATGAGTAGTTAGACAGGTCTCAGGGCTAAATATCTTGTTGCTTTGTACCTTAAACCGATAAAATGTTGTTATAAGTTGCTGCTTTAATGATCGGCGATAAATGTAAATTTCTAGGAAAAATAACTACCTTAACAGGCAAGCAGATGATCGGCGGCGGTGGGTACGCTGGGTTGCAAGTATTGCAGCAGCAAGGATGCAAGCTCGGCGTACTATGCGGTGGTTTGAGTGAAGGCTCATATTGAGTTTCTTCGTTCACTGGAAGTACTTTTTCTTCTGGAACCTGGCACGACTCCTGCACCGCCCGTGACTGTGATGGTACTTGCACTATTTGAGGCACTTTTTTCAGATTGCACTTACTACATGGTCCGGGCTTAACCGATGGCGGATACGTTGAACTTTGCACTTTCGGTGGTAGCTGCTCAATTTGTGGTAATTTTGCCTGAGGACACGGACAGCACGGCAGTCCCGTTGGTTCTTGTTTTATTAATGGTTCCTTCACTACTGCCAGTAGTTTTTCCTGATGCGGCATCGGTGAATTCGTTGAGCTTTGTATTTTTAATGGTAGCTGCTCTACTTGTGGTACTTTTTTCTGAGGATACGGACAGCAAGGCAGTCTCGCTGATTCGTGTTTTATTAGTGGTTCCTTTACTACTTCCAGTAGTTTTTCCTGAAGCGGCATCGGTGGATTCGTCGAGCTTTTTATTTTTAATGGTACCTGCTCTACTTGTGGTACTTTTTCTTGAGGATACGGACAGCACGGCAGTCTCACTGGTTCTTGTTTTATTGATGGTTCCTTCACTACTTCCAGTAGTTTTTCCTGAAGCGGCTTTGGTGGATTCGTCGAGCTTTGTATTTTTAATGGTAGCTGCTTCTCTTGTGGTACTTTTTCCTGAGGATACGGATAGTACGGCAGTCTCACTGGTTCTTCTTTTATTGATGTTTCCTTCACTACTTCCGGTAGATTTTCCTGAAACGGCATCGGAGGATTCGTCGAGTTTTGTATTTTTGATGCTAGCTGCTCTACTTGTGGTACTTTTTCCCGAGGACACGGACAGTACGGCAGTCTCGCTGGTTCTTCTTTTATTAATGGTTCCTGTATCACTACTTCCGATAGTCTTACCCCAAGCAGGAACGGTGTTTGTTGTATTTTTGGTGCTCGTTTCTTTACTTTATCCTGAGTACACGGACAACATGGCTGATGTCGTTTTTTTGAGGGTTCTTTCACTAGTTCCGGTACTTCTTCTACTTCCGGTACTTTTTGCGAAGGGCACATACACAGCGGGCACATACAGCACATTTTTGATGGTTCCTGATGGCACATACAATTCGGTGACAGTATTTGCACTGGTTCTTGTTCTTGGGATCTTGGAGATTGTGCGATGTGAGTGACAGTGTCGCCGTGTCTGGGCAAACTCCTCTCGTGACCTAGGTCACTAAGGCTGCGGGATCTTCCGGAGCACTTGCCACATGGCATGTTGGACGATGTCAAAGTAGCGTTGGATTTTCCACCAGACGTTGGAGTGCTGGAAAAATACAAGTATGAAAAAAATATTACTTATGTTGACATCACTCGACATCAGGCGTGACATGGAGGAGGAAAGCTCACGCTTATGACCTATGGAGGGTTTGGGAGAGGCCTATGCTGGAGAGCAAAACAAACTCTATACCGATGATAATTATGTGAATTATGAACTCTTTATGATTTGTAAAAATATATAAAATACTTACAAGTTTGCAAATGAAAACTAATTGAATTTGAATGGTGACATAAATTTACGTAAGTACTAACAGTTCTGATGTAGCGCGCGTCAGGTCTTTAGGCTTTAGAATATATTCGCAGCTTCCACATGGACCCCTATTAACAAATAGTTGTGTGAAATGGAGATACTAGCCGTAATGGCAGTAGATTAAAATGGTATATGAACTATACTGACTTCTCAGGCACATCCCCCCCATCTTTGACTGAAGTACGTCTTCGTTTACTCCATGGACTAAAAATAATATTTGATTAATATACAAACACTCCTCTTGTTTTTTTGGTTAGTGTGCCTATATAATAAGCATATTTTTAGAGCACCTACAGCCTGTGATACAGGATTACCTAGTACAGGCATCTTACATTATTATACCTACATTAGTTAACTAAGATTGAAACTGTGTTTTTACCTTTTCCAATTTCTGAATAAGATTTATTATTATTGAAATCTATTTATTGTCGCTACCGTAGGCTGCGAACAAAAACTTTGGATACTCTGCAGTCATTTCTTACAGCACTTTTCTTCTATTTTTTATTATTGATACACGCGAGCCCGTTTGACCACTATCTCACCTGATGGTAAGTGATGATGTGGTCGGCGATGGGGCACGCTTGTCTAGAAGTAACCTATTCTACTACCTATTACTCTTGACTTAAAGAGGTTGTAGCTATCAGGAAATACAGACTCCGGCAGGGAATTCCACTCCTTAGCTGTACGTAGGGGTGGGATGTCCACTGTATACCAATGACGTATCTCCGTACGTCTTGTAGTTCGATAATGGAACGGGCTAGGCGGAATCAAATTGTGCAGATCCATCGCACACATCCCGAAATGTAACCGATACAAAACCGACCGGCTGGCAACTGGACGACGATGTTCAAGGCTCTGGAGCCTAGACTTTACCAGTGTCCCATAGCCGATGATCTTCTTGGGCCGTTTTTCGATCGAATGAAGTGCATCAAACTGGTATTTGGTAGATTCGTCCCAGAGATGAGAGCAGTACTCCATGCAAGATCGAACTTGCGCTTCATACAAGTTAAGCAGCTGTTCTGGCGTGAAGTACGTTCTCACCTTTGCAACGATCCCCAACTCTTTGGCAGCTAGCTGATCCTTTGCGTTTCAATGTATGGACTAAAATTAAAGTACGATGACAAGATAATGCCAAAAAGCTCAATATGGTCCGTTTTCAGAACGGCATACCTCGGAAAGAAGGAGTCGGGTGGAATTGGCTCCCTTTAGAGTAATAAGGTCACGCCTGGGTCTTAGCAGCATTGAAACTGACCAACCTGGCATGATACCATTCGGAGACGGCTTTCAAGGACAGGTTCAAGCGCTCAACCATGGCCTGCCAGATCTGAAGCCCAGTAGCCCGTGAGTCGGACACGTATGT
Source organism: Orthosia gothica (assembly GCA_949775005.1). Classification (NCBI taxonomy): domain Eukaryota; kingdom Metazoa; phylum Arthropoda; class Insecta; order Lepidoptera; family Noctuidae; genus Orthosia; species Orthosia gothica. The sequence continues at coordinate 20,910,856 of OX459048.1, read as the reverse complement.
CTTAGCAACAGTGCTGTCAACTGCATACCCAAAGGTTTTGGCAGATCGTTTATGTGGAGCACAAAAATATTGCTGAGAGTACCGACCCTTGAGGGAACCCGGCATTAATATCTAGATGGTCAAACGAGCAGCCATCAATAACCATTCAGATGGAATACATGCCTAACAAGGCCTCTGCGAGTTGCCTTCGGCCCCTCGCACGCCTTTCAAAGGACCGGGACCCCTGGGTCCCGAGATTATCAAAGTAAATAATAATTCTCTCTATCCCTCAGGCAGTCCGCAATCCAAACAATCTGAATACTGGGCAGACATTCGTAGGAGATGTCATATTTTATTCTATACAAGGTTTTGAGTATGACGTAATGGCCAGTCTTTCAGCCCAAGTGTCACTGATAGTCTGGCTCTGCTCTCACACCGGAAGCTTATTAGTGATGTTTTTCTTTGGCAGTCCTGTTGCCTAAACGGCTTAATGCATTGTGAAAAAACCGGCCAAGTGCGAGTCGGATTCACGCACCGAGGGTTCCGTACAAACCTCAGCTTAAAGGTATTATAGACCTGAGTATTTGATATGAATCTCAATTTAATACCTCTATGCGTTCATGAGGAAAGGGGTAGTATGTTTAAAATTATTAAAAATATTTTTATTATATGATGTAACTAAAAATTTACGGTTATCGCAATTTTTCCTATAACTGCGCTATAAAACGTTGCTTTGTACCAAATTTCAAGATTCTGAGTTCACGGGAAGTACCCTGTAGGTTTTGATTCCCTTGCGAGTGTTGAAAGGACATGGCCAGAATTTGTATAGAGCTGTGCCCTAACAAAAAATATTCATGTACATTGACATACATTGGGCGCACGGTTGGCGCAGTGGTTGAGCGATTGATTGCTGCGTTGCGTGTCGCGGGTTCGATGCCCGCACTGAACAAATATTTGTATGACCTACTGATAGTTGTTCCGGCTCTGGGTGTTTGTGCATGTGAGTTTATATGTTTGTAAACGCACCCACGATACAGGAGAAATTCCTAGTGTGGGGCAAAGTTTTTTTTAAAAAAAAAAGAAAAATGAAACAACATACAGTACGTCGTATTAAAGCTTATGGCTTTACAATAGTTTAAGTTTTATGATCATAGAAGTAGCGAGAGACACTCTAAAAAGGAAACAAAAAAAAAGCCTAATCATTTTGAATAGCAATGATGTCGTTAGGTGGCATGTGTGATGGTTGACAGTGACATTTGACATTGACAGTTGACAATGACAGTTGACAATGACAGTTGACAATGACAGTAACAGATGAGTAATTGAGCGCCTTTCAGAATTTATGAAAATAGAAAATGTATGAAACACTCTCAGTGCCGGTGTTCCAAGCATTTTCATAGAATTACGCTTCAACAGTCGGCTAGTGAAGAAACAGTCAAAAATCAAAATATCAATAACGTAATCACATTGATGTAAGTAGGAAATAGTCTGTCCTTTGAAATATCGTGTTAGGGCAGGCCGCGATAACGGCAAAGAGCTCGTCGTTTACTTATATTACTGGGATATTATGACTATTATAAATCACACATCCCCATAGTGCCTTAGCAAAAGATATACAAATGGATATGCAACAAAACACTAAAATAGAACTGTAACAGTAACTGTCTTTATCTGTATTTTGTAACTGCGGTGTTAAAGATGTTACAATATGCCTTCGCATTCGAGTAGTGGCCAAACTACAATTCAGGCACCTTGACATCATGAAATCGTGAGTCGTGAGCGTCCGAATCCAAATGGACAAGTCCAGTAAGCACTAATATTCACGAAGAAGCGTAAACGAAAAGTCGATAAACGATAGCGTGGGGTAAAGCTAAAATATCCAACAGAATAACAAACAAGAACACGTGATATGATCAACGCAAGACTGCACCACAGATTAGACTGCACCAGAGCAGTGCGCGCGCGTAGAAACGTCATAATGACTAGGAAGTTCGGATACACACTGCAATATATTGTCGATGCATTCAGATTTATGGTGACGCGCGGTAGCTTGAAAAATGGTATCTGCGATATTCGTAAAACCTTAACTTTTATTTTAGAGGTATTTATCTTAGCAATACAATTCATGCAGTTGTAGTTGTTTTATTTTTTAATCTGACCTTCAGGCGTACTTCAGAAACAGTGTTTGTCTTATTCGTGTATCCAAACGCAAATGCATTACAAAGAAACCACACCAAAACAATTAACATACATATTTTTTTGGAATTTACTGTCGCCTGTTCTAGAGTAATGTAATTGATGTCATTAATTTTAATTTATTTTACAAGTAATTTTCACATATTAATAACTGCTGTACATTACGTATTCTGAATTGATTTGTAGGGCAGAATCTGGCCATGTCCTTTGCGGCATGAACGGCTCTGTATCTTTTGATTGCGTTGGCTTAGTCGCTTTGAGGGACGGTATACCTGAGTATTTGATATAAATTTCAGCTTGATACCTCCACGCGTTCCTTACAAAAAGGGTCTTGACAGATAGGCAGACGGACGGACAAACGGACTTCAAAGTGATCCTATAAGGGTTTCGTTTTATTCCTTTCGAGGTACGGAACCCTAAAAATGAGCAAAATTGCATCGGAAAACTTACCTTTTGAGTCGTCTATATGTTTTTCTTACTCCTGGACTGAAACGCAGAAGGTAGTTAATTTATTGTATGTATGTATTTTTTATATATATTCTATATGCTCGCGCTGGACCACTACCTCGCCTGATGGTAAGCGATAAAACCTTTAAACGAGCAATTCTTGTACATATATATGTTTATATATAATCTGAATCTCGCAAAGGGCTCCAACGATTTTCATGAAATTTTGTATGCAGGGCCTTTCGGGGGCGATAAATTGATCTAGCTAGGTATAATTTTTAGAAAACGCCGTTTTCTCTATTTTCACCCGAGCAGAGCTCGGTAGGCCAGGTACTTATAGATATATATACAGAATAATGCCTTTTTCACTATTGCCAACTATTATCCAAATAATGATGGACATCGCCACAGGGGAGTGAAGTCGCAGGAAAAGCCAGTAGTAATGATCCTGGTAACTTTAGTACCAATTAATTCTTAAGGGGTAGCTAATTTCACTAATCAGCCAACGTTTCTGTGGTCTGTCGATTAAGTATAAATATGTTTTGGCACATTTGTCATGTAAATAAGTGGATGGAACCCGAGTCCTGGTGGCAAATGACAACTTAGAAGGATACTACCGAGATAATATACCATGGCTTTTCGACGGAGTCCTTTGGAGTCCGAGGATCGCGTGTCATCGGAGATCTTGAAGTCCCGACCGTGTTTGTTGGCTGTCCATTGTCGCGTAGATACTCGTCATACTTGCTGTCCAGCCAGTTCGCAAATCCGCTTCTTTCAGGGCAAAACCCATTTTTATTTGACAGCATACGACCGCGCTCCTAAATTAAAATTACGTAAAATAAATTTGGAAGACTTTTAAAGCCGTTAAAAGTAACGAGGGAGAAAATCTATGGTAGGTACTTACATGAAGTAGAATAAAGACAACATTTTCATGAAAGTAGAGTAAATTAAAGTTGGGTGAACGAACTTAAGTGATGTGTTTTGAGTTAGGTTCTAAAAAATTTACCTGTGTGTACCATTTGAAAGCTTTCTTAAAAGGATTATCTTTCCTGGGCTGGTCATTAGACCTCCTGTTTGAAGGTTGCGGCTGGAATTTGAAATTAAAAGATATAATAATAAACAAGAAATAACTTGTATCCCACGGAAGTTGGAGAAGCACATTTAAATTCATAAAAAGATATTTTCTATGAAAAAATCGAGTGCATATTGGACGAATTGCGTCCATGTGAACATACTTGCAATTTCGCTAGGTAAAAATCGCATATCAGTGTGATATAAATCGAATTGCATCGCGCCATCAAGCAAGGGCCTTATAATACCCAGGTCCCGATTTAGGGTAGAATGCATGGGTGGAGGTCGAAAGTGACCAAGCCGAACAAACTTTCAGATAGAGCAAATACCAACGTTCACAACGGTCAGTGAGGCGGACTGAACGAATGTAATTATTTGGGCGACTAATGGTCCTCCCCAGCTTTGCCTGAGTCATAATAATTTATAGCCTATACCCACCGGGAATAATGTACCTTTCAAATGGTGACAGATTTTTTCGAGAGATGTTCCAGAGATTACCCTACACGTATGAAGATACTTACAAAATTCGGGCTCTCACTTTTTAATATTAGTTAAGAAGTGCGCGACAGTTAATGTTGAGAAAATGGGCCGTCACATGTACAAAATACCTGCACTTACAACTTCTGCGTAGTATATTAGAGGGTGCGCCATCGTTGCGTAGATTGGGGCCTGGCGACTGATCGTCATAAGCTTCCCGTAGTCATTGTAATTATTTTCAAAAGAAAACGTGCATTGCGAACAACCGCAGCTTTCACAATCACTGGAAGTTGTTGAAGACATAGAAAAGTGTAATAAAACTCATTCGATTTAAAAATGTTTACCGTAATATTTATTGTGAGGTTATGCCAAAGAGTAATATGACCATAGAAAAAAATTATGATTTGCGTGGGTCCTGTCAGCTTTGACTGTCAGCACCAAAGACCTTATACGTATTTCTTGTATAAAAAGAAGTATAAGGTCTTTGGTCAGCACAGATAAACTTATATACTGTTATTTTTTCAGCATGTTAGCAGCATGCAGAAGGTATAGGTAGATACTCAAAGAGTATTTATTTAATTTATCATTCATAAAGAAGAAATACTTTGTAGATGTACAATAAAATTTTCGTCCAGCAGTCCTTAGAGAGACAACCCCGTTTTCGTCCTTGCCTCAATAAAAGGCCTCATTCATAGCTGCTTCCGCTTCCGGTACCGTCTTCTTAGTGAAGCCAAGATTAGTGTTTCAGAGCCTCACTGAATTACATAAGTTTGTTAGCCAATGTCAGATGGTACTAAACACGAAGGAATCATGTTTCTTTGCTATTTTTCAGTATTTACCATTTGCGTGAATGTGGTGGTTTGCTATAACAACAAAATGTTCACATTGATCAGCTATGAGAATATCAGTGGTAAGTTTATCCGTTGATTGCTCGTCAATCTCCTTCACACAATGATTTCACCAGTTTATCGAACCGATCCGCTGAAGAACACAAGTGTGAAGAGCCTCATATCCGTAAGCGTAACATTAAATAACACCAAAATTAACGCCCTAGAAAGACATACCTATGTATGTCTTTCTATGTATATCTTATTGGCATTATTGGTCTCTCTTCAAAAAGGCCAGGTGCGCAGTACTCATAACCGGCGTGCGTATATGACTAGATTTATGAACGTGAGTGAAGCAAAAGAAGTATGTAAGGATTGGAGCAGGTGGCGTTTTGAAGATTCTCCCTTATACCTTGGAAAAAGGCGTGAGTTTATGTATGTGTTGTGGCCAGTTCTTAGAATTAATCACTTTATGCTGTGGCCAATTATTTCCTGAAATGGTTGTATTTCATGATATGGCCAGCTAATACTGACCTTATCGTATAAATGTCATTTGATGATTTGTCAATCCACGTTTGACCATATCATAAATGTTCCGAAACCTAAGGTTTTTTTACGTTGCGCTCGTTTTTTGAGAAACTTTCATAAAATGCAAGTAGTTTTGAAAGACAAGACAAAGTTTCTAAACGACATTTCACTCCACTTTTATCTTCATTTGGCGCATTATTATCAACTTTTTATCAGGATTATTGTCCGCCGCCATGTTGAATCATAAAAACAAAACGATATCAGCGCCTCTAACGGTAGACAATGTAAAGCTATTTTACGATATGATCACTAATGTTTGACTATATCATGAAGTAGCCGTGCGTTAAGCTTTTCGTATCGACAAACGCAAATTATTCATTGATTTGGCCAAACCATATAATGATGTTGGGAGCGAATATTTTCCATTTCATGAAATACAACCATTTCATAAAATCCTCGGCCACATCATGAAGTATTCAATTCCAACATCTGGCCACGACATATGTATGTATGTGTCGTGGCCAGATCACAAGATTGACCACTTCAAGATGTGACTAACCATTTTATGAAATGGTTGTATCTCCTGTTATGGCCAGCTAAACCTGGCTAAATTGTTTAAACGTCAACGTTTGATGATATGTCAATACCAGTTTGGCCATATGATTAATGAGGGATGATCAAAGTTTTAACATACAAACTCTTTAAAACTCTAATCAAAAATCAAATCTCTAATTGTCCGCCACCATGATGCATCAAAAAGCAAAACGATATTAGCGCCACTAACGGTGAATTATGTAACTATTTTACGATATGGTCATTAATGTTTGACCATATCATGAAGTAGCCGTGCGTCTAAGATGTTCATATCGTGAAACGCTGATTATTAATTTATATGGCCAGACCATATCATGATGTGGGCAGCTTGTATTTTCTATTTAAAGAAATACAACCATTTCATGAAATGGTACCTAAGCCACATTATGTAGTAATCAAATTCTAACACCACGAAATATCTATAAAACGGCATTGTTCGATTTTCAACGCTTTATGGCCGTAATGTTGCGTGTTACTGTGAACACCATCATAATACCGCTATGAAAAAGTGCTCTTCATCCTGTATAGCTCCGTCTCGCTCTCATAGTGGCACCATGATAGTTTTAACACGTCAGTATAAGGCCTCAGATCAGCGTGTCAGTGCGGCCGGTTTAAATCATTTTAGATCATTAGCTCCTATTCGCTACTCACCCCAGGAGACTCACTGTCGCTAGGCTCTAGGCACTAAGCAATATAAAATCACGCCTGGATTCCTGGAAGGGTTAGACAGAAGTGCACATAGGTATGTGTACCTACCTAAGTAGGTACTCACAATAGAGTACAACAACATTTGGCCAGTTAAGTTTAAGCCCCTTATAGAGGGCGAGCCTATTGCGGTTTGCCATCAATCAGCAAAAGTCTAGACTCTGAGCTGACTAATTTCAGGAGGAAAAATCCAATATCATTTTACCACAACCGGACATTAAACTACGACCTCGAAACTCAGCAGTAGCGCTTGACCACTAGACCAGCGAGGCAGCGCTAAGAGCCGCCTGTTAATGCGGTGCTGGCTTGACAGAGCATGTTTCCTTGTATACATAAGTGATAACAGGTATAAGTTTATGTTTTGTAAGTACATAATAAGTTTCTGCTTCTCCAATAGAGTCGCAGTGCGGTTCGAGCCTTCAAAAAGTGCCTATCCAAGACATGGTCAAGCTGAAGCTGGCGAAGGGTCCGGGCAACCGTGGGTTTGGCACCCCCAGTACCTCAGGGTACAGCTTCGTCATCCTCAGCATCGCTACCACTGAGCCCATAGGTTTGTGGATTCCAAAATTAACATATGCCCTATTAGCCTTTTCCCTCCGCTTCGCTCTCGTGATCTTTCCCACGGGAATCGTGTTCTTTCCCACGGGAATCGTGTACTTTCCCAAAGGCGTCGCGTTCTTCCCCACAGGAATCGTGTAGTTTCCCACAATCATTGTGTACTTTGCCGGGATTAAAGTAGTAGCCTATGTTGTGATCGAGTAGCTTTTCATCAGTAAAAAAAAAATCCGTAATCGGATTAGTACGAACATAGTAACTTCGTACAGCTAAGTTGAAACTTAAAAGCGACTACAACCGCCAACGACCTTGAGGGAACAACACGGACTCGCACTTCAGCGAAGTCGCGGGTAATAGCTAGTTAATAACTATTTAATTGATATATTATTAATAATGAACCAGACGTCCCGTTACACTGGTACACTATTAGAATAACTTCGTTATTGTTAAATTATTGATGTTGCACTAGCTCAAGTTCTAGTATATAAAAGCATGTGAAGGAAAACTCATGAAAATTATATTTGAGTTAAAAATATCAATCCAACAACTTTGTTAACTATAAGTAGTATACCAACTCAGCCTATGGCAGTTCACTGTTAAACATAGACCCCTATTAACTAGCGTCACATAGTCCACAAAACTCGACGAATAGTATTTCTTTTTATCCGACTGCCGATGGAGGGTAATGTGTTTAACAGTCTATGTATGTATGTATGCTCCTATGTGACGTTCTAGAGACCAAACGTGATTGCCGGATTTTGATGATTCCTACGTCAATCGATTCGTCTTAACCTTGCGAGTATCACTGACTACATTAAAATTAGAAAATAGAAAAAGTGCGGCTTTTGGGCGCCATATTGTGGGAGCCCAATTTTTTTTATTTTTCTTACCTATCCGTCTTGAGGGGTATTAAAAAAGGGGTTGAAGAGGTTATTTCAAAAATAAATAACACTTATATGTTCATTGTATCAAATTCTAAAAAAAAATAACTGGAAAGTTAAAAATAAAAAAAGGTAATTCAAAAAATCCAAAAACCCGACGGCTTAAGAAGCGAACTAAAATGACGTTAACAAGAAGAAAATCGTGCTGTGCAGTCGGAGGATACATCTGCTTTTGGTCAGCCAGCTCGCGGGTATATATTCTCCGACTGCACAGCATGATTTTCTTCTTGTTGATGTCATTTTAGTTCGCTTGTTAATCAGTCGGGAGTTTTGATTTTTTTAAATCTCTTTTTCAGATCCTTTGCACGTATTTGAAAAGATTTTTCAAGAAGTTTTATATGGTAACAAAGCTGGTACGTTTTCCACCTCTATGTTTTACATTCTTGAAATACTTGCCGTATTTTAACTATTATAAGTACGTAACACGACAGTGCTTCAAATCAACACAAGAATACAATTATTTGTAGTCAAAAATAAAAAGTGAAAATTCTGCAGAAAACGTTGACCAAAGTTAAAAAATTCGTCATAGCAATTATGTGAATGACACAACATTATGTAATACCATGGAACCTGTTGGCGAAAGCTTTCGGCGACCCAGTTAAGGTAGCTATGTAACTTTTATATTCAGGGCGGACTTACCGGTATCACTATAGCCAAACTGAGGTTACAGACCATTTAAGATACAACACGGTGGGTTCAATTACTCTCCCTCTATTGTGATAATCTGTACAGTTTATTTACTAAGCTAGATTTATGTGCGGTATCGTTTCGTTCGATAGCTATCATTGCACGCGGTAAAAAATCTGTACAAATTCGGCACAGAAACGAAAACGCACCACGCCGCGAGCTGGTGGGCATGAGGCGTTATCCTAATTCATTTCGAGTTGGTGCAGCATGTCTTCTTCTTATTTATAGCATGGTCAAGTTAACTGAGCAACCGAAATGTCAATGTCACTCTTACGTTTGACTCTCATTATTGGATCACGAGGCGAACGCGGAGTGCCACGCGGATTGGCTCACGAGGCGAGCGGGAGTGGTGTCGTTTGAAATTTCTCGTGCTCAGTTATCTTGACCGTGCTGTACATCCTTCTTTAATTGCCATCAATGTGCCATCATCTCAATTGTCACCTTTTTCTAATGCACTAACGTGAAGTAAGTTACACAAAAAAATTGTTTGTAAAAGCAGGCTATGTGCTAATCTACATTATTTTAAGGTATGTACCGTACCCAAAGGTAGCAAACAGACTATATATTAATTAGGTGTATCCGTTTTTACTTCTTTATGGTCAGCAACAACAGTCGATTAACACTGCTACTTTTAAAAATCACTTGTTTGGCACTAAGTGATACAATAATCTGCTTTTTAGAGTTCCGTACCCGAAGAGTCCAAACAGAGCCCTATTGCTTTCACTCACGTGTCCGTCTGTCCATCTGGCCATCTGTCCGTCTGTCCGTCGTCTGTCACACGGGTTTTACGATCAAACGGTTGTAGCTACAGTCTTTAAATTTTCACAGTATAAGCATCTTGTTCATTGCAGACCCATCGTACCCCTGACCGTGCACCTGGTGGTACCATGCAAATTGTCAAAAAATATTTTTTGATGTTAATTTTTTTCATCGAGTGTAGTAGTAGTAGTTGTATATCGTTGTTTAGAGCTCGTTGAGTAGATAAATACTGTATTTTTTTGTAGTAAAAAATATTGGGCAAAAAAGGAATGAGAAGCCAACAATGTGAGCATAATTAAAATATATATATATAAATAAACCGATTTTTTTTTAAGTTTCCATTGACCTACAAACTTGAAATTTGGTGATAATGTTTATTATTACGTATATTTTACTCACAAATACCCTCTTTTTTTCTATTACAACCAACTTAATTTTGCGATGCGTGTCGGTCTTCGCAAATTTAAATCTTTTCATATATGGCCAAAAGTTAATATTTATATTTTACTTCTGTACCTTTTTCCATAAAATTTTCTGCTACAGATTTAGAAATCTACAGTATTGATTGACTTTTCTTGCTGACTGTACCGAGCCAATGCCGTCCGTCTCTCTCGCACAGAGCTGTATCATATTTACAGCATGCCTTTCTTACAATATTTATGGTTCAGGTTCAGTATCAAAGCTACAAACCATTTGTTTCAGCTAGAAATTACAAAGCAGGAAGTAAAAAATAAAGTAGAAACAGATGAAGATGAAGATCACTTGGCGCACTGGCCGACAGGCCAAGTATTGCGGTAAGTTTTGTATGAGCAATCTGACTTCAATCAATATACCTAGCCCTTTCCCAACTACCTAAATTGGGATGATTTCCAGTCTATCTCGACCACAGACATAAATTTAAATAGATAACGCAAGTCCCTCCATCTGTATGAAAACCAAGCGTGCCACTTTTTCACAATAAATTAAAAAACAATTTACTTACCAATGAAAGAAAACATTTCCAATGCCTCGCTAACTTTTTCTATACATTCTTTACAGCTCAATATGGCATAAAAAGGCATTTTTCTAGATTTCGGCGGAATCCAGTGCCGATAATGCTAAATGAAAAGCTCAGAAAAGGTCCGTTTTTTGGCACGCGACATACAATCGCGTCATCTAGTAAGATTTATGTCTGTAATCTCGAATGCCTATCTGATCTCTACAAGCCAGTCACTGTAATAGATAACATAGCAGTCCTGGCACGACTGGTGTCAGATATTTTTGTTCGTTTAGGAGACGTGGTCCAACTATAATGTCCAAACAGTTGGACTACGGGTCTTCAGTAGGGGCAGTTGTCCAATCATTATTTTTAGTTCGACAATGGCACCTAATCTATACTTGTGGACCAACTGATTTATTTTAATTATTTATATTAATATTATTGAATTATAATTAAGTGTCCCTGGTGAATCATTATCATCATCATAATTTCAGTCCACTGCTGGACATAGGTCTGCCCCAAGCGTTGCCACACTGATCGGTCCTGTGTGTTTCTCATCCACCACACTCCCGCAACTTCGACCAGGTCGTCGCTCCACCTTTCAAAGCTACACCTGCCGGTACGCGGTCACCACTCAAGAATTTTTCGGCCTTAAAGGCCATCCATTCTGCGAGCAATGTGGTCTGCCCACTGCCACTCTTCGGGCTATGTCGGTGACCTTGGTTCTCATGCGGACGTCTTCATTTCTGATTCGATCACGCAAGATAACTCCGAGCATAGCTCTCTCCATTGCCCTTTGGGTGACTCAAAGCCTTCTGATGAGGCCCATTGTGAGTGACCACGTGTCTGTCCCGTAAGTAATCACTGGCAACACATACTGGTCATTGAATTTCATCTTGAGACATTGTGGTAAGTTGGATGAGAAGATATCGCGCAACTTCTCGAACGCTGACAAGCCGAGTCGGATTCGACGGTTGACCTCTTTCTCGAAGTTAGACCTACCTAACTGGTCCGGTTGTCCCAGGTAGACGTAATCGTCCACATCTTTGAGTGTAAGGTCTTTGACCTTGATAGGAGTGGGTGCAACATAGGCATTCAACATCACTTTGGTTTTTTTGTCCATGTTCGTTTATGGACCCAGTCCTTCGAAAGCTCTACTGAACGAGCATCATCAAGCATTATACTGAAGTCCTCCATGGTCTCAGCCATGACCACTACATCGTTGGCAAACCGAGGGTGAGTGATGTACTCGCCATTGACGTTGATGCCTAGCCTCTCTCTAGTCCAGAACCTTGAAGACATCCTTCAATGCATCTGTGAACAGCTTCGGAGATATGACGTCTCCCTGTCTCCTACCTCGCTGCAGAAGGATTGGTTCCGAGGTTTAATCCTGAAGTCGGACTGACATGGTGGCGTTTTTGTACAAACACTTTAGCACCTCGATGTACCGGTAGTCAATTTGGCACAGTTGGAGAGACTGCAGTACAAGCCAAGTCTCGATCGAATCGAAGGCTTTCTCGTAGTCACCAACGCTAAGCAAAGAAGCAGGTTATAATTTTCGGTCTTCTGTATAATCTGCGAGAATGACGTATGTATGTGGTCTACGGACTCTACGGTGCTAAAGCTTTTTTGGAAACCGGATTGTTCGAGGGGCTGGCAATTGTCAAACATGCGTGCGAGACGATTCGTGATGATCCTTGAAAACATTTTGTAGAAATGGCAAAGAAGTGAGATGGTCCTATAATTCTTCAACCGGGCATTGTCACCTTTCTTGAAGAAGATTACCACCAAACCCCTGTCCCTGTGGCGTTTTCCCTTCGAGTGACGGAATCAAACAGCTTCTGAAGGGCGTACTAGTTTTCCACCCGCCTTCAGGAGTTCGTCATTAATTCCGTAATTCTGTCATCACCCGGCGCCTGGTTGTTCTTAAATTGTTTCAGAGCCATGCTAATCTCGAAGAGACTGCAGTCCGGGATGTCTTCAGTATAGTGTCGGGTTCATGTAGCTCTTGGGTCGTTTGCTAGATCCGTAACGGGTTTACTGATTGACGTGTACATAGAACCTCTCGATCTCCCTCAGAAGCTCCGGTGAGCTGATACGATCCTGCCATCGTCGGTCTTCAGTTTCGTGAGCTAGCTCTGCCCAATAGCCAGATCTCTTGGAAACATCTTTGAGCCTTTATTCCACTCAATAGCGTCTTTAATACGCTCGGTATTGAAGCGGTGGAGGTCACTTTTCAAGGACTTAAGACATCCATCTATTGAGCTGCCGGTAGTTCCACGCATCGCCTGAAGACTGCAAGATCATTTAACTCCTCTCCTTCATGAGCTTGAGAGTAGGATTCCACCATTATTATTATTATTATTATATACTTTATAAAAAAACATACAGAACAAACATTGCACCGTCTAAGTTGATTTTCATTTGTTTCAAGCGATACGTTAATGTTTCGATTTTTGCAAAATATTCTTTCATGGGTAGGTCTGATTTGAATTGAATATTGTAGAATTCTTGCAGAAGCGTCATCTTCTTCCATTCCTCGGAAATTTAAAAAATACTGCAGACTTTTTCTTAAATTTTTTGGGATGTCTTGCAATAAATCAGTTGGCTTAGGTATTTTCGATTAATTGTCTGAATAATATAGTTTTTGGCTTGAGTGTCTTATTCTAAAAAAATGCTACATTCTCTTTATTTTTTTGAATTTTTCTCTGTTTTGGCCGAGTCCTTTAGCTTCTAAAAGTATGTCGATTTGAAATTTCCATATATATAACGGAATAACGTTTTATTATGTTGTTTGTATATAAATATATATTAAATATTTACAAATATCTAAATATAATTATATAAAGTATTTGTAAACGACAACGGCTTTCACATGGTAATTTTAGAAATGGACACTTCCCACGCTAAATTCCTTAATTGCCTGTTTTTATAACTGCACATGTTTGGGTTTAAAGCGGGTCTATGAATGACGGCAATATGGATCTTCTGTCGGCATTTTTCAATACAACCTTAATGTGATGTAATTTAAAATCAATGCTTATTGTTTCGGGCCCGGCAACCGTCATAAAATGGGTATGAATGGCGCATGACGCGAAACGTCGTGAGAAAATAAGATGCAACCTCTCTACCTGGCCGGGCCGGACACAATGTACCGTAAGCATTGTCTCTTAGCTTTCTTGTAACTTAGAAATTAACACGTGAATATTTAAAGTAGGATTGACGTAGGTGCCATGTGAGTAAAGCTATCTACACTTGTAATGATTTAAGAACTAGAGAAAAGGTAGATAGTTAGTTGGGATTGTCTCGCAGTTTTCTTCTTTGTGTTTGACCACGTGTGTAAAATGACACATGTATGTGCCATGTGAATCTTAGAGTAGGAGTATAATAAAACTTGAAATATACATAAGATTTAGAGAAAAGGTAGCTAATTAGATAAGATTATGTATATTGTCATAGTTTAATACTTGGAGTAAGGAGGAATCTAGATTAAGATTTTTGTGTTGACCTTTGTACACCTTTTATATTTTTCCTATGTAGAATTAAGTATGTAGATTAAGGAAATGTATAACTTGATATTTAAGTAAGATAAGTTTTATAAAATCGGCATTTCTGTGGTGCCATGCTTGAATACAGTTGCAAAGTAGGGGCGCCATTGTTCTCGCCGAGCGGTTTTTGTATAAAAGCCGGCCCGCTTGTAGGCAGAGACACAGTCGGTCTTCCACTCTACAAGGAGTAACAAGTAAGGAATAAATTGAAGATACGAATCACGATAGTATTTTCATTTCCTCAACGAGTCTCCAACCGAACCAACAATACAGTCCACTTCAGTCTGGTCCTTCGAGCCGGATACAAGATCCAAGAACCTGCGGCAACCAGTCAACTTCAGTCTGGTTCTACAAGCAACGGATACAAGAAGAATCCGCGGCAACCAGTCCACTTCAGCCTGGTCCAGCGAGCTACGGTTTCAAAAACGAAGAACCCGTGGCAACCAGGCCCAATACAGGCTGGTCCATCAAGCAGCGGATACAAGAACGACGAACCCGCTGCAACCAGAACACCGAGCTGCAGACCAAGTACGAAGATCTGCAGCAAGAGCGAAGAAAGGAACCCGGCTGTCACCGAGCTGCAGACGAAGTAAGAAGATCTGCGGTAAGAACAAAGCTGTACGGAACAGGACTGGTTTCGAACCTAACCGGTCTTGAACCTGAGCAGCTTAATCCCAACCGAACCCGACCGGCTCACCGAACCGAGCCGACCGGTTTCACCCATAGTACCGACCCGAAGAGGTACCAACCCGTCGTGCTAATCCGAACGTGCTGAACGACTCAAGATGGTGTTCACAAGGAGCCAGGGAGACGCAACCGAGATGGAAGAACAGCTACGCATCCAAGAACAGGAAGCGCGACGCGTCCAAGAACAGGAGGCGCGCCGCCAGGAAGCGCGACGCGTCCAAGAACAGGAGGCGCGCCGCCAGGAAGCGGAGCTGATCGAACGGGAGCGAAGAAGAAGACTCTCACCAGACCCACCAGCATCACCAGTCTCGAGAACAGCACACAACAGCGCAGCGGGGCCTTCCAGTGCACAGACGACAAACACCGCGATCCGACAGCGAATGACGTCACCGACCAGGACAATGAGGTCGCAACGGTCCACGACAAGCGTCACAACAAGGCTACGGATGGCGGAATTGGAGGCTGCAGAGAAGCTAGCAGCCATCCGGACCCAGCAACTGGCACTGGAAGAAGAGCTAGTCAAGAAGAGACTAGCAGTGGAGGTGTCAGCGATCAACGATGAAGAAAGCGTACAAGAGGAACAAGAGCCCTCTCGTCCACGCGAAGAGCCT
The DNA here is from genome assembly GCA_949775005.1 of Orthosia gothica. Classification (NCBI taxonomy): domain Eukaryota; kingdom Metazoa; phylum Arthropoda; class Insecta; order Lepidoptera; family Noctuidae; genus Orthosia; species Orthosia gothica. Next base: position 20,895,265 of record OX459048.1, on the reverse strand, counting down.
CATCGAATGGTGGATGAATGGCTAAGGACGAATCCCCTCAACTCACGGGGGGAGGAGGGACCAAGAGAATCCAAACAGCTACGCTTCGCATCTAGAACGAGATCGCCGACCCCCACAAGACCGAAGGACAGCATCGAGCACTTGGCAGCAACGCTAGAGAAGATGGCCCGACCTAGGCCTAGGCACACGGAGCTACCTACATTCTCCGGAGCGGCCAACGAGTGGCTGCCATTCAAGGCGGCTGTACGAGATTCGACAGATATGTACCAGGTTACAGCAGCCGAGAACGTACAAAGGCTGAGAAGCTGCCTCAAAGGAGAAGCAAGAGACGCCGTGGCCGCCCTTCTACATACGGCCACTGATCCAGGCGTCATTATGAAGACCCTTGAGCAGTGCTTCGGACGACCGGAAGTCATCATCGACCGGGCACTGGATGACCTCAAGAAGCTTCCGAAACCTGGTACATCGGCCACAGAACTCAACAGTTTCGCTGTCAAGCTACAAAACATCATTTGCGTGCTGCAAACAATCGATCGAAGAGGTTACTTGTTCAACCCTTTTATGACCCGGGAAGTACTGGACAAGCTCAGCCCGCATCTCCGATCCCGCTGGTGTGACTACGCCTACGATCAAGAAGGGACAGCGGATCCGGAAATCGTCGTGATGTCACGGTTTCTGATGCGAGAGGCGGACCGAGCGTTACGATATACGTACGCTCCGTCTACAAGCGCCGCCGCACCGAGAAAGGAAACTCGACCCATCGTGACACTCAAGAAGAAGGCGAGCGTATTCACTACAACCGAAGGAAGGGAAGAAGAAAAGGACAAGTGCCCCAAGTGCGAGCAAGCCCACGTATTGACGCAGTGTCCGCGGTACAAGGCGCTTACGGTAGAGCAGCGATGGAGCTTCCTGAAATCCAATAGGATTTGCTTCAAATGTGCCCGGAAGCAACACAGGCGCATAAGCTGCAAGGCGCAGCTGTGCGGCGTGGATCAATGTCGCCGCCCGCATCATGCGACACTCCATCAAGCGGTACGCGAAGCGCAGACCGAAGACACGGTGAAGGCTGAACCACCAAAGGAGGAAGCGGTCCTGTCCGTGGCTACCCGACCTGCTACTGGGCCACGGGCTGTCTTGCTCAAGATGTGCCCTGTCATCGTGTCCGGACCACGGGGGGAGGTCAAGACCTACGCGCTCCTAGACGAAGGGGCCACGATCACGCTAGTGGACGAAGAACTGGCGGCGAGCATCGGGGCAGAAGGGCCATCACGGCCGCTCCACCTGAGCGGGGTCAACATGTCGCTGCGAGATATGGGCAGCCAAACCGTAAACATCAAAGTGAAGGGACTGAAGAGTGACGAGAGCTACAAGGTCAGAGCGAGGACCATGAAGGATCTCCGGCTGCACCAGCAGTCAATTCCCGACACGTTGCTGGACTACGAGCACCTGAGGGACCTGACACCAGAAGAGGTGTGCTACGAACTGGCGCGCCCCGGGCTTCTAGTGGGTACAGACCACTGGGAGTGCATAGTGTCCCGCGAACTCCGAATCGGCGGCCCTAATCAACCAGCAGCATCAAGAACGCAACTAGGATGGGTGGTGCACGGAACCGCACCACGCAAGACCATCGTTAAAGAAGGGAACGTGCTGCATGTATACGAACCCGACCAAACAAAGGGTGCATGCAGCCAGGAACTCCACGACCTAGTCGAAGGCCACTTCAGGATCGACGCGCTCGGCATACAAGGCAAGCCGAGAGTCAAGGCGAGCGATCAACGGGCTATCGACATAGTCGGGAGGACAATCAGGAAGATTGACACCGGGTACGAGGTTGGGCTGCCATGGCGACGAGACGAGGTCACTATGCCGCCTAGCTACAATCAAGCGTTCCGCCGGCTGAAGAAGATCGAGCAGAAGATGGACGCCGACCCACAGTTCGCGGCCGAGTACTCCAAGCAGGTTAACAACCTATTGGACAAGGGGTACGCAATGCCATGCGATGGGTCGGAGCGAGCAAGTGCCATCTGTTGGTATCTGCCACATTTCGCCGTGCAGAACCCGAACAAGCCCGGCAAACATAGGCTAGTGTTCGACGCAGCAGCGAAGAGCAACGGCGTCTGCCTAAACGACGAACTGTTGGAGGGACCCGACCTACTGCTGTCGCTACCAGGAATCCTGTTTAGGTTCCGAGAAAAGGCGGTAGCGATTACAGCAGACGTGCAGGAGATGTTCCTGAGGATCAGGATAAGGCCGGAGGACCAACCAGCGCAACAGTTCCTGTGGAGAGGTGACGACCGACAAGAGCCTCCGAGGAAATACAAGATGACCAGTATGATATTCGGCGCCGCGAGCTCGCCGTACATGGCCCATTACGTACGCAACTACAACGCAGACGTACATGGGCTGGAGTACCCGCGGGCGCTGGAGGCCATCAAAGGAAGTCACTATATGGACGATTTGGTGGCCAGCTATGAAGACGCCGAAGAAGCACGGAGAGCAGTCGAGGAAACGAGGGCAGTGCACGCGCACGCAGGGTTCACGCTGCGAGGTTGGAGCTCCAGCAACGAGACGGTGCTATGCGACGTGCCCACCGAGCTACACGCCACCTCTCCTACACAATTGGGAGGTGAGCAGCCTGAGAGCAAGATCCTGGGGCTGCATTGGGACGCGGAGCGCGATGAGCTGGGGTTCAACACATCCATGAACCGAGTCCCGGCTGAAGTAAGAACGAGAACGCGCGCCCCGACTAAGCGTGAAGCCCTCAGCGCCGTGATGTCCATATACGACCCGCTTGGGTTGCTGAGCCATTACACAATACGATCGAAGATCATACTGCAGAGCTTGTGGCGCCTTCAGACGACGTGGGACGAGCAAATCCCCGAGGAAGAGAACGAGCTCTTCGCCTCCTGGCTCGCTCGCCTGACAGAACTCGCTCAGCTGCGACTACCGCGCTGTTACGTGACGCAAAAGTATGAACGCGTCGACTTACACGCACTTTGCGACGCCAGCGAGCAAGCCTACGCAGCCGTGGCCTGTTGGCGAATAAGAAACGTCGATGGGAGCCTGAACGTCGTGTTGGTGGCCGCCAAAGCTAAGGTGGCGCCTCGTCGGGCGCAAACTATACCACGCCTGGAGCTACAAGCCGCAGTGATCGGGGCAAGACTCGCCGAGACGATAAGGAGGGAGCACCGCGTCGATATCGGCCAGACGACCTACTGGACCGATTCATCTACCGTGGTGCACTGGATCCATAACGACGTACGACGCTACACGCCATTCGTCGCGCATCGGCTGGGAGAAATCGCAGAGTTGACCCAGAAAGAAGAGTGGCGTTGGCTGCCTACTGCGTGCAACGTAGCGGATGACGCCACTCGACTCGTCGACACGCCCATCTGCGCCACGGATAGATGGTTTCGGGGGCCGGACTTCTTGCTCCTGCCAGAAGAGCAGTGGCCCACGACGTCGACGGAGGAACCAGAGAACGAGGAGGTCCTTCACACAAGGAAAGAAACGGAGCGAGACAGCTGGCTACCGAACCCAGCCCGCTTCTCGAAGTATGTGGACGTGCGAGCCATGCAAGCTGGCGACGGTGGCTACGCAATTATCTGCCCACACGGGTACCTTGCGGCGAGCCACGGAACACATGGCCGATGGGAATCGTCGAGCGCACGCATCGAGGACCGGATGGCGGCATCAGAGTCGTCGAGGTGCGCACCAGGACCGGCACCTTTCGACGCCCCGTGAGCAAGCTCGTCGTCGTGTCAACGAAGGAGGCTACGCGAGCTGCGCCGGGGGGAGAACTGTAAACGACAACGGCTTTCACATGGTAATTTTAGAAATGGACACTTCCCACGCTAAATTCCTTAATTGCCTGTTTTTATAACTGCACATGTTTGGGTTTAAAGCGGGTCTATGAATGACGGCAATATGGATCTTCTGTCGGCATTTTTCAATACAACCTTAATGTGATGTAATTTAAAATCAATGCTTATTGTTTCGGGCCCGGCAACCGTCATAAAATGGGTATGAATGGCGCATGACGCGAAACGTCGTGAGAAAATAAGATGCAACCTCTCTACCTGGCCGGGCCGGACACAATGTACCGTAAGCATTGTCTCTTAGCTTTCTTGTAACTTAGAAATTAACACGTGAATATTTAAAGTAGGATTGACGTAGGTGCCATGTGAGTAAAGCTATCTACACTTGTAATGATTTAAGAACTAGAGAAAAGGTAGATAGTTAGTTGGGATTGTCTCGCAGTTTTCTTCTTTGTGTTTGACCACGTGTGTAAAATGACACATGTATGTGCCATGTGAATCTTAGAGTAGGAGTATAATAAAACTTGAAATATACATAAGATTTAGAGAAAAGGTAGCTAATTAGATAAGATTATGTATATTGTCATAGTTTAATACTTGGAGTAAGGAGGAATCTAGATTAAGATTTTTGTGTTGACCTTTGTACACCTTTTATATTTTTCCTATGTAGAATTAAGTATGTAGATTAAGGAAATGTATAACTTGATATTTAAGTAAGATAAGTTTTATAAAATCGGCATTTCTGTGGTGCCATGCTTGAATACAGTTGCAAAGTAGGGGCGCCATTGTTCTCGCCGAGCGGTTTTTGTATAAAAGCCGGCCCGCTTGTAGGCAGAGACACAGTCGGTCTTCCACTCTACAAGGAGTAACAAGTAAGGAATAAATTGAAGATACGAATCACGATAGTATTTTCATTTCCTCAACGAGTCTCCAACCGAACCAACAATACAGTCCACTTCAGTATTACAAACACTAACATGTAATTTTATTCATTTGATAAATAGAAACAAAGTTCTCGCATATAAAAATATTATAAACATATGTAAATTACCTAATTCAACAACAACGAAACAGTGTGCGAGTAAATTTCTCAAACAATAAAGAAGAAAAATATAAACAATTAAATAATATTAACCAGTTTGATTTTGTTTACACTAAATATTGCCCTATGGAGCAGGACCAACATGTTTCCAAGCATTCATCATCTGCCTAGCCTTTATCCCTATTATTGTTGGGGTCGGCTTCCAGTCTTACCGGATTCAGCTGAGTACCAGTGTTTTACATGGAGCGACTGCCTACCTGACCTCCACAACCCAGTAACTGGGTAACACGATACCTCTTGGCAAGACTGGTGTCAGATCTCAGGCTTCTGACTACCCGTAACGACTGTCAAAGATCTTCAAATGACCGCCGGGACCAACGTCTTAACGTGCTTTCCGAGGCACGGAGGAAACTCGGTATGTTGAAATGGTCACCCATCCACGGCCCGACCTCGTCAAGCGTTGCTTAACCAACATGTTTCCAAGCATTCTTATCTTGAATATAATAATCTTATTTGTTACGAGTAGGTATATGCTTGTTTACACTATAACAAAAGTTTTACATTTTCGTTCATTTAGTTTTAATATATCACAAATATTTTTTTTATAGAATTTTACGCCGTAAACGGCGAAAGAAACACGAAAGAAGTGTGTACTTTAGCTAATCACATGTATATGTAATTTACCAAAAGCAATTGCACATGCTCAAACCGTATGTCTACATTAACACCATGTCCCAAAAATTTCAACATATCTCTACTAGCATCCTGTATGTTCTAAACTTCGACATGTTTTCCCATAATTATACCTTTAAATAACATCATTTTAAAAACACAAGGACAACAACATTTCAACTAGCCTATTATATCTCCCACTCGATTCATCTGAACATCAATATTGATCATCAGTTTAAAAAAAACTCATCATCATATTTTATTATACTACCACTTCAAACACCACATCATCCAATATTTAATATTTCAAAATCTACCTGATTAAAAAATATTTCTCAAATATTATGTAACTAGTACTAGACCTCATCAACACTACTATACATAACAATACAATAACCGCACAAAAGAAAATTAATATACTAACAAGATAAGAAGTTATAAAGAAAATTAGTTCAAATATAAAAACTTAAGGTTCCGACATACTTTATGAAAACATGTAAAGTTTAAGAAAATTGTATTTTCTTGTTGACTAATAATTATTCAGTTACCAACATCAATTATTCCCACGGCCCCTTAAATGGATAATTATTTGGCACCCACTTAATTCTTTAAAGTCTGCTGAAAGAGAAAAGTTAAATTCAATCAACACTTTTTTGATAATAATATGAACTGTTAACTGGACTCGTTATGTTTACATTACAACTCGTATATAATAACTTCTCCATCATATACAATTACACATCCTATAAAAAACTTACATACTATATAATAACCCACATATCGACCGAAAGAAACGCATTAGTTCACTTTATCCCGGACTTACACAGTTTTCGTTTACATCTTTCAAACTTCTCTTGTTTCGCCTCCATTTCTTACAACTACATTTGTTTCACTACTAAATCTAATACAATTTTCTCACTCGATGATTATTCACGTTGATGCTACTTCTCATATTTTCACCAGCTCGACATTCTTCATAAGCACGTGTTGAGTTCTCCATAGCTCGACTCTCAATTCTCTTAGTTTAGTTCTAGTCTTCTATCTTTATTGAGAATCGGTTGCTTAGCCTTATATAGTAAATAAATTTTGGGCTGCTAGGCTTATTTGACGGATTTGTTGAACCTCAAGAACAAAATTCACTCCTAGTATCTTGGTTTTACCTTTTTCTGGGCCTTTAAAAGGATACCAGGTGGGCTTGGGCAGATACGTAAATATTTACATAACAGAAGAGAACAGACTGCGTGGTAAATTCACAATATAAACATAATATAAAACATATCCATTAACCTTGAAGGTAAAAACTCGAAAACTGACAAAAAAATAATTCTGATGTAATGGATGTAATTAATTGTATTCTATTGTTGTTGATTGATTCCTATTCAATAAACAACATTTGAATATTTGAATTTGACAAATGTACTGTTCAGCCAAGAAAATAAATGAGGTTTGATAAATCAATCCTCATTCCAACAAATACTACTATTATACTTATACTTTGCTTATACTATACTAGTTGAATAATATTATTTTATTGTTTATAATAGAAATCGTTTATTTCCAACGAAAAGGAGCAAATGTCTTGCTCAGGGAAGGCTATCAATATAATATAAGAACTTATAAATGTGACAACAGTTATTGGAGATGTGCAAACTAAAATATGTGTTGTAATTCTTTAATCTTCAGAGCGGAGACGTTTCAAGACAAGAGTAGTGTCCACCTGCCATTTACGGAGTACATGCATCGAGGGCACAATAGGCTGAAGGTGACTAAGGACTACATGCAGACTGCAGTGGATGCTTTCGCCATATTTATCTCTGGAGACATCACCGATATATTGCGGTTACCTGCGTCTTATGTGCTGCAGTCTGTAAGTGACACTGTATCTCACAGATCATTAAGCTTTGTGTTATTTAAGCAATATTGCTAGTAACAAGGATCCGTTGTTGTTTTAATTGTTTATGTATCGATGACCTATGTGACGCTTAAAGCATAAGTGTTGAGCTTTCTCGGATCGATCCCAGGGTCAAGAAACGGTTAGTCTTTTCCATAAGGTTTTTTTTTTATTGTTACCAGAGTTGAGGTATTTGGCGTTGTTATACTTTCATGTCATCTTACTAATATTATAAACGTGAAAGTTTTGAGGATGGATGGATTAATGGTTGGATGGATGTTTGTTAATCTTTCACATAAAAACTACTGAACGGACTTTGATGAAACTTATAGAAATAAAGCATAAACATCAGAATAAGACAAGCCCGTAAAGCTTCATAAAGCCCAATATCTTTCAGAAGTACAAATACAACGCGGGCGGAGCCGCGGGCGGCAGCTAGTACTCAATAAAGCGTGAGAAGAAAAAAAGAATGTATGTATTACTAGCTTCTGCCAGCGGTTTCGCCCGCGTGAAAAGTGTCTTCTTATACCAGGGGAACATTATATCGCGATGAGCCTATAAGCTATTCCAGACCATAATCTATCTCTGTGCCAAATTTCATCTAGATCCATTCAGCCGTTCTGGAGTGATTGAGTAACAAACATCCATCCATCCATCCATCCAAACTTTCGCATTTATAATATTAGTAAGAAGTAAGACATCAAGCATTGGCTATAATCTCCGTTGAGTGTTGAGTTGGTGGCCCTGGCCAAAATTCGGTCTTGAAATCTAATTTGGTAAGAAATCTCGTCATTCCAGACAAGAACGATAGCCATGATGAGGTTAGCACACGAGAAGCTTCAAGCGACATGGGCTGTTGTAAAGGGTTCCACGCCCCCCGACCAAATCTCATACGAGACGCTGGAGAAGTATCGGCCTCTGTTCAAGTACATCAACGGCAGGGAGATGGCTAGACTTAATCTCTCTGATGATAAGATACTGTCGTTTATCGGTACACATCCTGATCTTAATCGACATCAGGTATATATTACCATTTGTCTCATATGCTAAATACAGTACATCGCGTCTTAGACAAGTAAAATTTCACAATTTAAATTACCCCCGACACATTTGTCTTGCGAAAACACCCCAATTCAGACAGTAAAATGCCCATAACTTTTGAAAGGCTGAACCGATTTTATTCAAACATAGCTAAGAACACTCTCGACAAAATTACCTTTCAAACAAAAAAAATAAATTGAAATCGGTTCATCCTTTTAGGCGCTATGATGCCACAGACAGACACACAGATACACAGATACACAGCAACACACGTGAAACTTATAACACCCCTTTTTTTCTGGCGGGGGTTAAAAAGTACGATATAGCGTCGTCTTTGAGTTATGTGACAAACTCTTCCTAAATCCGATTTGTATTTAACCTGGCTCAGTATAATATGTACCATCGGCAATTTTATATTTCTCAACTTGCGTATCACGGTTTATTCCCATCTGCCACCTTCGAACTTGCCACCCCGGTGGTCAATGGCACTTATTGAGTGCCACCTTCATAAGTAGAGTCGGGTGGTCGATTCTCATGACAGTAAAACGGGGTTTATGTTGCGGGAGGAGTAAAAAAAAATATCAAGAAAGTTTTCAAGGTTCATATTTGATTATTTTTTGGTGAAGGATTTTGGTAGAATTTTAAATCATTACACCTCAACATTTTTCTTTGCGTTGGCAACAATTTCATGTCATTTTTCATTCATTTCTGCGTTCTTTTAATTTAATAATCTCCTCTTGCTCTGTCCTTCTAATACTACTGGTTTTGTTAACTATTCCGTCCATATTAACTAGCACCCTTGGCTGCGTGAGTTCTGATCACCAAGCGAGCATCGCCGAGCAAGTATCGCTGAGCGAGTATTATCTTTGATAGCTCTTGTCGCTGCGACAAACTTGTGGTGAAAGAGGAATCTACAGACTATTAATATATGTGTCTCTTTTATTTACACGGGTTCTTGTATCTTTTGTTCGTTTCTTCAGCTAGAAAATAGTCGAAAGCTTATCGTTTCATCGCCAGCGATGGGTCAAGTGCCTAAGGAGAGTCATCTCACTTCCTTCTTTTCTGTTACTACATAAACGTATATTTATTAACTATAGGCTCGCGTTTGAACAACATCTCGCCTGATGGTAAGCGATGATGTGGTCGACGGTGAAGCACGCTTGCCTAGAAGTAACCTATTCACTCTTGTCTTAAAAACCCCAAGGTTGTAGTTATCAGGCAACAAAGACTTCGACAGGGATTTCCACTCCTTAGCTGTACGCACCATTAAAGTTTTGTGCGTGGGATGTCCACCATGTACCGATGGTGCATAGCCGTGTCTAGTTAGTATATTATCTTATTAGTATATTTGTGCATGAAGTCTAAAAAAATAAATAATAATATCAAAATTGCCGCAACTCTTAATTTTAGATGTGAAAGATTAGGATTAGGATTTAAATAGTTTGGATACATGGAGGCACTGATCGATGTCGTTGACACATACTACAAACAAAAAAGGACCGAGCAACGAACCCTGAGACACTCCGCTGGGCGCGTTTACCCAACTAGACTTATAATTATTGAGAAGTACTGCTTGTGTCAGAAGAGAACCACCTCAAGAGGTCCCCACGGATGCCCATGTAGCTTAGCATCAAATGCCTTGCTACAATCTGTGTAAACCACATGGACCTGCTAACCATTATCCACAGTATCCGTAAAAATATATTAAATAAAATCAAATTAGAAGTGGTAGACCATCCTTTTAAAAATCCTTGCTGAAAGAGCTGGCAAGGGCGGATATAACTGGTTATAGACAATCCTCTCAAATATTTTAGTTATAATGCACAGTTTGGATAACACCTTGGGGACAACACATTTAGTCAAAGACTAGCTAAAAACAAAGTTGATATTGGTAGTGCTATTATGATTATGTTTGTGATAATAGATAGTGATATTATTATGTTATCAGGGCCAGCACCTTTAGTTGGATCCAAGTAACAAAGTAAACCGGTCACAGCATCTACATTCACTTTTATGTACCCGACTATACTTATGAAGGTGGCAGAGGACACTAAATTAGTGCCATTGACCACCGGGGTGGCAAACGCAATTAGTTAGTGTCATCCATCACCCCGGTGGCAGATGGGAATAAAGGAAGAGTGCAGATGACACTAAATAAGTGCCATTGACCACCGGGTTGGCAGATGGGAATAAACCCGTGTCACGAACGAAACAACTTTCTTATCTTCATTCAGAGCCGGGTTAAAATTACCAATAAGGTAATTACAATCTGCCCAATAAAAATATGTTGTAGGTAGGTGTGGTGGCAAACAGGTACATACAAGTGAACCCTCACTGGACAGAGGCCAAGTACCTGAACATCATGAACAATTTGCTGTGCGGAGTGCCCATGATATTCATGAGGAGGATACCGCAGAACACGTACCTACAGCTGACGCACCAGGTTTGTAATAGGAGGCTGATGGTAGACTTGTAAAGCGCCTTGAAGAAAGCATGAAGTTAAACGATTGCTAGAGATATATTGCTCCTACGGCACGAATCGGCACCTACCGGCACGAATAATATAAGAATGACTATTATAATGTCAGTAATGACATTATATTATTAGCCAGAGTAAGTTGGTGTGGTAGTGAGTTAGTTAGCCGTACATGAAATGGCTCTTCATGTAAGCCTTTGCACATCTGGCATTTCATTTACGGCAACACTGAGATGTATTATATTTTTAATTTTATTATAAAAGTGGTTATTTTCAGTTATTTTACCACATACGAGCGTGCGATCCATTGCAACGGAGGTTTTATTTAGCCATGATGATGAGGACCCAGGTTAGTTCAAATTATTTTGTCAAAACATGCCTCAAACGTTATAAAGAAGAGTTCAATCTCGTTATCCCCATATATATTTAGGGGTGTCTCTGCATCTGCAAAAATAACCAGTTGCCTCAGATTCTGTAGTTACATTCACCAGAACTGTAACAAGTTGCCGTAACATTTTCTCCAGGCGTTAGGGAAGTCGTACAGTTGGAGCGCACGAGAGGTGTCTCGACTAGGGTTGCTCCTGGCCGAGGTCAGTGGCCGCGACCTGAGTGCCATCAACCCTGAAGCTATGTCTGGTCTGACGGCACAAGTAAGACTATAATGACTAGTATGTATAACTATAGATTCTTAAATAAAATTAGCGAATATATGCTGCACTTAAATGTAATGTAAGTTTAGTAAACAGTAAGTAGCCCTTGGGATTTATAAACCTTTCGGAATATGGTTCAGTTTAGGTTGAAGCTAATGAGAAGAGTTTGCCCTTTGACTATTCCATGTAAAGACAAATTATGTTCGAGTCGTCATCCATTTAAAAAATGCTATTGGAAAATATTTTAGATGACGGTAACGGTACTTATAAACTACGGTAAACTACTATTTTGACGACACGGTTGGCGTAGTGGTTGAGCGATCGACGTCTGCGCTGCATGTCGCGGGTTCGATGCCCGTACGGAACTGTTAATTGTATGGCCTACAGATACTGTTGTTCCGGATCTACTCGTAGGTGTCTTGTGTATGTGAGTTTCAATGTTTGTAAACGCACCTACGATACAGGATGAAATTCCTAGTGAAGGGCCGTTTTAAAAAAAAAAATACGCCCGGTTGGTCAGATAAAACAAAATATCTACTTAATTACAGGTGATGCTAGAAATGCCGATACACAGTCTAAGGTCGATCACAGATTTGCAGATGCGCAACCTGGAGTTGAAGCCATACAATATTCTGGCACGCAAGTTGAACAAAGCCAATCGGATGGCAGCTTCTGGTACAGCAGTCAGGCCATTTAACCTTTTGAACTTCGATCAAGGAAAATTTACAGTAGTTTTATCTAGTTCAGCATTGATGTATATTTTATCTATAATTTATTTTAGAAAAATATAATAGTTTCTAGTACAATTCGACGATTATTTGTGTTTCTGTGGGTTCGGGCAGTTGCTGTTTTACCAAATCAAAAAATTGTGAATAAATATTGTTACAATTAATAAACATTTTATAAGCTACAGGATAATACCGTAGTATCTCTAAGTGGTCTGTGATTATACCAAACCACGAAAATAATTTTCTCATACATGCATGGAAATATTGTCATTATTTTTTTGAAAAAAGAACACGCGGAGTATCGAAACAAAATCAAATCGAGAGCAGGACAAACAAAATCAAATCGATAGCAGGAGCGTTTTTTTTAATTTGGAACATTACAACGCTTTAGCAATATTGTATGAAACGGCGTGCTGGGGTTATTAAATACTCTTTGATTGGATATCTTTTATCATTCTTGGCATAACAAAGTAAGTCTCTTTGCGAAAAAATGCGCGGGAAACGTTCGAATTGATAGGCGCCAATTTTTTCCTTTTTGCAAAAATATTGTTATATTTATATTGTAAATAGTGGTAGGGTTCAGTTTGTATATAATTGTCTTATTTTTGGTATTTAATTTATTACCTTTTTACTTGGTAAGTCCTTGATTTTTAATTTTTTTTATGGAGGAGCCCCCTAGACATTGAAACAGATACATACATTTGTTCCAATAACACAGTTTCTGTTAATCTTGCACTCAAATTAAAACGTCCCCGCACTCACAAAACCTGTCGCCATTGCAACAAACGCCGCCACGCCGACGAAAACGCAACTCAACTGCGGAATAAAAAGAAACGGTTTGCACATGTGACTCTATTGATACAATAAATGAAAAGAACCTGATTCCCATTTCTCAACTCTCATCCGCCGCGAAATATTTTACCAGATCACCAACGAAATGTTTTTCAAAACCAACCCGGCCGCAACCTACGCCAGTAGGACGGCTAACTTACGAGCATAGTGATCTAGCGCCCTACATCGTCCACATTAAAGGAGAACACATTAACACTAACGACTCTGTATCCGTGCACCCGGTGACCTTTGGAAAAGCCTCAGGATTATTTTTTCTAAGGTATAGTTAATGGCAGCTTAAGGAAGGAAGGACTCGAATATCCCTACTTTTACAGACTTTGACAACGTAAACTTTTTTTTGAACTATGACAGCCATAACTAACATCACTCGAATGGGCCTCGTTAGAGGCGTTCCGTCAGAATGGTCTCCAGAAGAGGGGTGTGACAGCATTTCAGTGCCTATCGGTTGCGGAAAAATCCTGAGGATCAGGTGATTGAATTACAGGACTGTTGTAGATGGCTCTCCTGTATCGAAGCCATCACAAACTGTAGTCCTGACATTTGATGGCCAGGTGTTGCCTAAGAGAATTTATATATGCTACAATGCTTTCCCGGTTGAACTTTATACATATCCTACAATACAATGTTACAATTGTACCAGGTTTTGGGCATTCCAAATTACAATGCAGATCTTTGCCCCGCTGATGTGGTCAAGCACACACAGGCGAAACTTGTAATATCAGTGAAGACAAGGGTACCTGCAGCCATTGCTCAGGGTTTCATTTTGCGACAAGCAAATGTTGCCCAGTACTTGACAGACAAAACGCATAAAACGTTATTAGTACTCACTGGTAATCCACATTGTGATTATATTGCTGAAAAATGTGAACGTGCTCTAAACATCCTCAGATACCTGTCAGGTGTCTGGTGGGGTGCACACCCTTTTTTACTTAAATTAGTTTACAATGCACTGTTAAGGAGTGTATTGGATTATGGCACTTTTTTACTGGAACCATGTAGTATGAAGAGACACATGGTATGTACACTTTTTTGCTGGTATGAAGAGACTGGATGACGTCCAGGCCAAGACCCTTCGAATCATAACCGGTGCGATGAAATCCAGTCCCATAAACGCATTACAGGTCGAATGCGCTGATCCTCCCCTCAAGTTACGTCGACGGTTCCTGGCAGATAGATATTTCTACCGCATCTTTCAGTTTTCTAAACACCCTTTAGTCATCAAAACTCATCAATTTTCAGATTTCATCATTTATCCCCATACTGGGCACATTAACCATTACCGCATCTAGTTATTAGTTTCAGAACACACACAATTATAACTACACCCACACACCACTCTTCAATTTTTCCTATTTTTGAATCTGATTTTAAAGCGTTAATAATTTCACCTGAAATACATTTGAATAATGTTATATAGCAAAACTTTTTACAAAAAAATACAACCGACTTCCAAATAAAAACACTACAAAGTGAAAAATAAATTCAATTTCGGTAGTCGGTGTTCCTGTTTTCGTTTCTTCGTTTTTTGACACCGACTTCCGAAATTGAATTTATTTTTCACTTTGTAGTGTTTTTATTTGGAAGTCGGTTGTATTTTTTTGTAAAAAGTTTTCTTTTATTTTTCACTTTTTAGTTTTGTTACATAATGGACCAGTTCTATAGGTTAGGTACCTATAATGCCCAAAGTGAAGCCAGAATTGATTATCACAATAACATGAATCTTAAACAAAACCGGTGGAATGAGAGTATACCAGGGTTAACTGTTCACACCTGCGTACTGCTTTAGAGCGTACTAGTGTGATGTTATGTTATGTTATGTAATGGTAAAAACAATAAACAGACATGCGATTGCAGCTATCCCGAGTGATTTGCCGTCATTTATTGAAGAGTTCTAATGTATATCTCCAAAGTTCTTCATCAGATCGTGATGAAATTTAAATGGGACCACATGACAAGCACCAGCTTTCAAATAAAAAAAGAATCATCGAAATCTGTTCACCCAGTAATAAGTTCTGAGGTAACAACCATAAAAAAAAAAAAAAATACAGTCGAATTGAGAACCTCCTCTTTTTTGGAAAGTCGGTTAATAAAAGGTGACGCTAATGCCAACTTCTCTTTTAAAGCTGTAGTTGACGAGCTTAAGCCTGGTTGGCACCATGTTTACAGTGATGCCTCAAAACACATAGGCAATCAAAATGTTGGTGTCAAATCAAAATATTCCATTCCCAATACAAAAAAGTTCAAAAAATTAAACGCCCAGAAACTTCAATTTTCACTGCCGCATGCTTTGGTTTTTTAAGGCCCTGGAATACGTCCTTCTAATGAAACTCTCCAAAACTGTAATTTTAGCAGATTCCATGAGTGTATTAAAGGCTTTAAAATATTTCCCTTCAAATCGAACAATCTTCCCGCGGTAACTCTATTATCAAGAGATTTACTACTAAAATGAGAAAGTAAGGGATATTTGGTGTCCTTCGCTTGGATTCCTATAGTCATAGTGGAATCATAGGAAACAAAAAAGCGGACCAGTTAGTTAATGAGGCCATTGTGTGTGGTGATACCTTTTATTTTAAACTCTACCATCAGGACTTCACTGCTCTTCCCAAGGTCCGCCTCAAGGAATATTGGGGGGAGGCTTGGAAGAGCAGTAGTCAAGTGAAAGGCAAGTATTACTTTTCTATTCAACCTGAAGTCCCTATTAGGCCTTGGTTCTTCAAAACCAGGTTTGGTATAAAAGAGGAAAAGAGCTACTTCAGTATTGATACGCATGCGTTTGGGTCACGTGTGCAGCCCTGCACATCTCACTCGGTTTCGCATTATCGACAATGATACTTGTGAGTGCGGGTAATGGTGCTGACACGAATCTTCTTAGATGTTCACTGTATGATCATACTCTGCTACATACAAGACTATCGATTTTAGAAGTCCCATTTCCAACTAGCATACCGTGTTTACTGTTTAATAACTCCATTCCGATATATAAAGTCTTATCTTCATTTATCGAAGCTAATGACATAAACTGTAACATGTAAATATTTACTAGTTTTATATAATTGTATTTAAATATTTCTAGATACTTAATTTGTTTAGTACCTATAAGTTTCCCCGTTTTATAAAAAAAAAATACTCTCCTAATCTCTTCTCTTCATTTCCTCGTTTTTCCTACCCATACAAGAGATGACGCAACACAAGCCCGAGAGATCAAGACTAACTTCACAAGAAGGGATTAATAAAAATATAGAAGTACTGAAAATGAGAGACAAACCAGAAATAACTTGACTCTGGCAAATGCACAAGATGTGCGAAGCCAAACTCCTCTGATGAGGATTTAAAAAAAAAGTCTTTTTGCTTTGTACAAATTGCGTACACGTGGCTGTATAGCCATAAATGCGTTTGCCTTACGGCACAGATGATTAATAGAAAATTCATGAAAATTGGCGGCATAGCTGAAAATTCGTCTTGATTTGTTATTTACATAATTATTTAATAAATATGAATTTAAAAAATTATTAAAATGAGTTCCAACGGCTCAGAGAGTGAAATGGAGATTGATTGTATTGTCCACCAGATTTACGATCAGAAGCCAAATTGTCAATGGAAAACCTGCTTATAGCGAAATCAAAACAAAAAATACATGAAAGTAATGAAAGTTTTATGATTTGGAAAAACGATAAAAAAGTGAACATTTTCTCCGAAACAGTATTTTTGGCGTATTTTAAAAAGCTTGGTAAAACTAAAAAGCCATCTACATTATGGGCAATTTATTCCATGCTGAAATGTACAGTACATGTTAAAAACGGCATTAACTTGAAAAATCTAACTACTTTTCACCGGATTCAAAAGGAAAAAATCGAAAATATTTACTGGCGAAAACAAAGCGATTTTTAATTAATGCCCCAGATGATATATATAGCGACAAAGGTAAATAATTATTCATTATTTATTTGAGACTCACATAAGCCAAAATGGCTGGATGGATTTGGATGAAATTTGATACACAGGATTTATGAGTCTTATTAAATATATACTATCCGTGGCTGTAGCTTGATATTTAGTTTTTTTTTTGTTACAGGTGGCTATGATAGACATAGAATTTCTTTATGGCAAAGCAATGACACTGAAACTAAGATTGACCGGATATTTGTCATCTAAGGAGAGTTCATAACAATGTAAAAAAATATTTAATCTTCGTCCAGCGAACATAACATCAGATAGTTTTTTTCTTAACTTTCAGAAAGGGAAGTGCACGAAGCAGGTCATTGGAAGACATAAAGAAACTAAAATACATAAAGAAATGGCAACTTATTTAAACTTGACAAAGCCTAAATGTTACACTGGACATTGTTTCCGTAGGTCTTCAACCACTCTTCTGGCTGATTCTGGAGCGGATTTGACGACTCTGAAAAGACACGGAGGCTGGAAGTCCGATATAGTGGCTGAAGGCTACATTGAGGACTCAATTGAAAACGAAATTGATATAAATAATAAAATAAATCAAAACATCACATTGCAACCTGATTCGGAAACAGAATCTCACTCGCTGGCGACTTGCCGACATCTAAGTCCACAGACATACACCTCAAAACAGCATATTCAGCCATCTACCACTACATCCAATCCACTACCTGCAAACCTCATCAGAAGTTAAACAAACAAAAATAAATGTACTGGGGAAATTAATCACATTTTCTTTTAGTAATTGACCCAATATGAGTAATTAAATTGAATGTATTGTAGCCTATTTCACGGCCTTTGCAATAATGTACTATTGTTATTATACGTATACATGCTAAGTTTGAAAAACAAAAGCAAAAAATAAAAACAATCACTTTACTTTTGTATGCTGTAGAAATATCATTGACAATATGAATTATTATTTTTTAGCAAATACAACGGCGGCAGATGGAACGAGTACCGGCCGTCACAGTGAAGCCGTGCCTGTAACTAAAAAAAATATATTAAAAAGAAATAACTGGAAAATAATAGGACGACGGTCAAATACTGTTTACTTACTAAAATATTGGCCCACCGTGTCTGCGTCTCCGCATTACATACTTGTGGTCCTTGACACTGACATACTTGTGTCTGTGCTTGCAGACACGGCGGTGGCAGCATAAGACAGACTGATGTATACGTTGGGGATGCCGGCATACATCCTTGTGACTGAACTTGTGGACTTGCCTGTTGACATCCTTTTGACTGTTCTACTTCACAAGTCGGTGGACGTACTGATAAGCATAATGCTTCTACTTTTTCGGTTGACGGTGGGCATACTACACGGCAAACGTCTGAGCATACTTGCGAATCTTCACGTTCGCATTTTTGTGAGCACATTTTTCGGCAGCTTTGCTTCAGAACAAGATTATCAGGCTGCGTCGTTACACATACTGAAGAGCTCTTTTTTTGAAGGTCGCCCTTCGTAACCGAGTCTTCTGTGATGCTAACTTTACGTTTAGCGATCACAGATTCGCTTTGTGGCTCTTCAGTTTGGCATGATGTGTTGGTCATACTCTTCCCCATCTCCCGCCTCTGCAATGGCACTCCTGATACCGTTACAGTGGTAATAGTATCTAAAGCCGTCTCTGAAAAAGCCTGCGTTATTGGAATGCCACTGCTTTGTTTTCTGGATTGCCTTTGGTCGCACGGCGGATGGGGTGGAGTGAAATTACAACTGAAAATGATTGGTTCATGAAAGACTTAGTTTGAATAAGCGTTATAGACTCCTAAGGCTGAGTTTCTAACCTCAAAATTATCGCACTATTTGTCACATTAATAATTTAGAGGTGAGAAACTCGGCCTAAGTACTTAGTCTATGTATTTTGTTATCTAATTATTAGCAGTATCCTGAAAGGGCAAAAAATGTAGCGAAGTCTCTAAGAGATAATTGACGTTGGACAGGAGGACTCAATGACTTTCATTGTTTTGACTTGCAAGCAATAACATGAATAAGTGTCTGATTCGTCAACCGTTATATTAGTATGGTTAATATTGTTTTGTTCAATAGTTAATTTTATTGAAATAAGAAATTTATAAAATACCGTTACAAGTTGGTATGAAATAACTTACCCATCTTCCATATCTTCGAGCACTGAGTTTTCCAACAATACGAAATATTTTTTATTGTTATCACAGCACGGAGATGGATCACATTGAGGTGGGTTATTTAGTCTTCCACAACCAGCACACTGGACAACCATCACTTTTGGAGAACCTTCAAAGCCAAAACCTTGAAAGTTCGGTTTGTTAAATAAAGACTGCAGCGAAGTGCGGTTCACCACTATACCATTATCAATAGATATCTGAGATTCTTTTTCTGATCTCGTAATATTGGTTAACGATTGTGACCTTCCACAATCCTTCTGACAAGAATAGACTGATTTAACAATGTTCCGAACCTGAATATTTAGTTTAATGTTGACTACGCCACCTCTATTTAACATTGATATGGTATTTTCGTCATTTTCATCAGGATCGACTGTACGGTGTAGTTGCTTACAGAGAACGCACGTGCATGCATTTTTATTTTCCTTATTACTTACGGACACTTCTTTTTCTACTGCTTCTGTGTCAGTTTGGACTCCTTCGTTAACAGAAACATTTGCCATGCACTTTTCGATCCATATCAATTCTGTTTGTGTTTCTTCCGGCGAATTCTCGATAGTATCAACAACGTGTTTGACTGAATCCAGCCTCATAGACCCTAACTCACTTTCCGGGTTCTTGAATGAACGTGATAATACGACTGTTAATTCTTTTTCATCGCTAGCATTTTCTGGTGGGGCTTTATTCGTTGTGCTTTTTATTAGCTCTGTGGTAGAAATCGTCGTTGGTAGGAGGACAGGTGGAGTGATCCGTTGTGTTTTTGTTTTTCCAGAGTCATTGGAAGCTGGAACAGGAATAGCACTGGCTTTTTCATTAATTTTCTTTAGGAGATTCTCCTTGTTGGTTTTTACAGGTTGTTTGTTTTCAGTTTTACGAAGTATGTTGGAATTTTGAGTCGGCTTCCTTAGTGATGTCGAGTTTAGCTCGATTGATAAACGTTTTTTTTCAATCGTTGGTCTTCCTGCAGATAATGTATTTCTTCTTGCATGATGCTGGGCTTCAGATATGTGTAAAATGCCTGCTGCTTCGGTACTTCCAACTCTACTCTGTCTAGTCTCGGGGTTATCATCTTTGTTTTCAATGTCTGCATCATCTAACCTGACCAAAGTTTCATTTACTCTGGTACCTGGTGTTACTATTTTGGGTAGATCTAAATTGGTTTTTATTCTAGAACTCATTCTGTCTTTAGGACTTGCTCTAGAGCCAGATGTAGCTGCTCCGGCACCAGGTTCAGAGACAGGGTTTTCTAACCCGGCATCATGACCACAGGTTCCGAGTCCGAGATCACCAGCTCTGGCTTCATGATCACCCACTCTGCTCTCGCGGCCACCCAACCTTGCTAAATTATCGCTCTGTTTATTTGTTTGTGCACGCAGTCTAGTTCCTTTCTCTCTAGCTCCCTGCCCGCCAACTCTGCTGGCAGGAATAGTTTCTTTCGCTTTCTGTGCGCTGATTCTACCACCTTTTTCAAAGCCTCTGGATGGTTCTCCTGTTCTGCTCCTCTGCTCAATTTCTGCGCCACTGCGCCTACTTAGTTTGCGCGCATTTTCAATTTTTCTGACTCTTGATTCAACTAGTCCAGTTACAGTGTGGTTCTCTCTAATATTTCTTTCAGCGCTACTGTCTCTACGTTCACCGTCCTTTCTTCCGTTTCGACTTGACCTATCTTTGGTTTCAATTTCTTTTTCTTTTTGATCATCTTCTCTTGTCCTATATTCAGCCTTATGTTCAAGTCCGTTTTCAACAATAGAGCCTAACGTGCTGCCCTGTCTTGGAAAATCAGATTTTATGCTTGTATCTTTATCCGGTGTGGCTTCACTTTCATCTAAACTCTTTGCATTTTTATGCAATACAATCTCGTATGTTCTTATAATGGGCTCAATTTTACTCGACCTATATCCACTATGCCCCGGCCTAGTTTTATGACTGGCCGTTTTGTCTCCATTTTCACCAGACCAAGCTCCTTTTTTGACCGAGCTGGGTCCATTATCATCTGGTTTATTACCTTGTTCTGATGATTGAGTTGCATAATCAGCAGGTCTTGCTCCAATTTTGCCTAGCTTAGCTCCATTAACATTTGGTCTAGTTTCATATTCACCCGCCTTAGCCCCATTTAACCTTTGTCTAGTTTCATATTCAGTCGGCTTAGCTTCATTTAAACTTGACCTAGTTTCATATACACCCGGATTAGCTCCATCTAAACTTGGCCTAGTTTTATATTCACCTAGCTTAGCTCCATTCACACTTGGTCTTGTTTCATACTCATCCAGTTTAATTCCACATTCAGCTTGCTTAGCTTGATTAACACTTGGTCTAGTTTCATATTCATCTGGTCTAGACCTGGACCTAGCTCCAGATTCACCTAGTTTAGCTCCATTAACACTTGGTATAGTGTTATATTCCAATGGTCTTGCTCCGTATTCACCTGGCTTGACTCCATTTGCAGTTGATCTTATTTCATATTCACCCGGTCCAGCTCCATATTCATATGGCTTAGCTCCATTTGCGCTTGGTTTAGTTTCATATTCACTCGGTCTAGGTACAGCGACAATCGTTCTTGTTTTATATTTACCAAGTCTAGCTTCATAATCACCAGGTCTAGTTCCATAATCTCTTGGCGTAGCTCCATTAACATTTGGTCTAGATTCATATTCATCTGGTTTAGCTTCATATTCTCCTGGTCTAGTTTCATACTCATCTGGTCTAACTCCAAATTCATCAGGCCTAGATCCATTTACAGTTGGTCTGGTTTTATAATCACCCTGTTTAGTAACCCCATATTCAGCTGGCCTAGCCACATTTTCAAATGGTCTAACTCGATATTCAGCTGGCTTAGGTCCAGTTAAACTTGGTCTAGTTTTAAATTCACTTGGGTTTGCTCCATTTTTACTAGATTTGGTATCGTATTCACCCGGTCCAGCTCCATTTATACTTGGTCTTGTTTCGTATTCACCGGGCTTAGCTCTATTTACACTTGGTATAGCTTCATATTCACGCGGCCCGGTGCCATGTTCAGCTAGTCTATCTGCCACTTCACTCAGTTTAGGTCTATATTCACATAATCTGGTGGCATTTTCACCCACATTTCCATCATGTCTAGCTTTATACCCATCTGACTTAGCAGGACCTTGAACAGGTAAATATTCAAGTTCACCTGGTCTAATTACGTGTCCACACGTCGCACAAGCAGTTTTGCTTGATACAGGTTCGTTATCATCCGCTGCTACCGATTTTTCAGGTGCCTATAAAAAGAAATTCATAATTTAGCATAAACTTAAGGAGAAACCGCAGTTAATATTATAGTCTACTTGTAAAATAAAGACGTGTTTGTTTATCGGCTGGTATTCGGTAAGATCGGTCGATGGAGCGAGGGCGGCCTATGAACACCAGTAGACGCCTTTCAGTTGAATGACGATAGGCGTCTACTGGTACCTATGATTAATGATCGACTATTTTGCCGTTGGGAGACAGGGACGTCAGGGATAATCACTAAATCATAAGTGTAGGTATTAAGTAAATTAAAGTAACACGCACAGAGCTCATGAAGTGTCCGCGTGGCGGCCCCAAATCCATGTGTTCGGATGCATGTGTGGCAGGTAGTAACTGCTCCTGTGATTCTACATCTGAAACCGTGTGGACATTATTAAGGCCAGATTTGACAACGGGACGATAAAACAGGTAACGACAAAGCATTTTAACAGAATGACAGGTTAAGCAAACATACAAACTAAATGTGTCTATGTATGGTTATTTGTGTTAGTTATCTAACAACAATTAATAAATATATTGGTCTTGCTTCACTTACCTTCTCTTTCAGGACATAAGCAACATGCTTGGGGATCACAGCAAGACCCTATAAAGGTGATTTAGAATAATCAATAAGTGAAATGTATTCTCACAAAACAACACTAATATGTTAAAATGGGATGCCTGATCACTGTTGGCACAATCATTTTGCTCAGAAACAGGCTTTTGGGCTTTTCTTGCCGAAGAAGAACAGAAACATGAAAGCTACTTCACTAAAAAAAACTTACTCTGTCTTTCGGGGCATAAGCAACATGGCTCGCCGAGTACACATTCTACAAAGAAAACATTTTAATGTAGATTATACATAGATGCTACTTATAATCTCATGGATCTACGTTATTTTTCAAGTACTAAGCCAACGCGCCATATTATAAATACTGGGTAAAATGATGTCTAGTTATTAATTAACTTTAGAACTACTACTAAAATTACTTCTTTATAAATTGAACATATTTGTTTTGTAACCTGGAGGAAACTTTCTTGCTTGTCGTTTTTCCCAGGACCTTTAAACAAAACAGAGCTAATCAGAAAAAAAAAAAACAGTGGCAACTTAAGAGTTCCAAACGAAATCAAGATCACTTTTCAAGTAGTTTGAAGCCGGCGCCTTGTTGTTTTAAAGCTGTTTCAGAGCCATCCTAATCTCGTACAGGCTGACGTCCGGGATATCTTCGGTATAGTGCCGGGTCAATCTAGCTCTTGGGTCGTTTGCTAGATTCGCAACGGGTTTATTGGTTGACGTGTACAACTGCCCATAGAAACTCTCGATCTCCCTCAGAAGCTCCGGTTTGGCGGATACAATCCTGCCATCATCGGTCTTCAGTTTCGTGAGCTGGCTCTGCCCAATAGCCAGATCCCTTGAAAAAGCCTTGGAGCCTTTATTTCGCTCAATCGCGTCATTAATACGCTCGGTATTAAAGCGGTGGCGGTCTCTTTTCAAGGATTTAGAGATCTGTCTATTGAGCTGCCGGCATTTGCACGCTTCATCTGAAGACCGCAGGATCATCTCACGCCTCTCCTTCATAAGCTTGAGGGTAGGATCAGAGGGCTTTTTGTTTCTATCTGTACGACGGGTCTTGAAAAACTTAGACCCGACCGTATGGACAGCTTCCACGAACCCGTCGCTGTATTCGTCCACGGAGCTCCCTAGGCACTCGAAACGGTTCTGGAGTTCGAGCTGAAAGCTCTCGGGGTTTTGGACCTGAATATGTTGTGGACGGAGCGTGGACTTCATCAGTCGATATTAATGTTCAATGTACCACGCGGTGATCGCTCCCGGTTTTTACCGAATTGATCACGGAGACATCATTGAACATTTGCTTCTTGGTTGACATGATGAAGTCGATCTCATTTTTTGTTGCACTATCGGGGCTCTGCCAGGTCCACTGCCTGTGTTAACGCTTTTGAAAGAAAGAGTTCATCATGTAGAGGCCCTCCATCTTCATAAAACTGGCCAGTAGGTGACCCCGGTGGTACCATCGTCCAACTCCAAATTGCCCCACTTGCAGCTCATCCTCGTCTCGTTTGCCCAGTTTCGCGTGAAGTACCCCCACGACAACGGTGAAGTAAGTTTTGAAACCATACATGGCTCTGGAGATATCCTCATAAATGTACTCTACCTCGTCTTCGGGGTTTGCCTAGGTTGGGGCGTATACCTATATGACCTTCAGCGAATATCTTGAGGATATTCGGAGTATAAGGTCGACACACTCTCGATCTTCACCACGTTGTTCACAAGGGACTTGTGCACGATAAACCCGACACCACCCTGGGACTGCCGGTCACCCTCTCGGAAATAGAGCAGGTTACCGGATTTGAGGATTATCGAGTCCTCCCCCTCTCTTCGGACTTCAGATAACCCTATAATACTCCATCGCAACCTGCCCAATCCCTTTTCATGTTTGGTGATCTTCTCGTCGGTCCGAAGTTTGCGCGTGTTGTACGTGTTGTTCTAGTGATGCATATTTTTTTAATTTACATAAGTGCCTGCAAAATGGTGGTGGCGCAAATTTTAATATGCTCCAAATTAAAATCTATTATGGCGATTAGATTTTAATTTCGAGCATATAAGAGTTTTAGGTCTCTTGACCCACTCCGAAAAAGCAAATGTAAAGTTATAGTACGTAGTTGCATATGATTTATTATTTATGCAAAGTAACTTTCACCAAAAAAGGAATTAGTGATGTAACGGAAGTGATGATATCGGAAACGTAGTCGGTATCGGCGGTTTTAAATTTGGTTTATTAGTATCGGAACCGAAGCCGAAATCGGAATCGGAGGCGGAAGCTTAAGGAAGATGTGTTATATAAGAGAAAGCAGGTTTAATAAAATAATATAAAACATACATTGTTAATAAGCCTTTTTAATTTCAGCTCAAACACAATACACCTAACTAGGCGTTGGAAAAAACAAACAAGTTTTCTAAAATCACAATCAGTATGTACGCGTTGAATGAGGCCGCGTCAATAGTAGTATATGGGCCGCGTGCCGACGCGACGCCGCCCGCATCTCCGCTGCTTCGCATCGACCTCCGATAAACTCCGATTTAAAAGTTTCGGAAACGAAATCGAAATCGGAGGTTTAAAAAAAATCGGTATTCCTGACTTTTCGGAATCGGAATCGAACCTCCGTAACATCACTAAAATGAATAAATCTACGGGCGGACACGGCGAAACAAAAAAAGTTTGTTTTTTACCCGACTGCCGAAGGAGGGTAATGGGTTTATCAGTCTATGTATGTATGTAAGTATGTATGTATGTTTGTTCCTATATGGCGTTCCAGAGACCAAACGCGTTGGCCGATTTTGATGATTCATACGTCAATCGATGCGTCTTAACCCTGCGAGTGTCATGGGCTCCATTAAAATTGGATAATAGAATTTGGATAATAAAAAAAAAAGATTTTGGGCGCCATATTGTGGGGGACCAAATTTTTTTTTTCTTCTGTTCCCATCGTGTGGGGTATCAAAATAAAGGGTTTTGGGAGGTGATTTCAAAAATATATAACACTTATATGTTTAAATGTATCTAATTCGAAAAAAACTAACTAAAAAGTTATAAATAAAAAAACCCAACTGCTTTAAAAGCAAACTAAAAAGTCGTAAACAAGGAAAAAATCATGCTGTGCAGGCGGAGGATACACCAGATTTTGGTCAGCCAGCCCGCGAATATGTATCCTCCGACTGCACAGAATGATTTTTTCCTTGTTTACGCCTTTTTAGTTTGCTTTTAAAGCGGTCGGGTTTTTTGATTTTTTGATTTAATTTTTTTTTACCTTGTTTTACTACGGAGCCCTAAAAAAACCATAATAGTTTTAACTATGCTTACTTCGAAGCTTTCATAAGATATTTCTCATAGCCAGCATCAACAAATGCGTCTGGTGGAACAACGGCCACATACGCCTGGCCATCATTGAGATCCAGTGGCCCTCTCACCAGCTGGCCATTAGTAGTGTACAGGTCTATTAGAGGACTCCTGTAAGTGTAGTCAGAATGGAATACACAAAACAAATACAATTTTGGAAAGAAAGAAAAGAGTTTATTTTGGCCGTATCAAACGAATAGGTATGTACGATCAATATTAATAGAAAAATACAAAGAGAAAAAGAGAAAATATAGGTCATATCCGCGCAATACTGCAATAACTCAACAAAATGCTAGGACTCGAGTACGAGACAAAGCCTCGCTGCAACAGCCAACGTTACTAAGATTTTATTTTACAGCTTTCTAATGGAAATTGATGATCAATAATACGTATTTTCCAGAAAAAGGTATATATAAAATCAGGGCATAATTACTCACTGGAGTCCATAATGTGACTGTGCCAGATGGTTTAGCGTAGCGTCCCACAAGATAAGGTCATCTACTCGTAGGAGATACTTCCTCGGCGGAGAGTACTGTTGCCCGTTCGAAAACAAAAATATCTCGATGGATTGCCAGTCACGCTCGACATTAGGGACTTTAGCGTCTTCTTGATTCATGATCCGATACGTCACGCGAGGGATTTCATCGTATTAAGTCTGTCTAAAATAACAGGTGCTAGAGAAATGTTAAATTTCGTAATTCGTAACACTGTTGTAAACAAAATATTTTTTTGTATAGAATGAACTATCAATTCCTGTAAATAGATAAATTTATCAAAATAATATCATGAATAACGCGTTGGCGATTACTTAATCATTTAATATAAACGTTTTCCTTAGATTGCTACGACAAAATTTTATTGAAATTTTTCATATTATTTTTGAAAACACCGCGACTTTTCCCGTACGTTCTGACATTTAACAACTGAGAGCACAGATAAACTCATATTATATTATTTTACTCTTTGGATAAACTTATATAAACGGACCTTTAGAATAAATAGTCATTGCTCTGAGAAATAAGTAGTAAGAAATACGTATAAGGTCTTTGGAAATAAATGGACATGAGAGTTGCCATTGCGCTAGAGTACATTTTATTTTACTCTTCGGTAAAAATGTTCTATGGTTGCCATAGTTGTTTTCAATATTTTCCCATGATATTTGAAGGAATCTTAGGTGCCATAAGAGCATTTTTATAGTAACACCAATAATATAATACTTATTAATCAATAAATAGTTTTCAAATAATATACAATTTATAAATATGGTTTACCGCCTCATTAGAACACAATCATTAAAATTATTATGTTTTGCGAAATTGTGATTTTATTTAGTATCTATTAATTCACTTCTGTATGGTGTCGGACGTAAAGAATCTCACCGTCCCATATCTTCCCGTGGGTGTCGTAAAAGGCGACTAAGGGATACACCAGAGGATGGGCAGCAGCGTTCTCTGTGCACTTTAACAACAAACTGTGATCGCCAACCCGCCTGCCAAGCGTGGCGATTAAGGCAAACCCCCCCAAACCAAAATGAAAAGCACAAGAAAAAAACCGGTTAAGTGCGAGTCGGACTCGCGCACGAAGGGTTCCGTACCATAATCGCAAAAAAACGGCAAAAGAATCACGTTTTTTGTATGGGAGCCCCACTTAAATATAAATATTATACTGTTTTAGTATTTGTTGTTATAACGGCAACAGAAATACATCATCTGTGAAAATTTCACCTGTCTAGCTATCAAGGTTTATGAGATACAGCCTGGTGACAGACAGACAGACGGACCGCGGAGTCTTAGTAATAGGGTGCCGTTTTTACCCTTTGGGTACGGAACCCTAAAAACGGCCTCGAGTGCCCGGCAGCTCGTCTACCCTCGACTACGGTAGCGGTCGAGGCGATGGCGTGGCAAGGGGGCTAAGAATCCTCGGAGTGGACCCGGCTACCCCAATAAACACCGACGACTGGACCTGGCAACGTATAACACGCGAATACTCCGTACCGACGAGAAGATAGCCGAACTCGAGGAAGAGTTGAGCAGGTTACGATGGAGTATTATAGGGTTATCTGAAGTCCGAAGAGAGGGGGAGGACTCGATAATCATCAAACCCGGTAACCTGCTCTATTTCCGTGAGGGTGACAGGCAGTCCCAGGGTGGTGTCGGGTTTATCGTCCACAAGTCCCTTGTGAACAACGTGGTGAAGATCGAGAGTGTGTCGACCAGAATGGCGTACCTTATGCTGAAGGTCATACAGGTATACGCCCCAACCTAGGCAAACCCCGACGACGAGGTAGAGACCATGTATGAGGATATTTCTAGAGCCATGCATGGTTTCAAAACTCACTTGCCGTTGTCATGGGGGACTTCAACGCGAAACTGGGCAAACGAGACAAGGATGAGCTGCAAGTGGGGCAATTTGGAGTTGGACGTCAGAATCACCGGGGTCACCTACTGGCCAGTTTTATGGAGAAAGATGATGAACTCCTTCTTCAGAAAGCGTGAGCATAGGAAGTGGACCTGACAAAGCCCCGATGGTGCAATAAAAAACGAGATCGACTTCATCATATAACAACCAAGAAGCAAATGTTGTGATCAATTCGGAGAAAACCGGGAGCGATCAATGCATGGTAAGAGGCACATTGAACATTAATATCAAGCTTGAAAGGACTGGACTGATGTAGTCTACGCTCCATCCAGCACAGATCCAGTTCCAAAACCCCGAGAGCTTTCACCTCGAACTCCAGAATCGATTCGAGTGCCTAGGGAGCTCCGTGGATGAATACAGCGATGGGTTCGTGGAAGCTGTCCATACGTTTGGGTCTAAGTGTTTCAAGACCCACCGTACAGATATAAACAAAAACCTCTCTGATCCTACTCCTAAGCTCAAAAAGGAGAGGCGTGAGATGATACTGCAGTCACCAGACGATGCAATGATGCTTTAATACCGAGCGTATTAAAGACGCAATTGAGCGGAACAAGGGCTCCTAGGTCTTTTCAAGAGATCTGTCTGTTGGGCAGAGCCAGCTCACGAAACTGAAGACCGATGATGGCAGGATCGTGTCCGCCAAACCGGAGCTTCTGAGGAAGATCGAGACATTCTATGGGCAGTTCTATACGTCTACCAGTAAACCCGTCGCGAATCTAGCGAATGACCCTAGAGCTAGATTGACCCGACACTATACCGAAGACATTCCGGACGTCAGCCTGTATGAGATTAGGATGGCTCTGAAACAGCATAAGAACAATAAGGCACCAGGTGATGACGGATTTACGGCCGAACTCCTGAAGGCGGGTGGAAAACCAGTACTTAAGGTACTTCAGAAGCTGTTTGATGCCTTCATGCTCGCGGGTAAAACGCCACAGGCATGGTGCAGGGGTGTGGTGGTACTCTTCTTTAAGAAGGGTGACGATGCCCTACTGAAGAACTATAGGCCCAACTCACTTCTTAGCCATGTCTACAAGCTGTTTTCAAGAGTCATCACGAATCGTCTTGCGCGCAGGTTTGACGATTACCCATCTCCCGAACAAGCTGGATTCTGTAAAGGCTTCAGCACCGTAGACCACATACATACGCTGTGGCAGGTTATACAGAAGACTGAAGAGTAAAACCTGCCTCTCTGTTTAGCGTTTGTGGACTACGAGAAAGCCTTCGGTTTTGATCGATCGAGAATTGGGCTGTACTGCTGTCCCTCCAACGGTGCCAAATTGACTACCGGTACGGGTAAGGCCAACTTCGAGAAAGAGGTCAACCGTCGAATCCGACTCGGCTGGGCAGCGTTCGGGAAGTTGCGTGGTATCTTCTCGTCCAACTTACCACAGTGTCTCAAGACGAAAGTCTATGACCAGTGTGTGTTGCCAGTGATGACATATGGCTCTGAGACATGATCGCTTACAATGGGCCTTATCAGAAAGCTTACAGTCACTCAAAGGGCAAAGGAGAGGGTTATGCTCCGAGTTTCCTTGCGTGATCGAATCAGAAATGTAGAGATCCGCAAGGGGTTACCGACATAGCCCGATGAATTACTTGTGTGGCAGTGGGCAGGGCACATTGCTCGCAGAACGGATGGCCGATGGGGCAAAAAGGTTCTGGAGTGGCGACAGCGAACCGGAAGACGTTGCGTTGGAAGGCCTCCCACCAGGTGGATCAATGACCTGGTGAAGGTTGCGGGGATCCGCTGGTTGGACCGGTTTATGTGGCGACGCTTTGGAGGGCCTATGTCCAGCAGTGGACGTCTTTCGGCTGATATGATGATGATAATGAATTTACTTCCAGATGTAATTATGGATGTTAAAAATGAGATGTTTTCCCCAAGTTTGCCGTATGACATTACTTCCCAGAATTTCTGATGATGAAACGGGCTAGGTGGAATTAGAAGATGCGATTCCATCGCACACTCCCCGAAATGAACCGATTAAAAACCGACAAGCTGGCAACTCGGCGACGATGTTCAATACTCTGGAGCTTTGACTCGACCAGTGCCTCATTGCCGACGAGCCTCTTGGCCCGTTTTTCGACCGACTCTAGTGCATCAAGCTGTTTTTTTGCAGATCCGTCAAGATGGTCCGTTACCGTTACTGTTACACCTCGGAAAGATGGAGCCAGGGGAAATTAACTCTTTTTAGCGGAGATAAGACACGCCTGTGTTTTAGCGACATTGAACTTGACCAGATTGGCACCTCCCCATTCGGAGACTGTTGTGGAGGAACTCTACACCAATAAGTTTTAAGGACAAATAAATACAACACTTATTACAATATTCCATTTAAATTGCGGCGTTGCCAAAAGCTGGCAATACAAACATTTTTTAAACCGTGGGTACTATACTTCTCTTCTAGCACAGTTTATTTTTAGGGTTCCGTAGCCAAATGGCAAAATACGGAACCCTTATAGATTCGTCATGTCTGTCTGTCTGTCTGTCTGTCCGTCCGTATGTCACAGCCACTTTTTTCCGCAACTATAAGAACTATGCTGTTGAAACTTGGTAAGTAGATGTATTCGGTGAACCGCATTAAGATTTTCACACAAAAATCGAAACTGAAACTAAAAATATATTTTTTCATCGATTCCATACGTGTGGGTATCTATGGAGAGGTCTTCAAAAATGATATTGAGGTTTCTAATATCATTTTTAGGGTTCCGTACCCAAAGGGTAAAAACGGGACCCTATTACTGAGACTCCGCGGTCCGTCTGTCTGTCTGTCTGACTGTCACCAGGCTGTATCTCATGAGCCGTGATAGCTAGACAGTTGAAATTTTCACAGATGATGTATTTCTGTTGCCGCTATAACAACAAATACTTAAAACAGAATAAAATAAATATTTAATAGGGGCTGCCATACAACAAACGTGATTTTTGTGCCGTTTTTTGCGATAATGGTACGGAACCCTTCGTGCGCGAGTCGGACTCGCACTTGGCCGGTTTTTTCTAAACTGAATAGTTTGCGCGAGAGACACTTCCAAAGTGGTAAAATGTGTGTCCCCCCCCTGTAACTTCTAAAATAAGAGAATGATAAAACTAAAAAAATTATATGATGTACATTACCATGTAAACTTCCTCCGAAAATTGGTTTGTACGAGATCTAGTAAGTAGTTTTTTTTTAATACGTCCTAAATCGTAAACCGCAATTTACCAAGTACGGAACCCTTCGTGCGAGAGTCCGACTCGCACTTGTTTATACATATTTTCACGAAAAAGTCTCAACTTATTTTCTCTCTAAATCTGGATTGCGTTATGGTTATCTAGTTTTGACACCAGACTACCGCCAGACCACCATTTATTTATTTATCAGGAACAATTTACATTGTGTTTGATACATTATTTAATATTACATTCATCATTATTAATTATATTAAAGTAAATCAAAAAAAAATACATGCAAATAAAATACAAAAAATAAAAAAGAAGAAACAAAGAAAACATGACCAACCAAAACCAATAACAATAAGTAGCTTTTTCTAGTTTGAAAATTTCTATTATATAAATTTCTAAATTACAATTCTTCTATTGAGTACAGGTTTCTATCCAACAGAAAAGCTTTTAGTTTAGCCTTAAAAGAGCTAGTGTATAACAAAATTTTTAAATCCGCCGGCAATCTATTAAATATTTGTACAGCCTGGTAATGAGGGCTATGCTTGACAATGTTGAAATTAGGTACAACTTTATTTTTAAAGTCCTTTCTACGAGTATTTTCCCTGGCTATTCTTTCTTCCCCAGATTCGTATTCATGGACATATTTTTTGAAATTAACTAACAACAGAAGTATGTATAAGCTGGGCAACGTTAGTATATGTAAATTCTGAAAATGAGATCGACAGCTTTCTCTTTGTGTAATTTTGACAATTGTACGTATTGCTCTTTTTTGAAGAATGAAAGCTCGCTGAGAATTATAAACGTAACTTTTCCCCCAGAACTGTATACTATATCGAAGTCTGGATTCGACAAGAGCATAATATACCATCTTTAACTGTTTCGTATCTATGACGTCTCTCAATTTCCTCAACGCATAACACGCAGATGATATAGTAGAGTCAATGTGTGCTAGTTCTTTTTTCCAATTCAGCAAATCATCTAAATGGATACCTAGAAATTTGACTTCCCTCACTAATTCTATCTTTGCATTGTTAAGGGTTATGTCCATATTCTCTTTATTGCCTGCAGTGGATCGAAACAACATGATGTTTGTTTTTATAATATTTATTATTAATCTATTAGTATTGAACCAAAACTGAAAAGCTGCCAACGTAGTATTGACCTTATCTGTCAGTTCACTAACACTTTTCGCCCCAACTACAGCGTTAGTGTCATCGGCAAAGACTACGAGATTAATGTCTGGTTCTTTTTTCTTAATATAGTTTATCAAATCGTTAGTGAAAACAATAAACAGAATGGGACCCAATATGGAACCTTGTGGTACGCCAGTGGTAACATTAATCATGGATGATTGGTATGTTTTCCGTTGTCCATTATGTTCTATAGTGCTGGTTTCTACATACATTTTCCTATTTCTTAAATACGATGTAAATAATTGCAGGGCTCTGCCTCTTACACCATAATAATTAAGTTTAGCAATAAGTAGATTGTGATTAATCGTATCAAATGCGGACGACAAATCTAGAAAAATACCTGCAACCTTTAATTTATTATTCATTTTGCTAATCACATCATCTAAAAGCTTATAAATTGCATCTCCAGTGCCAATTCCGTTCTGGTAACCGAACTGCCTTTCATGTAGAACTTTATTTAAATGAAGGTGAGTCAATAGCCGAGATTTCAATATTTTTTCAAAGATTTTTGATAGTGTCGGTAGAAGCGAAATTGGTCTGTAATTTTTAGGATCCTTCTTTGAACCCTTTTTATAAACTGGCACCACCTTTGCAATTTTTAATTATTCCGGAAAAATACCCTGCTCAAGACAGTTGTTAAAGAATGTTGACAGTGGCCCAGCCAATATTTTTAAGTGCTCTTTAATAATAGCAATAGGAATTTCGTCATATCCACTGGAGAGCTTGTTAGTCATAGATTTAATTATTTGTGTTATTTCTTTGGGTGTAGTAGGCGTAAGTGACATATCATTTATAACCCTTTCACAACTTTGTTGAAGAAGCAATAGAGCTTCCTCCGTCTCAGTTTCAGATGAATCACAACTATGGTTAAACTGTTTTGCTAATATATTAGCCACGGCAGCTGGCGAATCTATAATTTTATCTTCAAGTTTTAGTAAAAGTGGTTCTTGTTGCACTTTTTTTACCCTGTTTGTGCTGTTATTAATTACTTTCCATACTTCTTTACTTACATTATTAGAGTTATCAATTTTCTCTATGACCGCAATTTTTTTGGCTTTGGTCAGAACTCTTCTATATATTCGAATATATTTATTTCTATAATTGAGTACACTTTTATGAAGATGATTACCAGTATTTGTGCATAAAACTCTTTTCATTTTACTAGACGTTTTTACTCCCTTAGTTACCCACTTTAACTGTTGTCCCCTTTTCAAATGTATTTTTATTACCCGTTTTTTGTAACTTTTCCGAAAAGTACTATTAAATTTTCTCAAAAATGAGTTAATTCCCATTGCGCTCCAATTTAGATGTAACAGACTGTCCTTAAAAGCTAAGCTATTTCTACAATTAAAGATTCTTTTATTAATTAATAAATAATTATTATTTTTGTTTACTAACATATTTTCTAGTAAAAATTTACCCAATTGTGCTCCATGTCCATCTCCTAAAGCATTGTGGTCAATTACACTTCTTAATACCTGATCTTCATGTAAGTTCGTTATGATATTGTCTAAGCAGGAATACGAGTTGTTACGAATAAAAGTAGGGCTATCAAAAAGACATCTAAAATTGTAACATGCCAGCAGACTCAAAAACTCAGCACGTTTTTTGTTTTCCAGAAGCAAGTCGACATTATAATCTCCGCAAATAAAGCATTTCTTATTGAATACAAACTCAAGCAATAGTTCCATTTTCTTCATAAAAATAATAAAATTCCTATCATTAGGGTTACGATACACACAACATACATACACTCCAGTTGTGGTATCCTTTATGCAACATACCTCAAAACTCTCTTCGACGTACAGTCTATCAATTACCATCACATTCTCTACTTTCCTATCTGCTTGTGCTAAAATTAAGCTCCCTCCTCTCTTTTTCTTATTACGTGTATTATAAGACGCTAATTTGTAACCATCTAAGTGGAAAGAAGATACAGATACACTATTTAAGAAATGCTCCGTCAAGCATAGGTAGTCTACCTTTTGCCCAAGAGTTTGTATATAGGCTTCTAATTCGTTTATCTTGTTTGAAATACCACATATATTCTGGTGGAAAATTATTAAATTTGTACAATTAATTGGGTCAGTATTAACATTATTACTACATTTTACACATACATCATTTCTATTCACGAAAAAAATCTGTTTGTGGAGTTAAGTCGATGGTTTTTGTCGCCGCATCAACATCATCAGTCTGAACCCCAACATTTTCGAAAAAAATTGTTTGTACGCTAGTAGTAGTAGTACCAGCTTTGCTTCACAGAGAAACTCTTTTAGCCAGAAGGTAGGAGCTTTTTGTACTGAAAACGTTTATTTTAATTGTTTTATGGTATAATATCCTAGAAACAAAAATTACATGTGCCAAACATATGTAATTTTATTTTATAGGATATATAATCAATTAAACGGCCTCTTACGCCAATCATTTCTTATTCTTAGGACAGGACATCAAAACAGAAAACAGACGCCCGCTAATGCGCCATGAATGGACTTCCCTGCCTTCAGGGACCGGGGCTCTTCGTTAGGTAAGTGATTAGTTTTTCCTGTTAGAATCGATTGTGAAAGAAATCCAGAAATTTTACCTCGTCAACGAATGTTTTCGAACAAAATTAATTTTGTTTTCTATAAAATCAAGTTAGATCGCCTTTTTCACTTGCCATTCAAGTTTTCAGGACAGGACTTTGTAACAGAAAACAGGCGCCCGCTAACCCGAGGGGGCCTGGGTTTTTTTGCCTCAAGGGACTGGGGTTCTTCATCAAGTGATTAGTTAGTTATTTTGGAATTAATAATGTTAACGAAACACAGTAATTCCACCTCACCCACCAATGTTTTGGAATACAAAGATTTTCGTCATTTAATGTTCACGGGATATTTACGATCACCATCATGAACTGCTCGAAATTATGACGATCTTTTCGGCAATGCGACCAAAGAATTTCAGGATTCTTCGCAGGCAGGTAGTGGAGTGTCTGGCTTTAACTTTGTGTTGTCGAAGAATACACTCGTTAATTCAGTACACGGATTTTTAAGCATCTTTCTTCAACGCCACATCTCGAAAGCGTCAATGCTATCACGATCGGCCTTCTTTAGGGTCCACGTCCGAGCCGTAGTTAGAGATGTTACACTAAAGGGTTCACGAATTCCACTTTTAT
Source organism: Orthosia gothica (assembly GCA_949775005.1). Classification (NCBI taxonomy): domain Eukaryota; kingdom Metazoa; phylum Arthropoda; class Insecta; order Lepidoptera; family Noctuidae; genus Orthosia; species Orthosia gothica. Next base: position 20,858,896 of record OX459048.1, on the reverse strand, counting down.
CTTTCGAGATATTTTACGGTCTTTCTATAAATCGCAGTTGTGACATTGCGTTTTTGGCCATACTGACACGTTTCCTGATTTCTTTTTCACAAGAGCCCGTGTTACTGATTGAATGCTAAAGCCACTTATAGGTAACAAAATTCAATTATATATTTTGGATAAGTAGTTGTTAATGGATACAATTTTCGACGATTATAAAGCCAGACCTTCGTATAAAGCTAGTGTCCAGCAAATTAATGTTATGTGGACTAGCTATTTATATAAATCAAGCCATTCTCGTTGAGTTTACGAGACACGAGAAGAGAAGACGAAGAAATTAAGTGTATCATCATATCAACCATGCCCTGTAAACTTTCTACAAAATAAAAACATAGACAAAAATAATAAAAGAAAAATAAAATGAAATTTTAAAAGCACACCAACTAACCCACCTGATTTAGTTAAAGTTACTCTCCTTCGCGCTTCGTTCAGCCCAGGGTCAACGGTCGCCGCACCCCGCAAGGGTGGTCGCTCCACTTGACATTTCATTAACGTAGTACTAGAGTACGTATTATTTTACGTTTCCCTCCATTTTCTGTAGATAAAGCTCTGTCTTTACACAGTTAATTATTTTTGGGCGCAACTTTGCGGGTTCACTAAAACTTCGTGACCAAGTTTTTGGGTCATTTCCGTAAATCGTAACGAATTTATTATAAGCACAGATAATAATAATACTAGCATACAGATGCCTCATCCCATACCTTGCCGACGTAACTACCGTTTTTTCGTCTGATTAAACCGATCATTTTTCTAAGAACATCGATCGCGGTGCGGTCCTGTTCCACGGATCTAGATGGTGTTAGTAGCGACTTGCAAGTAAAAGGGTTTACTCGGTTCGTGAATCCTTTATTTTGATATAGCGACTATTTGTTTTATAGTATTTTTGCACGTTTTTACAGTTTTTTTTGTACAAAAATGTGTTACAAAACAAATTAAAAACATCGCTTGTATGCCTCAGAAATTTAAAACCGCGGCATCAATTTTAAATGATCATTCAAATAATTTTTTAAATGTGAATTAAGAGCCCAATATTCCTTAATTGTCTGCTAAAGAGAGTTAATTAAACAAGAACATACATTTTTTATGATCGTCTCTAGAAAATTATAATATTTCACAAAACTCAATAACAAATCTAAGCTTATCACGCAATCCAGTGCAATATGTTTAAAAATTATTTTCTTTATTCGCGTTAATAATTTTAAAAAAAATCCTGTCGTTATTTTTTTTTCAATTTTCTTTATCTTTTTTTTCCTATTTTTTTTTCTTTATTCTTTTTCTTTTTTTTTTTCTTTAGGTATTAATTTATAATTTAGTTTATTTATTTATTAAAATATCATATTTATGATATCAATTTCGATTGGTTAACAGATCGGTGTAGTTACCTATTGACCAACCTGGGTCCGAAGCAAACCTTTAGCTATGCCTGGGTTTTGCTCCAAGAATTCCACTAAAGCTTCTAATTGGGCGAAACTAGGACGATTTGTCATTGTAACTGAAATTGAAAAGCTTTTATTATGTACAACATAATATTTATATAAAACATAGACCAAGAAAATAACTACATTGACAAAACTAAAATATTTCACTAATTAAACATTATTTAATAAAGTAAAACATTACTTTAAATAATTTAAATTATGTATGATTGTATGTTTACTTACCACTTCTAGAAAACTTTGATATTAGCTAAGTAAGCTCACACACAATAATTATTTTCTACTAAAAAGGTACCACACGCGACCAATATCTTTATGTTAATGTTCTAAAGTTAAACAAACCAAACTTGCATTTCGAATTCCCTTTTTTTTACTTCAAACCACTTGACTTTATTTTTGAAATTGGAGAACTTATACGCCGTGTTTTTTTTTTTAAGTAGTTTAGGCAACGATCCTACCGCATGAAGCCAAAGTCATGCATACTTTTAAGATTTTAATAGTTTTCGTACGCCCAAATGCATTTAACTCGTTAAAATTAATCAATTAAACAACTTTATATATCATATTTATTTGTTTGTCTTGTTTTCTTAAGGATAAAGCATTTTAAAGCCCTATTACCGGTTTAACGTTATGAGTTGAACAACACTATTGCGGCTCGTAGCATAGCTAACTTCACGTGTATCAAAATAATCGCGGGGCAATCGCAATTTCAATCCAATGTTGACAATATTGTTTTCAAGAGTACCGAATCTTGTGACTGCAAAATTTACATTGGAATCGTATTGGTTTTAAATTGGAATTGAATTTAGTTTGAAGAGTAAGCCTGCTGCCCACATCTGCTCGCCAGGTAGCCATGAACAGAAATAAGTAGTCAAGCCTACCTACCTATATTCTGCGTGTTAAACAATAACAGTTAAGAAATTCATTCGGTTATGAAAAGTGTGAAGGTGATGGAAAAAAAAAAGACAATTAAAAATAGCTATGAAAACTTTTCGATAGGCATGTTTATTAATAAATTAAATTTGATAAAAAATATGTCTCATCCAGTTATCTGATGGTCTGCCACGTCTCTTAGACTACTATATTACCTCCATAACCCAGTAACTGGGCAACTGCTTTAGTTAATGTACAATGGTTAGGGCTACGCTTTTGCGATGATGTAGACGTTATTGCCTTTGACCTTTAAATAATGATGCTTTTATTATAGGGAAATTCGTGCGGGTGACTCAATAGGTTACTACGACGTTCTATGATCTAGCTAGGGTGACAGCCAAACGCGAAATTACTCTACTTTTGCAATGACTCATAGTTTAGTAGCAAAATTGAAATACTGATGATACAGAGAAGTGGGCTAGGCTTGGTGATATCCGTGAAGAGATTATACAAGTGCATGTAATTAGAGACAACATTTAAATTTTTAGCCAAGACTAGTATTATATTATCAGTGGCCAAGGTATGACTTGGTAAATTAAGATTATTTTTCGCGTCCGCTTTTTTGAAGTTAGCACGACCTCTTTTTATTCATCTTTAATAGCGATTCCCTCAGAATTCACTTCCTTCCAACCATATCAAATTTTAAATAATCCATCCAACCTTTCTTAGTTCATTGTTTTTAAGCAAAATACTATTCTTAAAACCTTTGCTACCGAGTTTAGTCCAAGTCGGTAGTATTCTATTAAAAACATCTATGTTTGCATTTAGTTGCGCCTGCGCGTGTCTCTCTCGCGCCGCTCATTTGCATTCGGTTTCACTTTTCTCCAGCCATATTAGTTATGGCAGAGTCATCCATAACAATATTAGAGTAGGTACCTTGTTTTTAGAAATCTGTTCGTTCACCTCGACAACATATTGCGATGAAATGAGAAGACAGCAAAACCATATACCAGGCCACTCAGAAAGTATTGCGAAAAAAAGTTTTTATATATGGGAGACTGGCCAGTTATAATGTTTTTCGAAAATATGATTATTTATAAGTAAAAATAAGTAAGTTCCAATTTCAAAATTTCCCTCCACATTTTTTGCGAGTTAATTCAAAGTATTGTGTCTCACTGAAATATGGATCTGCGCCGGGAACATTTTAGAGCTATGATTTTATACGATTTCAAGTGTCGCCTGAAACCGGATGAATCGTACGATAGACTTCAAATGGCATTCATGGATGAAGGCCCTTCCAAGGCAACCGTGTATCGTTGGTATAACGAATTTAAGCGCGGTCGACCAACTTTGGGGGATGACGAAAGAAGCGGTCGCCCTTTGACGGCTGTTACCGAAGAAAACGTGCTAGCAGTGAAAAATTTAATCCAAGACAATAGGCGAATTACATATCAGGAGATTCAACACATATTGAAGATTGGATCGGGAAGCGTTCACGAGATTCTACACAGCCATCTTCGCGTGAGGAGGATAGTATCACGCTGGGTGCCGCACAACCTCACCGATGCTCAGAAGCAGGCCCGGGTGGAATGGTGCCGTGATATGCTTAACAAATTTGAAGCAGTCTCGTCTCGGCGTGTTTACGACATCGTTACAGGTGATGAGTCCTGGATTTATCAATACGACCCAGAAACCAAGCGCTAGTCGACTGTTTGGGTGTTTCAAAATGAGCCAACGCCTACCAAAGTGAAGCGATCTAGAAGCGGGGGTAAGATTTTGATCGCTAGCTTTTTTAATTTGACTGGCCACTTGGTATCAATTCCCTTACGGGATCAAAGAAGCATTAATGCCGAATGGTATACTACCAAATGTTTGCCAGAAGTTTTCTCTGTTATAAGCAACAAGCGACCAAACACAGGGCTCCGCGGGCTACTGCTCCACCACGACAATGCACCTGCGCACACCGCACTCAAAACGAGGGACTTCCTGGACAGCACGCCAGTCAAACTCCTGGGTCACCCTCCTTACAGCCCTGATCTAGCACCGTGTGACTTCTTTTTATTCCCAAAAATAAAAAATCAGCTCAAAGGGATACAATTTTCGTCGCCGGAAGATGCGCTGGCTGCGTTCGAGCAGGCTGTAAACGAGGTGTCTGCGGCGGACTGGAAAAAGTGTTTTGAAAACTGGTTTAGGCGCATGAATCTTTGTATAGAGGCTGGTGGAAAGTACTTTGAAAAGATTTAATAAAAATATATGTACGTATAGAACAATTTTTTTTAGTTTCGCAAAACTTTCTGAGTGTCCCACGTATATACACAGTTGTATTAAGACGCGGTTTTATTGCAAAGAAGGAAAGCAAATTGTACTGAGTAAATGAGTACATATATACTTAGTTTTTTTTCCCAAAGAGTATATGCTGATTATTTTAGAGATAAATGACAATTATTTTGCAAATTGTTTAAAAATAACACTTTTACATAATAATATTTTTGTCATTATAGCGATAGTCCTAGCTGATTACTCTAGATCTCAGAAAAAACGCCGAAACAAACTCAGAGTCAAAATAACCCTTGTTGGATTATACATTTAAAACATCCTGGCTCTATAAATTTAGATCGTAAGAGACTACCTCTTACGATCTAAACTTATAATTTTACTAAAACAATGTTCAGACGCCACTATTCCTATACACATTAAGACCAAATAAGGTAATATAGGTAAGGTAGAGCCAAGGAGGCATAAAATAACAGTCGTTATATGAGGCATATATTAATTACTAGAGTGGGTGAAATATGTGGGCCGAGGGCCATTTGACGAAGACGTACATTTCTATACGCTCTCCTAACCAAGGTCATGTTACATATCCCGTGAGCTTTCAACAACATTGATGCAACCGTTTCAAGGGTGTTAATTATTGTGGTGGTCCCTGATGATTAGAGGCGCCAAAATAAACTTTCCTGCCTCCTTATTCAATATACTAGAACTATCATCCAATCTAGCCTTTATTGTGAGTATCAGAGTGAGCCACACAATATGGGTACTGGGTCTATAAGCGATGCCGAATTTCGGCTTGAAGATTTTCAGTAGCAGCTTGTGTTTTAAATGTATAATCCAACAAGGGTTATTTTGACTCTGAGTTTGTTTCGGCGTTTGTTCTGAGATCTAGAGTAATCAGCTAGGACTATCGCTATAATGACAAAAAATATTATTATGTAAAAGTGTTATTTTTAAACAATTTACAATAAAAAAAAAAAAAAATATATATAGAGGTAGCAGCTTTATAGGAAGTAAGTTTCGCCCCCGTACCATGATGTGCAAAAACTATAATGGTACGACTGAAAAAATGGACATTATGTTTGGTCATATAGATCTGTCCCTTACGTACACTCGAAATAACCTTTGTCTAAGTGCTTATGGTTACCCCCCTGATAAGAATTCAACATATTTTTCACTGATACAAAGCTGCACTGTTTTTTTTGTGCCATATACTAATTATTCGTCGATAGCTGCCGTATGTGGAATACCTCAGATGTCATTAACTCAGGTGCTGTTAAAACATGTGCCCAATGTGGATCATTAGTGTTTCCTGAAAGATTAATAGACGCCCAGATGTGAGAATGGGTATATGAGGGACATGAAAGTTGCAAACTACGTTTCTGTTGTTTCGGTTGAACACACAGGCTGATTCCAGCAATCACAATCTTCAGATTTACACGACAACCTAAGGACTTTTTCAATACAGCTGAAAAATAAATCTTCTTATTCAAACTACAGTCGTGGTCCGGAAACGGAATGTAGGTGAAGCAATCCGGAATTAATTTTCATTATCTAGTTCATCTTATGCGCGTTATATTTGCGTTACTAATGGCGTTTTAGCGTGTTTTTAAGCTATATTTAGCAGCCGAAAGCAGCCAAGTATAGCACGTTCTCGTTACACCATCTTACATAATAGAACTAGTGGTTAAATTGAGTTAATCTTAATAAGAACCGTATCAAATGGCTGCTATACTCAGAAGCGTGATGTTTCGGTAAATTCGTGTTTCGATTTGAAGTGTTTGTGTTCTGATTTGAAATAGAGCTCCTTCGTATGTAACGTGTAATACGTGGGACACTCAGAAAGTTTTGCGAAACTAAAAAAAATTGTTCTATACGTACATATATTTTTATTAAATCTTTTCAAAGTACTTTCCACCAGCCTCTATACAAAGATTCATGCGCCTAAACCAGTTTTCAAAACACTTTTTCCAGTCCGCCGCAGACACCTCGTTTACAGCCTGCTCGAACGCAGCCAGCGCATCTTCCGGCGACGAAAATTGTATCCCTTTGAGCTGATTTTTTATTTTTGGGAATAAAAAGAAGTCACACGGTGCTAGATCAGGGCTGTAAGGAGGGTGACCCAGGAGTTTGACTGGCGTGCTGTCCAGGAAGTCCCTCGTTTTGAGTGCGGTGTGCGCAGGTGCATTGTCGTGGTGGAGCAGTAGCCCGCGGAGCCCTGTGTTTGGTCGCTTGTTGCTTATAACAGAGAAAACTTCTGGCAAACATTTGGTAGTATACCATTCGGCATTAATGCTTCTTTGATCCCGTAAGGGAATTGATACCAAGTGGCCAGTCAAATTAAAAAAGCTAGCGATCAAAATCTTACCCCCGCTTCTAGATCGCTTCACTTTGGTAGGCGTTGGCTCATTTTGAAACACCCAAACAGTCGACTGGCGCTTGGTTTCTGGGTCGTATTGATAAATCCAGGACTCATCACCTGTAACGATGTCGTAAACACGCCGAGACGAGCCTGCTTCAAATTTGTTAAGCATATCACGGCACCATTCCACCCGGGCCTGCTTCTGAGCATCGGTGAGGTTGTGCGGCACCCAGCGTGATACTATCCTCCTCACGCGAAGATGGCTGTGTAGAATCTCGTGAACGCTTCCCGATCCAATCTTCAATATGTGTTGAATCTCCTGATATGTAATTCGCCTATTGTCTTGGATTAAATTTTTCACTGCTAGCACGTTTTCTTCGGTAACAGCCGTCAAAGGGCGACCGCTTCTTTCGTCATCCCCCAAAGTTGGTCGACCGCGCTTGAATTCGTTATACCAACGATACACGGTTGCCTTGGAAGGGCCTTCATCCATGAATGCCATTTGAAGTCTATCGTACGATTCATCCGGTTTCAGGCGACACTTGAAATCGTATAAAATCATAGCTCTAAAATGTTCCCGGCGCAGATCCATATTTCAGTGAGACACAATACTTTGAATTAACTCGCAAAAAATGTGGAGGGAAATTTTGAAATTGGAACTTACTTATTTTTACTTATAAATAATCATATTTTCGAAAAACATTATAACTGGCCAGTCTCCCATATATAAAAACTTTTTTTCGCAATACTTTCTGAGGGGCCTGGTAATAAAATTGATTACCTTAATTTTAGGTTTTTGAAAACAGTTAAACCAAGTACTTTTATAACTAATAATCTTAAATGTTCAATATAGAGTAGGAGACATAATAAAGCTAGGGCGAAAGGTTGGTGCAGAGTTTGCCAAAAGTGTGGATGTCACTAGTTTCTTTTGAGTTTTAACCCTGAAATGCATGATTTTTATTTTCATCTGAAAAAAATATATGTGGTTCGGGTTACGGTCAAGACACATAAAAAAAATATTTAAAAAAAAGTTATGAAAATCAAAAAACCCGACTCCTTAAGTAGCGAACTAAATTCCTGTTTACTAACAAGAAGAAAATCATGCTGTACAGTTGGAAAATACATATTCACGAGCTGGCTGACCAAAACCATAAGTAGCATCCTCCAACTGCACAGCATGATTTTCTTCTTGTTTGTTTACATCCTTTTAGTTTGCTACAGCAGTCTGGTTTTTTTGATTTTAATATCTTTTTAGATATCTTTTTTTTATTACTGTCAATCATATAATAGGTATATATTTTTGTAATCACCACTAAAAACCCTTCATTTTGATACCACACTCTTTGGGTATGGAAGAAAAATTGGGAATCCCACAATATGGCGCACTAAATCTTCCATGTTTTTTTTTTAATTCACTTATCTGATAACACTTGTGCGGTCAAGGCCTATCAAACGATGTCTTAAGGCGGTTATACCTCAAGCAAAACGCCGCGCTAGCCGTTTTTCGTGCTGTTTTTAGGAGCTATCTACTCGTTATTTAAAAATAAATATCAACTAATAAAAATACATTAAATTTCTAAATATTATTGATTCTAAAATGGTCGTACACCTTTTTTTTTAAATAGGTATATGTTTCTCTAATCTCCTTCCAACAAAACCATAAAAAATAGACAATTTAATAACGATCATTTTTGTCGTATTTTTTTTTCAAAAGACTAAAATTCAATTTTATAAAGATTTTATTCTAAAATCTGGACGTATTCAGGGAGGTGACCATAAGCTCTTCGAGTAAGGTTATTTTGATTGTGCGAAATGTTTACCTATCTACAAGTCATATACATCTGTCCCTTATTGTACCCCAGATCTTTGGAGGCCACGTCCGGACGCGTCTGTAGGAGAGTAACAATTTTGATACCCTGCACGTGGACCCTGGGTGAAGGTAATGTAGGTTTCGACTGATGACTAGTGACTACCCACCGGGCTTAGAAATACCGCCAAGTGGCCCAGCCGTGTCGGTGTAGCCAACTATCGAGGTAGCTTTTCCACTACAGGCACACCAGCCTGGCCCGCGCTGCCATTGACGTATCGGGTGACTATTTACGGAGGGTAGCGGGAACCGAGGCACGGTGCGCCGCTGGTCGACCGCAGGTAGCTAGGCCGCAAGTAGTGTGGCAGCCACACATGAAAGGCTACGCCGCTAACTGTCGAAAAATCCCGGCATCCACCATCGTGCTGTTTGCCAACCGGATGGGAGGTCCGATGAGCATTCCCAGGGGGCTTGGGCATCCCCGCAGTCTTCAGACAAGTGCCCCAATGATGGCGTCCTTTTAGGTTTTATCTCACTTCCTTCTTTTCTTCACACACTCTTACCAATGCCATGGCAAAAATAAGACATGAGATTAACAACCGGCAGCACACCCACTCATACAAAATCCACCTCTCCAATATCAGAGGTTTATACTCAAACCTCGTTGGAGTGCACCAGATCATCCTCATAAGCATGTACTTATATTGTATGTTGTTTTGTGACACCAAAACAGTTTTTCTTTCTTTCTTTCATCACCATCATCACCGGCTGAGAAACTGACTCCATTTTTCCTTTCAGAGACGCAGGTAACAAGCCCGACAGATGTGTCGTACCTGTCCTACCCAGAATTTATCCTGGAGCTCAACTTTAAACCACGAGAGACGACATTTGCTATAGGTGTCTCCGTAACCTTGAGGACTCCAGGTTCACAACACTTTGGGCTCTGGTCGACACGGGGCTGGATAAAATTATGTATGCTCGTATCTACCATTTACACAGCGGTGATCAGAAGACGACCAGGCTCACACAGTACCAGTACCTCAGTGAGGCCGCTGATGCGGCTCAGCAGCGGTAGCCTTTTGCGCAATGTGATACTGGCGGACTTTAGCCATTTGCTTGTTCAAATTTTGTTTTATTTTCGCAATTTCGTCACTCTCCGAAGGTATATCTGAAAACTGCTCCATCGCCGTGTCAGAAAACTTCTTTGCCATAATCAGATTAGAAATAAATCAAACCTATTCGAATATACAAATGTGAAGTAATGCATGGGTTTCCATAACTAGAACGTTTAAAGAAATCTATATCTTAGTACATAAATATATCTGAAAATATTATTTAAATCAGCTTCTTTCATCACCGCTCCGACCTACTGGAGCCAGCACCACTGTCCCGACTCACTGGGACATCATCACCGCTCCGACCCACTGGAGCCAGCAACTCTATCCCGACTCACTGGGATATCATCACCCCGACTCACTGGGGCACAACTGCAGACAGTTCCGACTCACCGCGAACTCTACGACTTCCGGTTCCGACTCACTGGAACCAACCTTCCACTGGCCAGGCACACATCACAAGATGTACGGACGACTCAACCTAACTGCTATCGACCTCCGGTCTCCGGAGGGGAGTGATGTAGCGGCACCGACGCCGCCACTTACGAACGAATGACATGACGTCACACAAATCCTGCATCGCGCAAGCAAAGTTTTCGGCGCGATTAGAACACATACAACAGTCCGACAACAACCGTTGGGCAGTTGCCCGGACCAGACACAACACCCGTCTGGTCGGAGGATCCTCCCTTTTCTATGGAGGTTTGTGGGACTTTACACCCTGTTCCACCTACCCCCAAAAGTGTATATTATATGCGCTATTTTCAATAAGTACGAATAACTTTTTTTCCTTGTTAGTTTGCATCAATGACTGAAATTTTGAACGAACTACTTTGTCACCGATAACTAACACTATCTAGGGATATTGATATTACTGGTATTATAGTTGCTAGGTTTGTAAAGATTCGTCCGGCAGCCAACATGTGTCGCTAAATTCTCCTCACCGATAACTGCTCCTAATAATCTTGGTTGTCTCACATTTATGGCACTGTATGTAAATGCTACATTATAATCAAATATCTGACGAAGACCGAATAAATTAACTGAGGTCCAAGGCAGCAAAGTAGAAAACTTGCTACCAGCTCAATTTGTTAGGTTAAATAATATAATTTGAAGGACTTAAGAAAATGCAAACAAAAGCTTAGCAGAAGTATGCAAAACTTCTAATTATCCAAGTTCAAGTAAATACATTTTACGGTGTTCTTAACAGCGATGATACAAAATAACCGAGGAGACATTCTCTCTTTAATCTTCGTCCGGTGACTTATTATCAAGATATATCAAAGGATTTCAGACGCTAACAGAAAAACTTGACGCGGAAAAAGTCTTTATATCTTTGTGTTCTTTTTAGATTAATATTTTGTGCTTAAATTCGTTAGCAAAGTCTGCCTAGATGGATTTTATATAAACAATATCTGAAACATATTTTTGACTTTATACGTTTTTTTAGGTGCACTGACGTTTTAACGAATTAACTAAGTAATGCCTGTTTATCTATCTATTCTCATCTTAGAATTTAATAGTCTGAATATGTTATTACTTTAATTCAGTATTCCTATAGCCATAGCCAGTTGCTCGTGCATTGGCCTCCTATAATACCCAAATGATTATATTTACTGATACGTATCGTATCACAAAACATTCGTGAAAGTATTGCGGGCGAAAGCGTTTACTGTTTCCATTGAGATATCAACCAATTCTATTTCCAATTGTAAGTAGTTCCAGCCGTTCGCATTTTCAGAAACTATAATGATTTCATTGTTTATATCTCAAACTAATAAAATTAGTTCCGTGTTGAATACGAATATTCAATCCGTATGTTTTCCCGGTTGTTCTTAGGCAGGCCGCCACCCGGCCGGTTGCAGTGTCGTTGCTTCGTAGAATGATAAAAAAAATAAAAAGTAGGGAGTGTGTAAATAAATACAAGGCGCGTGCTATTTGTAGCGAGGCGCGTGCGCGAGCGCGACGTATTGCCCGACGCCACAGAATCGCTCGTCACAGATAAGACATCACTGGAATAGTGACGAATACCGCACGCTACGAGACTGCGCTAAAAATATTTGATTAAATAGAGCGTCAGATTTCAGCGAAATAGATTCTGCAAATTCTTACTTGGCTGTTTAGGAAGCTTAAAGCTGTCTAAGCTCTTCTCTGTCACGTAATTGCTCTATTAGTGTTCTTTAAAAGTCGTAGAACAGCTTTTCTTCCTGATTTCAAATGTTCCCCCCTCAGATTTTAAGGTACAGTCCTGTCTGGCATTTTATAATCTTTGTAGACTTGTGGTATTGTCCTTGTCATCGCCCTGCAGCTAAACGGCGAAATGCATTCCATCTGATTCCGCCCAATACCACTGAGACCAAGCCCGTATATTTTTACAAGCTCAAATACGAAATCTATTATCACGATGACAGTTTCAGAACGAACGGTACATTTGGTAATCCAGAACAATCCCAAGAACAGTTAATATTCAAGATGCTTACTTTCTGCTTAATTTTTATTTGGATGAGATCTACCTACTTCCAGTTTCAGGAAAGCTGTGCTGTATTGTAAGCTGGAAACGGCTTATCTAATAATTAGTGTCACTGTCAGTGAATGACCAAGGAGGCCGTGGTACGGGAACGGGAACCAGGAGGCGGGGAGGCGAAGCGCGACGCGGCGGCGGGCGCGGGCGGCCGGCGCGGCGTCGCGCCGCAGTCCGCGCGCCGTTCCTCCGCCGGCTCGTCGTGTGCCGCCGCGCGCCCCCACGCACGCGAATCTCGCCTTTGTTTATTGTTGGACGCGCGCTCATACAGCTGTTCCTAGTGCTGCACCGCGACTTGCCGCAGTGCTGTTCTTTTCAGTGATTTCGTTTAATAAGTGCACATTCTGTGGTGTTTCTGTGAGCTGTGAGTGTAGATGGGGCTAACGGAGCGGCCCTAAAGCTGCGGCCGCTGTGGTGCGTACCATCATCTCTGCCTAGCTCGCAGGCTGTGAGCGGCTCGGTCATGGCGGCCACGGCCCGCCGCGAGATAGACACGGGCGAGGAGGACATCGCCGCTATCGCTAAACAGATATCAGATCATGCCGAAGCCATTTATCAGACTTGGAAGGCGCGTGGCCTCGCGCCCACGGAAATATTGTCGTGCAGGCCCACGCCTGGCCTCAAATTGGCAGAGAGTCTGAGGACAAAACCTAGGCCAGAACCTAAACCCGAAATAAAACAGAGACCCGATATTAGACAGGTTCATCGCCCGGACGCGGCGAGGGAACAAAGAGCAGACGTCCGAAGAGAACAGAGACCCGACACCCGCCGCGAAAGTTTCGAGCCCGAAGGAGAGACCATAGAGGTTATGCTCCCTCCGGACCTGGTGCCGGAGCGGAACGGCACAACAGGCGCAGGCGCAGGCGCGAGGCGGGCTGATCCCGCTGCCATGCGGCTGGAGGTCGCCCTTGAGGAGGAGCGCCTGCTGCGGGCGCTGCGCACGGGTGGCGTGGTAGCCGAGCGCACCGCGGAGCGACCGGACGTTGTGCCACCGCTGTCACTGGTGGACTACGCCAAGAGTAGGTACCAGGATAGGCTGGAGACAGGTGCGAGGAAGCCGGCCGCTGGCGCCAGTGGCGAACGCCGGGCGTCCCTGGGCTCGCATGTCACGGAGGCTCGCTCTAAGTTTGAGGCGCGAGCTAGGCGTGCGTCCAGCGCCGGAGCCGGTGAGCCCGCCTCCGCAGCCGGCGGCGTGACGCCAGTGCGTCCGTTCCTCACGCGTGGCTCAGTAGCTGAACGTGTGCTTATGTTTGAAAAATGTCCAAGTGAAGCCACACTTGAGCTAGCCAAAAGAAAATCTCCAGCAGCTACCACTTGGCGGGGACCACACGATGTCATCAATAGAGCACAGGTGAGTTAAAGCCGATGTCCTCTAGATTGTGGTTGTATGTTTTATTAACCACGCTGTCAACTCTTCTTGGTAAACATAATAAAACGACGAGAGGGTAAAGTTCAGCCAGGCGAGAACTAAAACCAGGGGCAGGAGCAAAGCAAACAGTAATTATTTGTGCGCTGCTTGACGTTTGTTGTCGCGTCACAGACGCAGCTCAAGCAGAGGGTACGCGGCTGTGAGCGCGAGGTTAGCTAGATATACGTGTGCAGGTTCGCCGGTGTTATTTGTGTACTTATCGCGATTATTTTGAGATTTAAGTACACAGTGACATCAGCTGCTCTATTCCATGAAGCCATTTGTGAAACATGTTACTCGTATGTTGACGATGTGTTATATTATATTATGCAAACATCTAAGTAAAATGTTTGACATGATTTGCACAAAAACGTGTGTGTTGTTTAAATGAGATAGAATGTATTGCAAGGCACTCCAATAAAATTGTAGGTAAACGTTCGACTTCGTCCATAATGAGCATGAACAGAAGGCCACGAGCAAATACCACTCATATCTTCCCACTTCTGATATTCGCGCTATGTTTTATTTGTACTGTTCAAATAGTTGCTTCATACGCCTTCGCAGTTTCAGAAGCTTCTGCTAATGTTAAAAGATGACAAAATTAAGATTTGGTGATAGAATCCCATGTGTCGGATGTATAGATAGCGTTCTATCGATTAATGTAAGCAATGACAAATCTGAAGAGCTTGTCGAATAGAATGAGTCCTGGACTGGTTCATTACCAGCCCAGTTCGATGTTATTTAATCATCGAGCGCAGCGTGCTCTGATCTACTAGCTGAACGTATGTAAGTGTATTGTACGAGTCGGTTAGTTGCATTTTTGTCAATTTGCCAATTTGTTCCTCGTTGAACAGGGACCACGATGCCATATAACGTGCTCATAGATAGACTGAGCATTTAGAACATTTTATTGTGTGTGTATTTGTCAAAGCGAAACAGTGTCCCTGTCCAGTCATATTCAGTGTAATTGAGATTCATCACAGTTGTTTATTATCCTTAGGTTGTGTGTGTCATCGAGGCTAAATGTGTGGATTTTCTAGGGATTTCACAATGGCAATTGAATTTAAATTACTCTCGAATTAAAACTTTAACTGCTGCATTCTGCGACTTTTCTCAACATTTATTAGAAAAAAATCGCCCGTAGAAACAAAACAATTACGAATATTAAGCAAAATAAAAGGTTGTTATTCTATTTTCCTCAATCAGAAATGATTTTAAATATTGATGTAACAGGAAAATTCAACTAAAGCAATCGTTAAATAGTTCAGTTATCCTCAAAGCTATATTAACTCCACAGAGGCAGGTCAATAAAGAAATGCCACAAAATGTACGCTGAAAGTTTATAATTCGTGAGGTGTTGTCTAAACACGCGTTTTCGTATGACCGTTACATTTATAAACGCACGTGGAATCATAAACAACGACAAGCAGGATACGAATTCGAGGTATTCGTGTCACAGAATAAGGTGCAGCACCCAGCACATACATTTTGTTACTATGTTCAGAAATTGGGACATCTCCTTTCCAACAACCATCTACAGCAAATGTCCATAACACATTGTATATTTCTAAACGGAAAGAGATTGTTCACCTCGTCAAACTACTACGGCCACAGAAAAAAATAGTGTTCCAAATTTAAATCCGACGAAACGGCGGGAATGGCTTGGCTGACGCCCAGCAGCGTTAGCCGATTAGAGCCGACCGACATCCGAATGCATCCGAACGATGCCGGGGCAGAGGAATATAGATTCATCAGTATAAATCTCTACAGCTTCATCGGATTCTTTTCCATTCTATGTAGGTTATGAGAATTGCGTGAATAAAATCACAGGAAACCAAAACTGCAGTATCACCTACATAATATAATCGGTCGGAAATGGTCGACAAATTGGGCGGAAGTGATTGTTCACAATCATAGCAGTTGCGTATGACATAGGTGTCGTGCGAGACTGTTCGTGCAATCGTCGGTAATTGGGACGTCGTGTTGTGCAACATGTTGCGAGAATGAGAACAGTTCCAAATGTCATGAATCCAGAACAATTGCGTTTTATCTCGCACGTGTCGTGTCGAGCACGTCGATAAATTGTTTCCCACTGACGTTTTCTTTGAACACTGAAAATATTGCTCGATAAACTAGAAGCGATGTCTGAATTAAGATAACAATATTTAAAATACAAACAGCAGCCAACAGCTGCTGTACTATATGGTCATATTCGATACTATCTCTCCTCATTACTATTCATGCAAATAATTGCCGCAAAATTGTGGCTTTGCCAACTCCGTACGTTACATCCATGCTGAGAAGTCAATGCCTCTATTAAATAAAAGAGTTGGTCCTTCCGCATACATATTTTCTTTCCATCAGTTGGCAACTGTCTAGCGAGAGGGTTATAAATAAACATGAACCGATTAGGTCCCTATGTGGTGGGTACGGAGCAGAAACTTGTCCGGAGCGATAGTATAGTAATAAAAGTTGATTTGAAGTAGTTAGGCTAGTCAGCGAAGGACTCAAGGCCGATGGTCGCATGTTCTCACGCGACGCTGGGCTGGAGGAAACAGTAATAGTGCGATATGTTCGGACAACTCTAGTTAGTGTCGTTAACTTTCTTTATTTATTGTGGTGAGTTCAGGAGTCAGATAGCGGTATGAGGACAGATTGACATTCCTATTACTGCATAAGTTCTGGTTCCACATGTGGCTAAAAGTCTGCAAGAAAGGTCTTCCTTTTCACAGTTTATGATTGTCCATTACCAATTCGCAATTTCATCAGACTATTATACCCAGATTTTCTCAGGAATTCCGTATGTTTTCAGTCGCCAGACCGAAATGTAAACACTGCCGAAGTGTCAAAAGTTACCAGTGTACGATGTTTTTTCTAAACGAACCTCGTTCAACTCTACGAATTTAAAGAGAAAGTGTTTGGTGTAGCGATAGTGATCTTATAGCAGCGATTATGTAGAGATAATATTATGTTAATTAGTATTACGTATAACGTTACCGACATTACCATAAGTGTTTTAATCGTTATCTTGGACGGTAACGTTGAAGGTAACGTTCTACGTAGCTATGTTATGCTGCTCATGGTCTGTTAGGTTCAAAAACGTTCTGTTCAAGTTGCTACTATAGCACCTTTTTGTATTATTAAAGTATTATAGTTGTATTTATTATTTGTTTCACGTTCAAAATAACGAAAGTTCTTTGCAAAAATCTGTATTTTGTATTTCGCATTGTGTTTTGTTTATTTTCTTCATTATGCTGTTGTATACGCACACTCTTTTATGTAGAAACTTGTAACAGTCTTGTTCGTTAATTTGGAGTACAAGAAACGGCCTTTAAAACTTACACGGCCGTTTTATCACTTGTGAAGTTCTCAGGGAGGGACGTTTCATTGGCGTGCCATGAAATCAAGTTAAACTATGAGTGCACAAGTTTCACTCTTCGCGATTGTGTGGCGGGTTTACAACTTGGCGTCACGTAACATTTAGTTAAGTTTGTCTCTAAGCCGACACGGTCCGACACTTGTATGCAAACGAAAGTTTCAAGTTAGTTTTGTCCTTTTACAAATCTAAAATACAAATTCTTGTATTTTTTTGTCAGCCATCGTAAACTCTTGTTTAATTGTAGATTAAACCTTTTACTGTCACCATAACTATGTCTTTTATACACATTTAATTTATTTCCTTACGTTCCAATAAAAATAACAACATATTAATGTCTTACCAAATCGTATGTAAGACCATCGATTTAGTATGTTTTCGCTAAGTAAAACATTTGCGAATCAAAAATCTCCAAAACAGACGGAAATAATAAAATAATAATTATTATTTCTGACTATAATCAGTCCGTCTGAATCACTAGTCGGTCACGTAACAGCACCTTGTACCTACACTAATTTAATCATAATAAGGTGATATTAAAGTACAATATGAAATGTTTTATGTGTGAAGGTGAGATGAAACTAACGACCGTAACTTCATTTCAATTACATATTCCGCTTCTGGTTTTAATTTAACAAAATGGCCTCCGGACGATATTTTTTTTACCTTTTGCGTGGAATTCTCGAAGTTTATTGATTAAAAATATATTTGCAAGATTTTCAATGCTAAGAGTCGTTTGCCGCGTTTTCTTGAAGAACCTGCCTCAATTGAGTTCACGAGGGCAAATATTATTATTTATTTTATACAACTAGTCATTACAAGGAAAAAAATATTTTTGTTTCAGCGAAATTATGATAGAGTTAAGTCACGCAATTCCGACTTATAATAACTGAAGCTTTAATATAATTTATAGGTCGTTACACTGTTGGAAGGTGGAATAATAATTAATGAAAACAGTAAACAAATTATTATATTATATGAATAATAATTTTGACTGTATTTAGGTACTTAAATGTAAGTACTGGGTAGAATAGGTAAAAGCACTTGTTCTGTAATAAAGCCATTGCCAGTATGAATATTCTATGATAATATTCAGCCTATTAGAGATTAGATAGTGTTATCAGTAACCTATATTTCGATTACAAGATACATGTTTTACTAATGTACGTCAATGACCGATATAGCCTGACAACATCGTAATGGACGGTTGACGGCTTCTCTTGATGTTCTCATAAGTGATATTAATAAGAAGCTTCTGCCCGCGGCTTTGATTGCGTGAAAAGTTTTTTATTTTGCCAAGGGAGCCTACTACCGGGTAAAGTGTATCCCAAATCCAAGAGTTTAGAGTTACTATCTATGTACCTACATATTATAATTTATTTTTAAGTATCTATATTCTAAATATTTCTTATACCTATTTATTATAATCTAAAGTCTATCTATCTCTAGTACCTACCAAATTTCTCTTATGTTTAATATTTGTATTCTTAATTTAGTTCCTTTAGTATTTTTTTAGTAATTAATATAAAGCATTTTTCTCTTGCAACAAACTTATATAACTTAATTTACATGTTTTATTTTAATTTCTTAATCCTGATTTTACTTAAGTTAGATATCTATGATTTATAATAAGTATGTAAGAGTGATGAGCTTATTACTAATATTTAAAGAAAAAACAACAAATACCCCTCCGCCGGTGTAGGCCTGTTCCAAAGAATCTCAATGTTTTCTATCTAGGGCTGAATTCATCTAGCCTGGGCCAGCCTGGCCCATTTTAGATAAGCAAGAGACATAGTTTTTTCAAAATCACTTCAGCGGATTAGACCTGAAAACGTAACACACACAGATAACTTTCGCATTAATAAAATTATAGTATGTATTGAATAGTTCTTGATTATATTGCAACCTTTTCGTGTTATTTTATTGTGCATTGCATGACGTATCAGGCATTATGTCATCGATAGAAGCGTTAATGCACGTCTGTATTTTAATAGACTTTTTCCTTATACTATATAAACATTACTTCTATATGTGTATAGGTTCAACGTGCATCATACTTCTAATAATAAATAACCTATAATGATGTTTATAACCGAAATTATAAAGAAGATTGTCCACAAGTGCCGTGCGACTGAAGCCTTGTTATGTAAAAAATCTGAAAACAAACGAAACGTTAGACTGTGTAAATTGGAAAGACACAAACAATAGTCATATGATATTGTTTGCAAAACATTTTCCTGTTCTATTTAATTCTGTAAATTGTGTTTACGTGACTGTTTGCATTATAATTAAGTCATACAGCTCATACACGATCCAATCACGCAATGTACGAGGGCGCAAAAGCGCTAAAATTTAAACTACAATTTACCGTAGTAGGTAAGTATGTAAACATTACATAAGATTATACCAAATTACACAATTAAGTGACATGAGAAGTTATCTACCAGGTTAGAAAAGAGAAATTGCGGGGTTCGAGGTTGCTAGGTACTGTAAAAAGATGACATTCCCCTCCAAATTCAAACTCTCGTAGTTTAGAGAAATTCTGTCGTCTTCAAATAATAAGTACTTATGCGTATTAGCGCTAGGATACGAATTGATTCCTGAAATGATGTTATTTTACGAGTTAAGTTAGAAATTATCCAAAGGGATCGTAGTCCCGGGATGAAATGTATCCCATGTCCTTCTCCAAAGTCCAATCTATGCCCATACAAAAATACATCATAATTGCATAAGCTAGAAGTACCCACATATTTCTTACTAAACCTTCTATTTTACTATGGTAGAGTACGACTATAAGTAGCTAATTTTTAATATCCGATTAGCATGGAAGAGAGATCAGAGTCGATGTGAAAACTTTCAACTATCTAATCAATATCATAACCGAACACATGTTCTCATTACGTAACAGTAATCTGAACGATTGTCCATCTTATTATCTATGATTAGATTTAATTAGATTTATGGCTTGTCTAAACAAATTGAGTGATGCTGGTATGTGTGGGACTTTCCCTTCATCCTTATTGGAAGTTTGGTAGAAGATTACTGCCCGATTGTTGACTAAATCCATAATTAGTTAAAAGTAACGCTCTTCGATTCTAAAGTGGCGACCACGAAGAAGACGCAGCTTAGGAAAGCCTCTCACAAGGTGAAACCGATGACTTTGAAACGATGCTAAGGGGAGACACATTATATCCAGCAGTGGACATCTTTCAGCTGAAATGATGTCGATGATGAACGCTCTTGTATCAAAAACGAAACAAAAACTCATAGGTAAGTCTGAACTGAGCATAGGGACTCCTTTCAGTAGTAATTCAGAAGTGTTTGCATGTAAAATCACTTCCATAAACTTTTCACACTGTTATATAGGAATTTCAAAAAGTTACGATTGGTCTAGCTAGGATGATACAATACGTGCTTAATGTCTCTGTAGTGGTCACCAGCCTGCTTGTCTACGTGATGAATATTTTTTTTTTCCTTTTTGGTTTGCTGTGTCCTGCAGTGGCTATCAATCATGCATCGCAGCGTGTGACGCTTGATTGATTGGGTAGACAAGAGTAGCTATAGCTATGTCTAGTTGTCTACTCTATAACAATTGTTTTATAACTGTAATGGTTCCGATTTTGTCAAAGGCCTCTCGTACGTAAAAGTAATCGTTGTAGATAATGTTAAGTCATTAGTACAGGTTTCCTTACGACGCGGACGATGTAGTCTGATAACTTATATTTGCAGCGCTTAGAGCCTACTTATTTAAAATTTAGAATAGTAGTAGGTAGTATTTCTTTATTAAGGCTACAACATAAATTATTCTAGATTATTTTGGGCATACTATGGTTTCCTACTTTTAGGAAATGATTGCTATATGAATGAAGTTATATCCTACAAACAATAATATTAATTTGCTGACTGGCACTAATTGTAGCAAGGTTGTTGCCAGCCCAATGTTCTCAGAACCAACTAATGTACCGTCCCTCTAGAATTCTGTTTTAATGCATCCCAAAATTACATTGAAAATCATTGGTTTCAAACCTGACTAAATTCTAGTTTGGGTGGCGAGTCCGTAACTTCCAAATCCGAGTTGCTACGGAGATTAAAATAGTGACGGTTCTATCATGCTTTCACTTTCACACGTCTGTGGGCTGTTGCATAAGTGATTATTTTATTAAAGTCACCGTACTTGAGTTATGGGATGCTGGTAACATTTAATGGTTCTTATTTAATATCTGTGTGGGCATCATTGTGTACGTTTACTTTAATAATGAACAATGAAATTGAAATCGCATAGTAAACATTTGTACTATTGTTTATTATTCTCTCTATGAGTTATCCAAGATGTTTACTGTCACTGTTGTCATCTTAGTCTTCAGCATCTATTGATGATCTTTTCTAAGAAATTCTGGTTTCCACAGTTGAAAGTGTCGAGTACCTTCTCTTAACAGTGTCTGAGTAAGTCCCAAGGGGGTAATTCAATATCGCAAGTCAGCGCCCCCGTCTGTTTTGTAGTGTTCACAAACAGCACGTGATGAAAATTTGGCGTTCCATTTCTCTGGAGGCTAAACACCAAATCTTGTAAAACTTAGTTCACATTGAATGTTCGCGGTAGCAAAACTTTAACAGTCACAGCCAATGATATTCAAATAACAGATATATTATAAGCGCGCGCTTTGTGAAGACTCGAATAGGACACAATTGTGACCTTTATTCTTTAGTTTATGTCACGATAACGAAGCCTTCGTTGAAACAAGAACAAAATAAAAAATGCCATCGTGTGTATTTAGAAAGTGTACCAATTATGATACCAAAGTAAATAAAACAGAAGGGATCTCATACCATAATGTGAGTACGCAATACACCTCAATTTACTAATTTGTTTCATTTTTTTTCCTAATATTCTGATATTTGGAGTGACAAACACTAGTTGTCTCTTTTTTTCTTGTTGGTTTTATCAAACCATCCCTTTCGACTTGTAGTGAAATGTCAGATGAATGAAAAGTGTGTATGTATGCTGCCGCTGCTGCGCGGAACACTTTTTTCAATTGTTTTGTGAGTGTATACCGTATCCGTTTATTTGAATATCATTTGTCACAGCATTGATTCATTTTATATATCAATGAGTCAAAGACTCCATTTATTTTGATATTTTGAGAAAGCATAAAAACAAAAACAAACGAAGATCATTATAGGGGCCAAAGTACCATAAAGTGTTGTCTCGTTCCAAAACCAAATCCTGCCGTTTCATAAGTTGCCAGTGGCATACATTTTAGTGGTCCTAAAAATTCCCGCCACATCCCTCGTTCGTAAAAAGAGTTCGGAACATTATTTGCCAAGGCACAGGTAAGCAAGCGAGTGCCTGCTTCAATCTCAATCGATCAATATTTTATTAGTGGTTACATTTTCTGTCGTCTTGGTAAACATGTGGAACATGCTAATGTATATAGAGTACATCTTGACATGAATATGCATATTTGTTGACAGTATACAATGTTTTAACTTGTATTCTCACTGTTCTGGTGCTAATAGGTTTGCAAAAATTACAATTGTTAAAATTACCCATCTATTTAACTTTTTTACTGCAAACATATTTTTCATGAATTTTACTCAGTTGTCGTCGGTGTTATTTTCAGTGTAAGTACTACCTACATGGAAAATACATCCACTGTTACAATCATAGTTGTTATGCCACATCCGTAATTGATTAAAAGCTTGTTTTCTACCAAGGGATTTCACTTTTAATTAACACCACAGAACGTCGGAATTATCGCGAATCTCCGTATAATAAGTCTTTAATTACTGTTTGATTCATCAAAGAAACAACCTTGACGCGAATTTAAAATTAGGAACTAAAAAATACTAGACACCGTAAATAGCGTTTTTATTAATGTTAATTACTGTCTAGCTTCGAAAATAATTGAATTATCATTTCCGTAATCACTTATTAGGCAAAATGTGGATCCTGAATCGATGACTTTGAAACGACTTTTCGTAAGGTTTTGCTCTATCATCGGATCCGGCCATTGGTGTATGATGGTACGTTTGTCATGCACACAGTGGCTGATGCTGGCCATATTTTTGCTGTTATTTAGAATTAACTGTACCTACTTATTTAATAGACCATAGTATCTAACTAAGAGTATGTCAGAAACAATGGAAGTCTTTCGCCGCATTTATATTCAAGTAAGTAGTAGGAGTTGGTCTTACGTCAATCAATCTGCCTAGCCTTTTCCCAATTATGTTGAGGTCGGCTTACAGTCTAACCGAACTCAGGTGAGTACCAGTGTTTTACATAGAGCGACTGCCTATCTAACCTCCACAACCCAGGGCAAGAAGAGAGATCTCAAGCTTCTGGCTACCCGTAACGACTGTCAAAGATCTTCAAATGACAGCCAGGACCAGTGCTTTCCGAGGCACGGAGTAAATCTCGGTGTGTTGAAATAGTCTCCCATCCACGGACCGACCTCTTCAAGCGTTACTTAACCTTGAAGATTGACCCGTGCGGCTGTTATTATTTAGCCACGAGCTCCTCGAGAAGTAGGTCTTACGTAAGTTATAAAAATGTGTTAGGTAGAAGATCAAAATGTCGTAACAAAAGTAGCCCGTTACGGCCTCATTAACTTCGACTGAAACTGGCAATTACGTTGTTTGCAGGTAAAACAGCGTCATTAACCATTCTCTCATCCAATTCCTGAAATAAATTAATGTTATCCGTACGATAACGAATTGTGTTGAATCTTTATTTAACTAATGTGATGAAGAAGTAAAATTGGATGTTCGTTTGTTTGTTTATACATCGTCATCATGCCCAGACCGACGGAGCATAGGTCTCTCTTTTCATCTGCCAATTCCCACGTTTTTGTGCATGTGCAAACCTCATCCAGACTTTATGTTTGCATTAGATCTGTGAAATTAGTTACTGATCGAAAGCCACTCTATTGCACAAATTCTGAGGAACATGACATGGGAGTGAAGTCGCGGCACAAAGCTAATCAAATTATTGGTAGGTACCTACTTATACGTAAGCGGTGGTAAAACACATTTTTACTCAATGTCACGTTTTTATCTTACTAAAGGAGCCTCATTATTTGAACAAGTGATTTGATGTCATTAGGCAGTGTTAATTGCGAAACGAAATAAGCTGAATTGTGACGCAGTTACTACGAATAATATACTTACAACTAGGTAGAGTTCAGTTGCCCAAGGCTACTAAAATAAATCAACACGGAATGTATTCTTAACACAAAATAACGAATAAATTAACACTTTTATTGTGAGTGGTGTCACTCAAATGTCTGTTGTTTAGTCAAAAACATCAGTTTGAATGGAGACGTCATAAAAATATAGACGCCTGAAACTTCTCGTGAAACATAAAATATGGCGGGCAAACATCTTGAGAACGAAATATTTTATCTAGTTACAGTTTTATTTATATTTTGCCAATACGTGGGACACTCAGAAAGTTTTGCGAAACTAAAAAAAATTGTTCTATACGTACATATATTTTTATTAAATCTTTTCAAAGTACTTTCCACCAGCCTCTATACAAAGATTCATGCGCCTAAACCAGTTTTCAAAACACTTTTTCCAGTCCGCCGCAGACACCTCGTTTACAGCCTGCTCGAACGCAGCCAGCGCATCTTCCGGCGACGAAAATTGTATCCCTTTGAGCTGATTTTTTATTTTTGGGAATAAAAAGAAGTCACACGGTGCTAGATCAGGGCTGTAAGGAGGGTGACCCAGGAGTTTGACTGGCGTGCTGTCCAGGAAGTCCCTCGTTTTGAGTGCGGTGTGCGCAGGTGCATTGTCGTGGTGGAGCAGTAGCCCGCGGAGCCCTGTGTTTGGTCGCTTGTTGCTTATAACAGAGAAAACTTCTGGCAAACATTTGGTAGTATACCATTCGGCATTAATGCTTCTTTGATCCCGTAAGGGAATTGATACCAAGTGGCCAGTCAAATTAAAAAAGCTAGCGATCAAAATCTTACCCCCGCTTCTAGATCGCTTCACTTTGGTAGGCGTTGGCTCATTTTGAAACACCCAAACAGTCGACTGGCGCTTGGTTTCTGGGTCGTATTGATAAATCCAGGACTCATCACCTGTAACGATGTCGTAAACACGCCGAGACGAGCCTGCTTCAAATTTGTTAAGCATATCACGGCACCATTCCACCCGGGCCTGCTTCTGAGCATCGGTGAGGTTGTGCGGCACCCAGCGTGATACTATCCTCCTCACGCGAAGATGGCTGTGTAGAATCTCGTGAACGCTTCCCGATCCAATCTTCAATATGTGTTGAATCTTCTGATATGTAATTCGCCTATTGTCTTGGATTAAATTTTTCACTGCTAGCATGTTTTCTTCGGTAACAGCCGTCAAAGGGCGACCGCTTCTTTCGTCATCCCCCAAAGTTGGTCGACCGC
Source organism: Orthosia gothica (assembly GCA_949775005.1). Taxonomy (NCBI): domain Eukaryota; kingdom Metazoa; phylum Arthropoda; class Insecta; order Lepidoptera; family Noctuidae; genus Orthosia; species Orthosia gothica. The sequence goes on along the minus strand of OX459048.1, from coordinate 20,833,280 downwards.
GCTTGAATTCGTTATACCAACGATACACGGTTGCCTTGGAAGGGCCTTCATCCATGAATGCCATTTGAAGTCTATCGTACGATTCATCCGGTTTCAGGCGACACTTGAAATCGTATAAAATCATAGCTCTAAAATGTTCCCGGCGCAGATCCATATTTCAGTGAGACACAATACTTTGAATTAACTCGCAAAAAATGTGGAGGGAAATTTTGAAATTGGAACTTACTTATTTTTACTTATAAATAATCATATTTTCGAAAAACATTATAACTGGCCAGTCTCCCATATATAAAAACTTTTTTTCGCAATACTTTCTGAGGGGCCTGGTATAACTTTGCTAATACGTTTTAGATGAGCTTATAAGAGTTGGTACTTTAGCTGTAACTATATAATGCTTTTATCCTTTCTTTAATGGCAAGAGTTCGTGAAAGGTCGATTGAAAACGCAAAGCGGCGAAAAGCGGTTATGACAAACCAAATTGTTCATTAAAAAAAATAACACAGATTACCGGTAAACAACAAAACAGGAAAAATAAAATAGATAAATTAATCACAGGCTCACTGCATTCAAATAAGTACCATTCAATTACTGGTATTGCCATAACTCATAAAACGTATTCCGAGTATATTAAACGCTTGCAACAATGGCAGCTTACCGCCATACATCGCACGAACTAATATCCATAAACATGGAGTTTACACACGCTGATAATTTCCGCTAGGGTTCTAAACCCTTTCTAAATCGTTTTCCATAAACTAATCATATAAAATTAAAATTTTATTAGTAGCTAAGAGTGTTTTTGGAAGCTTACTTTTCATCAGTTGGTACCAGTTTTGCTGTCAGTTTGTCAATGCGCGACAAATTAACTTTGCGGTTAGACGAAGGTTTCGTTAGATAAGTGTCTGCCCAGATACGTAGTATAATTATTTTTATGAAACAGTCCTATTGCTTAAGGCGGTACCCCGAGCAAAACGCCGCGCAAGCCGTTTTTCGTGCTGTTTTTAGGAGCTATCTACTCGTTATTTAAAAAGAAATATCAATTAATTAAAATACATTAAATTTCTACATAATATTGATTCTAAAATGGTAGATTTCGTTTTTTTTTTAAGTTGCCTATATTTCACTAATCTTTTTCCAAAAAAAACATAATAAATGTGAAATAATTATTGATAGCATGCATGTCCTCGTAAAGTGTTAATTAATTATTTTTTGTACTAACACTAATGGATAGACAATTTAATAACGAACATTTTTGTAGTATTTTTTTTTTCAAAAGATCAAAATTCGATTTAATAAAGATTTTATTCTAAAATCTGGGCGTATTCACTACTGTAATTCATGCGCCACCAGTGCCGCTAGACCCTCAAGGTCGTTAGCGACAGTCGTCGTCTTAAGGACGAGAGGAGAGTTACTGGGACTCACTTGTTGTTTTGTTAAACGCCTGAACATAGAAGCGTTGTTCTGTTCTTAAGGTTTACTTCATTCAATCTATCTGCAGTAGTCACAAAATAGAGCTGTAAAATTTAATTCGTTATTAAGTAGGAAGCTTTATTAACTTTAAATATAGCTATAGCGTTATTTTCAGTTACGTACAGCCTTATTATACCGGTGGCGATGGCGTCAAAAGCGCACTCATGCTGCAAACACTAGCGGAAAGTAATTGACGACGAGCTTATTATACAGAAAACCGTTTTATTATTTACTGCTAATTATGTTTGCTTGTGACGCTGATTTTATCCTTTAATCTGATATTTCACTGTCTCTGAATGTTTAATGTTTGAGGTTCATTAACATCGAAGTGGCGCCGTTGTTATGTGCTGTCACTGTCACATGTCATTGACACTACAACCCGATGAAAATAGCAAATATTTATTCAAGCATAAATCTGCGAAGAGAAACATTTTTGTGTTGCTATTTTACAAAATATAGAGACATAAAATTTATGCTCTGGTTTGGAATTTTATGAATATTTTAGGGACAATTTAGCGGTTCATAAATTATTAATATCGGTGCGCCATCATCTCCCATTGTGTACTGGAGCATTAATCCATTAATGGAGCCTTTGAATGTCACCATTCGGGAGCCACTTATCATAAACAACCCACAAACTACATTAAAAAAGTGTGGAGCAAGGCCGAGATAAGCGGCAGGCATACATTACAAGCCATTAATATTAGTAAGAGATGAACGATATAGTGCTCATATTTATATAACAGTTTAGTTTTAGTCTGTGGTCTGCGGCCATTCTGAACTCAATCCATTTATTTTATCTAAATGGAGTCCGCAAAGTTGTGGTTAGAAAACTTAGTGGCTTATGTAAGAGATTAATAGTTTTTTAATAAAATGGAAAAGCACGATTTAATTAAACATGAATTAAGCATCTGTTTACTAGAAACGATCCAGTGAATGTTTTAAATTGTAAATTAGCAAGCGAACAGTTTTGATGCCATGTCTGTGAGGATTCTCATTTTAATAACTTGTTTTCTCAGTATTTGTTGATCTTGATCTTGATAAATAAAAATAATTTAGAAACAAATCGAGAATATCTTTAAATATAAAGTGGATGTTTTTGCGTGTTTGCAATGTTATTTGAATATCGCGACTGAGTGAAATTGATAGAGCTTATAGAGATCGGGCAAACACTGTAGATATTGGACAAAACATTCACATTCACAATAGTTTATTATTAAAAACAGAGGTATTAAACATTTAAAATAAGTTTCGCAAAAATGAACAAGAGTTCTGTGATGAAACTCACAATGTGGCTAACACAAACAATACCTAAGTTATACAAGTGTATTCATAAAAGGCCAGAATACTTCTGTAATTTGCAGAAAACATTCATGTTTTGAAAATGAACAATAAACTTATGAAAACACAAAAACAGTACAGAAATAAAATAGTCTGTAGGTATGTAGTGCGTACTGTGTAGTAGGTTAACTGTAGATACAGAAATAAATTATCTAGTAATGGCACTAACCTATAACTACTTTATTTTTGTCTAATATGAGCCACCCGTAGAATCTTTAAAAGTTGGGACAGATGTACTTACTCGAGTGGAGTACAGAAGACCGATTAATCGGCAATAGTATGATATTTTCAGCTCCGTCAGATAGAGTGGAGCAGCAGTCTTCTAATTAATAGCTGATAGAGCAGCTGCAGAAGAATAGATCACGCGTTCTAGCTCAAGAATCAATGGTGTACGATTGTATTTATTAGGTGATGATTAACTAACTTAGGGATCCAATTCATATGTTCAAAAACTTAATTTAACTCCTTGCGAATACAAAGCAATTTTATCACACCCACAATATAAAGACTAAAATAATGTAGCCAACACGTAGGTATCAGATAAATACAGCTGTCTAAACAATGGAAGAGACGAAGGTCTCGCGTATAATCGCATTGAGCTTCTTTATCAGCAAAAACTGGCGCAACGACGATTGCGGTCATAATTGCTTTTACAATGAACGATATTGAAAATGGACCAGTGATTGGATTCGTTTTAAATTCGAGAAAAATATTTAGGGGTTGAAAGTGGTTCCTCTTAATCTGAGGGATATGTTCAACTGAAGAAAAGTAAGAAAGCGGATTAATATACAATATACATCTTCTACTAGCTTGTGTCAGCGGCTTCGGTCGCCTACTCCCGGGATAAAGAATCCTGTTCTAATGCAGGATATGGTCTCTCCAAGTGCAAAGTTTCAGCCAAATTCATTCAAAAGGTAAAAAACAGACACAGATACTTTCGCATTATGGTATTAATATGGATAGAAAAGCTGCCAATAGTCATTTTATAAATTGTAGTTGTTTGAAATTAGGCTGATTTTTATAATAGTAAAGATGTCTAATATACCCTTCGGTTTAAGGCAATATTATTAAAGCTGTTTGATCCCGGTTGTCATACCATTACCGATACATGACATTGGGTTACGTTACGCCTATTTAGATCCCCGAAAGGCTCAAAATTGTCGAACGCTTCGTCGCAAATTAAGGCCTTCGGAACTTTTACATAATATTGTTGTTCTTTATTACTTTATGTTTAGGTTCCGATATTATCCTACCACTTCTTGGGCACTTACTTGCGTGAAACCTCCACTTCTATGTAACTTTCAAAGTTTGATAAAATAGACGATACTTTAGTTTCTTTAATAACTTTCTAGTTTCTCGTCTAGACACACAAAAACATCTTTAATCCTCTGAGAAATTGTTCTGTTTATGAAGAATACTCCGTATGTAAGTATTTCTTCGCCTATTTAATTTTCTTGTCCATTAAGCAAAGAGGTTATTCTAAGTAATTTAATATTTTTATTTGTGGCAATAAATTCATAGCTCGGTATGGTAGAACATTTCATTTTTGAAGATAATAAAGCTATTTTCGTTGTCGAGGTCGAGAGGTTATCGGTATGATATAATAAATTCAGAAACGCAGTGTATTCATTTTATTTTAAGTCTTTTTTTATTAGTTTGATTAAGAGTAAATAATAATGAATAACTAGTTTATTCTGTTAAGATAATATTTACTTGCCCGAAATGGTATTCGTATCCAGTTGATTATAATGGAATTCCAGTGAAGTGAAATAACCATTCGAGTTAAATTCACTACGACGAAACAAGCTTCTCAGCTCACAGCCAGTTCCTCTCGTATGTCTATCACGAGTTCGTTACAATCATATCGTATTGTAAAAACCGATTGAATATAAATGTATTGAAAGCTAAACACGACGCGTGTCGACAATGGACATTCCTCTCTCCTGCGTCCATTCATCCAACAAAATTATGAATACTCGTGCATAAAGTGGCTATATACTAGTATATAATGTATTGTGTGTTGTGTGTAGCTTTCCATGTAAGTAGATATGTGGAGCGTGTGAAACTGTGCCGGTTAAGAACAATGCTGGATGACGGGAAATGCCCCAGAGTGTACGCCAAACAAAATTTTACGTAAGTCTTAATTGGGGGTCATAGTGGCTTGTTTCGGCTTGTTAGAGTCATGTAATTAAAGAGATGTTTTCACATTACCTTTCTAGATAATTGGCCTTTGGAAACTAGAAACAATTATCTACTTAAGAGTTAAATACAGGGAAGCGATAGTAGGATCTTCAGGCTTTTCTAATACACTGTGTAGATTTCTTTTTTGGGAGTGTTGTCTATCTAATATTAAAACTTTTTTATCTTAATCCTCATCGATAGATCATTCTCTCTCTTTGAGGTTCCCATTCACATCGTAAAAAAATCAAAAAACCCGACTGCTTCAAAAGCGAACTAAAAAGTCGTAAACAAGGAAAAAAATTATGCTGTGCAGTCGGAGGATACATATTCGCGGGCTGGCTGACCAAAATCTGGTGTCTCCTCCGCCTGCACAGCATGATTTTTTTCCTTGTTTACGACTTTTTAGTTCGCTTTTGAAGCAGTCGGGTTTTTTGATTTTTGATTTAACTTTTTTTATTTATAAGTTTTTAGTTAAGTTTTTTTCGAATTAGATACATTTAAACATATAAGTGTTATATATTTTTGAAATCACCTCTTAAAACCCTTTATTTTGATACCCCACACACTGGGTTTGGAAGAAAAAAAAAATTTGGGACCCCACAATATGGCGCCCAAAATTTTTCTATTGTCCAATTTTAACGTAGCCTATGACACTCGCAGGGTTAAGACGAATCGATTGACGTATGAATCATCAAAATCGGCCTACGCGTTTGGTCTCTGGAACGCCACATAGGAACAAACATACATACATACATACATATATACATACATACATACATAGACTGATAAACACATTACCCTCCTTCGGCAGTCGGGTAAATAGAGCCCGTAGGTAGCCCGTACGTACCTAATAGGCTACGTCAATCTAAGCCATTATTAATGGTCACCAATCAATGTAACCACACTACAATCAGCAATTATAAGCTCTTACTATTTTCCGCTCTATTATAGCAATATGCAAGTGCATAGCAATTAATGGATATTTGCTATCAATACATAATTACGGACGCTTTTGCGAAGGACGCTGCCTTTTCTTTTGTGATGTTTGTTCAGATGCAATAATACGTGTATTGTTTGAATATAAAAAGTGTGTCATAGTCTTGCACTGATGTTGTCCAAATGGTGGTGGTTACGATTGTCATTTATGTCTAATCTGGATTGGGGAACATTCGTTCCTTTTTGGATATTTTCGGGAATATGGACTGAAAAGATAGTATGTTATTGTTAAAATTGTGGAAGGATACGACAAAAATTTGTTTAAAATCTGGTATATTAGATTGGATCTGGATCTCTCGTTTGTTTTCGAGCAACGGTTTGTGGGTTTGACACAGAATTGCGGTCTGACTGCCAATTGATTTTGTAGTCGACTAAATGTAATCAGCTTACTTTTATTTATTCTTATGTCACGCGAGCCACTTCGCAAGGTGTAGCGAAAGTTTTCTTATTTTACTTATTTAATTTAGTCGTTCACATTTACGTGTAATATTCTGAGAAGCTCATGCAGAAAGGTTATCAGATAAAGTTGATTCTGCATAATATTTCTTCGCTTTTTATTATATGAACTCTTTTATCTTTAGAAGTGAGAAATTGCCAGTATACGCTCCGTAAAATGCGCTACCACGATTTTAAAAGAGATTTTGTAGAATTTTATTAAAACGATGCAGCAAGAATATTTGAAAGTACAATAAACTCCGTTTAGTAAAGAGCTAAAGAAGTTAATATATTTATTTGGTGGATAATGAAAGCTGTTGCAATGTTATCTTGTGATCTTGAACCCACACACTGCGAATGCGGCTCTAACCACGCAACATCGGAGTCAAGGTGGCCAGAAGTTAAAAATGGAAAATGTTTCAATGTTGCGAAACTCCAGGATTTATTAAAAACTTTTTTTCAATCTACCACGGATATCAAATCTACGTAAGCAATTGTGACTAACACAGTTATGGATATAAATGTGGGTGAGAATGAGGCCAAGGAAAAGATGGATGGTATGATTGTATGAAGAAATTTATGGAAGAAAGTGGAGTGACAGCCTCACGGTTGATAAAAAAACTTGTGCGCCGACCCTAAATAAGAAGGGACGAAGGGCAGGGAGCTTGCATATAACTTGCGTGTTTCACCGTCGACCACATCTTCGCTTACCATCAGGTGAGATAGTGGTCAAGCGCGAGTCTATAGATAATAAAAGAAAAATACTTTGACGTAGATGATTCCGTTTTCAAATTTAAATTATACTTCTTAAGCAATCTGTACACCTTTATAGGATGGTTCAGAAATACTTTTAAATGTTTATCAGTTTTATTACAACTTTATATTATTCTTTTCAATTATATTTAATGTTCGAACTTGTACGCTCATTGGCATATATCTCTAGTTCAGATTGATTCGGTGCCGAAAGCCCAGTGATCCCAAGTCCGAACTAATTACTTAAAGAAATAGATCGCCAACATTTGGAAGATATTATTTCGGCGCGGAGTTGCTAACTTTGAAAATTTTTGGAAAATGAAGCGATATTGCTTGTTATGTATTGAGATGAGAAATTATATACTTAATGATACGTACCTACGTTTATTTTTTATACCTAGTAGTTTTCGCTTTTAATTTAGATAACCACCCACATACATTTTTGGGGTCGAGGGTGTCGGATTCGATTCAGGATACAAAGATAACTTGAACCTTATCCATCCAGCCCAAGCCTAGTAACTAGAAAATATAAATAAAGTTGCCTTGATAAATACTTAAAGCTTTGACGGTACTTCCTGGAACTTATTAAATCTCAAAGCACTGCTAATTGCCGAGAAATTCTAATGTTACCTTTGACATTATAGAATTATTTCTATTAATTTTATTATAACTCGCCGTAACTCACATTTAGATACTCACATTTAGACTCTACTATAGTAGCTATAATAAAATAGCAATTACTCACATCATTAACTTTGCTATAACTAATCAATATTTTACCTACTCAATGATCTGTTGTACGGCATAGTACCTACTAATACCATAGCGAATATTAAAGCGGGTGAGAGTGGGCACTGTGAGCAGCGTAGATCGGAACGTAAATTGACCGTAACGGTCACGTGACGTGGACGACACGATAGCATGGCGCCCAACCATGCGTGGTCTTGACTTTTGATGGCGAGTTTGGTGAAATTGTTGACTGATTAACAATTTCACCAATTTCACATGATTTGCCGTATTGTTGACTAAACATTTTCTGTCTGTGTTGAAAATAAAAGCTGGCGATTATCTGTTGAAAGGTTCCTTGGTTTTGTTGGTTCTTACATTTATTGATTAAATTATTGTGTTTTATGTTGCTTACCTGTGAATACGGCTCTTTCTTCGTACCCGAAGGCTATTTCGTCACATGAAGTTAATTGATCAGTAATAGACAAATTCATGCTTCTTTATTTTGTCTCGGCTTCAATATTTTCGGCTAGTAACACAATTCAGATGTAACATCATCTTTGCCCCACACGTAACCAAATATTACTCAGACCGTGTGCCCACGCTAGCAGAGGATATAAGTATTCATTCATGCGATCTACATTATTTTCCTCTTACCGTACAATCGTCTTTATATGGAGCTGGCGTTTAGATTACGCAGTCATTTGTTTTTTTAGGCAGTCTATAGCTGACATTTTTTATTTGAATCATCTATGGAACGCCAAATAGTTTAAAAAAAAATGTGTATTGTTTATACGGCGTTCTAGAATAAATATATTTAAAAAAATGGAGAACGAGATGGTTGTATTAAATGAAATCCAGGCTATTGTTTTGGTTTATGCTCTCATTTGCTATTAATGATATTATGACTCAATGCAATCGCTCTTGAATGTAAAGGCGTGACCAACATTTTGCTATTGTGTTTAAGAACCGTGAAAATACGTATTTAACTTCGGGCAGGCAATTTATGAAGAAGTTGGACTATTTATATAAGATTTTTTTAGTTACAAAAGGCCGTTTCACAGCAGAATAAGATCGGACCGCAGTTCGTATTTTAGTGACCTGATTCCAATGATGCGTCAGTAGCTAAATACAACTACACGTCATACGATGCGTTATAATTAATAGCAGTAGATATCGTGTTATGTAAAGTGTAGGTATACATTTCGAATACATAGCCCGTATACTGTGTACCTTTGTGAAATTAGTATGAAGTCAACCTTCCTTTGTTTACCTAGGCTGGAGGAATTTAATCATGTAACTTACGTAATATCTGAAAGGTAAAAGTTTAGACAATCATGATGTATGTGGGGTACCTATTGCGCACATAAATCTATTATGTAAACGAATTTATAAGAAAAAATACGTATCAACTATAAATTCAGACCAATATCAATATGAAAAGAGTAAGAAGACATACTTATCTACTCATAGCAATTCTGTAATGGATTTAATAAATTGCGCATTAATTGAGTTTAATTCCGGAACTTATAAACACGAGGATGGCATAATTTTATTTTATTATTAGGTACCAACTTGTTTTTCAATATAATCCAGTAGGTATTGCTTAGATAGCTGTTTAATGCTAGGTTTAAAGTAAAAATAACAATATGATTTCCTAGTATTATATTACCTACTTGTTAATTATTTACTAACACAGTCGAAACTCTCAAGCAACAAAACAAAATTCTAATAACCAAACATATTATAAATTCTCTGAATTCTGAGTAAATTAATAATCAGAATGGAACACTCAGAAATTTTCAAAGGTGAAGTTCTTAGGTAGGTTTGAATTCAGAATTCTAGGTAATAATCAAATTTGGGTACAACAAACTATGTCAAACAATGATATTCAAATAAACAGATATGTTATAAGCGCGCGCATTGTGAAGACTCGAATAGTAGACAATTGTATGATTTAGTCTTTAGTTTATGTCACGCATGGCGAAGAGCGATACGCTTTGTTGAAAAAAAAACAAAATTAAAAAAATGCCATCGTGTGTATTTAGAAAGTGTACCAATTATAATACCAAATTACATAAAACAGAAGGGATCTCATACCATATGTAAATACGCAATACACCTCAATTTACTAATTTATTTCAATTTTTTTTCCTAATTTTCTGATATTTGGAGGTTACAAAAAGAAAAAACATTGGTTGTCAGAATAATGTTTGTTTACATTCACAAGCAAGTGACAAACACTAGCTGTCTCTTTTTTTCTTGTTTGTTTTATCAAGCCATCCCTTTCGACATTTTAGTGAAATGTCAGATGAATGAAAAGTGTGTATGTGTGCTGCCGCTGCTGCGCGGAACACTTTTTTCAATTGTTTTGTGAGTGTATAACGTATCTGTTTATTTGAATATCATTGATGTCAAACAATAGAAAAAATACCTAAATTGTATTGCCGACCATCCTTTTTAAAGACCTTTTTAATACAAATGGTTACTTAAATATTTACTTAAAATACACAGTGCTAAAACTGATAGGTTCTTGAGTAGGTGGCTATGATTCAAATTATCTCAAATTCTAAATTTAAATGGTAGAAGGGAAGACAACGTGACTGTCAAAGTTCGAGGGTGACAGACTCGTTCAGAAATTATTCAAAGGACTCACTGTGAAGATTTAGTTATTGTTTTGAACGCAGCTGTTACTGTGAGTGAACTGTCAGTGCTTTGAGGTGACTTGCTTTGTAAAGAACAATGGCGAGATTTTAGCTTACTTAAATTTGAGCGTCTGAAAGTGAGTTATATACGAAAGACGTTCTATTAATTGTCTACTTTTTTTAAATATATTATTGGGCTGGTTCAAAACGGATAAAAAAAATCATAATAAATAAAAAGTTATTTGATTTTTTAGTTAATTTCTTTAGCGTAGTGTTGCCATTATATATTTTATCTGCTAAGTGACAAGTAGTAACTATATTAATTAATAATATAATTAATGTATTTATTGCAGTAAATGAGTTAACAATACAGTTTATGTCTAAGTATAGATGTTCCTCGCAGGTAGGTAAGAATATTGTAGTGCAGTAGAAATAAATGAATTACTTTTAATTAATGATTGGCAAAAAGACTAGTATTCAAGTTTAAAAAATATAGCTTGGTTGTTGACGAGGCCGACGACCTTTTGTTAAACGTCAAAGTCGCTTAGTTTAAATAAATATACTCTTTCCAAAGAGTATAATATACATTTCATGCTGAAATTACTAGGTAAGGGAAATGCTAATGCGATATTCCCCTTTTACTTCCACGAAATTGAATAATATTACCTATTAAACACATTATTAAAAGTTACCCAGACATAACCTACAAAAGTTTATGACTGAATATCTATTATTCTCGACATCTTCGAACAAAAATTCTTAAACAAACTAATTCAGAACATCACCCTGAGTTAAACCAGATATTTTTCATTCAAAGACGTAGGAATTTAATCTCAGCTAAAAAAATGTATGGGCACCTGCCATTGTTCTTTCGGAATGAGGATCTCTTTTCTACACATCTCACCAAAAACATAACTTTAATTTCGGAAGTCGGTGTCTTTGGTAGCTCTGGTTTTTATCGTTTTTCGACACCGACTTTGAAAATGAAAGATATTTTTGCACTTGTTAGTGTTTTGCTTTGGAAGTCGGTTTAATGTATTGTGAAAAAGTTTTCATAACTCTCTTTTTAGTGGTAATTTCAAACATTAATATTCGTTAAACGATACTTTATAAAATCTGCAATTATCTGGCATTGTTTTTTGTTTAATATAACAAAAATACTTAAAACTCATACAAAATCAAACTTCAGAGGTGTTTCGATTTTTTTGATGAGTAGTGTATATTTCCTGAATTCTATAATTTAGATATCCTGAATTCTATTTATTAGAAAACGTGTGTGATTATTTTAATTATACGATTTGATTACGCAATTTAGGACTTGCCGAATTCAGATTACAAATTCCGGCATGAGTTCAACGAGATAATAACGATATTTTGGTATACACATGGATCATTTTGTTATTAGCTGTAGACACTATGCCTACATCGTATTTTAATTACATTTTTTTTATAAATAAGTAAAAATAAAGTTACTATACATAATGTATGCTATCAACGTTTAGTTGCATTAATCGACAAACCATAGCCGTCAAGGGATTTATATTATAACCGTAGTATTTTGTAGTAATTACAAGTTTTTTAACACAACGTTCTTTCTATAAGCACATTTAATGACTTAATAATATTGCTGGATTGGATTTTTTGCTTGAAAATTAAGGGTATTTCCATATTAATGTACTGAGTATGTTGTAATGTAATGTTAATTACTTTGTTCTTATGGTTGTGGTACCTCGGTACATACGGCTATAAATGGGTAAAATAACAACTTGCCTTGTAGAAACACGTACTAGAACTAACAATAAAAATTGCTGTTTATTTATTTTTCATACCGTGAGCAATAAAAAACTTATTTTGTAAGTTGTTTCGTTGGATACTTTTTATTAAAATGTAAGTAAAGTATCTACTTAATTTTTCGATTTTTTTCAGACTAAGTAATAAACAGGTCTGAAAAAGCTAAAACATTATTTGTTTTTGTTTGTTTCGATTTTTTACAACGCTTTTTACTATTTTGGTTTATTATATTGTATCTGTCTCTTTACGAAAACAAATTGCAGCCAAGTCCCCAGAATGACCTTCGACCATGAATGCACAGTTCAAAACACAAATGAATGTCAGATAATTATATAGGAAGTGTTGCAATAAATGGAGGCATTGATCGATGTCCTATCTAGAGAATACCTAGCTGCCTACACGCCTCCCACGTTCAGCTACGTCGTATATCCTCATACGGCACAAAGGATCTGCATCTAACACAGAAACCAGTTAGATCAACAATGTTCACCTGTTTTGACCTAAAGAGTTGCGAAATGAGTCCCAGGGCCATGCAGGTTGGCTGAATAGAATGCAGTCTCTGTGCCTTATCCGCATAGAATATAAAGCAGAAGTTTAGATTCGATTTTCGAAAGGATTCAAATAAAGTGAGCGTCGCTTGGTGAATGGAATGAAAGGAATACGGTGAATGGAGTAGTTTCTTGACACTTTTTATAAAGTTTTAACAGTGTATATATGTATAAAAAGCTGTCCCTATAGCTAACATTACCTAATTTTGTATCCTAGTCTACTTCTAAATCTGCGTCTATATTGTCCACCTGAGTTGGTTATGTATCAGCTTCTGGCCTATCTTGTATCTCGCTTCATACAAAATATTTTAAATAAGTATGGAAACGAAAGTAAAAGTTGTGAGTGTATCAGTTGGTATTCAATGAGTGATCTCTACGATCGACGTGAAAGCTAATTCCAATATGCGGACGTTTCTGTGAAGAGCTGATTGAATTTACAAATGTTATAAAGTTGTTGCAACTTTCATGAAGACGAACCCAAAATTACTACGTCTCTTTCAAATCTACATTCAAACCTTGATCTAATAAGTACTACGCATTAAACATCACAAGAAATTATGGTAGGTATTATATGAAAGAAAACCGGCCAAGTGCGAGTAGGACTCGCGCACCGAGGTTTCGTAAAAACAGCTACATTCACCAAAATAATTAGGCAACATTACTGACGTTCCTACACAATTTAATGACAGAACCGAACATTGCTCTAACGAAGGGACAAAATTAACTTTGGCGTTCGTAAACTGTTGTCCCCATACATCAATATAGGTCGGAGTCAGTTTACCAACTACAAATAAGTATTTTTTTTATATATACACAAATTTACAGTATTTAGATTTTTTGCTTTACTTGTGTTATAAGACATTGCTTCTTGCCAAATTTCATGATTCTAGATCAACTGGAAATATCCTTTAGGTTTTGATTAACTTACGATTTCTCAAATATGTGACATAAATGGCTATATCTTTTGATCGTGTTGATTTAGAAGTCTAAATTTTCACAGCTCCAAGGGATTGCAGACTGAGTCTATCATATTAATTTCAACTTGATACCTCCAGACGATCTAGAAAAAAAGGTCTTGACATACGGACAGACAGACTGTCAGACAGACAGTGCAGGGATCCTCTAAGGGTTCCTTTTATTCCTCTTGAGGAACGGAACCCTAAAAATGTAGGTGAAGATAAATCAATGTTTTGTGGAGAGAAAAGCTAAAATTATCAGGCAATTAGTTTTAAAGGAAAACAGCAAACGCGACGAAAAAATTAGGTCACAGTTGTAAAAACAAATTAGACCTTTTTTTTCCTCTTACACAAAATGCGACAAACCCCTTATCTGTCCTCATATACCTACTGAACACAAAAATTAGTAAATTTAACGACATTCCAAATGAACTACTAAGTACGAAGGACTTAGCGTCAGTGCAGTTGTGCAAGCGGCCTCGCACCCACGCCGCCCCCGTCTCCTCTCGCTTGCTTCACGTGGATACCTGCAGCCAGTCGCACTCGTACTCACTGTAGACTCGGAGCAAAGGTCAGCTGTGCCCAATTGAGACCAGGAATGAGGAAGTTGTGGGAAAATTGGCCTATTTTGTTGTGCAAGGCTTAAAGAGTTAAGTAGGTATAGGGGTCAGTGAGAATCTTTGAGGTGGAATTATTTTCAGGTGTTTCTAATAACGCCTCATATTTTTCACAATCTAATTTTTATGGGTCCTAGGTAAAAGTTAATTGCTTAGTTTTTGCATAAAACGTGGCTTTTCTCGTTCTGTAAAAAATTAATAATTATAAAAAAATAAAAACTAAATATTTACAAAAATTACAACCGACTTCCAAACAAAAACACTACAAAGTGTAAAATAACTTCAATTTCGGAAGTCGGTGTTCTTGTTTTCGTTCCTTGTTTTTTGACACCAACTTCCGAAATTGAAGTAATTTTTCACTTTTGTAGTGTTTTTGTTTGGAAGTCGGTTGTAATTTTTGTGAAAACAGTTTTTTATTTTTCACTTTTTAGTTGTGGTACATAATGGACCAGTTCTAAAGGCTAGTTGAACTGTTCACACCTGCGTTCACCCCCTTTAGAGCGTACCAGTGTGATGTTATGTTATGAAATGGTGTAAACAATAAACAGACATGCGATTGCAGCTATCCCGAGTGATATGCCGTCATTTATTGAAGAGATCTGATGTAGATCACCGAAGTTCTTCATCAGATCATGACGAAAATTAAATGGGACCATAAAATATGACAAGCACCAGCGTTCAAATAAAAAAAAGAATCATCAAAATCGTTTCACCCAATAAAAAGTTCTGAGGTAACACAAAAAAAAAACAGTCGAATTGATAACCTCCTCCTTTTTGCGAAGTCGGTTAATAATGTTGTACAAAAATAGTTTCGCAAATTCTCACGTCATGTCTAGTTTCTTATATCAATATTTACTGAAGTATCGACTACCTAGAAGGCTAGAAGTTTATTGGCAGTAGGTAAGCTAATAAATGAATGGTAACAAACAAACTGTCGTTTACAGAATCAATATTGACTAATCAGATTATTTGTTGCTCATTAGTCGACCGTCTGGCTGTCTCGTTAAACTACTCAACTGTTACGGTTTCAGTTACACAACGCAAATAGGCCTTTAGATATCTTCCAATTATTATTATATAGAAAAAGAAAATTGAAAAAGATAGGCCCATATCAAAGTACTAAATTCACAGATAAACAATTTCTAAAAAGATTTTAACGATACCTAACATACTTTTTGGAGACAGTTAATCAAACTTTTAAAACGAGTTCTAGAACACTGGCCAGCAAGATTAAAAAGAGGGAAATTAACTTTATGGGCAGCTTTTCGGTTGAGTGAGCATGCCCACGAGCTATGAGTTCAGACAAGCGTTTCACGACTTGACAGTCAGCTGATCGGGGGCGATCACTTCAAATGTCAAGGGTCTTATGAAACTGCCAAAAGCGAAGTCTATGGGGGCACGAAGCCGAAAAAATATGAACTTTTAGAAAAGGAATTATCTTGAAATGGTTACGACTTCATAATCGAATTATGTTTAAGTATTTCACTGGAAAGGACGTACGTTTTATATACCTTTACGTTTGAGAATTTATTTTAGCGGTAAATAAAATAATACCAAAGGCAGTTTTCAGTTAGTACCAAATAATTCAACGAAATTGGTCTGTTTTATTAAGTGCCTTCTGTAGGAGTAAGTGTTATTGAAACTTTTGACTTTGAACTGGGAACGTCCAGCTGGCCTCAAACTTTTATTAGGTACCTACTGAAAGTTTCGAGCTAATTACCTTAATTAACCCTGGATTGCCAGCTTATTACCAGGGGGGTGACCACAAGCTCTTAGAGTAAGGTTATTTTGAGTATGTGTAATAAAAAAATAATAAAAATCTTTATTCCGTTCATTTTTAAACAGTACAATTAGTTAACCAATAATACATTATTTTGAGGACCTTAAGTGCTAGGAGTTAACAAATTCCCTGGACCACACACTAGGATTCCCTGTGTTGCGCGGTCCAGTCTCTTCCTGTGTAGGTAAGAAAAACATGTTCACTCGGTAGTATAACTAATTACACAGAGACTAAACTTAAATATAATGTAGATAATAAGAGGTTATTATTTAATATATTAATAGAGTTTAAGTTGCTTTTGTGTGAGTGTATGCGTGTGTGTAGTGTGGAGTGTGGAGTATATATGTGGGCGATTGCATGCTTAAGTCTTACTATTATGTCCCAAATTTACGACTGTATGTGCAAAAGGTTTTCCGTTTGGTTGTAGTTTAGGGGATGCAGCCATTTAAATATATTATTCTTAAAGCGTCTGTAAGTTAAGGCGACTATAATTCTATTGTGAGAGTAGAATTTTGAATAGAGATAGGGCCCAAGAAATGCAAAAGATCTGCGTGTAAAAGAAGAGTGAACCCTAGGTCGATCCCATTTTAACATTCTGAATGAATGGTGGGCCAGATCTTTGGCATCCCTGTGAAACCGTATCAGTGTCGAAACGATAAACAATTGCCTCACTCGAAGGACGCTACATTCCGAATACAGAACATCAGTTGAGTACCGCCAGGGTTTTTTGTACGCTATCTTTAAAATAGCTCGTTGAGCTCTCTCCAACCTAAGCAAACTGGTTTTATTAGCTGCTCCCCAGACCGACACACAGTAACTTAGTAGCGATTGGCACAGGGTAAAGTACAACATTCGGATCAGCTTAGAAGTTGCGATGGACCTAACTTTTTTAAATATATGTGAGAGTTTCCTGGTCCGTTTCACAAGTACTTCTATTTGCGCTTCCCAAGTTAGGTGCTGATCGATTAGTATCCCTAGATATTTTGTAACCGCGACTTGCTCGATTTTCGAGCAGACACAATTTTCGTCATTGATATTACCACAAACATGCAGTTTTATTTGCAGATCTCGGTCTGGCGCTGACCGATCAGACACACTAAAACACATCGCCTTAGTTTTACCGACGTTCAGGGTCAGTAGATTATTTTGCAGCCAGATAGCAACCCTCTCGAGTCCCTCCTGAGCCACACAAACGACTTCACTCCAGGTTTTCGCATGAAAAATTATTGCGGTGTCATCTGCAAAGGTAAAGACGCTGGCATTACGGAGTTCAAGAGAGCACAGGTCGTTTATGTAGATCAGGAACAACGTGGGGCCTAAGACACTGCCTTGGGGTACGCCGTAACCTACATTTGCAAAATCACTGACATATTCACCTATGCGGACGCGCTGTTTACGGTCTACTAGGTAGGACTTAAACCAGTCTAGAGCTAGGCCTCTGATCCCGAGCGCCTCCAGTTTTTTTAGCAGTAACGGCCGGGAAACTGTGTCAAAGGCTTTTGCAAAATCCATGAAGACACCGACACACCTTTGCCCTTCATCCACATTGCTAATTACAGAGTCAACAAGATGCGTGACGGCATCCACCGTGGACATGCCAGCGCGAAATCCGAATTGATTCCCGGCTAAAAGACTGTTTTGTTCGAGATATTTAAGTAACCTAACATTAATCACCTTTTCAACTACTTTTGATAGTGCGCTCAGAAGTGAAATAGGCCTATAGTTTGCTGGTTGACGTGAGTCCCCTGCTTTCAGTATTGGTATTACGTTGGCTATTTTCAAGTCATTAGGTACTACACCAGAGGACATGCTTAAGTTGCAAATGTATGTTATAGGACTTGCTATAACATATTTTGCCAGTTTAAGCATATCATTGCTAATGTTGTCGTGTCCTATAGCTGTACTAGATTTTAGTGTACTAATTAATTTAACTATTTCAGTTTCGTCAGTTGGTGATAGAAATAGTGAGTCTGGTGAGGTGTTCCTTGCATAACTGGCATTGCTGGCCAGTTGCATTTCAGTTTGTCCTAATCTCTTAAGTACCGTACTTGCCAACTGATCGCCTATGGAGCTAAAATAGTCGTTTACTTCATTTAGTGACTCTGTAGGATTAGATTTTATTTTGAGTAAGTCTTCATTTTTATTGCCTGCCTTACTAATATTACAAATGGTTTTAATTGAGTCCCATGTCTTTTTGAGGTTATTTTGGTTTTTAGTTAAGAGTTTCCGTTCGTAAAATTCTTTTTGCTTCTGCAATATATTGTTACAATAATTTCTGTAGCGTCTGTATTTTTCCTGTAAATTGTGGTCATTACGATTTTTTCTAGCTTCACTATGCAACCTATCGCGACGTCTGATGCACTTCAAGAGACCAGGCGTTATCCATTTCTTAACGATCATATTTGCACTGGTCACTTTATGCGTACGTTTATTGTTTTCAAGTACTAAGTTAAATTTTTCAACAAAGAGTTTAGTGGCTTCGTTAATATCAGTTATGTTATACAGGTCGGCCCAATTTATTTCGTTAAGGTCTTCAATTAGGCTTAAATAGTCTATTTTAGTACATGTTTTAATGTTTTTGTCCTTTGGAAACGATGCACCCATGCCACATAGTACTGTGCTGTGATCCGTTATATCGGAGTGGCAAACAATTGTTGTAGATGCAAGTTTAGACTTAATCATGCAATGGTCTAAGCTATTTGTACCACGCGTTGGAACGGTGTGGCCAGGAACATATCCATAATGCGTTATAAGACTGAGATACTCATTAACGCGAGGATCAGTGGATGTTTCTTTAATATCGAGGTTTAAGTCACCAACCAATGCACAATGCTGGCCAGTACAACCACTCAAGACGCTTTCTAAGGAAGTCAAAAAGTTATTTATATTATAAAACGATGGTGATCGATATATAATTATAACGGAGTATGATTGCCCAACATCCACCTGTAAACAATTGGCATTGTTGAAAGGGGGCTCTGTTACAAGAACGCAAAGCTCTGATTTCGAAAACACCACAATACCGTCGTTTTTGTTGATGTAGTTTTTTGAATAATAACAGTTGTAACCTTCCAGACCAATACTATTAAAGGCATCGTCAAGCCAACACTCAGTTAATACGATAAGATCGGGGTTGAATTTTAAGCGTTGCAAAAATATAAGTAGTGAATCAAAATTCTTATTTATACTGCGTATATTCTGAGACAAGATTGTAAGTTTGCTATGGCCTACATTGAGATATTCTGCACAAAAGAAAAGGACAGATGTATATGACTTGTATACATCTGTCTCTTACTCGATCTCAAAATAACCTTACTCTAAGAGGTTCTGGTCACCCTCCAGGTATCCGAGTTGAAAACTTGAATAAAACTTTTTCTTGTGTTTCTCATTCAGAGAAGGATTATATCTAACCGAAAAAAAAACAATCAGCAAATTAAAAAAAACACCAACTGTAACTGAAGGAAGTGCGCGTGTGAAAATTTGCCGTGTTTTTTCCACCCATATTTGACGCTAACTCTCAACAATGCTAGAGATATATGCTATCTCTCTGAAGGAGTTACGCACGTGCAATTTGCCGCGTATTTTTAATCAATCCATGTAGAAAAAATAAAGAAATAATAAAATCATACTGGCACATAAGATCGTGGGTATCTACATAAATGTTGGCCCTCAAATAGTCATGTTTATAAGTAGCTGCACGATGATTCACATTTGAGCTAAATAGCTGTTGCATTTAGATAATTACTGTTAAGACGTCACAAGTCTACAAGAGGTATAATTAGAGACCTTAATGAATTCTTTGTACCTACCTAGTTAGTTATAAAGCAACCAAATAGCTCTGCTATGTCTGTATCATCAACTACATTCTACGTGAACGTTGTAGACTGTCAGTGACGTTGATTTCATCGAAGAGTTATATTCCTTTATTTTTCCGTTTCTTTAGCAAAAAATTACATTACTAAATAACTGATTTTCGTATTTAATTTTGTTGCGTAGCTGTTATTTACAGTCTGTGAATCGACCTTTGATTGTGGTTGAGATTGTTGCTTAAGAAATAAGAAATACAATAAAATGCAAAGATCTGGTAATGTTATGTTATGCAAAACTTGTAATAAACTGGATTTAATAATTTTGGCTTGTATTTTATTTTGTTTTGATTGTAAAGTCAAATATAATGAACAACATTCGAATTTCGAATACACCTTTATTTTTTTAATTTACCGAATGCAACGCTACGAAGCGTGTCATGCAAGCATCAGGCATTCACACACGCCGCCAGTTTACGAGCGCAGTATCACATTTTATGTTGTGCGTGGCATACCTAAGCCCGAATAATACTCGAGTGGTCTAGTTATGGCCAATGAACGGAATGGCCGATAAATTGGTCGGAGAGTAAAAGGGCCGGTCAGCGGCGAGCCCGATACGGGCACTAATGAAGATTTATACTCCCGAATGTACCAAAGCCTATAGACGTAGACCGCAGCGAGACGAAACATCATGCTCGACAATTGTTTTTTTTTTTTGAGAATTCTGTCTGTGACGTTTGTGACTGAGCCTACTTCATGTAGAATTGTTAATGATAGAGTATTACAACTTAATACCAATTATAGTTTAGTTGTAAATTGTTAAGTCCTTGTCATCACCTACAACGACCTATGCATTCAAATAATTTATTTACAGCACAATAAAAACAACACCGACGTTAAACGGGGCCAAAATAATTAACTAGACAGCGTGAGAACTACACAATAAAACAACATGTAGGAATCACCGTAATTTACAATAAAAATACTATCTGTATATCTACAGGCGGCTCTAAGAAAAACTATGTGGACAGCTACACAGTGCTATTGTGAACGAATCCATTGTACCTATGGGCTATGTGGGCGGGGGGGGTATAATTGGGCGCTTATCTTCGGCTATTATGCAGACAATGCACAGTAGGACAAACAATGCAGAATTGCGAGGGGCGCAGTAAGGACACCCGCTCCTTCTAATGGTGATTTGCACAAAATTACGGGACAATGGCACCATGAGGGTTTATTGGTAAACATTATGACAAGCTTGACTGCGGTTCCAAGGTGCATGTGTTCCTCTACGCCAAACAGCTTGATTGAAGTAACATTTTCATTTAGTTAAGTGCCTATAAATAGGTTCTTGATTTAATTAAGTGCCTATAAATAGGTTCTTGATTTAATTAAGTGCCTATAAATTGGTTCTTGATTTACTCGTCCAAAACTCGTTACATCGTGGTCAATGCCATGTTGTTTGTATCTAGCCAGTCTTTTGGTAACTTTTCTTCTGCAAAAAGATTTCATAACATGCTTTAAAAGTTAAAATAAATTTTCATTCAGCCCCAAACTATCATATTCGCAACTGTTAGACATACTGCGGGAACTATTAAAAGTTTTATTGAAGATGTCGAAGTTATAACTTAGCTCTACAATGTTACGTTCCATATTATTCAGTTTACTAGTCATAAACTTCAAACTTCAGCGGTAACGGCTAATATGACTTTAATAGTAGAACTTACAAGACAAGTCTAGAGAACCTTGCCTTGGGAGCAGGCTTATTTATAAACCCAGTTAAATTTCAATATTTCTTGTCAACAGGACCTCTTTTTTAGGAAGTCCTATAAGAAATACCATTTTATTTATTGAATTTATGAATAGGTAATTCAAATCAAATGATAACTAATAATTTTACGAAAACAAGAGGCTGGTGACACTTCAGAAAGAAAATACTGATTTTGGTGATGCCATTGAAAACTTCTGTCCCAAACCAGGTTAACGTATCAAAATTTCTCTCTGTTTTTTAAGACCTTTCGAACTTATTGAAACTTCTGCTTCTCTAACTGTCAGTGAGTTAAATGACAGCCACCGTGCTATACCTTCAAAGCACACATTGCTTCAGGGACGGATGCCATTTGTTTCATTGTTTCTTCTGTTCTGTGACATTTATTATTCAACATTTTATGAAACCGGACATTTCATTTATTCACTCCTGAGTATTATTGATACTATGTGATCAGTAAATTACGAAAACATATTTGATAATTCAATATAGCAAGATTCGATATGGCCAGACCAGGAGGGTGACCATAAGCTCTCAGGATCAAGTTTATTTTAAGTGTGCATAAGGGAAATATGTATATAACTTGTATAAATTTGTCCCTTTTTTACAGTCGAACCATGATAGTTTTGGCTCGTCATGGTACGGGGGCAGGGGCTTTATACCGTGACGTGTTAAAACTATCATAGTGCGACAGTGAAAAAGGATTAGAGCTATTTAGCTTGTATAGCTACGTCCTGCTCCTATTTCTAAGATCTTAACGAACAATAAATGTCATAAATCTTTTATCAAAGACGATATGATTTCATATGTTTATATTACATTATCTAATAAATATGACTTATATTTCTGTGATCCTAGTTATATGATAGTGTAATACCCCACATATACATTTTAGACTTTTTGGAATACAGAAGATAAATCAACTCTAAATATGCCTTATAAATAATATCACATTGCCCTGAATTTTAGGCAAAATTTTCGTAATACGACCCCAACGTCCCTGAAGTGTGATACAAAAATAAGTATTTGCCTTTCTTTTCACATTTAAATTATTGGATTGTGAATACTTGTAGGAGTGTACTTTATTATCTTACCATTGAAAATATATTAGCGCAAATATAAGCCGTCAGAGCTCAGAGTAAAAAGGTTACGTTACGGCCGAAATAATAAAACTACAAATAGATTTAAAAATCAATTATCATTACACGTTCTCTCCTCGTGCTGCGTAAAGTGATTTTAAAAGATTTATGTATAGGCACGTAAAAAGCCCGCGAAGGGGATCCCTCGAGATATTAAGCTTTTAACACTCCCAGATACCGATGATTGTGGATAGAATATAGATGGGTGTCTTTTATATCACGTAAGGATATATCCTTCGTCTCCTATTCATGAGAAATAGTGATAGAACGGAACGGACGGAACTTAGGCCTTCATAACGGAGACATTTCATTAAAGAAGTTCGGTTAGGAACCCTTTCAACGTCCTTCAAATGTTGACCTAGATTCTAACAAAAAGCAAGCAATTTGGAGCTTCATTTGATGACCCAATTAAACAATTGAAAACCGTTTGTACCATTGATCACTTGCAGGATAATTATTTAATTGGCAAGCTTACTCAGTACGGAAACTAAACATCTATTAACGTACAAGAAACCAATGATAAATTATGATTTTCACAACAAATAACACAAATGCGAGACTCTATTGACTACATACAATACAACTGTGGTTAGATCATAAATTGGACACTTAAAAGGCGTTATATACGTGGAAACGCTGACAGGTAATTCTCGATGTATATGTTTTGAGGTTACAATAATTAAGTATTGTTTACATACAAGCGAAAACAATTTATCAGAGACTGTTTGCTTCGAAGCTTGTCTTAATACGGAGTATTGAGCAAACAGATCCTCAGAGCTCCGGGCTTTGTGCCAAGCCGCATAATCTACTTATTTCGATGTATCATATTCTGATAAACATGGTTACAACCAATGACTCCTGCAATTATCTTCATCTTCTTTATCGTTCTGTCCATCCTTTCCAAAGTTTGTCTGACAGATATCGCTGACAGCGATGTGATTACCACTGGGCCCAAACAATAAAGAATATGCAAAAGATTTGTGTTAAAATTTTGGTATACAAGAAGGGATATTATATATATTTAACCATCCTCAACTTCTTCTCCTCTCGTATACGAGCTAAGAGTGAATTAGTTGAATGCCCAAAGTGCACGGAATTATCGTTTAGTGCAGTTATTCGAGAAGGTTCTTTTATTGCACTATGGTTGCACCATAATGCATCACTAATAAAATTACCATAAACGTAAATGCATCACAAGAATTTTCTGGAAAATTGCAAATACTGAAGAATAGGTAATGACATAGTGGTATTATAAAAAAACTAATAGCAATGATTACTTTGTACGAGACGTGGCTATTTCTAAAGATGCATAGGTACGAATGAATTGCGACTGTTGATACCGATGACTATGTTCGTTTTTAGAATGTACTAGGTAAGGTAAAAGAGACATTGTTGTGATGGGCACACACAGCACTATGAGACTATAGTTAAATGCTAACCGCAATACGCTCATAAAAAGGTCGGTTGTGATGCCTTTTGGTCCACATCATCGCTAACCATCAGGTGAGATAGTGGTCAAGCGTGAACCAACGAACAATTAAAAAAAGCTTCCAAAAGACATCCGTCAGTTTTCATATGACATAGGACATTGCAATCCCCTACGGATTCATTAATTATATATCTATGACATGCTATGAAACACCATGTCATTGTACGTCATATTTCTCAAGTTTATCCATTATATCTCAAACATATTCAACTAAACTACAAATCCAACCATGATAAACGTTTACTTTGTTCCAAATTTAAAATTAATGTTACGTCGGCCGTTAATCCAGTCATTTATAGAAACAAAGACCAATTGGATGACAATCCGCGACGAAACAAAGGAGACGGTTCCAATGAAGCAAGTACCGGGATGCTGCGACTACCACGTGAGATAAACTCGATCAATTCAGAGTTATATTTAGAAGCATTAAGATTTACGACTCGAGAGCTACTTTGAAGTACGGTGAATATTATTAATCCTGAATTAGAGATAACGATTCACTTTCGCATCTTCATTTGTGTTCGGAAAGTGAGAGGAAGTAAACAACGATTGACGTATGTTTTTGGTTATAAATAGCGTTGCTGCTTCATTTCCAGTGTTTTGTCGTTGCAGGAAGTCCATTAAAATCAGCAGCTTTTGCTTAATTAGCTTATTTATTTTATTATTCATTCTCTTTTTCATTATTATCTGCTTATTTTTGTCCCAGGGTCAATCCAATCGGTTTCTATTTACATCTCTATTCACAAGTCAACATGAATAATTAATTTGCCTTTCAAACATAGCTATTATGACATTATTATGCTCAATTGTTTGGGAGCGGAATTTAATGGTCCGTATTTAGTAGTGCTATTAGAAGCAAATGTTATATAGGCACAAATGTCAAGCCCAGGTGATCTACGACGCATTAGATGGTATTAGCAGATAATCAATCAACAAATAGGGAAGCTACGAAAGCCAGAGATTGACATATTGATATTATGATCAACTTGAATGAATGTGGACCGGTTTGACACGTTTTGGTCTTAAAATTAATATCAGACTAAAATTTTAGACGCTATTAGCTATTTTTTTTGGCAAATCCAGGTGCTAACCACCTAATAATAAAATGAAACCTATTCAAAAAAAGCCAACATCAAACTTCGATGGAATTTAATAACATCGAGTAGATATAAATGAAGCAAAGATGGAATATAAAAAAAAGGAATACAACAGTATCTGATCTCCAGCCAGACCCATAGAGGCTCATATCTCCGCGCAGTGGAGCGTGTCACGCACGCGCGCGCAAGCTGCGCAGTAGAGCCGCGCCTGCGCCCGCGCAGCCGGCGGAGCGCGACCGGCGCCGCCGAGCACGCCTGTCAATATGATGTAATCACACAAGGTCGCCTACTGCCACGATGTGCTTCGCTGCAGAAGAGCCATACAAAACAATGCAAGAAGACAAAATAACGTGGCAAAACAAATGAAGGACGCGATACTTCCGGTAGGAACGATATAGCGTTTGGGCATGTCAGAACTTGAGCTACAGGAGAATAAGAACGTTCTACAACATTAGGCTTTCAGGTATTCGGAAAGTATATTTTGACGATTGTTTAGGATTCGCTAGTTAGCGAGCATAATTATTGATTCGTTATTACGTATATATTTTTGCTAAGTGAGCAGGGCCCATAACTACTCATTTACACTAACTCAAAAAAGTCTTAAATTCAAAGAAAATACCTATCAGCAGGAACTCTTTTTATTTACGCACCAATCATCATTTACTTAGGCTCTATTATCATCTACTTTGTCTATACTAATATATAAGGTAAAGTTTGTGAGGCTGTAGGGGGTTATTTCTGGATCTACTGAACCGATTTAGATGAAATTTGCCTAATTTACTAACTATCCTATATCCTTCCCAGGAAGGACATAGGATAGTTAGTATTGCCTTGGGATTATAAAACACTTTTTTGGCGGCCAAAGCCGCGGACAGAAGCTAGTACTAAATAACGTTAACACTAACTTAGTCTTCTGGAGTTTCTGCCTTCTGTGACTTGCACTCTCGCGCTGTCACGGGAACCGGTTAATTTGTATACAACCAGGTTTTTTATTCGACTTACCATTCAATCATGTTTCCTATCACAGTATTTGAATCCTGATTCATCTCCGATATTATTATATTCGTATTATTATAGTGGGGAATGAAAATACGTGGTGTGTTGTCGTATTTTAGAGCTCATTTATTATGTTTACTAAGTTGTTAATTTGTTAACATTATTTATGGTAGGTCCGTGTGTTTGATCGTTTACATAAATTACATGTAAAATTAAATCTGTAACTCCTTTTCAACCAATTCTTTTCTTCTCTTACTTCTCTCGCAATAGGATCTACATTCATCTCGTTTTCTATTTCGACACACTTTTCTCCATTATTATGTTCTTCGTGTTTCTAGTTATTTGTTCTATAGACTAAGTCCAGAATATAGAAAGTAAGCAGTGGACTTATTTGCTCAACTATGGAGCTAATGATGCTATTTAAATGCATTAACGCATGCTTAGCTGAAAGGTAGAGAAACCTTATAGTTACTAAGCTAACATAAATGCGATGCATACGTGGGACACTCAGAAAGTTTTGCGAAACTAAAAAAAATTGTTCTATACGTACATATATTTTTATTAAATCTTTTCAAAGTACTTTCCACCAGCCTCTATACAAAGATTCATGCGCCTAAACCAGTTTTCAAAACACTTTTTCCAGTCCGCCGCAGACACCTCGTTTACAGCCTGCTCGAACGCAGCCAGCGCATCTTCCGGCGACGAAAATTGTATCCCTTTGAGCTGATTTTTTATTTTTGGGAATAAAAAGAAGTCACACGGTGCTAGATCAGGGCTGTAAGGAGGGTGACCCAGGAGTTTGACTGGCGTGCTGTCCAGGAAGTCCCTCGTTTTGAGTGCGGTGTGCGCAGGTGCATTGTCGTGGTGGAGCAGTAGCCCGCGGAGCCCTGTGTTTGGTCGCTTGTTGCTTATAACAGAGAAAACTTCTGGCAAACATTTGGTAGTATACCATTCGGCATTAATGCTTCTTTGATCCCGTAAGGGAATTGATACCAAGTGGCCAGTCAAATTAAAAAAGCTAGCGATCAAAATCTTACCCCCGCTTCTAGATTGCTTCACTTTGGTAGGCGTTGGCTCATTTTGAAACACCCAAACAGTCGACTGGCGCTTGGTTTCTGGGTCGTATTGATAAATCCAGGACTCATCACCTGTAACGATGTCGTAAACACGCCGAGACGAGCCTGCTTCAAATTTGTTAAGCATATCACGGCACCATTCCACCCGGGCCTGCTTCTGAGCATCGGTGAGGTTGTGCGGCACCCAGCGTGATACTATCCTCCTCACGCGAAGATGGCTGTGTAGAATCTCGTGAACGCTTCCCGATCCAATCTTCAATATGTGTTGAATCTCCTGATATGTAATTCGCCTATTGTCTTGGATTAAATTTTTCACTGCTAGCACGTTTTCTTCGGTAACAGCCGTCAAAGGGCGACCGCTTCTTTCGTCATCCCCCAAAGTTGGTCGACCGCGCTTGAATTCGTTATACCAACGATACACGGTTGCCTTGGAAGGGCCTTCATCCATGAATGCCATTTGAAGTCTATCGTACGATTCATCCGGTTTCAGGCGACACTTGAAATCGTATAAAATCATAGCTCTAAAATGTTCCCGGCGCAGATCCATATTTCAGTGAGACACAATACTTTGAATTAACTCGCAAAAAATGTGGAGGGAAATTTTGAAATTGGAACTTACTTATTTTTACTTATAAATAATCATATTTTCGAAAAACATTATAACTGGCCAGTCTCCCATATATAAAAACTTTTTTTCGCAATACTTTCTGAGGGGCCTGGTAATCTTTTAAAAGCTAGTTTACTTTTACGCTCGACTATATAAAGCACTGCAAGCGCTGAGTGAACAAAATATTATTGCATTAGGTGCATGAATGTTCGATGTTATCTTTAATATTATGTTTGTACCTGCATACTGCTGTTTGTCTTTGTTTTGTTTTTTAGTACTCTATTTGGTTATGATTTTTTTAATGCGAGCTCTTTGATTTATAAGGCTGCATATTTTTTTGGAATTCTTACGGTCTATCCACACATATCAGGGCCGGGCCCGGGACGTGACAGAGCCGAGCCCAGGCATTGAAGATTCGTCACTGGCCCGTGCACGGGCCGTGTACGGGCATGTGTGAACGAGTTCATATAAAATGTACACGCCGATTTTGTTTTTGAGTCCCTGACGGTGCACGGTCCGTCCTTATATATATAGCTTTAATGACAAATTAAATTGCGTGAAGAAAATGAAACGAATAATATTACACACTTCATAAATATTTTATTTTCGTCCTTAAATCTATTAATCATAATTGTACAAATAAATTAAATAAATAAGTAAACATAGCGTCAATAAAATAACATCCCTCTAGAAATAAATATTTTGTCCTAAGACATATTTTGTAGTTGTTTAGGGATTTAGAGATGAATACCCCCATCAGCAATTGCAGAAAGTACTTGTTCTAGGATTGCCTTAGTTATTGGTATTCTTGAAGAAACTAATGAAACTAACTAATCACAAAACTAACTAACTAAAACTATTTTGTCGTAATAATGACAGGTTTTGTGACATATTATCAGAAAGGGAAAGCTCGTCCATCTGCGTTGAAAGATCGTCTGAGTAGTCTATCTGGTTATCTGAGTATGTTTTATAAAATTCTTCATATTCTTCCTCGGACAGTTCGGACATTTCCTCAATTGGTAACTCATCTGTATCCATATCCAGATCTGGGTATTCTGGATAAAAAACGTCTACTGGAAGTTCGGTGATACCCACATTTTTTTCAGAGGATGGCAAATTATCAGTTAGGATATCAGGGAGTGCACTCTCTTCATTCAAATCAGAAAGAGGTGGATCCATAAAATAAAGCGATTTGTCTAATTGTGAGCGTGATTCTACTGGAAGGGACGTAGCTACTGGCACTGAGAAACCTTTTGTATTAATATCTGACAACACATTTTCTAATACTGCCTTAGTTATTTTTAATTTTGAAGTTGAAGGTGTATCTTCAGAAGGAGGAATAATTTTAGCCATCGGTGATGAAATATCTTCATTATAATTTAGTAGTGCCTTTTCCGTTAGCGATGATATTTCTGTAGGGGTTTCTAAGATCGGTACCTCTAAGAGCTTTTCTTCTAGGTCTAATGGGCAAGCGTCTTCAGATTGATCAGAGAAAGGTACTAGAGGGAGACTATTATCAGTTGGATAGTCAGGAATTGCTGCGTCGGGTAAAATTGCAACTCCCGTAAATGAAGGACTCACTTCAATGATGTCAGAAAGGGGAGATTCTATATAATAAAATGTTTTATCTGATTTTGGGTAAGATTCGACTGGAAGGGATTTAGCTTCTGTCAATGAAAACCCCTTTGTTTTAATATCTGACAACACATTTTCTAATAGTGCCTTAGCTATTTTTAATTTAGAAGATGAAGGTGTCTTAGTATTTGGTGATGGAAGGTAATTTGGTGTGTCTTTAGGAAGAGGAAGAGTTTCAGCTATTGGCGATGAAATATCATCAACAAATTTTGGCAGCGTAGACATTTCTGGAGAGATATCTAAGCTTGAAACCTCGGAAAGCTTCTCATCTACTTCTGATGATAAAGTTCTTTCGGATTTTCCAGAGAAGGGGGTATTATAATCAGTGAGATGGTCAGAATGTTCTTCAATCAACAGTGAAGGACTCTTTCCATTGATGTTAGAAATAGGAGATTCTATATAATAACAAGTTTCATCTAACTTGGGGAGTGATTCGACTGGAAGAGGTTTAGCTTCTGGAAATGCGAAACCCTTTGTATTAATATCTGACAATACACTTTCTAATATTGCGTTTGTTATTTTTAATTTCAAAGGTGAATGTGTTTTATTATTTGTTAAAAGTTGGCCACTAGGTTTATCTTTAGGAAAACGAAGAGTTTCAGTCATCGACGTTGAAATAACATCATTAGAATCAGAAAGAATCTTGTCCATTGGTCCATCCGATGACATTTTTGAAAGGATATTTGAATTTGAAACATCTGTAAGTGTTTCATCTACGTCTAATTGTAAAGTATCTTTGGATTGTTCCGATGAAGGTAAATTATTATCAGTTACTTCGTCAACAAGTGATGTGTTGGGTAGAATTTCAATCTCAGACAGTAAAAGAAGCTTTTCACCTACTTCTGATGGTAAAGTTCCTTCGGATTGTCCAGATAAGAGCGAATTATAATCAGTCAGATGGTCAGAATGTTCTTCAATCAACAGTGAAGGACTCTCTTCATTGATGTCAGAAAGAGGAGATTCTATATAATAAACTGTTTTATCTATCTTGGACAGTGATTTGACTGGAAGGGATTTAGCCAGAGCCAATGAGAACTCCTTTGTGTTAATATCTGACAACACATTTTCTAATAGTGCCTTAGTTATTATTAATTTAGAAGATGAAGGCATTTTAGTATTTATTAATGGTAAGAAAGTTGTTGTATCTTTAGGAAGAATTTCAGCTTTCGGTGATGAAATATAATCATTACGATTTGGTAGAAAAGATATTTCTGTAGGCATATCTAACTTTGAAACCTCGGCAAGCTTCT
This sequence comes from Orthosia gothica, assembly GCA_949775005.1. Taxonomy (NCBI): domain Eukaryota; kingdom Metazoa; phylum Arthropoda; class Insecta; order Lepidoptera; family Noctuidae; genus Orthosia; species Orthosia gothica. The sequence goes on along the minus strand of OX459048.1, from coordinate 20,802,178 downwards.
CGTTTACTGCCGGTCGTAAAGTTCCTTTGAATTTTTTAGGGAAAGGTAAATTGTGGTAAGTTGGGTGGTCAGAAAGTGCTATGTTGGGTAGAATTTCATCTTCTAACTGTGAATAATCCTCTAGAGTGGGCTCAGAAACAGGAGGATTTAAATTGTAGAGAGTCTTGTCTATCATCAACGATGCTTTAGGTACCGGTAAAGAAAAATCTTTTGATGTTACACCTGACAGCTCATTTTCTAAAACTGCCTTAGTTATTGGTAATTTTGAAACAGATTGTGCATTTTTGTTAGATAATGAGGTCTTACCGATAGAAAGAGATTTCTTATCTGAAATTAATAGAACATCATCAGAGGGATAATCAAATGATAGATTTTCAGTTTTTCCTTGATTTTCCGCATCATCCTTCATAATGTCAGGTTTTTCTAAGTACGTTGCCCTCATTTGTAATGGCAAGTCTGAGATTGGATTATCTGAATGCGTTTCATCTACCGGAAATGTGAAATTGCTCTGCATTGATTCAGGAACTGGTAAATTATCAGTCTGAATATCAGAAATTTCATTTCCTAGGAGATTTTCTTCTTCTGGAGGTATCTGTTTAGCCTCAGAGAGTGGAGAAAGTGGAGATGGTGTTACGGGAAGAAGTTTTCGAGAAGATGATGACAAGCCACCTTTCATAATGTCAGAAAGTACAATTTCCAAGACAGCCTTAGTTATTGGTAACTTTGAAGTTGTAGGTATTTTGTTATTTGATGTGTTGTCAGTGAGGGGTAACATCTTGACTTCTCGTAATGGTAAGTCGGCATGGGATATGTCAGAAAATGTAGACTCTGAGATCTTTTCACAAGTATTATCAATATTAGTTGATTGAACCCTATTATTTATAGACCTAGGAATATCAATAACCAAAATATTCGGGTTTGTATCATCTTCTGGCAATAACAAATTTTTCACGACAAATGACAGGTCTTTAGTATCAGTGGTAGTCTGTTGAACTTTTGCGATTTTATCATTTACCGATGAAGGTAAATCATCTGATAAAAAAAGTTCATTAGCAAAAGCATCTGGGGCGGTTGAAAGTACACAATCGACTTTATATTTTTGTTCTTCTTCTGATGAATGAACTGTAGAGGGTGGAAAATCTTGTTGTACTTTGTCCGAATGGTCGCTTATTATTGCCGTATGACTTTCTGATGTAACGTCAGGTAAAACAGCTCCTTCAGGCATTGACAACGCCTCATTTTGATTTAGCAGATCACTAACTTGTACGTCAGGAAGAGGTTTCAGAGGTGCAGAGGTAACTTCAGATTTTGTATATTTTGTGGGTTCTTGATACACCATTATTGGTAAATCATTCACCAGAACTTCAGGAAGAGGATTTTGGTTTTCAATCACTTGCATTGGCAAATCATTCGTTAAAATTTCTGATTTTTGAATTTTTGTGCGTTCTTGATGCACCATTATTGGTAAATCGCCAATCATAAGTGGTAGATCTTCACTAGAAATTTCATAAATACTCGGAACCACTAAATTCATTTTTGATGGAATATGATCAGTATTACGAAACAAATCATTTTTAGGAGTGTCCTTGGTACGAGTTTCAAACTGCGGTATGACGAGATTGTCTATGATATCTGTTTTATTGCCAGTAGGATTCTCAAACACTGGTGTAGATGAGACTGTCTCATCTTTAGGTTGTGTTGGACTGTCGGTTTCTAAAAGTATATTTGGAACAAGCAATTTTTTTACTGGCAAAGATAGGACGTCGGTTAGGGTTCCATCATCTACTGAGAAAGGTGAAAAAGTCTCATATTCGTTTAGTGGAAACCTGTTAATTATAAGGTCAGGTGCTGGAACGGATAGGGGCGTTTTATCGGCTGCAGACAGAGGTACACTCTCAATTTGCGTCTGTATGGTTAACAAAGACTGATTCTCTAGCAGTGGTAGACGGTCAGTATCTGAAATTGGTGACAATATTGTGTCAATTGGTGTTGTTTGAATATCAGTAGGGGTCTGAGAGGAAAGCATCTTGTCAAGTATTTGTCTGATCTTATAAAGTTCAGTTTTGATCGTCTCATCTGTGGTCACTGGAGAACTATTATTCAGAGAAGGTGAAGGACTATCCGTAGTGGTACCGGGTGCAGGAGTGAATTTCGGGTCCATTTTTTCTGGTAATTGGAAAGACAGAACCTCAGAGGGTGGAATGGGTAAAAAAATCGCCTCCGCTGGAACTGATTGTTTGACAGTAGTGTCAATAAGAGGAGCGGGTGGCAAATCATCAATTGATTCTGTGAGATTATCAGTTAGACATTCAGATGAAAAGTTCTTATCCAATGCCACTGATGAGACGTCATTTATAATTTCGGGCAAAAAGCCTTTAGAAATATTTTTATGTAAATACTCTGACGCTACGTTTTGTTTTAGGAAAAACAAGTCTTTAGAATGAACATTCGAGATTTGCTGGGCTGAATTGATTTCACGCGCTAATATTGGCAATTCATTGTCAAGGACATTATTGTATGGTCCGTGGTTCAGCGAAGTTAACTCACTGTCGGCAAAGTCAAAGAGTGGATGTTCAAAATCTGGAGTTTGTGGTAGAGTGTCAGAGTTCATGTCAAAGTTAGCTGTTTCTGTAGGATGTTGAGACAATTTTACCTCGCAATATTTAGTGATGGGTGGTGCATCGTCTGTCAATGATTTATGAATTAGAATGTTTGAGATTAGTTTCTCTTTCATCGATGACAGACTGCTCCCATTATTGTTACACATTGAATTTGTTGGCAACGACTCGTACATTGCCAAAGATGACCCACTGTCTGAAATACTGTTTAGTAATTCACTAACGAGAGCAGCGGAAAAAGGGTTGTCATTATGAAGAGACGTCATATTAGAAAGAACATTGTTTAGTTGTTTATTTGGCACCGAGTTATCAAATGATGAAGACACGATTTGATTTTGAGTTTGAGAGGAAATGCTGCTAGTTTGAGTGGACGGTAAGTAGACAATAATAGGTGAACCTGATGTACTCTCGAACATGTGTGATTCTGACTTACCAAAATCGTTGTTGTTGATAGGAATAATGATTATGGATGTGGTAGCGGGAACTGAGTGACTATTTAATAAGGGAGTCACATTAGTCTGGCCTGACTTGGTGACAATTGAATGCGCCTCATTTGTCATATGCTCAGAGAATGGAAGTGGCATTCTGACATTTAAAGGTTCTGCAATTGCTGTAGTGTTTTCTAGTATAGTCTCTGCTGGAAGTGATGGTATTTCGTCTTGTAAAATACCAGTTGGAACTTCTTCAGTAACTTCTTGTGATGAGTCAATCAAAGAAACAGTACAGTTTTTAGTAGAATCTATTAGCGTGGTCGGTACATCTTTGTTCACCTGAACTTTTGATACAAAGTCAGATAAATAAACTTCTTTTTCTGTTTCTCTACTAAAGTTGCTATGTGGTGCTGTTGTAGTGGCGTCATCATGCAAAAGAATTTCTTCGATAAGCTGTAATGTTTGGGCGATGACATTCGTGTCTAAATCCTGTAATTCTTTTGTGTTATTTTTCACCTCTAATGCTGGGCAAGTGTCTTCAGTATTATTCTCAATAACTTTGTATGGGATTGGCATTGGATGATATGGATACTCTGTAACTGGACACGTGTTTTCTAAACTCGGCGCAATATCTTTAGTCAATTCCAATGTTTTTGTAACTGAAGGCTTACTAGGGACTTTCGACACCAAGCCATCAGTAATGAAATCGTCAGAAACTCTCTCACAAGTTGTAGTTTTTGTATAGTTTAATCCTTTCTGACCTGCGTTACTACGTTTTGAGTTTTCTGTAGAAGTTAATTTATCGCATGATTGAAGGAATTTACTTGCTTTTGCTTTTGTCAGCCTTGTGATAGGTTTGTTCATATCTTCTTTGGCATTGAGGTTGGATGGTTGCTGTTCAAATCTATTACATTGTTTGTTCTGCGGAAATTGTAAATAACTCCAATAATTGGGACCCCACGTCTCCATTGTGTTAAGAGGATATTGAACTTCTGGAAATGTTTCAGAATCTAGCAAACGCATGGAATCAGTGTTCGGTGTGAATTTGATCGAAGACATGTCTGTTTTCAGCTGGCTGTTATCGTTCTTCATTTGTTTATTGCTCAAAAGTTTTCGCTTCATTTTCATTTCCTTTTTCAAATCGTTAATTGCTGAGTTTTGTAAATTGCGGGCTTTTTGTAAAGTGCTAACATGATTATTGTCGTTAAAGTTCATCCCAAGACGAAAAGGGTCTCTCGGAGAGTTATCCAATGGATATTCATTTTCTGGAAAATTATATGTCTTGTACAAAGATTTATTTGGCGTAGAGCTCTGGCTGATTCTGCCATTTCGAACTGTCTTTCCAAATCTTTGTTTTGGTGTCTTGTTTACTCGTGATGGCGAGTATGGTGTCGGGACGTGGTTGTTTTTGACAGGTTTCAAATCGTTTAGGTAACGTTTCAAAGAAGCCTTTCTCGACGTACTTGGCATGCAATGTCGGCACGCTATCTGAAATAGACGTTCTTTTGAAAAGAAAAAATAAATAATGGAAGGCCAATTCTCGTACTTAAAAAACATTCAAATTAAAATCGCAATATATTCTCAGCGACAATCAATGTCAAAAAAACCGGCCAAGTGCGAGTCGGACTCGCGCACGAAGGGTTCCGTACTTGGTAAATTGCGGTTTACGATTTATAAATTGGTTTGAACGAGATTTACTGACTAGATCTCGTTCAAACCAATTTTCGCTGGCAGTTTACATAGTAATGTACATCATATAATTTTTTCAGTTTTATCATTCTCTTATTTTAGAAGTTACAGGGCGGGGGGGGACACATTTTACCACTTTGGAAGAGTTTCTCGCGCAAACTATTCAGTTTAGAAAAAAATGGTATTAGAAACCTCTATCATTTTTGAAGACCTATCCATAGATACCTACACGTATGGGTTTGATGAAAAAAAATATTTTTAGTTTTAGTTTCAAGTATGGGAACCCCCAAAATTTATTGTTTTATTTTTATTTTGTGTGAAAATCTTAATGCGGTTCACAGAATACATCTACTTACCAAGTTTCAACAGCATAGTTCTTATAGTTTCGGAAAAAAGTGGCTGTGACATACGGACGGACAGACAGACAGACAGACATGACGAATCTATAAGGGTTCCGTTTTTTGCCATTTGGCTGCAAACGTTCCTTACAAATAAAATACGGGACATACGTCTTTACCTTAAACTTTTAATGTAAATTAAAATTTCCTATAATATATTTTTTGTAATTGCAGCACTGTTCGAATGTAAGTCAGACTTCTTGAGAATTATTTTGCCGTTATTTACCAATAACTGTCGAATAGACATTAGAAAACGCGCAGTAATAAGTTACAAAATTTCTTACCTGGATTAGCGCGAATATCACTAAGGTTATAGTCACCTTTTCCCGAAGTCCCATTTCATAAAAATGATTCAAAGCGTACACGGTTTTTTATTTATAATGCTTCGTTTATTTATCTATGTTATTATATAATTAATCAGAACGTGATCTATGCATATTTATAGGCATTTTCTATCGTGAACGCATCCTTTATATCAGTCTATCGTAGAAGATTGCCACATTATAACATGTTCATAGTTTTTCTGAGAAATCCTAATATTTATTGTTTTTATTTCCAGGTAAATTCTTTGACGTACAATGTAGAGTGGACCTATATTTGGTAAGTTATAGGATTAAGAAATAAGGTAAAAAATGGTTGCCTTATGAATCGTAATTTATTGTCAATAGTAAGAAATTATTATTTTATTAGGGGGCGTCCATAAATTACGTGAGGTGTTTTTTTTAATTTTCAGTCCCTCCCTCCCCCCCTGGTGAGATGTCGTGAGATTTTATTCAACCTCCTCCCCCATCCCCCAATCTCACGTGATATTTTCAAAATGTGGGTTTCTTACGTAAACGCGTTGGATTGTTATTGTAAAAAGAAAAAAAAAAATGCTGTATATGGTGGTTTGACAATCAGTAGATGTATAACGTCGAAGTATGAATGAAAATATTTTCTTTCGAACGAATTAGTGAATGATCTTAATCGTATTACGATTATGCTTAAGATTTAATCTTAAGCATGTACAATCTGGATTAAATGGACCAAAATAGTATTCTTTTTTTTTTTGTTTCTTTCAGAAAACAAATTGCGTGATATTTGCCGAGACCCCCCCTCTCTCCAACGTAAGATTAGATGAGATTTGACTCGACCCCCTCCCCCCCTTAAACATCTCACGTAATTTGTGGACGCCCCCTTATACCTAACTAGACATTTCTTTGTGTTAAAATTTTACAACGGAGAGGCGAAATCATACAACCATACAATAATTAATTATTTATTTGCTATAATAGTAACTTAAAATAAATAAATAAACTGTCATTGTTCCAAAACAACTTTGGATTTATCTAAACGCAGAATGTTGTCGCCTTTAACCCAAATCGTAACAGTATTTTCGTTATTATATCAAACTAGAGTTGAAATATATGTACAACTTATCGTTCAGTATAAGAAGTATCAGTTTCGTTAGCAAACGGCCCAACGGTGAAAAAATCATTTTGGAAATCCTCAACAGAAGTAGCATTTTTGATATATTCATTTAATGATGAAGTAACATTCGTTAATGAATCTTTTGTATCCGATACTTCAAATAATGGTAGCCTTATTCGTTCAGGATGTTCCTCTACAAGGAAGGAATCTCCATTCAATTTTATAATGGAATCATTGTTATTTGGCGTCATGTCTGAACTTAATTCAAATTCGTCTGAATGTTTACTTTCGAATCTATGCATTGTAGAATTGTTACCTTTATTACGTTCTGGTATTTCGTTCTCATTTGGTTCTGTCGTCTCTGTGTTGGTTAAGTTTTTCATTAGTTCATCCAATTCATTAATAAACTCTACGACGTAATCCTTGTCTTCACATTCAGCATAATGCTCTATTGTTGTCAAATTGGCAAACAGCGGTTCACTCTCAAAATATGGAATCTTGTCTATAGGAGTGATGTCTTTCACATCTACGTTCATCATATCTTCGTAAAGCGTTTCATTTGTGTTTTTATCACTGGAATTGATTTCATTTCCTTTTGTGTTCGTTATCTCATTCACACCAACTTTTTGCGCTGTTGCTGGGGTCTTATCTTTACCTTTCACGTTTTGGATCCAAGAATAATCAGTAGTAGTCTTGGTTTTGCTATTATCTTTAGCAACAAGGGAATTGAATGTTGATTTCACGTCTTTAGAGAAAGGACTTGAACTGATATAGAATGGTTTCGATGACTCTACAATACTTTCTGGATATTCAACTTCCGGGAAGTACTCTGCGGGAAAACTTTGTGCTTTAGCTGGATCTTTGTAATTCGTCGTACTTGTAATTTTATACCGGGCTGGAATCACTGGTTCAGCTTTCGATTTCAAGTTACTGAAATTACTCGTCGATGATATTGGCGTCACATGTCGTTTAGGGTTGTAGCAGTAGATGTTCTGCAAGAATAATATAATTTAGTAACAAGGAATACAAGTTTTGTTCGAAAATGTTATCGTAATTAATACTATTAAATAAATAGCACAATTTATTAACCTTAAGCGTGATAATTAGAAGAAAATATTTAAAATTCATTGTAGTGAGTTGTTTTTTTTTTTCGCGAATAATTTATACTAAAATAATGCAAGCACTGATTATTCCTTTGTTCTTAACAAAAGATAGTAAATAAGTGACTACATTTATATTCAGATTTCTGTTTTTATTGGCTTTGCAAGTTCAGAATAAGTGTTGTGCAAAAATGAAAACGTCGTATTACACAGTTTTGGGACGTGCTCCATCATATAAAAATCCTATCACAATAGTATTATCTCTGCTGCAATGCAACATGTAACATAATATATGGTAATAATAGCTTTATTATAATTATTATTACATAATTACTTGATAACTCGAGTTATCTGACTATGTTGTTTTTTTATTTTGGTTGGTGTCGCTTATCATAATTCAACGCTCGATTAAAATGAAACAACAGACATCAAATTCACTAAATAGGTTTTATATATTTTTACATCAATTCTTTTTTTGAAAACAAAACTATACTGTGGGGACACTGTCATTAATACATTCCAAAATTAAAATAGGCTGTTCTTTTTCTCAATTAAAATATTTTCTTCTCTCATCCTCATCTTCATAGCGTCGTCTACTTGTCTTTGATCAACTTTCTTAACAACGCCCACACCCGCATCCGCCATTGCATCCTCCGCACCCACAACCACCATTATAACCACCACAGCCGCCGCCAAATCCATTTCCATTCCTTCCAAACATGGTCAGGATCAGGAGCGGCAGAATGGTGTCCAGGTCATTGTTGTCATTCTTCCCATATATCTGCGGGTAGTAACCGCCATATCCAGGGTAGAACTGGCACTGGGCCCAGTGCATCTGTGAACAAACAGACAGGACGTTGTAAATCATAGTGGACTGATTTATCATTACAATATGTTGACAATAGGCCAGGAGCTGAGTGGTACTAGTTTACACTGATCATAATTTCATTTGATCTACTGGGAATCTTACAGATGCTTGTTATATTTAGCTGGAAGAGTAAACGAGCATGTGTAGTTTTGGAGTATACTCGGAATCGATTGGGTCAACGAAAATGATTAATTGTGGTTGTACTAGAGATCAAAGCTATTAATATTCAAGTCATTGTTTGTTAAAATTAGCATTATAGAAAAAAACCGAATTGTTTAGTTTTTCGTAGAAATTGCAAGATATTAATTAGATTTTCTTAAATTCCATTTTCTTTAGTATTATTGTAATCTGGCTTCTGTACCCATAGTGTACATGTTCTGTAACATGTAGGTTGTCTTTGATGTTCTATTTAAGTCAGCTGGGATTACAATTTGGTATTTCTAAAGATACATATAATTCGGTATTTAGCTGCTGGCTGGGGGTGGAATTGAAGTACATAATATCTAAAGGTTACTTGAAATTAAAGCTTATATTTTGACAAGTGATCGTTGAACAATTGAAAGGCCGCACTAGGTGGGGGAACACCAGACGATCAACAATTTATTTTCTAATATTGGTAAAATGAGTTTTGTTAGGTATGGTAGGTTTGGTAGGTATGTCAAATAAATATTTTCATGTAAAATGTTTCGTAAAAGTCTGAAAAACCGCTCTGTTAAATAATTTCTTGACATATAAATTGATTATTGAATTGATATTGATTTATTTGATTTAAGTGGTGTACAATAAAGTTGTAAGTTGTTGTATTTGTATTACTTTTAAGTTTCTTTTTATAATGTTATTTTATGGTGTACAATAAAGCATATAATAAATAAATAATAAATAAATAGAAAACTTAACGGTTTTTAATAAAAATATATTACTATTTTTCTAAAAGTTTTATTTTCAGTTTTGCGTAATAGATTGTTCCCAAGATTCTTTACTCCAAAAGTATTTTTAGACCTAATATTTTAAACTTATAAGTTATATTATTGTATTGTATTATAAAATAAAACTCACGTTCAGGACGAGCAGAAGAGCTGCGAAAGCGACAAACTTGACGGAAGCCATGTTGACTGTCTTCCCGTAAACAAGTCAAACCTACTTTTATACCAATTCACAGTCTAATATTAAAGTAAAAATTAGGCAATTACTCTAGGATTTCGTTAATATAGGTATTTGTAACCAAGCACGTAGGTTGCTGATTAACAGCAATTTCTCAATAGTTTTTTGTAATTTAAAAATAGTTAAATCTTTTTTTCCATTACAAAAAAGTTATTTCACCAATTCCTTAGATAACAAAAAAATAATTCGTTGCGCCACTGTATGTTTTTCATGTTCGGACAAAGTATGTCCTTTACCGACCTTATTAAAAAAATATGTCAGATCTTTTCTTTCTTTTTGCGGTCTGTGATTTTAATCATCTATTTTATGAATCGGTCTGCGTCTCTGTTTGTTGTCCTTCGGCATCCCTAAAGGATCTTTAAATTTTGAAGATACATAAGATAAGTTTGTTGAACATAATAAAGGTTTGTCATTTAGTTAACTGTACAGTTAATTTCCTCTATTTAGATAATTTATTATTGACTAGATGTATCAAGGTTCTATTGGGAATATTTAGGGGAATATGTCGTGTACTAATTCTATGGTCCACAAAAGGATAATACCTATTATGATTTCATTCATTAAATCATAACAATTTTAGCCGAAAGACGTCCACTTCTGGACAAAGGCATTCCGAAGCGTCGCACATTGATCGCCCCCCTGTGCTTCTCGCACTAATTTCATTTACTCTCAACAAAATCAATAAGTATTTTCTTTCGGAAAGATTAGTTTTATTATGCCTATTCTGTAGTATTTTGTTTTTTATTTTATTTTTAGTATTTTATGCCCACAATAAAAAGATTTGATTTGATTTGATTCAGCTTTCGTCGCGACTTCGTCAGCGTAGCATTATTACTTCGAATAGCGTATTTTTTATATCGCGCAAATGTCTTCTCATCGTGTTGGTGGCAAATACAGCGATAAAATATTATATTTTACCTAGTATTCAGCTATAGCAACGCCACTCACTGACGCCACTGACGCCAAGGCCATAAGGTCCTCACAAGTACAGGTTACGGGGCACATGATGCAGGACGAAAGGTGGGCCATGATCTGCGAAGAGACACCGCACAAGCATTGGGTATCGGAACCATGAAGGAATGACCTCCACCTGTGGAGGTTGTCTTTGCTGCTGCCGACCTGAGTGCGAAGTCTATCTACCTGGGCAACGCATGCCCTGGCGGGAGGCTCTCCAATGGCTCGACGAAATGGTCTTGAGCTTCTCTAGCCAAAGGTCGCATCTCTCAGAGGCAGCGCTACCATGAGATGGCTCTACGCAGGCGAGAAAACATTTTCGGCTTCTAAGTCTCCTAGGCACTGTGCCGTGATTGTGCATTGGGTGGCGTGGGTCGCTTTCGCACTTTCTATGCGGCTCGCCATAGTCGTGCGAATTTCTGGGGGCGCAATGCCGATTAGTGGATACAGCATTTGTATAGGAGTCGGTTTTAGGCAACATGTAGAAATCTGACACGTCTCATTAAGAGCTGTATCCACTAGGTTGGAATGGACGGAGTGACTCCATACTGGACATGCATATTCGGCAGCGGAGGAACAAAGTGTGCCATTGCTGTTGTTCGCAGGACTTGGGGAGACCTCCTCCATCTGGTGGATTTAAGGCGGCGCAATAGATTGTTCCTGGTGTGTACTTTCATTTTAACGTTCTCGCAGTTCTTTTTGGCACCTTAAGTTTACTTAAAAAAAAAGTTAGTGATTGAGAATAAAACTACCATAGATATAGATTTGATTGCCAGTAAAAATAGAAAAATTAAACTTGTGACATTCCCTGTTCTTTGCCTGTACCCTTCATTTATTTCTGTAATCATCATCACTCTCTTGACCTTATCCTAATTTATTTGCGGTCAACGCAACACGTCCTCTTCCTCCATACTTCACTACAAGACCACGCCTGTAGCCAGTCAGTAGTTTATTTTAAGTATTTTCTTTTAAAATTGACGTTTTTTTACGAAAACAAAAGTAACTTCCACTTCACGTTTATATTTTTTTAAACAGTCTTACTTAAAGCTTGTTAGTCAAATAATTTTCTAAAAAATCTTACATTTACGAAGTCTATTTCCAGTAGGATATTCTAGTTTAACACTAAAATACATACACTACCACATTATTTGCCATGGTTCCAAGCGTAGTTTCCAATGTAAATATAACGGTATGATTTTGAGATTTTAGGCTTAGAGGATTACTTGCTGGATAATCATGTTCTATTTATATCGACACGTAATCTCCTATGTTACGGCGATTGTATAAGAAACGTTACACATTTTGTTGAGGTTTGTTGAAACAGGCAGCCGGCGCGAGATTATCGCAGCTCATTTAAATTCTATTCTATAGTATGGTGTCAATGATCTTGCAAGGCTGTGTAGATTCTTTTGCGATAACATTGAGATCAGAAAAATATTTATGTGTCTTACTTGTGGCTTAGTCTGCTCGTATTGAAATTTATACAATAGCCACGCATATTCAGAAGAATGCTCTCCAAATCCCCAATGCTGAGGCACACATTGCATGGGCTACAAATTTTATTATTTAAATTGTAAGGATCGGTCAGTTATCCAAAACTTTTCAAATATAGGGTGAAAGTAACCATGAAGGTAATAGTGGGTGCGCCATAGGTGTACCTCTACCTAACCCTTTGGGGAATACAGCGTGATGTTATTTGTTATGAAATTAATCACTATCATTGTGTAGAAGGTAAATAATACCAATACACGAATTGAATATAAAATGTTTTATTGACAAGGATGACGAAAAACACACGTTTTACAATTCACGAAGTAACATTACATCAGTTTTTTTAAAGAAATCTTAGGGCCAACAATGATGGAACAACAGCTTAAAATATTGTTTTTTAAGCCACAGTAACGCTTTGCGTTGCAGTATTCTTATCAGTCTTTGGTAAGACAATCGTAACATGCAACGTAGGATTGCTATTACCATTATTATTGCATGTATTACCATTGTTGCAGTTATTGTTATCATTGCAATTATTACAACTGTTGCCACAAGAGCAACCGCAGGTGCAAGTATTGTAACAATTGCAGTTATTGCTATTGCCACAGGAGCAACCGTTATTGCAACCATTGTATCCGTTGTAGTAGTCAAAGGAAGAAAAGGGGGAAACGCAGTTGTTATTGTTAAATACATTTGACAGTAACAAAGTATATAGATCTTCGTTGCGGAAATCTCTTGAACATCCATCATTACCGTCATTTATAACTATGACGGGTGGCTGGTTGCTGGCAGCTTGAGGGCAGATAGCTTCAGGTTGCCAATAAGGTTGGTTGCAAGGCGTGATGATTGGTTGAGCAACAGCATCGTAGCCGTACATGCTGTAGGGATTCCTATATGCACTGCAAGTGGGATTGCCACATACGTTGCCGTATGGGTTGTAGGTTGGATTGCCACATCCATTGGTGTATAAGTTGCAGGTCGGATTATCACATACATTGCTGCACGTATTGCAGTTCGGGTTTAAAAATGTATTGCTACATGTACTGCAGGGTGGGTTATCACAAACGTTGTTACATGTGATGCTCAGTGGATTGTCACATGCGTTGCCATACGTGTCGTAATTAAGAATGTCACAGTTGTTGCAAGACGGAGTGTCACATGCGTTGCAGGTCTGGCTCTCATATGCGTTGCAGATCGGGCTGCTACATGCACTGCCATATTGATTGCCATATTGGATGGTGTATGGGTTGTAGTTCAGATTTCCACACGGTTCACACTCACGATTGCCATATAGATAGCTGTATGGGTTGTGCTGATCTTGGGGCAACCATTGGCTCTGAGATAAGTTAAGCTGAAACAACAAAAAAACCACATAAATAGATATATTGACAATAAGTCGAAAGAAAATAGTCAGTCTGCAATGGAAATTGGATCGTAGGCCAAAACAAACCATTGTGTAAAAAAGATAGGTGCCACGAAACTATCATAAACATTACTTTTTTATTATGACAGTTTCATTTACAAGGAAAGCAACTTTTCCCTACCTTACTTTACCCTAGAGGAGGTCGATATTTATTAATATTGTAATTTACTTTTTCTAGAAATATAATATTTATTTACTAACCTGTATTATTAACAGCAATATATTGAAAATAATTTTCGTTAGTGAAGTCATTTCGACGTACACACTATTGAATATGCCGATGGAAATTTAGAATGCCCGTTTATATAACATTTTTCTTGGTATCGCTATATGGGTCATACGATCTTTCGTAATAATTGGGAACCAAATAAATTTGGAAAATTACGAGAAATTTTATCAAGGACGTGGTCAAATTGCTCAATCCATATGTAAAATTCATTCCTGCTTGGGAAATTGTTGTATATGTGAATTTCGTAACAATAAACATGGTATTGACTCGTCCAAGTCCTCATATCAAAGCTTATATTAAATATAAACTGAAATTTTCATACTCTCATTTTTATGATCGTCTACACTATTTTAGCCAGAAAACGTTTATGCAGCTATTCTTACAATAATATTAACTTATGCCCTGGTAAAAAGGTTAGCTAGTCAGCAGGTTGGTACCGCAGTTAAATCCCCAGGGTTATCGTCCATACCTTCGTAGGTAACATATTGGTTATATTTTTTGGAACTCAATCAAACAATGCAAATATTGAAAATATCGTTTTATTTCATAATGACAAATTGAGTTACGAGGACGGATCTGTTCTAATTATAACGTTTATTTCGTTGGGGCCCGATGACATTTGGTAGCTAGGCTCCTCTACAGCGGAGTTGTCAGAAAAACCTCCGAAGCCGGGGAAGGAGTAGGGGTATGGACCGTTCATGGGGACAGGGATGGGGTAGGGAATGTAAGAGTTGCCAGATCCGAAGTTGTTGGAGTATGGAGCGATTCCGCTGCATCCACAGTTATCGTATCCTCCGCAGCTGCCACCGCAGTTGCCTCCGTTGTATCCACCGCAGTTGCCTCCGTTGTATCCACCGTTGTATCCTCCATTGTAACCACCATTGTAACCGCCGTTGTAACCGCCGTTGTAACCACCATTGCAACCACCGTTGCATCCTCCCCCACAGCTACATCCTCCATTATAACCACCACCGCAACCTCCAAAGTTTCCAGAGCCACAGTTTCTCTTGTTTCTCATCGCAAAAATGAGGAAGTAGAGAAGGTGATGCCAGTTGTCATCGTCATCATCATCGATGATGATCGGGGGCATCGGAGGCATAGGTGCAGGAGCGTAGTTAGGTGCATAGCCGGAGTAACCATTGAAACCGTTGTAACTTGCCACGGTAGGGACTGAATCTTGCATGTAGGAGTCGTAAGGTGAGACGCATGGCTTGATGACGGCTGGTACGACGAGCGGTGTGCACTGGGGAGTGGTCTGGTAGGTGGTGACTGATGAGGAGCAAGGCTGCTGGACGTACTCCACACGAGCTGCCTGGCCGTACACCCTGCACACCTAAAAAATAATAAGATGAATTAGTGTATTCCAAAGAACAAGTATCCCGTCATTATAATTATTATTAAATCTTCCCTTTATTTTATTTATTTATTATATTCTTCTTTCATTTTCAAAAATATTGCTTTACTTTAGCTACACCTAAATTATTCAAAAACTTGCAATAGTACAAACCTTCCAGACTAGCAGGAGGGCGGTAAACACGAAAATGTTCTTGAAATCCATTTTGAAGGTTGACATGTGATCAATAAAACATATCGCGTACTCTATATATACTGCGTGTTTCTAAATATAACTCGGTTACTAAGTATGTGATGTAATTTGTTCCTGTGCAACCTTTGACACGTATTCACATATACACGAAAGATACATGACATTATATTGGTAACAACTGTTTCGCAGTAACATATATTTCTAAATGCACTTTCTTCATTACTTGTAGGCCTATATAATTTCATTTCAAATTATAGTAGGCACGTTTTTGGGCCTAGCTTTAAAGGCAACAAATTTTGAGAATTTGAAGGATACAGCAGAATAAAACAATAATAAAATAATATAAGTAAATATATATATTTATTTAACAAAACAAACAGATATAATATTTACTAGGTATAATTGTGAAAAGGGGTTTTGCCAATAGGAACCATCTATGTAAATTAATTTGATTGAATTCACCACATAAACAACCACAAGATTTGTAGTCGCCATTGAATCTCTCGATCGCGAATTAAACAATCAGTTGAACTTTTGGTGCAGTAAAAACTATACTTAAAATGTGTATTTTTCTGTAGATGTATTTTTGGAGACAATCTTAAATTTTGTAAGTATTTAAAAAAACATGACAGTATGTATTTAAAAAACATGATATGGCTATAAAGGACGTAAATACTGAATTTGGAAGATGAAATTACAGCTATGAATACGGGAGATGAAGACATAGAGACAAGAGAGAATAAGTTGATAAAAGGGCTAAAGAGGATAACACACAGTATGAACTCTTAACAGATAATACCACATAAAACATTGCCATATCTTTTGACCGAATCAGATAAGTACAGAAAAATACACTTCACATAGTTGCACAATTTAGTTTAACACAACAGGGTTGTTGATAGGGTAAGGGATTGGGTAAGGGATAGGGATGTTCTGACCACCGCCGTTGCCGCCGCCGCAACCAGAACCGCCACCAAAACCACCACCGAAACCACCATTGTCGCATAGCATGAGGAGAAGGATGGGCAGGATGTGCTTCATACCGTCATCATCGCTGCCAGACTTCACTATGATGGGGTACGGTGGAGGGGCCCCGTAGCCGGGGAATCCTTGCGGTCCAAAGCCCGGTGGTGCATATTGGGCCTGGATCAGGAAGGCCTGGAAAATGAAAAGAAGATTTTGAATGAACACAATAATTAAAAGAAGAGAAAAAGGACTCCTTAATATCTTTACTACGGTCTAAACTCACTCATTGATTACTTTAGACGGCTTTAAAATTTTCAGTTTTCTGGTAGATTTCAAATTAACAAACAATTTTAGAACTACGGTACTAAATGAATAAAAAAATAATACAGTGAAAAACAATATTATCAGATATACGTATATAGCAATAAATAATAAAACTCAGATTCTTACGTTGGCGAAGACAACAAAGCAAGCGAACCAAGCTAGGGAAGCCATTGTGAACGATTTGATATTTTGCGACCCTAATCTACGACCTTATATACCACCATCTTGTCATAATATCTGATTTTGAGTAATATTATTTGTACAATACTATCCCCTTATCAGGGTTACCAAAATTACTTAACATTGATTACACGGTCACGTAAAGTTAAGTAATCTCGATGTTTTAACTCTATTTGTAGATTTCTGAATCTATCTTGATAGTGTTTTTATCGGACTAAATCAACACTACTTCACCTTCATCAGTCAGCTTGAAGTCACTCATCTTTAGCTTATTATAATATCGGGAAGGAAAAGGAATAAAATAGAATTAAACAACGATACTTTCACACTGTTTATTTTAACAATAAACATAAAAGTTTTTATTGGAAAACTGTACCAATACAAAACATACATTCAAACAATTTTTTACCCATATTCGGATTACATATTTAACTACCAATACATCACTGTGTTAACAGAATCAGTAGGAAAGGCAGAATCTTCTCTATGGAGCTCTCATCTTCCTTGATCACGATGGGCATGCCATAGCCTGGTGGTGGCAAGAATGGAGGCTGGCCGTATGGTGCTGGACTGTTGTAGCCACCTCTGTATGCACTTTGATAGCCTGGCCCTGGGTAGCCGTAGGGGTTCGCGGCTACCATCTGTAAGGCGTATGTTTTAAGATTACAACGATAATTATATGTTTAGATTTTCCGCTTTGACCTTGGTGTATATGTGTAAATTCTTAAAGCGAAACAATAAAATTAGGCTTATGATGGAGCAGGGTTCCAGCGTATGCCTAATTTTATTTTTCTTTACACTATTGACCTGGATCAAGACCAGCAGTTTACAGAAATACTAGATTTCTGCAACTCATTGCTTTAAGTCACCAAGCCATACAAGAAGGAGCTCTTTTTAAAAGCATAATTAACATCAAATCAGAACATCTGATACCTATGCCTCATTGTTTCTAAAAGCTTTTGATACACCAGTTCGTCAACCACAAACCTAACGGTAAAAATCTTCATGAACCCATTTTAGTGACACTCAAGTTGCCAAAACGAGACGAGCTTAGAATTCAGCTAATCCTGTGCGTGACGACCGTAATGATATATCATATAATGCTCACATATGTATCCTTAACGCTCCGTCTGCCACTAAAACAATGAGGCCTGAGGTCAGAGCCCTGGGGGACACCTCGGTCACTGCGCCCGATAAGCTGGTCTAAGCCGATTTCAACTAATGTTATTAGATGATGCTTGTTACGACAACGTGTTCAAAGCCTTACAGTGCTAAGGAGCTTGTGAATGACCTATTGAGAAGTGTACTTGCACCTTTACGGCCTGAACGAATTGCAGACAGGCAGATGCTAAGTGAAATAGGTTAGGTTAGGCTAGTGAATAACATTTTTGGTCACAGATTCTTGAAGCCTGTCTGGGAGTCTAAGGCCTATATTCTAATTCCTTGTAAAGGAAAACAATCTCCATTCCAAGCGAATCAGTCACTATGACAATGGAAAATAAACCCTCGTTTAATGTCACTAAATATCAAGTTATATCTGACTATATAGATAGTACTTTGGCCACGAATAAGAGAAACGATGCTATTAGTTTCCTGTTTAGATCTACCAATAAGGCGGAAAGTAATTACATTTTAGTCGCACCTTCTAAGGAGGCGTCGCGCGATATTCCTAAATGTTTAAGGATTTGCATGGTCTGGAATCCACTGAACAAAGCCTCGATACATGTGTAGAATAATAACGGAGTACTCTCAAATGCTTTCAATTCATAAATAGAAAATATTTTGGAACCCCTATAGATAAGGATTACCATTTTAACCTGGAAACGTGTAGTTTTCGATATAAGTAATAATTTAGTTTTAGTATGGAACATTAAACTTGAATTTATTATTTTGATATTGTTTTTTTTTGGGCCACCCCTGTTTGCAACCACTGTAACTCCTGAAAATCAGAATCAATAGTATTGATTGCTACTTACCAAGCAGGAGACAGAACTGAGCTAGGCCAATGGACACATGAAATGGATTTAATATATGGATGTAGGAAGATGATTACAATGGAAAATTGCACACGTTACTACACATGTAGCTCTTTATCCTAATAAGTTTATAGCTCGTACTATGAGTATTGCAGTTCTTCAAGTGTGAATAGGAATGACATCATGAAGTAGTAATATTTCATAGTCGGATTGTTTTTGCCTGTTTGTCGCGGCGTCACGGTACTTTGCATAAACTTGTTGAAATGCTCTACCTCACAACAGATGTCCTCTAAGATGGACAGTAGTAGAACCTTGTTGTTTCATGTTTATTGTCGTTGATTGAGTAGTTGAGTACCTACTGTGTCCTCTGACTTCATCAGGGTCTAGTTAGATATAAATCATTATGAATATTATTCTGTTATTTGAAATGAATTGGATGAGTAATTGTTGAAATGTGGGTGTACTATTAGGTGCATCTCTGCCCAACTCTTAGGGGAATACAGGCATGATGTTATATAATGTTACAGTTATTTGATTTGTAACCAAGCCCAAAGGAGATAAATGGTTTTGATACTGTCAAGTTTTCGTCAATTTAATGTTTAGTTTTTTTTTTTTTAATAGAACATATCCACATATCTTGGGAAGAAACTATCTTTATTGACCTTCGTTTAGGAGAGAAAGGACCGATTCTGAATGAGGGTTATCGCATTTGAATATGCCACTAGGACAGCTGGTGTTGCGTGAGGTCCTTACTTGTTTCATTGTTTTTAGGATTTTAGCGCGACTTTATTTATTACTTTTTACTTTTCTCTTTTTTTTGTGAATATTTTCCAAATATGGCACATTAATATAGGTACGGGTTTTACAAACCACTGCTTTAATAGAGTTTTATGTTTCGGCAAATTTTATGCTCCTTTTTTTCGGAAAATAAGGGCTGTGCGAAACTTTTATTTTTGCCTTCTTTGCGTCTCACAGTTCGATCAAAGTGACCGTCTACTGCTTAACCGGGCGAGACTGTGGAGACTAAGCTATATAACTGCCAGCCAGGCACAAAAGCTAAACCTAAACGACCACGCTGAGGGCTAGCCCCTGGCAGCATATTCGATTTTATATTTAATCGCACTTCTACTGCATTAGATATGATTTTAATTCAAAAATTATTTAAATTGTAATTCAAAATTACCGTGCGCGTAATACCAACGTTTAACAGCTATATTTAAAACTGGTGAGCACAAAAATATAAGCCCTCATTGAGTTCCTATTTGCAGTTGAAAACGTATTAAACCCTACTATAATGCCAAAGTTTGACAGGTTTTCAGACTAAAGCAGAATTTGAAATGAACTTTATTCAGAAATCTAAGGCGCGGGCCACATAAAAATGGCGTCGAGCGCGGACATGGCACGGGCGTCTTCCAATTCCATTCAAATTTCATACAAAATGCATGGAAATAAAGCGCATTTTAGGACCGATGTCGGACGTGGTTATGTATGACGCGCCATTTCGGCGCCTGCACCTGACCAAATTGGTTTGTTGAACCAATTTTTTTTTTGTAATAAATGAAAAGATCATATATAAGTTTCCATACAAAACTATTTTTAGTTTTTAGTTTTTCACTGTAATTACAAAGTAAAATGCAATTGAAAATATTTTTTTGAATCCAGTACCGAAAACACCCCGATAGTTTGCCGAACAAATCCGAGCCCGTGTGACGTCACAACGTTCATTTCTACTCATTGTAGCACATAGCTGATACAGTGTTTTGACTTTTAACCGATTCAATCTTGTTATTATCGTCAATATATTGATGAATATCGAATATATTGATCATAAATATCGAACCTTAAAAGTTATCGTGCTTGCTTCGTAACATTATGTACGAATACTACAAAAAGATCCCAATTATACGTGATTCGCGCAATAGACCCTAGTACCTAGCAATCTACTAAATTTGAGCAATGTTCTATGTCTAACTAGATTCCAATTATAATGTGTTAATTCTGTTGTTATCTTGTTCTAATTTAGTATTAGATTCGTATTAAATTCTTACTTTGATCATTAAAGACTGAGAATATGAAATTTTTAAAATTTTTATTGTTGTATAATTACGTAACTTGAAAACATGATTTTTTGTTTATGGTGATATATATTCATTATTTTATACTTAAATGACAGATATATGCGTAAAACTAACATTTCTGTTTGAATTGTGAGAATCGATCGACGTATTTAAGAGATATTTACGGAAGAATTAGTGTAACGAAAATCTACCAAGTTAATATTTTTACGTTTCTGTTCTACGAACTTTTTAGTGTTTGTAAATATATAATATAGACATTAGTGTTCAATATTATTAAGGGATATTGTCAATCTGCCTAGCCTTTAACTCAGTAACTGGGTAACACGGTGCCCCTTGGCAAGACTGGCGTCAGATCTCAAGCTTCTGACTACCCGTAACGACTGTCAAAGATCTTCAAATGACAGCCGGGACCAACGGCTTAACGTGCTTTCCGAGGCACGGAGGAAACACGGTATGTTGAAATGGTCACCCATCCACGGACCGACCTCGTCAAGCGTTGCTTAACCTTGATGATCGAACAGCGCGGCTGTTTTTATTTAGCCACGAGCTCCTCTATTAAGGGATATGTAAATAATGGGAATTACCAAAAATTTGATGTGTATGTGTATCATATTTAGTGGAATCTAATGAAGATTTTTGATATCCAAAGTCAAAGTTTCGCGCCAATCGTGTTTGTTTACTTTTTATTTTACACCAATATCACCTACCTATATGTAAAAACGATTACTTTATGACAATTATGTTTACTAATGTACCTGGTAAACAAAAACAACTAACACCGGTCCACTCTCACGTATTATTCATTACGACTACTTTATTTATGCTCAAAACTTCCAATTCGTACATCAGGTGGGTATATTATCGACATTAGCCTTTATAAATCCTTTATCACACATGACTAAATAAAATTTGTTGTTTATTAATATTTTTGCACTAGTTTTCGGATATTTTAGTCAATCTACGTGTAGTTGACACTATAGTATCATGATTTCCTTGAACGTTATGACGTCACCAACATGGCGACTCATTGTGGCCCGTTTATAGTCACTTGGTTCTTTTCAAAATTTTATCGATTTTCAATTGCTTATAATAAATTGAAAAAAAATATTTAAGAGTTTTTTGAAACGACAATATAATTTAAGGTAGGTAAAGTTTCGAAATACATTAAAAAAATCGTAATTTTTTTTTTATTCAACAACCCAATTGCGCTTTATTTCCATGCATTTTGTATAAATTTGAATGGAATAGGAAGCCGCACGCCATGTTCGCGCCCGACGCCAGTTCTATGTGGCCTGCGCCTCAGGAGAATTATGAAATACATACTGTATAATATAATAGCTAGTAACTATTATTGAAAACACTATCTTCCTTCTCCAACATAACCTCTCTAACACTTAACTTAACTCATTATCACTATCCATAAAACAACATTATTACCGACAAACCCTCCATAAACTATACAAGAAAATTAGTATATTAAAGTTAGAAACTCACATTAAAAGCCACGACGACTGAGAGAAGAATAATTAGACTGGAAGACGACATTGTAGTGATTACGAATGTACTGCAACTGCACACAGATTTTATACGAAATGATTAAGACGAATATTTCTTTGTGTTTTAAAAGTTCTTTGTTCTTCTGATATTTGAAGACGTCAGAAATAGAGATAGAGGACAGGTGTGTGACGATGCTGAATTTATAATTAGTCACCTCTATTATGAGTAAATTGTTAATCATCTGTCTAAGCGGTTAGTACTCATAGTTTTTGTTAGATAGTTTGACCTTATCGCGCCGAACACACAACGAAGAAAATCCTAGGGCGATTTAGTTCTTTAATTTAATTGAATATTAATATCCGTTCCTAACTGTCCTAATATTACTATGTTTGAATGATCAGAAAATATTATCTACCTCTTGTACAATTTAAATCAAGTTTATTTTTGCCTTTTGTAGCCCTTATCTCAATTCTGTTCCAACATCTCGACGATGACATTTATATTCACACTAGTGTCATCAAGTGCAGGACCACTAGTGATTGAACTATGACGTCATAAGGCAAAATTACAGCTTGTCAAGTTTACGTTACGTATTGTTTCGTTAATAGGCGCCTTTGCAAGGCTCTGAGAGATAAAACTATGTAATTACCTACAATTAATGGCTACCTTTTTATTTTCCGTAATTAAATTCAGGAATATATACGTTGTCTTTCATAGTTAAGGTGTCTTGTGGCATTTAATTTTTCTATCAGACTGTTCAATATATTTATGTTGGTATGCATGACTGCGTACACATATAAACTGATCATAGGTATCCGGTTGTTAAAAATCTATCTATATCTGACAATAATAGCTGTTAGGGGTTTAAATAGAGTTCCTCTATTCCAGTATTACCCCAGTGCTTACGCTAAATTCGACCACAGAAGTATGATTAACGTCCAGCAAACCGGTTATGGATGACAGCCTAAATCATAATTCGAAACTGTGGCCCAAACTGGCCACATGTGTATATGCCACTTAACCATTTCATATGGGTCTAGTACACTACAGCTTAAATATGTTGGTGTTTATTCTGCTTAAGATTTTTGTTGAGTAGTTCAATAGAAATCCAACGATTAAGTTATTTTGCCGAAATAATTAGACGATGTATTTAGAAATTCAATTTCCAGGGTGAATGAAGGGGAAAGTGAAAACCAATCGGCACTTAAATCTTGTATTTCGACCAACTTGTTTAGAAATAAAACATCAATTACAAATATTCAAAGACTTATAATAAAGTTCCAATAAATACTTAATTTTAAGTTATTTAATAAAGTTCATTAAGAAATATCACATTAAAACATCCTAATTAATTATATCTAATCACCGTCAATTTGTACAACGTCCTGGTTTATACGTTCGGGCTTTGTTAGGAACTACTTATATTCAATCTTCTTCACTGTAGTCTGCGTCTTCTGAATCATTTTCCTCTGAATATTCTTCACTGTCAACTTTGACTATGTTTTTCTTAACATTCTTCTTTTCATTTTTATTACTTTTCCTCTTTTTTTCTTCTACTTCATTTGCTTTTGTAGTAGTTTCTACAATCCCCAGACCATAATTCATGAGACTGGAGTATCCACCGAATATTGTTGGTTCAGGTAAACTATTGGTGCCGTTTCCATTATTGGGACATCCGCAATTCTGGCAACCACAGTTATTCTTCTCTTTTAACAAATTGATTATTAACGGGATCAAAGTTTTCAGACTAGATTTGGACTCCCTCTTCTGTACAGGGTAAGGGGGATACATGTTGTACTGAGGGTCGGAGGGTTGAAATTCTGATAGAAATAGGTTTAGCACTGGTGGTTCTTCTAATAATTGTGGCGGTTGATTCGGCATGTAATTGGAGAAAGGTTGAGCTTGGACTGCTATATAAGGAGGTTGGCTGACTATGGGAGTTACAATTGCCTGAGCCTGTTGTGGTGGTCCTTGTATGGTTATGGTTGGCCGATAGTCTGCACTATCTTCTACGCGAAATTGAGGTTGCACAAAGTTAACAGTAGGTTGATTCTGTCCAGAAGACGGGGGCTGGAGAGCTCGAACCAAAAACTGTTTTTGCACGTCCGTTAATTGATTTTGCGAGGGATTAAAGTTGGCCATCTGTTGGTTTTGTTGGGGTGGGGCGATATTATTTTGAGATGCAAAAAGGGATAACAACGAAGGATGGCCCTTTAGAGCCGCTAATTCCGCAAGTGAATTAGATGAGTATGGCGCGGTCTGTGTTTGTGACGGGGACACGTTTGAAGTCGAACACACATTGTTTTGCTGCTGATTAGTTTCAGTATTTTGTCGACACCCAATATTCGTCGGCGTTGGGCCACTTTGCGATTTTGATGGATTGTTAACTAACCCAGAAGGCAGTTGCTGCGGTTGTGATCCTTGTTTGGTGAACTGTATATTACCAAAAGACAGTGATCCACCTAGTGGCTGCAAATTGGCTTGAAGACCCAGTGATGGCTGCAAATTTCCCTGGCAATTCCCACTGATAGGTTGTTGCAAATTGCCTTGCTGGAAATTAGACAACTGCGGCAAATTCATGTTTATTCCTCCGTTTGGTATCTGGTTCATGTTATTAGGTGTATTCGTCCGCTGTAGCGCTTGTTGTTGGAACCCGAGAGCGTTATTTACGCCTACATTTTGATTGTTAGGTAAACCTTGTTGCGCGGCATTTTCCTGGAAACAAACGTAAAAAATTAGTAACATAAAAACAGTAAATAACTATAGCCAAAAAAGATAAACATTTACCTGTAGAAATAGCAGCAGAACAAACGTACAACAGAGTATGGCTGCCGCCATATTGAAAAGCTGCACAATATCCTTTTATTTCTTCTTTTATACAATTAATTATATCTCTTTTGGAGATGTGACGTAGTCGCGAGTCAATTATCTCTGTATCTTTTATCTGTGCGTGAGATGTGGGTAGTTTGTATTATCTCGGCACGTCTTTACAATGGAAATCAAACGAAATGTGCGATGAAAGATAACGCTAAGATAATGTGTCATTCATTTTGATGAGCGCAGATGCCTTTGTGGTGTACAATAACATCTTATAATATATGATTCGGTCGATATAAGGTTGTAGGTATCGATTTTGAGTCGATAGCAATAAGAAAGCGAGTGTTTTGTTCCCGCCTCCTGAGTTTGAACGACATCTCGACTAAGTAGGCGGAAATGTTGAGGCTCTTAGAAGCCAAGAACTTCAGCACTTATGCTTGAGGCTAAAACAATGGTATTTTAACGTCTAGTACACATGGTCACGGAAGTTTTAAAATCTTTTAACCTTGACCGATATACTGAATGATCATTGAAAAGTGTAAGATCACATTTATATAAATTTTCTTCTATAGTTCTAGTCTCGTAATTTGATAGTAATTAAATCAAAAGAATAATTAATTTCATTCAAATTACAGAAAGTTAAGACCGGGTACTAGGCGCGCAGAAATAATAGGCTGTGGAGCATTAACAGATAATTGAAAGATACATAATTGATACAAGATAGCTCGTGTTCGATCTATCGCTAACTTGTTATTATGTACTGTTTTTCTGCAGTAGACAGTACACCACTTTTTATTGTTTATCATGGCTACTTTTCTTTTTCTTTTCTTGTGAATACATTCAGACGATCATAGTAAGCGGGCAATTAACTAACCTACTAGCCAGTTTTGTGTGTTGCATTTTCACTAAACACTAAATGTGATCTCTAATACCTATATCCTACATAATATAAGCAACCTTTTTAGAGAATATTTTATAATTGCTTGTTACAATTTTTGTGTTTAGATTGTTTGTATCCTACGTTCAATTGCGTGGAAAATTAAAAGCTTCGTATAAAATGATTCGCTGAAAACATAATTATGTAGCCCACTGGCCTACCGTTTTCCAAGAATTCAACTTATTATTAAATTAATATCTTATGAACACCCATTTCAAGGAATGTTTAATATTATTGTCAGAATTTATTATCCGACTTGCTGTTGTCTGTGGTTCCGCTAGCATCCAAGGGTCTAGAATTTATAATACGTCATTTATGGAACCTAAACTGGTATAAATGTCCTACTATGGTATGCCTTTACAATCATCGTTATTTCATCGGAATCAATTCAGAAATTTCGTCGTGAAACTGGAACAAACAAAAAGATATGTAGTTTCATCTTTCGTCATATGTTGTGTTGGCCCAGTGGCTAAGACCTCGCCTTTCGTGCTTGTGGTCGTGGGTTCAAATCTGGGCAAGTACCAATGTGACGTTTCCAAATTCATACGTACATTCTAAGTTTAACATCGTGAGTAAATCTGGACATATATATAGTTAATGTAAGTCTGAAATAGCCAAGTGTGAGAGGCCTGTATGGTTCCCAGAGGCGGCTGACACCAGAGGTGGCCACATCCTCACACGGAAAACAAGAAGAAGATCATGCGTCATCATTTCAGCTGAAACCGTCCACTACTGGACTAACGCATATCCCCTACATCGCCATATCGACCGGTCCTTCCGCTTTTCACGTCTAGAAGACTTCCGTGGCCCTCACAAATACTCATTCTTAAATAAAATAAACGCAAGCAGCAAGCATCGCAACGGGCACAGCCAGTCGCATTCATTCTATTAAAAAAAAAAGATTCTACATTCAATGAAGATTCGCTCGTAATGAAAGTGACAATTATTCACAAACTATTAAAACTTTATGGTCTAATGACCGTTTGACAGATTGTATTTTGCTAGACAAATGAAGTGTCAGCATGCAGTGTGATCGATTGTCATGTAATGAAAAAAAAAATGCATGACAACTGTCACAATAAGCAATTAATAGAAACTGTTGAGTGAGACATTTTTAGGTTACGACTTTCGTGAACCGTGAGTCATGTTTGTTATTGTTTATGGTTTGGCGCACGTGGTTTTTATGCTTACCAACAGTTTCAGAATCAAATCAATAATCAAATAGAAAAAGATTATTTTTGGTAATACAGTCATAGGCAGCTTAAAATAGACAGCTTAGATATGCCAGAAAGGTTCCCAGGTAGGTATTTTTTTATGAAACCGCATTGTTATATTGTCTCATTAATACTGTGTGCTATTTTATTAACCGACTTCAAAAAAGGAGGAGTTTCTCAATTCGCCGGAATCTATTTTTTTATGTATTTTACCCGATTACTCAAAGTCGCCTGAACCGATTTCTAAAATTCTTCTTTTGTTTGAAAGGTTCTCAGGTGGTCCTATCGTCATCAGGTCAAACTCTGATGATGGGATCTAGGAGTGATCGAGGGAGCTCCTTAAATATTATAGTGCAATCATTTGCACCCAGAAAGTATCATTTGGTAAAGTGAAACTGATGAAGAAGACCACAGAAAGCCACTGAAACTCCTTAATGCTAAGTATGTCACGGGTATAATATAATATCTTGAATAGTTAACCGACTATGATGTAACAAAAACATGTACATATATGGTACTGATGAAAATGATACCATGGAACTGATCTGATGATGAAGCTAGAAGTTAGGCACTGGAACTCCGTAATAAAACAATGTATCCTGGTCGTGTTTGAACTTATTATAATCGTCATGAGGTCTACTTTGGCTACAAATAATTTTCATGGTAATTGTATGTAGCTACCCACCAAAACTAAAAAGGGATAAATTAAAAACGTTTTAACAAAATAAATCAAACCATGTTCCAAAACAAAACACTACAAAGCGAATTGTTTTTTTTTCCGAAGTCGGTGTCGTGAAATGGAAATATATTAGGTACCAAAGACACCGACTTCGGAAAAGAAAGTTATTTTTCGCTTAGTAGTGTTTTGTTTTGGCAGTCGGTTTGATATTTCGTTAAAAAGTTTTAATTCACTACTTTATTGGACACCAACAGCTAGTACTCAAGCTGTTCGTATCTTAGGCAGATATTTGTATAAACCCAATCTTCTACAAATAATTTAAGATTAGTTCTAGTCTAGTAAAGTAGTAGTCTTTAAATTATCTGAATATTTTCGTCGAAGCAACTCGCAGCGATTTTTATAAGCTCCAGAGATTATTAAGAGTCAATGCGATGTTAATATTATGCTCTCCAGAGGGGATTGAGAGCGCAGCGATCAAATGATTGGAGTTTCAATCGAAAGGCTTTTCTTTTACACACGCAATCACGTGAAAGCATTGTGAAAAATTGCAAAAATAAACTCTGTTCTCATTTTGATGTATTTTGTCAAAATGTGTAGGAACGGTTATCTTTTATGGCGATTCAGTTCTTCGTTTCTCTTTCAGCAAGGTAGAGAGGTAAATGACAGAAAAACAATTTGTTATAATTATTAGATACTAGCCTTTTCCCGCTGCTTCGCTCCCGTGGCCTTTGTCACAGGTTGACTTGTGTGTGCCCTGGCTGTTGAGAGTGAGTTCTCGCTAATGTCTCTCTGATGGTGGCACATATTGTGTTCGATCATTCGGTTCCCTTCATGATGGTTGAGCTGAGTGGTGCCAATCCATGCCTCATCTTCGTGAACGGGCGTCATCAGTTAGGATCATAACTTAGCTGCCTCGGCCTGTTTTTAATTTACTACTTATTGTATTTTTGAATTGATTGTTTTACTCTAGACGCCTTTACGCGCACGTCTTTTTACATCGTTTTCAGATATGTATTTTTCCAACAAGAATTATAAAAATTAAGAATGATGTGGACTTCTTTGCGCATTCTTCTCCATAGAGACCTACTGACGCTTGTGGATGTGCAAGTAGATTCATCTTTTGTTTGACAATTCAAAAGTACCTTTTTACAGTTGCAATAAAAATATTTTGATTTGAGTTTGAGTTGCGATACTCTCAGTAAAATAATTTTCGTTATCATATCAGTTCGCCCAGAGAATTGTCTATATCAAATATTTAAACAAAACAATATCTATTTTATTTGTTATAATATTAATTTAGAATCTTCCATTTACATATTGTGGCTGAATGTTCCATACACATAAACTCCTTTAAAAAGAAACAAACCGTGAGGTATTTTCAATACTAGTTCCATTTTTTTTTAAGTTCTAGATACCGATTTATTGAAACACGATAACTAACTTAGTACATCATTTCAAATACTTAATTAAAAATAACTACCTATATATACACTTAAATAAAAATAAAATAAAAATACGAATAAAAGGGTGGCGGTCATAGGGCGTCATAAAATTCGTCCACATCGCTGTCAACGTGAAAAGTGCCCAGAACGCTGGCAGCATTGCCACGTTGGATGGCAATGCTGATTCTCTGGCCAAGGAAAAGCCCAGCCCTCTGGTCACGTGAAGAGTCGACTAACCGTTTGCTTACGTCTCGAAATACACGAAGAGCACTCGGACCCCATGGACCTAATGTTTCAACCCCAAACGGCTCAAATATATAACTTCCAATAAGGTTGTTGTATTTGCGCCGTTTGAGGTTTTCTGCACCAGCAGCAGCTGCCCCAGCACAGCCCGCCGTGCTAAGAAGATGGGATGGCGCAAGGGTGTCGACACATGTTGCATCCCACACCAAAGGCCTACCCACCTTCCAAGGCATTATGGTCATCCCGTCTGGTCTCTTCCCATCGTCGCGCGCCAAGCCATTGGGTTCTAAAACAGCTGGCACCCCGGCGGTGACAAGAGCCCGACGTATGATGTCATTAATGCTGGCGTGCCGTGCTAACCGACCAGCGCTTCTACTGCAGGATAGGCCATGGTGTCCGAGGCGGTCGACTGCTTCACCACATCGACAACGATGTGGAGCTCCGCTGGGAGCACCCAAACGCAGACATGTAGCGATCCGGAAGGTGTTGTCACTCAACATAGTACCTATGTTGGGTGACGGTAGTGCCTGTAGCCAGAGGCCCGACTCCCATTCTCCCACAGCCAGCAGGCGGGCACGCTCAGCAGTATTGGTGGACGTATCTATAAGTTTATTCCGTACCAACCTGCAAAGCGGCTCATCCCACTGTCTCTGGGAAAAAGGGCTGTCGGGCAACGCTGTATTCGGGCAAGCCACTTTCCAGGCATTCACTGCATCAGACAAGAACGGCACTTCACAGTTAACCAGTGATGGCAACAAGATTTTTCTGGTTAACTTTTCAGTGCTGTGGACCGAAGACAGGAATGCCGGTAGGCTTAAACTAGAAATTTTGCGGATGCCGAGCCCACCGAAGCGAATGGGTAGAGTGGCTTGCAGCCACGCTCGGTCATCCAGGGCCACATTTAGTATAGATGATAGCGTGCAACGAATAATCTGGTCAATTTTGTCCAAAAGAATTTGTGAATGCTTCCATAATGGCGAAGCGCGAAGAAAGTACATGAAATTTGGACCAAAACAACAATAACGAATGAGGGTTATAGCCGAATGTACATTAATTTTAGAGAGTCTGTCCGAAATATCGTTGAAATGTGTTATCTTGGCGTCAATGAATGGAGAAAAACTATCTTCCAAAATTGGGGAACCTAGGAGGTGCAGTGAACTTCTATCTGTAATTTTGATCTCAGGTGCTATAGTGTTGAATTTTTGAAGGGTCGATTGTCTGTCCGTATTGTCACAGATGAAAATTTCGCATTTGGAGTGGTTAAGTTCTAGTCCAAGTTCCATTTTGTTTTCTAGATGAACTCTGTTTCCATAAATATTTACAACATGAATACTGCACTGCAGTCCGTTGCTGTCGTTGCTGCTGGCTAACTATAAAAAACATCGCAGTATAAAACAAGAGAAAACAATCCCAGCCGTGTTTCACTATGCAGAACTGTTGCCCTTTAGGACAAAATATAGATTGGTTTAAATAGGTAATTAAGAAAGGTTAACTAATGTAAATTGCTAAATGAAAGACGGAATATTAGATCTTCTCAGTTACTAGCTAAACTAATGAGAAACTGAATAATAAAGTGTATTTTTTCGGGCGAGGTCTTCATTATATTAATCGGTTTCATAAAATACGTGAAAGATTGACAAGCATTTTAATATTTGTTTGGAAAAAAGTGAATTGCAACAAAGGTCAAAAAGGTCGCCTAATTTTGGTATACAAACACGTAATTCTGTTACTGGCCATACAATTTGCAATTCTGATTTAGGCTTATGCTGCATTGTGAAAGTATTTTGACGAAACATCCAAAGTTAGTCACCAAGTTTGGATTATTACTGCATTCATGCTACCAGTCCTAGAAAACTGTTTCAGTAATCGGTTTACGGCATAGTTTGCGGTAAAGACCTAATTTAAATTAGGGATGTTTCCTGGGTAGAAACATGATTATTCAATTTGTCCGTCAGTGACATAATCAAATAATATTGGACAACGTATTTTTTGCTTTCCAAATCTATAAAAAATTACAAATATAATGCGCATCAAAGTTCAGGAGTGGGGGCTTGTGACATCATTAATATCTAAGGTTTACTAACGACGTGACGTCAAAAGATATTTTACAATGCATGCCCTCGAAAAGAGCGGTTTTCCAAGCAGCCAAACTGTGCGGAAAGTGTCACTTTTTTTACTAGTGCTTTTTACTTTCCTGTTTTTTTTTTAATTTTTAACTCCAACGTCAGCCCGACGCATAGAGTTTTTATTATTTGAGAAAAGTTTTACAAATTAGTTCTGTACAGATTATCGTTCATATAAAAGGTAAAATAAAACTAATACTTCATTTTAGGCGTTTTTAATTACTCTAGATTTAGATTTTGATCAATAAATTAATTTTAAATATTCATTAAATATGTTTGGCAGAACGTATATTTTGCTCGTGCCTTATTGCGTTACGATGTCATAGCTATTTGCACATGCGCAGTAGATATGCCCGAGGAACTATTAGTTAATCTGTGGATATGCTGAACGCGCTTGAATAAGCCCGCCATTTTATTAATTTCATTTTATTAATTTATTTATTTCCTCGCACAATGCATAGTAAAATGTTGTATGATACACGTACGTAAGATGATTTCCGACTCGTGTCGATTTATCCACTCACTCGCTTCGCTCGCTCGTGAATAAAATGCCACTCATCGGAAATCACCTACCTTCCGCACTTGTAGCATAAATAACTATTAACGCATTATATCGGCATCACTTCATGTTTACACTGTCAAAACAAAAAACCGGCCAATCGCGAGTCGGACTCGCGCACGAAGGGTTCCGTACTTGGTAAATTGCGGTTTACGATTTATGACGTATTAAAAAAAACTACTAACTAGATCTCGTTCAAACCAATTTTCGGTGGCAGTTTACATGGCAATGTAAATCATATATTTTTTTAGTTTTATCATTCTCTTATTTTAGAAGTTACAGGG
This sequence comes from Orthosia gothica, assembly GCA_949775005.1. Classification (NCBI taxonomy): domain Eukaryota; kingdom Metazoa; phylum Arthropoda; class Insecta; order Lepidoptera; family Noctuidae; genus Orthosia; species Orthosia gothica. The sequence continues at coordinate 20,769,541 of OX459048.1, read as the reverse complement.
GGAGGGGGGAGGGAACACACATTTTACCACTTTGGAAGTGTCTCTCGCGCAAACTATTCAGTTTAGAAAAAAATTATATTAGAAACCTGAACTGACGAAAAAAAATTTTTTCTTTCAGTTTCAAGTATAATATGGGGGACCCCCAATATTTATTGTTTTTTTTTCTATTTTTGTGTGAAAATCTTAATGCGGTTCACAGAATACATCTACTTACCAAGTTTCAACAGCATAGCTCTTATAGGATCCGAAAAAAGTGACATACGGATGGACAGACAGACAGACAGACATGACGAATCTATAAGGGTTCCGTTTTTTGCCATTTGGCTGCGGAACCCTAAAACTACGTATCCAATATTTATTATAAATCTACGTGACGGACAAAAAACTAATTTTCAGTAAACATCCCTATTCATTTAATAAGCCTGCAAATGGAACATGAATGACTGTAATTAGAAGTTCATGATGATGAGAGACCACCCTTAGGCCCTGTCCTTTCGATATTCCCAGTTGTTGTGAGAAATTCAAGAAATCGTTTTAGTAATTGAGCCAAAGCTATTTCTTGGGTAGTAAACAATTTCACATGTTCTAATGGTCTAATAGATATGCTAAGTGAGATTGCTGCAGATAAGTACTATTTTCTACAATAAAACACAATCTAACGGATTCCTTATTATACAGAATGCCTTCGACGATAAATAAATTGGTATGCTGCTAAACTGGGTAAGAAATTGGTTAGTGATGTGAACGACGGCCACAGACCATTTTCCCAATAAAATTCGTATTACTATCCGTTTACTACTCTAAATAATTATATAGTACTATAATTATATTTTATAGTGCCAGCTTGTAACTGTCCCACTGCAGGGCAAAGGCCCTTTCTCATACAGAGAAGGTATGAGCAATAACAGATCACCACGCTTGCTTAAAACTAGTTGGCGATTTCAAACTTATATGTAGAGTTTTCGTCACGATGTTTTTCTTCACCGTTGTAAGCCATGTCCAAGATAAATTTAGAAAGATAACCCACGATCTCAATATTATATTAGTCTTATATTTTATATTTTTGTTGTAGCCTCCACCAAATACGATAAACGCTAATATCCTAAATTGTTTTTTCATCAATCTAGTTGGAGGCCTTGGGTGTTTAAAATGGGTGTGTGTAAACCAAGTACAGGCATATTAGAGGAAATTACCTGTCAATAAAAATTGATGATACTGCTTTCTGATCATGTTTTATTAATCGTTTTTAGAGTGATGTCATGTTACTTAAAAATAAATATTTCTTGAAATTATCTGTTGTCTACTGCTTGAGCACCAGCGGCTGACTGGGAAGCAGCTACATTCTCGTTATTGTTGTTGGTTTTAGTTGCTGCTTTAGCTTCGGCATCAGTATTTGATGTGTTTTCAGTCATGATATTGATTTCTTCTTTAGGTTCAGACACAACTGCACTAGTTCCTTCATCATCGTGTCTGGAGAATGTGATAATAGGGTTGTTCGTCGGTATGGGTATCGGATAGGGGATCGGTATGTTGTTACCGCCGCAGTTGCAGCAGCCACAGCAACCACCACCTCTGTTCCTGGTTGCTAGTAGGAGGACGGTGAGGAGTAGGCCCATGTCATCGTCATCATTGCCTTGTGAGTATGCTATCGGGCCTCCGCCATAAAATGGTTGAGCTCCTTGAGCTGCTACTTCGGTATCCTGAAAAATAAAAACATAAGTTTCTATATTATTGCGGCCACGTAATAAGATATGTGGGTACCTAGATCAAAATTTTAGATAGTCTAAATGTTTGGCAGGTAACTCGTAACCTCCCAAAGTGATAGTTGTAGAACATGTAAATAAACTTTAAAGAAATCCTGTTTTCCTATTAGGAAAGCTGAATTCTTTGTGTTTGCTTGCCAACTTAGATACCGTGCACGGAAAATTTTGTTTCTTTGTAAAACACACGTATTTTCTGTAGTTTTAATACAAAATGTACATCACAATGTTGGTCAATGCCTTTGTTTACAAAGACTGATAAATACTTTTTTACAACGAAAGAGCCATATTTGAAAATATTCGTTGCCTTTTACTGATAAATAAGATAAATTAAAATTAAAATATTTTCACTGAACTGACTTACCTTATAACTAAACAAAAATATTGAAAAAATGGCACTAAAATATATTATTAATTTCATATTTAATTAGAATAATAAATAGTGACTCATCGATGCTATAGAGTGAACACTCCAACTTCTGATAAACTTTCTCAATGAACAGATATGTCTTATATTTATAAAGATTACATCAATGAGTTTGTGGCCTTATCTTATCTTTAGATAACGTAAACTTAAATTATCTCACGCGCTACTCAGATAGTATTGGTATTTATTAAGTATGTTACTATTTGAAATCGATCTTCCATTGATGTGCGGTCAATCCAATATATTTGAACCTGGACAATCTGCCGCCGTACCATGACGTGTCAAAAGTATCATGGTTTTACTGTGAAAAAGGGACAGATTTATACAAGTATTATTATCTGTCTCTTACGCACACTAAAAATATCTTTGCTGTAAGAGCTTATGGTCACCCCTGGTCAACAAGCAGAAACAAGTTGGTTTTAAATTTTAATAGGAAAAATTTGGAAATTTTCAAAAATCTGATTTATCAATGTATTGGTATTTGTTAGTAAAATTTGCGTAATATTAAACATTATCACCAAATTTGATGTTCATAGGTCAGTGGAAATAAGCTTTCTTTGGTGGCTTCTCATTCGTTTGTATCCAATATTTAAAAAAAAATACTGCAATTATAGTTGCAACCATTCGATGGGGTAGATCGCATCCCCTTTTCCTGTAAACCTGCTTAAAAACCTTTAAAATATTTTTTGACAATTAGTATGGCTTTGGGTTAGCACTTAGCAAGCGTTTGGCTGTAAAACCTGGTGACAAACGACAGACAGACGGACACGTGTGTGAAAGCAATAGGACTCCATTTGGATCCTTCGGATATGGAACCCTAAAAAGGATTTTACTGTCTGGTCTAGAACATTGTGGGTCCTGGTTAGATTAAAAACCTGTACAGTGCAGCACATCAGTAGTTCTGAAATTGACAACGTCTTTATATCGTAGCAGTAAGAGAGATTTTCGTAGTGCCATTGTTACCATTGATGTGCAGTTGACTGTAGATACATTATAGGTATGAGTGTACCAAATAGAAGGTAAAATTCGATTATTTCACCGAAGATTTGAATGAAAATTTAAATGGAACAATTCGTTTTAATTCTTTTCTCTGTTCCAATATTCCAGGAAATGAAGTGAAATCAAACTTGGAATTAATTAACTAAGTTCTGTTATCTATTACAAAATGCACAGCTAGCGTTATTGTTGAAATGGCTTTGACAATTTCAGCCAATTGCAAACTTGAGTTAAATGTTGTATTAGAATATATACAACGGACGAATGTAAGATTGTATAAATACACGTGGTATAGGATGGTATGAGGTCTTAGGTTTGATTCCCAGATCAATCGGCTCGCCTTCTATTACATGAGACATCCATATCTGGCGAATGTGGATATAGACACCACTGCCTTAACCTTCGTCGCAAGTATCTACCCCTCACTTCCCTTAGTAGCTGAATTTAATATAATAATCACGTCTAAACGGCTAGTCATATTTTTTTGGAAAAATAAGGCCATAGACCATTAGACCATTTTCTTAATAATTTATTTTTAACACATTTTGAGTTTTATTCGTATAACATAGTGTGATTATATTGTAACGTTATGTCTTACACGGACAAAAAAACAACAAACGCATCTAAACCGCCAGGCGTATTTAAAGAAATTTTCACCATCTCAAAGACAATATAATCAAATATTTTTTTTTAAAGTCATACCCTCTTACAAATAAACGCAGAATAAAGTTATACCAGGTATAAACCTACGAAAATGTATGGGTATACCTTAGTTATACCTGGTATAACTTTATGCCGCGTTTATTAGTAAGAGGGATAGAATCGTCGCGCGGGTGTTGTTCCCTCAAGGTCGTTAGCGACTTTCGTCGTCTTAATGATAGATACAGATTGCTACTTTCAATTAACTAATATATAATCAGCAAGACCTTACTAACCGGAAAAAAAGTTTTTCAACTCACATCAATATGTCCGAAAGGCGAACAGCGGGCATAACATGCCATCTTTTATCTTTCGGTAAGAAACAGAAAGGTTTTATCATAATAGATTGCGGTACCTATCTCATGCCGGGCGATTTACTATGGAATGTTACTGAGAACATCCTTCGGGACAGATTCTTACGTGTGACTCGTGTGAGACAAAATGGGACCGTGTTATTATTCTAAGGAGGCCGTTATTCTATCAAATTGTTTTGTAACCGAATAGTATTCCCTATGCCAGTGGAAATTACGTTTTTACTTAGACCTCTGCTGTAATTTTTTGACATTTCTTATGGACTCGTCGAGCTTCATGTCTCAGCGCTTTTCTGATGGTCCCCATTGTTGATGCTCTCTGTTTTGAATGTGTGGCGGGCCAGGGACAAATAATCCAGAATCTGGAGTGTAACTGCTTCTAAGAAACTTAAAATACCCAACAGCTCTACCCGACCCAGGATAAAGATGGAAATCTTTCCGCAACCGGTAGATCAACGGACCAAACAAAGCACTTGTTAAGATACTAGTAAGAACTATAGAAAACATAGAATATCCATAGAGGAATAAACATAAATAAATACAGTAACATTTCTGTGTTTGCATGAGGGTAACGTTCTTGCGTGCAAATCGTTTTTATCTGGCAATAATTACTTCTAACGGTGTATCTCGACTCGTCCAGCCAGTGTAATTACAGTCAAAGTAAATACACATAAAGATCTCCTTGGTAGCTTAAATACAGTGGGTAACACAGACAGACAAAATACGTGTCTTTAATATTTAAGAGATCCAAGAATTACAAACGTAGGTTTATTATACACGTATTTGAAACCCGACAGTGGCAGAGCCCAAAAAAGGGAATGTTCTGCTGATTAAATTTTGGATAATAGAGTTGACAACGAATAAAGAAGTATGGAATCCGTTGATGTCTCACTACTGTCTCGAACCTGCCCCACATGGTACGCGTCCAAGACCAAGGCTGAGGCATACTTGCTTATTTTCTCATGTTTGTCTTATCACAATTTTATTTTAACACTGCCTTTATTAAATGAATAACTATAGGTTATATAGCAAAACCATAGCAAAGGGATTACCAAGATAATGAAAACTGGCGTCGTTACTTATACAAAAATATAAACTTTCATAGCATCAAACCCTTGTCCAGATTGTCCCTTAAGAACCGTCTCCTAATATTTTGTCACAGACCGTTTTATTCATCAAAGTCTAGTGGTCCCTGACGTAGCCATTACGCAAGGAATACATTACCAGCATATGAGACTCTAGCTACTTCGAATAGTTTTATAGTGTCACCCATCACAGTATGATATTCAGTTAGTTTAGATACATTAGAATACTAAACGATAATATTATACTGACGTAAAATTTTATGTTTGTTGGTTCTGTAATGTTGGTTTTTTATAATTATTATAACTCGGTATGATGCGGAACTCTGTTTTTAGACAAGTTATATTCTGTCAACGAAAACGTCGCAATAGCGATGGGAAAACTATCAAAAATATATGGATTTGTCCATTGATATCGAAATGTCAGTTGATCAATCCTTTACATTTTGGTTTTTCGACAATCGCCATCGCCGACATCGAAAGAAACTTGTCTAGAGTCTCTTTGCGCAAATTCTTTCACTGATGGAAAGCTACTACTATACTACCGCTGAATATCATAGGATACGGCAAAAACGATTAAAAAACAAGAATTAAGTGTACGGTTACAGTAGTATAGGCTACGGGATTGAAAGCGACAATAAGCTAGCAAGTGTATAGGCTATTCAGACATGTTGAAAATTTCGCACATTAAACCGATTAACTTAAGATACGGCTTCAATAAATTTTTGATGAACTGAGATTTCTGAGAAAGACCAATTAACACTACGGTTGCGAGGTAAATGGATAATTTTATAACTTTGCTTAATATAAGTGCCTTTGTTCAAATTTTCAAGATGTTGAAAGTAATATTAGCTACGGATTTCTTTTCCACTGATAATATCTTGCTTTTGTATTATCTTCAGTTTGTTGGAATTTATCAAAAGAGTCCGTATTGTTTAGGCACTTCTTGTTGACTGTTTATGTACCTCTACAATGCGAAATGCCGCCGCGTCGCTAGCTTTATGCAAAGCACTGTGTTTACGTCTGGCTTTTACAACGTTCACCATAACTTGCTTTAACATTGTACTTTATAAGAAAAATGTGATTTTATTTGCAATATCTGTGTAGAACTTGCATAAATACACCATCGAAATTTTTATTCTAGTTCTTGGTCATTCTTTGTTTCACGGGGTCGGCTTTCCCAATCATATGATGCTTTTTATTTTGGTTTTGTGTGTCATCTTTCGAAGTCCCATCCCTCTTGTCCTTTTGGACCAAATGGTTTGATCATCATTTTTTTAATTTAATCGATAACCTTCTCATAATTTGTGAAAATTATAAAAAAAAATGAAAATAATAAAAATATTTGTAAATAACTACGATATGACACTACCAAAGGATAAGTGATTGCAGTATGACATAATGCACAGATGATCTCACGGGATTGCTTAGTTATCGATCTTTCTGCTAAGCCTCTTCAAGTTGGAAGCACTGCACCCTGCACGTGGAACCAACTGGGTCGGAAGGACTTTATAATGACATTAGACGACATGGCACGTGTTTGGCTTTCAAGGACAGGGAAATAAAAGAACATTGTAGTAAAGTACGGGTAATTATTAATGAAATAAAAACATTATTACAGTTGTGAGTGCTTTTTCGAAAGCTTTTAAAACAAAAAAGTTACTTTAATACATTGTCACTTAAACGTTTAAAATAGAGCTTCTTGTCTTCTCTTATGAATGCTGAAGTGAACTTTGAATTCTTCATTCCTTCTCTGTCCACTTCAAATTACATTGTGTTTAAACTTAATGAAAACATTTACAATGGTTCCAATAATCGTTCCCTAAATAGAATGATACTGAAAGAAACAGCGAAATCAATAAGCACCTAAGCAATATTTTCTTCATCAACACACACCTTTTAATTTAGTAGTCCGTCTCAACTTTGTGAGCCATTAGACGCTTTATTTTTCCCTTTACCACGGCCTCGACTAATGACAGGATTATTAGTAGGGACTGGTATGGGGAAAGGAATAGGAGTAGGAGCACTGAATTGAGAGCAGGAGCAACCACCACCACCATTGTTACCTCCGCCACCATCCATGAGAGACAGCATGAGAATCGGGAGGATATTCTTCAACTTAGATTTAGACTTCTCCATAACAATTATTGGCGGTGGAGCTTGAGGAATTTCGAATGAAGGACTAAATGATGGGTAATTAGCAGTCATTACAGGCTCGGGGTCACAAGACGGGGTCGCAAAATTAATTTTATAGGTAACAGGCATTTTCTGACAATTGCAAGGTGTCGGTGGTGGTGGTGGGGGTGGGGTTGGCATTGGTGGTGGGGTTGGTGGTGGGGTTGGCGGTGGAGTTGGCGGTGGAGTTAGCGGTGGTGGTGTTGGTGGTGGGGTTGGCGGTGGTGGTATCGGTGGCGATGGGGGTGGTGGAGGTGATGGTGGTGGTGGTGGCGGCGGTGGCGGTGGTGGTGAGGGTGGTGGCGGTGGTGGTGGCGTCGGTGGCGGTGTTGGCGGTGTCGGGGGAGGGAAATTCTCTATTATGGTTATAGATTCAACGTTCGGTGAATATGCAGAATAGGTGGGGAAATTAGGTTTAGGTGCATAGTTCGTTGTGGAAACAGTACTGATTGATAAACCTGGAGGACAGGAACACACTTCATTACATCGTTGTGTAGGGAACGCCGTCTGCGGACAGCCGTAGTAGCAGTTAACTTGCTGAGGAGGCGGTCCTGAACAGGGACAGTACTCCGTCATAACGGGTCCCATTGTTGGACAGGCAAAGATGCCATCCTGTGAAAATACAAATACATTTAATTCTCAAAAGAAATTTCAAAGCTGTAAAGCAAAAGTAAGACGGTTGAATAATCATAATGAACTTACGTTGAGGCATAATAGCAGAAGGACGAAGCAGAGTGTCCGTCTCCGCGGAGACATTTCGAATAATTATTTTTCTTGGGAATTAGTTTACTTAATATACCTTGTTTTCTTCGTGATATTACACACGATGACATACCTTAGCTATCTATCTGTTACACAAAATTATTGCAGTCACTGTGTTTTTCGTACTAATTATAATTTTGTAACTAGGAATTGCTGCAAAACTTGTGTCTACGAGTGATTAAAGTGCTATTATTTGCCACTGAAACACGTAAAACAGTGGCAAATAATAACACTTGATGTATTTTATCTACGAAAATATTGTGGCCACGAATGTCGTTCATTCAATTACGTCAATTAATCTTTTAACGCCCGCTTTTTAGGTCCTTGCGGCCATTGTAAAGTTGCTACAATTGCAGTGTCTATCCTGTAATGTTTTCATCAGATAACTATTGCAATTCTGTTTTATGTTCTTCGACATTTTGTACTTATCAAGATTTTCTTTCTTGTTACAGGTGAGCCGAGGGCACAGCGCGATTTGACACGTAGCTGGTATGTCCGACATTCATAACTGTCTTGTTATCATAATGGATATCTAAAACTATTTCATACGTAGGTGTTCAAGCAAAATCTTGACAATATAACACCGTAAATCTTTTAGAAATCACCGATTTTTGTACGTTTTAGGAGGACCGCGTATATAATAGGAGATTTATTGGGTGACTACGCCCAATGCTCCGAAAGCAGCAACCTTCGGTAGACCCGACAATGAGGTTTTGCCAAAAATAGTGGTTTATTACCAAAATAACATTATCCGTGGGTGGTAAACGAAATCTGTAAAGGGACATTTCGCATAATCGTAAATATTGATTCAATTTCCCCTTTAAATTGGTCATTTTGCCCAATTTACGTTCATCCGAAGGAATCTTTGGCGAGACGTACCGAGTGACGAATGTTCCAATTTTACATACAATGAGTTTTTTTATATAAATAAATCTTTTGCGGTCGACCTACGTCATTGTTTATAGTAGAATGTGTGCCGAAGAAATCGGAATGAAGAGGAGAGATTTATTCGTCGTCTGGCTTGTGTTCCACCTGAGACTAAGCGCTAGTCTTTGGCTTATGTAATACAATATTATTCAATCTAAACTTTGTTATCAGTTGCGCGTGTTTTCGGGGAAAATGTCTGGATTTGATAATATGCATTACACGATATCTAAAATTCATTGGAATTATTTGTGGAAATATACATTGTATTTTCATAAATTCCTTCGAACATTTTACAAAAGTTAAGTATTTTTTGTAAAGTCAAATCGAACATCAAAACCGGAGTGCCCAAACAAATGACTTTTTTAACTTTTTTTTTAATTTTCTTAAAAGCAAGTCGTCAATCCACATTTTCTTTGATCATCATTGGGGTGTATTTTGTACGTCATCGTCTATTTGTAGCGGAAATGTATTTCCGGCAGTTGTAGTTTTTATGGTCCTCAGCATGCCTTGTACGGCGTACGACGAGGTGAGGATATAGCTCGTTTGAAATATTTAGATTTTTTCGCTGACACTTGTGTCTGTTCCCTGTTTGTCTAATTTTTACTGCGTTTGATAGCTCTGTTACACATTAGAAGAATTACGCACTAGTCGTCTCTATTCCATAATTCTTTTCAATACACTTCCTCGAAAACTAGCTCTTATTGCACTACGATTAGGTACGATATGCAACATATTTCGCACGCGTGCGGTAATAAGATTACAGCACGCGTGCGGTAATTCGATTAAAACATAAGAAATTTAAAAAAAAAACGCCACTGACAATTAAAGAGCAGGCGTGTTTTTTTTAAATCTCGTCATTTTGATTTGCGTCTTTACAGCGTAAATATTTTTTTAATATTTAAATTGTGTTTATAAAAAGAATAATACTAATAAACATGATTATTTTAAGCAAATATTACTTTTATGAACAAGTTAACATTTTATTTGTGTTCTTAATTAAAATATATTTGAATTTTATATTTTTCCTGTGAGGCTTTTAACCTTTGCTTCTCCTTTAACCTGCGAACATAAAGCGCGGCAAAAAAAGGAAAGTTAGTCTTAATAATTTGAGTTATTTGTGAAAAATGTCGAATTTAAGTTTTGAAGAGAATTCTTTAGATGGTACTCCGCCGGATATTGTGATTGAGGCACAAAATGCTTGCGATAGCCTGTTGCCATCTAAATCTAAGGTGAATTAAATGGCAGCTTTGCAAAGTTTTCTTCAGTGGAAAGTTACTAAAAAGGCGTCGTCGTCATTTCGAAGTATTTTTGGCATATTTCAATGAACTCGCTACTAACTACTACTACTGGCACGCTATGGTGTATATATTCCATGCTTAAAAGCACGGTTCTGCAAAATCACGGTGTTAACATAAAATATATTGCAACCTGACTGCATTTCTAAAAAGACACTCAGTCGGATGTATTGGACCAAAATCAAAAGTATTGTCTCCAAATGAAGTTGAAAACTTTTTGAAAGAAGCTCCGGATAGCCAGTATTTGGCAACAAAGGTCAGTAGTTGAATCAATATCTAATCTATAAAACCTTACCTAGGCGCTACGGCCGTACACTAAACGACCTATGCTTATCTAAACTGTGTTTATTTCTTCGAAAGTGTATTGAAAAACGTCGTTTGATACACGTGGGAATGGGAAACTTGCCGCACTTGTATCAAAATGTACTATTGTAGTACTAACAAGCACTTTGCGAATGTCAACTGTTTGTATTGTGGGCTTTGTGGGTGCTATCGAGTTTTAGCTTTGAAATTCGACGCGTGCTAAAAACGTGCGTTAGCTCTTGTATTTGGGTCTACTGATAGCTGTCAAAATAGTTTTTAGTTGGTCAGCCTCTAGTATCCTATTATTAGCGAAAAGCTTATATTTTGTCCTTCATTTATTTTATCCATTTTCTAACTAAAATGAGGTCTCAAATAAATAAATAGGTAAATAACAAACTAAATCGACAGCTACGCTATTTTAAAATCATTTACTAAGCTAAACTTCTACATAATTCTGCCAACTCATAATCAGTCACAATCACAACGCTCAAACTCGATAACAATCCGTAAATAACCATTTGTTGGAAAGGAAGTCGATGTAAGGAAGTTTGTAAGTCGTAGAGATACCGACTTCTAACGACGTCCGTCGGTTATCGGTCGCGGCGTGATTGATGTCAGTTTTTGTTCTATATGTGGGTAGTAGTTAGTGGAGAAATTATGCCTTCATTCCAGTAATGAGGAGTGTTGTGTGATGTGCGCAAGTTATTATTTATTAACTATGCTAGTTGGGAAATCAGAAATGAACCAGTATGAAACAGAAATATGTATATACAATAGGTAGTTTATACCTACCTAATGGCTAACTAAGGGTCTAGAACTCTAGACAAAGCGAATTTAAATTGAATAGAATATATCAGTGATAAATATTATCAAAAACTATGGGATTCGCATGCGCCACTGAAATCACGTGATCAGTCATAAACATTTTATATTTATGGGAATTGTTTGGCGGGTTGAATACCATCTTTTCCAGAACCTTGGGTTATTTGGTAAACAAAGGCGATGGCATCCTGAGATTACAATTTAGGGGAAAAATATGTAAGTTATTAGTGTTAACGGTTATTCACACCATACCTGTTTCACAGTTGACACAAAGTTAAAGACTATGCAAGTCTTTAACTGAACGTATACTAAAGCTTGATGCAATGACATCGGGTTTGTTTACCAAATAAGGCAAGCAAGTAAAATACACTACACTTAGGTAATATCCTAGCAGTAAGTGATTTGTGCCATGGCATCGTTCGTAGTTAAGACGGTACCCTGACCAAAAAATCGGCATGAGATATGAGCGTTCCTATTGGTCTAGCGGCACTGGTGGCGCATGAATTACAGAAATGAATACGACCAGATTTTAGAATAAAATCTTTGTAAAATCGAATTTTGGTCTTTTGAAAAAAATAATTCTACAAAAATGTTCGTTATTAAATTGTCTATCCATTAGTGTTAGTACAAAAAATAATCAATGAACACTTTACGAGGAGATGCATAATATCAATAATTATTTCTCATTTTTATGTTTTTTTGGAAGTAGATTAGTGAAGTATATACAACATTTAAAAAAAAACTAAATCTACCATTTTAGAATCAATAATATGTAGAAATTTAATGTATTTTTATTAATTGATATTTGTTTTTAAATAACGAGTAGATAGCTCCTAAAAACAGCACAAAAACGGCTTGCGCAGCGTTTTGCTCGGGGTACCGCCTTAAACACTCCAAAGAATTCGGCGACAAACGTTCGAAATTTGAGCTGAAAATTGTTCCGAAATATACCCGGCAGCTATTGAAACTATAGTATAAATGGGGTAGTTTAAAATAAACGCTATCGAAAAGTTTATTTAACTTTTAGCTATTTAAGTTGGCGTCGTTGCTTCTTGAATGCATATCTATGCAGGCTGCATCGTCTCTTCAATTACCAAACATTATGTACGGAATTTTGTCACGAGGTTGACTGAAATTTATCGAAATCCGGTGGCACTAGGCATCTCCCAAGTTATTTTTTTTTAAGTAGAACTTTGCCTCACACTAGGAATTTCTTCCTGTACCGTGGGTTCGTTTACAAACATATAAACTCAAATACACAACACCCAGAGCCGGAACAACTATATGTAGGTCATACTAATATTTGTTCCGTGCGGGAATCGAACTCGCGACATCCAGCGCAGCAGTCAATCGCTCGACCACTGCGCCAACGGTGTGCCCCAGTTGAATCATACTCGTAGCAGCCGATTCTTCACCGTCCTCATCAAGTTTATCTCGGCCACTATTAAAGATCGTCGATTTAGCATGCAATATACGTAGATTGAGACAAAATAAAGAAGAATCGCTGCATTTAAACTTAATAGAAAATACATTTTATACCAAAAACTAAAATTTCCAAACTAAGCAACAAAATTCACTAATAATTTCAACAAAGTACATCTAAATTTAAACAATGAGGATTATCTCAAACAAAAGTGCAACGTGTTCGCACAGAATCTTGTCAAGCTTTTAATAAGAGAGTGCTTCGGCGGCGTGGCGGCAAGATCAGAGGACATCCGCGGCTAATTGGTTCCACCGCCACAAGTCCACTGTGTTGCAGGAAAAGTGCAGCAGAACCAATTGCATTTGGCGAAATTAAGAATCAGATTAATAACTCTTTTGGCGTAGTGAAGACTGAAATAGTGATCAACTTTGCTTGAGCATTGTGTCATGTTTTGCCAATTTATCTTAACAATAGAGGAATGACAACAACTCTCCAATTGAATAAGGGGTCTTTCAATTTATACGTTTGGCGGCGCCGCAGCAGTCCGACCCTTTCAATCCTAAGGATTATTTAAGGAATTTCTTTAATTTCTCCATCCCCAAAACCATCTAGTACCCAACAATACTGGCAAAATTATGATAGCCGCATCTCATCGGACGTACAGACAACTATCTATTTCATACACATACATAGTTAATAGCCGTAGGTACATATTCGCGTGGCAAGTTGCCAGTCTAGCCTGGCCTGACTACGAGTTAGTAGGTGTCAATCGACACTATAATTTCGATACCGCTCCGTTTCAATATGTTCTCGCTTGCTCAATAATTCATAGGGAGTTTCTGAGAATATTAGTTAGCCAGTTTATATTCTACAAATGTTCTACTGCTGTATAGTTGTTGGCATGTATCTAAGTATGTTGAGCTAAACCTTTTAAACACAAAATTGACAGTTTTCAATGTTGGGGACCTTAAAACCTATAAGTATCTAGAGGAGAGGAGGAGTATCTATCACCTTATAGGTGATGTTCTTCAGAAAGGCCAAGTGCGCAGTACCCATAACCGGCGAGTGTGTATGACTAGATGTATGAATGTGTGTGAAGCAAAAGAAGTATGTAAGGATCGTAGCAGGTGGCGTTCTGTAGTTTTGCCTGCCCCCATGGGAAAAAGGCGTGAGTTTATGTATGTATGTATCTACAGGCTCCAGACAAGTGGCATTCGACGTTAGCGAAGACGATAGCCGATATGTCAAAATGTATGGGATTGATGACGTCATTTTTCGATATCGCTTGTCAATCCCATACAATTTTGTCTTTTTGACAATCGCTATAGCCACGTTGTCGTATGTCACTAGTCTAGGGCCTCAGTTATTTCTTTAATTGCGTAATCGTTATCGTAATTTACGTACTGTAACCAATTTCATTACAGAACTGCCTGATTTGACGCCGACATCAAATCAAATCAGTCAGTTTTCCTCAGAAAAATAATCAACCTTAACTTCTGCCCCTTTTCTTGCTTGCAATTGCGCATACGCAGCCCTTTAATCAGTAAACATTGTGAACAGCTGTGTCGTAAAAATAAACGCGTAAAAAACCTGCGTGTTGCAATTTGGTGTGAACGCATAAAATGACGTCACAGCAATGGGAGGCCTTTGTAAACACCGCCGTTCATGCAGATTCGTATTTTAGGGTTCCGTGTCCGGATGGTGAAAATCGGAAACCTATTACTTAGCCTCCACTGTTTTTCCGACTGTCTGCCACAAGACCGTATATTCGGAACTATCGCTAATAGATACGTCATAAAGGTCAAGTTTGAGTTGAATTTTCACACCAAGTTTTCAAAAGAATGCGACACCGCTAACGCTATACATTGTCGTTGACCCTAATAGAACAATGACGTTTCGCAAATATATTTTGCGGTAACTACGGAACCTACGTATTCAAGTCCTACTCGCACTTGGCCGGTTTTTTTCGCGACGTGTGTCGGTAATTAGTGCGTGTTGATTGATGATTCCTGTATGAAAGGCTGTGTCTTTTTATAGCCGCTGTTGTGGTTACATTGAGAGGTAATTGACATGAAAACTCGGGTGCTATTTAGTAATACCGCAGCCAGCGAGAGCCACGGATGCTTTGAAGGATGATTTTTCAAATACGGCTTATTTTATGTTTTCAGATTTGAATAGAGACCAAATCACTACATATTATAAATTAAAGTCCCCGCCGAGCCGTCCGTCGCGCCTTTAGCCTGTACTGTACACGATAAACTCAAAAACTACTGAACGGATTTTAACCTGGTTTGAACCAATAGAGACAGTTGTATCTACTACCGATGTGTTTTACCGGACCGAAAAATTTAACTTAGCACTTGCTGTTTTCACTCCAAAGTTTCGGCATACTTTCGGACGGTGCCCGTAACTTCGTTGACGCAGATAGGGACCCCCAGAAACGAGTAGCCCCGAACAACGAGAAAGCTTTTTGTGTTTAATTTGTCTCGGACGAAGTCTAGGCGGGTCGCTAGTAATACATAAATGTCTACATAAAATATAAATGCCATTATAATTTCAGCCGAAAGATATCCACTGCTGGACATACACCTCACCCAAGCTCCGTCTGTCCGTCAAGTCAACCGGTAATATTATCCTGTATCATAATAAAAGTTAGTAATAACATCAATCATATTAATATTTGCTTTAGTTATATAATCATCCAAACAAAATCTATAATGAAAAATCTATTACGCTGATCAGAAGTTATTTGATGCCTCTGAAAGGCGTTACATTACTCAAAGCATTTCAAATATAACTCTTTTCAAAGTTAATTGAATTTCCAAATTAAATTCGCTCTTATTTATATTACCAAGCATCTTTGTTTAATGTCTTATTTAGTTTAAACAACACCTGTCTATCAAAAAGTTATTTTGAATTAAAAATAAAGTGTTGCGTCTATTTTTCAATTTGCTTTCGTTGCAATTACAAGCTTTCTCAAGACTGTATACAATTTTGTTGTCGAAGCAACTTTTCTGAGTTGAATAGCGACTAATGAATGTTGTATAGAAACTAGAAGTGTATGCTGTTGTCACATAGCGCTAGAAGTGAGTGGATACGGATTGAAAGCAGGTTTGATTTAAATCCTCTCAGCTCAAGTGTGTTTGAAAGTCGAAAGCGAATTTGAGTAATAGCAGCGATTTGATATTGAGTCAAGGTTATACGTAAGATGTTTCAAGATATTAGCATTCAAGTTTTCTGTGCTGAAATTTAATCATCATTTACCTGCCCTTATCTCATGTTACTTGGGGTCGGCGCAACACGTTATCTTTTTCCATACGTCCTGTCTTATGTCACGCTATCTCTGAGTCCCTTTTCTTTCATATCACTCCTCACACAGTCCATCCATCTTTTCTTGACCTTCCTCTCCCTCTCCATCCAGATTTATATTCATAACTCATTTAGTAACATGCGTTTCATCCCTCCTCATCACATGACCATACAAACGATTTCCTTTCTACTTTTTGTCACTTTCAAACTTCCTTTAATATATATACTCATTTATCACTTTATCCATTCTCGTCAGTTCGCACATCCATCCCAACATGATCTGCATGATCTCCACATCTCTGCTACATGCAATCTCTTTTCACCCAACTATTTCACAGCGCAACATTCTGATCCTGAATACGACAGGTCTATCTGCTGAAATTCAATGTTAGACTAAAAAATTTACTACTGTTGCTAATTTAGGATATATTTTTGGATCGTCAGCACATTTAGTTTTCGTCTACGTATTGTAAAGAAGAAAATTTCTATTTCATAATCAAATTAATTTTATTTTACTTTTACTAAACATTTTTTGTTTGTGATGTCCCAGTCTAAGACAATAGCTTCCCATCCCTTTTTCATTTTCTTCTTCTTTTACCTTCTCTGAAATATAAAAGTAGGTACTTACAATTACGTTAAAGTCGTATTTCTGACAAGAATCTTTAGATTTCACCACCATTTATTTTTCAGTCTGGCAATGTTAGTGCTTACTACTTGGATAGATTGAGATTTACAACCTAATGTGTGGACTACTCGAGGTACATTGATTGATGACTAGCAATTTTCCATTGGACGTATTGTAGAGGAATGCAGCAATGGATGTCTCAGTTTAGTGGTCAGGTCATTAGGTACAAAATACCGTTGAGACGATAGAGTTTTTAAAGTCATTACTGTCTAAAGAAATCTAGTTTAAATCAAGTAATAACTTTTTGCGTAATAGTCGGGCTCGGCATTTCTAAATTGTAGAAATCAACTCCGTTTCACTTTTTTATTTTGTTTGAATGTTTGAATGCATTTTTTTGACGACTACAAATTGAATTGGTGGAAATGAGATCAGCCCTGTCAATTGTTTTTTTTTTGCGATGAAATTTCTGAATAATTTGCAGCCTATGTGATCATGGTAACAATTTTTTTTTATTTTATTTATTGAACAAGGCACACCAACTCATTTACAAATTAATATCAGAGAGTAAAATTCTGAAAAGATCCTGTGTAAGCAAGTCACTTACAGGCATGCACAACATTGTCATATATAAGTTGCATAAAATAAATTATGAATTTAAACAAACATAAAGTGAAATCAAAGAAATTTAAATTAAATTTCATAAATCAAAATAAAAATAAAATAATGTCAAAATTAAAATAAATTACACAAATTAAAATATATCATATATCATCATCATCATTATTTTGCTTACAAAAATTAAATAACTCCTCTAACTACAACCAATGAATCACCAGCAAGATAAGTCCATCCTATGCTCATACCGCCTCATTTAATTAAAAAGACAACACGGAAGCTAGATTACCAAGCACCACATAATCTGTGAGTTGCCCAACACTGATGATAAGCGTCGCGCTAGGCCGTTGACTGCGCACGAGTGGCTTCGGGGCGTTATCACGCGACGCGCGACAGCCCGCGTACCTGCGCTCGCGCCCGGTTCCACGCTATCGGACGAACGCGCCTTATCTCTCGTTGGGAAACGTTCATGAACAAGGCCGTTTATTGTGTTCAGTTGAGAAACATCTGATTTGTGTGATGTGTTGGACAATATGGTTTGTATTGCATTTATTAGATACATAGTTGTATTGTATAATATGGTATGCTTTCATTTTTTGCCGCGGTTGTTAGCTGATGTAATATCACGAATCAAAATGTATATCACTATTTATTCATTGCCTTTTAATATTTATTTTATCGGTTCAGATTACGTAGATAAATTACTTATCTACGTAATCTGTACTGAGTATTTTATTTATGGACAAGGCCTCCTTAGCAGTGGACGTTTTCCGGCTGAAATAATTATGAAATTACTGTTTCCATCTATTTATGGAGTTTTGAGGTCAGGTGCACTAGCAATTCAAGTAATGGCTTCTTAACTCGATCTAACTACGAGGAGCTCCATTGTTGATGCCACCCCTGATAACGCTCTCGACCAATTTGCTGTCGCCCTTAAGAGCGGACTCTAGTCAACAGGAATTTGAAAAATAGGTATTTGAAGAAACTATTGCCGTCGCGTCGCCTCCAACCTCACCCCGTAAAGTGCGAAAGGGCCAACTGCAGCTCAGGCTGATTTTACCTACAAAAACTTTGACTAAAAGATGTTTCGTATTCTGCTGTTTTCTTCATGAAAACTGGTCTGATCTAAAAAATTATTATATCAAAATTTAGAGGAAAAGTATATCTATGCTCCTATCATTTCCT
Organism: Orthosia gothica; assembly: GCA_949775005.1. Classification (NCBI taxonomy): domain Eukaryota; kingdom Metazoa; phylum Arthropoda; class Insecta; order Lepidoptera; family Noctuidae; genus Orthosia; species Orthosia gothica. The sequence continues at coordinate 20,750,825 of OX459048.1, read as the reverse complement.
TTTTTGTTAAAAACTTATAAATTTTGTCTGAAAGTCTTCTGAACATGGCGGTAAAAACGGGCATTTTTTCGGATTTTTGGATTGTCATATTTCTTTTTGTGATTATGTTTTGGAAAAAAGGAAATGATACAGGCACGTATTAATTAGACCTAGATTTTATGGAAAAAAATCATTGCTCTAGAGGCATTATCCACGAAGAAAACAGCAGAATGTGTTTGTATGGAGAAAGTCTCACTAGAGTCCCCTCTTAACCCTGACCTTATTTTCGTAAAAACATCGGCTGAGCAATTTCATCAAAACTGGTCGCAAATTGATGAGATTTCGACCTCGTAATCAGATGAGCGAATGGGTAGAGTGAAATAACAACGTTATAGGGGCGGCAAATGTGTGTTAACCTTTTTAAATAAATTATTATTAGGTGCGTTGGTAAATATAAAACGCTGAATCTGGCCAAACAGTGTTTTACACACATTCATGTCTGTATTTCTCGTCTCTCATTCCATGTACTCAATAGGAAGGAGCAACAAAAAGGCATTTACGCTGAGGTTATTAATTGTATCTTCCAATAATACTTCAATCTATTCGTAATTTCAAGTATCAGCAACTAAGACATATCAAAAGCAGTACAAAATCTTCAAAATAAACGTCGACCTCATTTGATGAGAAAGTTCCTAAAGAACTTCCCCGTTGAAAACATTATTTTTTAACTGACAGAGACTATCTCTATCTGGGGACATTTCATGGTAAAAGTGAAAAAGGGACAGAGCTATTTGTCTTGTAAAGCTCCGTCCCTCTCTCACAGTAGGACCATGTTGGTTTTAAAACGTCATTGTAAGGCCCCAGAGGACATTTTACGAGTACCAACGAAATTGTCGCTACAACGATTGAAAAAAGTGAAAAATGTATAGGAATGCCCAGCGCTCTCGAAATATGATGTGATCTCTTACATTTTCGCATTTCGACCATTATTACTACCGATAGAATGACAATGTGAGAGAACCAGCCTCGTGCACCATTTTCAATCGCATCGTCGATTACCATCAGAATTCAGGACATGGGTGGTTAAAAAATATTTAAAGCAGCCAGCCAAAAGCGTGGCGATAGCGATTGTCAAAAAGGCAAAATTGTATGGGATTGACAAGTGATATCGAAAAATCACGTGATAAATCCCTAACATTTTAACATATCGACTATCGTCTTCGCTGACGTCGAATGCCCCTATTCTGAAACTTTTCACAATAACAACAGAGAAAGGAATAACAACGGAGAGGGCTCGGAGTATCCTTACGTGATCGCATCAGAAATGAGGATATCTGCAGGCGAACCAAAGTTACCGACAGCCCGAAGGAATCTGCTTCGAGCAATTCGCGCAATGTTGCTCGCATAACGGATGGCCGATGGGGGCGAAAAGTTCTGGAATGGCGACCGCGAACCGGAAGACGATGCGTTGGAAGGCCTTCCACTAGGTGGACCAATGACTAGGTTATGGTTGCGGGAAGGCGCTGGATGTGAGACGCAAGGGGAGGCCTATGTAGTGGACGTCTTTTGGTTGAAATAATTATGATGACTGAGGTCCTAGACAAAGTGACATTATATCAGGGTTAAGACGATCAACCAATGGTTTTCCGTTCGAAATCCTACGTAACGTTTCGGAAGCGCGTGTCAATCTCAAACATTTTGGACTTTTTGATAATAGTTATTGCTGATAGACTCGCATATTGTCTATGGTCTACTATGCCTTAAAGATTGCGGTGTCAACAAATCAGACTTGTTGGGGTCGGGTTTCAGTCTAATCGAATGCAGCTGAACACCATTTTTTCAGTATTATCCTGTATAATACTGAAAAAATGGTGTGAGTGACCGACTGCATATCTGATATCCACAACCCAGTTGGGTAACACGATACCAGTTGACAAGAATAAGGATTTCGGTATACAATCGAAAAACTTTTTCTTTTGTCCAAACCCCTGTTACATTTTGGCTTATATAAGTAACTATGGCAACAAAATGAAAAGCCAAGGAATATTTGCTACCCGACGACGTAAATTGGACCGTCTAGTATTCCCGCCTCGGGAGTATCGGAGTTGCGAACTGTAAGGTCAACAGGTCTCAGTCTAGAATATTTGTTTGTAATTACCATCTAAGCTCGTTCGCTAAAACCACGTGGAAGTTTGTAATAACATACCTTTTCGTCGTCCTTGTATTGGCTTTACGAATTGCTATAGAGTGCTCTAGTATTACTTGGGGACCATAATCACTCAAGTTTCGTAATGTTGTCCTAATTACAAAGCTAAAGGTACAAGGGTATCAAGTGTCTTCATCATCATCATCATATCTCAGATCAAATAAAAAGTCAAGATGGAACGTTGCTAACAACAAAGTGAAGCCGGTTCAAACTATGCCTTGCCGTATAAATAGACAATTACACAGGCACACGTACAACGAAACGACCCCTTAGCTTGTCAGTTGAGCTTTATTATTTGATCTGTGAGCTCGAATGACAATCTAAGGCGTAATTTCGTTGTACGTGAATGCGTGTAATTGTGTATTTGTACGGCAAGGCATAGTTTGAACCGGCGTCACTTTGTTGTTTGCAACGTTCCATCTTGACTTTTTATTTGATCTGAGCATCATATCAGCTGAAAGACGGCCACTGCTGACTGCCCCATAGGTCCCGTGAGTGTAAGGGGAGGGGGTTCTGTGTATCCTAATACACAGAACGAGATTAACACCTAATTGAAATCAAAAGTAGAGTCACAAACAGTGGGAACCACACTGATAAAACAATTTTAAGTTTGATATGCATCAAATTAAAACATGGGGGCACCTCGAAAAAAATGCCGTCTTATAGAACCAATCGTAATATCAAAATGACCATTATAAATCACAGTAACAGTACGGTCTAAGTATTAACCAACAATGGTGTCACCTGTAGATTCCATTGAACCACGCCGTACGTGGGCGAGAGAAAGGTCACGTGACTGTGGTGCGTAATGCCTTGAACAAAGCGCGTCCATTTGTATGCATCGGCTAACTGTGCTGGCCCAGGTGTGTGGTCGGCTTCTGGGCCGTGCCTGGGCAGTTTTCAGATTGGTGGAAATACTCTATAGGGACGTAGAAATAGGCATATCGTAAATACTGCATCGACTGCACTGCATAGATACCTATAAAATCGGCACATCCTGATAAGAATGGCTTGACTTGTTATCCTATGTCTTCTAGTTGGGGTGTCCACCACACTAATCCTGCATCACTAACAGTCTCTTAATTTTATTTTATTTATTTGGGGAAAAACAAACAGTGACACATTACATTTTACAACTTACTATTACAACAATGACGACCAAATGTGCAACCAACTACATTTCCCACGGGAAACATATAAAAAAAATTATCTTGAGCTTCACATTTTCACATTTTTTTTCTCACCACGTTATTCCAATGCTTTGTCGCTATTGCCAACACAGTGCGTCGACAGTTTTGATGAGGATTGACCAGAATTCCTTGATCCTTGAGATTTCATCCAGCGCTTGTTTCGAGTTTGTGATCGGAATCTATCCGGGTGTATGACCAATCCATTTCCACTTGCGACGCTGGCAGTGGAGCATTACTAAGACTCCGCGGTCCGTCTATCTGTCTGTCTGTCCGTCTGTCACCAGGCTGTATCTCATGAACCGTGATAGCTAGACAGTTGAAGTTTCACAGATGATGTATATTTCTATTGCCGCTATAACAAAAAATACTATGATGTAAAATTTCAAAATTTAAATACCCCCGACCCATTTATCTTGCGAAAACACCCCGATTCAAACAGTAAATCGCCCATAACTTTTGAACGGCTGAACCCATTTTATTCAAACATAGCTAAGAACACTCTCGACAAAATTGCCATTCAAAAAAAAAACTAGATCGAAATCTGTTCATCCGTTTAGGCGCTATGATGCCACAGACAGACACACAGATACACAGCAACACACGTGAAACTTATAACACCCCTCTTTTTCCGGAAAAAACAGAAATAAATTAATATTTAAGTGGTGCTCCCATACGACAAGCGTGATTTTTTCCCGTTTTTTGCGATGATGGTACGGAACGGACTCACGCACGAAGGCTGTGCGCGAGTCCGTCTCGCACTTGGCCAGTTTTTTTTATATTTCATATGTTATTTTAAGTATTGAAGAAGCCTATATCTTAAGGTCAGACACGTTAGACCTGAAATCTGCCAAGGTTAGTATGTAAAGTAAACAGTTATTTACATAAGCAGTAAGATAATATCAAATAAGAATTCCGAACTTAGTACGTACTCTTACCATTTTAACGAACGAATTCCATTATCTCGATTGGGTTTTCAAAATGGAAACTCTACTTTTTATTCATTTTTATTTATTTGGCACAAGTAGGTAATCTTAGCAAACACCAATTAATTCAACATGTTTAGATTAAACTTTTTTGCTACATTTTTTTTACTTTAGATGAATCTCATTTTTAACCAAAAAAGGAGTAGTTTCTATTTTATTAACTCCTTATCTATATAATATATAAAAATCAATTGCTGTTTGTTAGTCTCGCTAAAACTCGAGAACGGCTGGACCGATTTGAATAATTCTTTTTTTGTTATGTTTGACAGAATACAGGGAAGGTTTAAAAGCAAAAAAAAAAAAAAAAAAAATGTTTGGTTGGATAGGGTAGGTAGAGTAGTGTAGTGTAGGTAGGTAGGTAGGTAGGTAGGTAGGGTAGGGTAGGGTAGGGTAGGGTAGGGTAGCGTAGGGTAGGGTAGGGTAGTTTAGGGTAGTGTTGGGTAGAGTAGTGTAGGATAGGGTAGTGTAGCGTAGGGTAGGGTAGTGTAGGGTAGGGTAGGGTAGTGTAGGGTCGGGTAGGGTAGGGTAGGGTAGGTAGGTAGGGTAGGTAGGTAGATAGGGTAGGTAGGTAGAGTAGTGTAGGTAGGTAGGTAGGGTAGGGTAGGGTAGGGTAGGGTAGGTAGGTAGAGTAGTGTAGTGTAGGTAGGTAGGTAGGGTAGGGTAGGGTAGGGTAGGTAGGGTAGATAAATGTGTGGTGTTTTTATGGCAAAACAAAGTTTGCCGGGTCAACTAGTTTTTTATATATCTTTGAGATTCTCAGGAATCTAGGGTCCCGGACCTTTGAAAGACGTACCAGGGGCTGTAAACAACTCGCAGAGATCTTGTTAGATATGTAGGATGAAATGTGACACGAATGAAAATGTGTGAAGGACTATTGGCCCCTAACTGACCACTGTTGATCTACACGATTATTAAAAGGCAGGGGATGACTTGCAGACTCAATTAATAGCCCCCCCCCTCCCCCCAAAACAGTCGCTAGCACTTTAGTGAAGTAACGCCAACATATGCGGAGATGCGTTTGGAGTGGAGATCTTTTTTATCAATTATTATTATGACAAATCAACAGTTAATATCCAATTATCACTGAAATATATTAAAAAAAGTTACGTGTTATTATGCCGTAGGTAAGACAACTTTCTAACATAGTTTTTACAGAACATAGAACTGTAATAACCCTAGTCATAACTTGTAAGTTAGGTACAAAGGCATGTTAGCAAGTTCATCCTCTATGAATGAGGGCTACCACGTTTGAATTTGCCGCTAGGGGCGCTGGTGTAAAGTGAGGTCTTCAAATTGTCAAATTTCATAGTTTTTTGGCTTTTAGCGCGAGTTTTTTTTTTTTTTTTATTGTTGTGAATATTTTCCAAATATGGTGGATTAAGATAGGTACGGGATTTACCAAGCACTGCTTTAATAGAGTTTTATGTGTCGGAAAATGTTATCCACCTTTTTATTCGAGAAAAAGGGCTATGCGAAACAGCGAAATATTCAATTTTATATTTAATCGCACTTCTACGGCATTAACAACGTTTAACAGCTATATTTTAGGACCTTACACGCCAGTGGCGCCAACTGGTGAGCCTAAAAACCCTCATTGAGTAACCACCGCAGCTTGTATGAACCTAGCCTAAATTTGTATAGAGTTGGGAAAATTTTTGATTAACATTGTTGCATGGAGTTGCCAGTGAAAAAAGAAAACAAAAATATAAAGTTCGTTTTCGGCCTCGGCATTTCGGGACGTTTCACTTTTTGTTTGCCGATGTTTTCGTTGTTATTTTTAGAAAATACCTTACCTTGTGTTTGGTATTTGTTTTACTCATTTATTTCTTTATTTTATTTATAAATAGAACATGTTCGCCCTTATGGTTTCATTGTTTCGGCGTCACCCAGTCGACATCGGCTATCGCTGAACACCAGCGCAGTGGCTCTGTCATGCACGCGGGTCCCAGCATTATGCTGAGCGATGACCGTTTTGCGTGGTTGTGACGCATACTCTGTATTTGTATTTAAGTATTTCTCTTGTTTTTTTTTATGGTATGCGTCATGCTTGGTGCAAATAAACGTTTTCTTTTTTTCAAAATCGTATCGTATTTTACGTACCTTAGGAAAATATACCTACCTAAAACGTAATATTAATAAAAAAGAGAACTAACTGATTGCATAGTTTAGAATGACTTTGTGACAATAAACAAGGGTGATATTTATGTTAGTTTAGTAGTATGTAGTAAAAAAGTGAAATAAGTAAAACAGTATGTGACTTGGCTGAAAAACATACCATCAAAAGGGAAAACTCAACAAATTGAAAAGGAAATACTTTTTATGAAGCACCAAGAACATTAAACGTGTGATCTTTTATGGATGGCTACCTTAAAGCTAGTTATTTCCGTAGAAGTTTTTATCCGCAATTTTAACTTCTAAAGTTTCAGTCAAAAGTTTCCCGAGTGGCTTTCGCAGCGAAATGCAAAGCAATTTTCCTAGGGATTCCGACCACTGGCCATTGGAAAAATAACTTTTAACAGCTTGAGTAAGGTTGAATTTCGCATAGGATGTCGCAGTGCTGCACTGGTGCAACGCCCTTGACCGATGTGGAGAGCCGGGGCGCGTTTACTAAAGCCTTCAGATTAAATATTAAACTTTATTACGCGACACCACTAGAATGTGAACATACTCAATTACTGTGTAATGAGAAGGTGCAGACATACGTTTACTTTGAAATTAATTTTAATAATAAACTGTTTGCAAAACGACAGCTATAAAGCGCTCATCTGTCTAATGTTGCCAGCTAAGAAAAGTTTATTCAACCATAGAATTTGGAATATCTTTTTTCAAAAATGGATTATGGAATAAAAATTATATAAATTGTATTTAAATGCGTTCCAAAAGTGTTTGATAGTTAATGCTTATCTTATTTCCGTCCCGAAAGTACTCCTACTCTGAATGTTTCACGAGACTCGCTTTAATTAAACTGTTCAAGCTCAAATCTGGCCACTTCCAGTGACAAATTGGTTTATAAACCCTGTAGGTGTACGTGCGGCTTCCGCAGGTGATTTTTCTCCGAAAAACGATAGGTTATAAAACCGAAGTGTGTATCGGAACGGCAGGTATTTCACAGGTGTTACCAGAAAAAAAATTGCGAGTTATGTAGAAAATTGATAAAAACATGGGTCATTAAATCGTTAAATGAGTCGCAGTTAAAGAGTTCAATTTTTATCTGACGTTTCGGTAGCCATTTTGTTATAAAAACTATGCTCTTATTTTTAATACTGTATCATTCTCCACGAGGTAAACAGTCTAGACAGTATCATAGTGACTAATTGAAGCAAATGAAACGTCGGTCCAGAGAGAAGTCGGAGGAGAAACTCTTGTTTTATAGTAAACAAAAACAAAATTAAACGTCCAAGCTGACAGCAATGAAAGCGTTAAGTTTATCTCTCTTATAAAGTTGTTGTATAAATTCTTGCAGAGTTGTTTGATATGGACTTTTATGAACAAATTACGAGAATTTTTATTATATTTACATAGATTACGTTAAAATAATGCGAATTATTATAACACCCTGGGCTGTTATTCTTCATTCATTATTATTTTTGTACTCAGGACTTTTTCAGCAGATGATATTAGGAGAGATCCATTAAAAAAATAAATCCTCTTTTATGCAAATTTAACGTCCATTGCCCCGCTCTAAAACAAGACTTTCAATTACTTAACTTAGTATTCCTTCCATTAATGGACCGTTCTATATTTTTTTATAACGTTCCAACATCTCACCATGTTTTCTCGAACAGCTGTTTCCAATCAGGGCCGTTTTCATCCCGGTCCTATAAAAAATGCCGAGCGACGCAAAAGCCAGTGGAGCGTAGTGTTGCAATAAAAGTTAGATCGTACGCCAGCCGGTTACCGTCCGGTTTCGGCCGGTATTGATTGGATCGGACCGGTATATACATATCCCACATTGTCAAGAAGTTCTCATGGGAGCGACAAGCTAATGGGATAGTTATAAAATAGTCCCAAAATTACTTAATGGACCAAAATTGTTGGAGACGATCGTGGGATAGAGATCTCAAGGTTGTTGAGATATTAAGTTTTTTATAACATGTCGTTTGTTCCATGAAACTATGTAGACTACCTTTACTGTCGAAATAGTTCACAAAATATCTGCTAAATACAGCAAACTACAACAAAAACGAGCAATCATCTGAGATAAATTAATGATAAATATTAAAGAAAAATTAATAGATTGCCGCATACGTTACATAGTAGAGTATTTGGCGATTCTACTTTATTATAAAACTATACCCAGGCAAGTGTTGTGTCGATAAAAGGACATTGGTCAACCACCTAGAGGGAGTAAGTAGTCACTAATTCAAGAACTGCTGCAAGCTAGACTTGTACACCTTTTACTCAACAAATTGCTTTCTGTCTGGCCTCGTAACTTTAGCCGCTTGTAAACTATTCAGTTTTCCTGAATGAAAGAAGCTATCCTTCCTTTCTGTAACCCGGAAAATATGTACCGATTCGTCTATCCCATGGCACCTGTCTATTAAAAATTACTATAATATTTTATTACGATTAAGAGTAAATTCTTAATCATAACACTAGATATTTGTGCCCAAATGATGGCAAAAATGGTTCGCCCCTATTACACATACTGGCGAAATGCTCTTTTTGACCGTAGAGTTTTGCGTAATGTGACTGGACAGATGGAATTGTTGTTACCAAAAACATATCCACGTGCTTTTAAAAAAAAATACTGTTAGCTAGGTCTAGGTCCTCGTTTACGATTCGTCCGTCCCCGTATTATTGATAGCGGCGGGGTCCGGTCGATAAGGAGGATGCGACATCTCGCCGGCCGGGCGGCCCGCAGAATGGCCATGGATAGCGATGCGTTAACTATGCTACGCTATTGTGTCTGGGAACCGTTTACTTCGGCTGCTTCAGATTTAGATGGAATCTTTGTCGGGATAAACTAGGGTATTTTTTGCATAGATGGATGGATTTCATTTAATTTTTTTCATTGGATGTTAATTCATCACAGATTAATTACTGTCTTTTAGATATTTATCTCTAAAATGATGTTGCTATGAAAATTACATTTCAAAACTATACAAGGCTTTGTATAGTTTTGAAAGAAGATAAATACAACAATATTTATGCTTTAATATTTTTTTATTTACCTAGGTACTATTTTTATCCAATATTTTTTTCTCCTGACAATTTATTTATTTAAGTTCTCATGTATCTATTTACAATCAAGCATAAACATACTACCATACCAATAAATCACAACAACCACAATTATTTCCCTAACAGATACAACACCATAATCGAATCCGTCCCGTACTCCCATACTACCACCACACCTATTTTTAACTCGGGCGCCAAATCCCATTATTGTCTAGAGTACGGGTTTGCAGACGGCTGCATTCAAGATGGCTGCCGATCAATGGTAACCATGGCAACGCGTGGCGCGCGCTCAGCTGCCAGCTGAAACACGCTGAAACCAAAATACGACAGAGATACACTTATACTATAAGCCCTATATATGAAAGAGAGGGGGCATCGAAGGGAAAATTATGGGGAACTCTATGAAATGGATACCTTGGATAATTAAGTTTGGGAATTTTCTTAATAAACAGCTTGGTTTTGAGGTGTGAAAATTGTTAAGCAAAAGTATGACAAAAGAAGAAATTTTAGGTCAACTTTATGGTAGAGTATAAAAACTGTTGACCAGCCTTTTAGATGAAATTATAAATACTTAGCCTTTTTACATAAAAACCTCTTTTATCAGATTAACAGACAAACATTATATAAATGAGAGAACACTGCCGAGAAGACGAAAACCTTTAAACCTATGTTAAATATTTCAAAATTTTTAAGGGTAAACGTAGCCGGCTAATGAGAGCACCAGACGGTAATATAACGGGCACGTCCGTATCTGATATGTAGGTACCTATTACTTGTTATACAGGCCTAAAGTGTATGAATAAATATTTTGTGGAATTTTACCGATGCAATTATTTAAGACGCATGATTCAGTAGACACTAAAAATTATTATAAAATTTAATCATTATAATGAACAACTCGCACAAAACCAAAAATGGAATAGTGCCAACACTATTTTCAAGACGAAAAAGGTATAGTTCTCGTCAAACTTCTTGGCCGCCCTGACGTTGGTTACAATAGCAGTAGTAAATCTCATAAAAAAGCACCGATTCGTGCCTCGCGCATTGGAAAGCCAACTTCAGGGCGACCCAGAAGTTTGGCGAGAACTCGAGAACTATAAAGGTTACTATACCTAATAAGACAGTTTCTCCTATCTCTTACGGAGTCGAATTTTCCCACGCAGTCCCAGTAAAAAAATCTACGTACTTATATTTAAAACTTTGTGTATATTTCTGCATATTGAATCATTTCTTTGATCTCACGTGTGTACTGCTAATCTTAATAATTGTTATATTAGTACATGTGAGCAATTAACAATCGGCTTAGTGAATTGAGTTAAACAATATACACCTCGTTAGGTCTACAAAAGGATTAAAGTTAACCGTTATTTGTATTTGCTCGTTTCATTCAGTAATAATTAATATGATTAGCAGGTTTCGCAAATTTGCTTTGCTTTTCACTCCCCAGTCAAACCAAAGAGACTTTCAATTAGGTAAAATAAATAGAAATGAAAACCGAGTGCAATTTAACCAATAACGATCACTACGCCATCGTGATTGACGTTAATTTCAAAACCAAAATCCCCAAGAGATTTATCAACTCAACAAATCCCATTCCTCACCTTCTTAATCCATTCAACACCAATAGCTTTGAAAATATTAGTAACTAGAGGTACCAAACTACATTTCGATATCCAACTTTAATACAATTCAATGTTCGACTACCAAACTATGCGAAATTCCCAGAGGAAAGATCCTGAGATCTACGAGATGGCTTCAATTTGAAGAGGTAATAAATATCAAGTTACATTACACCTAACAAGGTCTGTTAAAAGTTAATTGGATGTGACTTTACTTGACTTTAGTTTAAAGGCCTCCCTAGACAGGCGCGAGATAATAAGTTGGCAACGCGTTTTACAAACTGTTTTACCTACGGATATATCCAATATTATCCCTACAGCAGTTTCTACTTGTAGAGCAATTTCAAACTTTGTAATTGGCCCCCAAAATGTGTATTTATATTCTCAATTTATTTATTTACGTTACGCAACCTTTTTTAGATCCTAAAGTTCATAAATGTTTACCACATTTCAACTGAATCGGTCCAGTAGATTCGGAGCAAATTAGCTGTGAGAGACGTATGATCTTTATGTATTCAATTTTTTCATTCAGAACCCTAAATAGGGTTGTCTGATTGTCGTACCACGCCTGTCCGCGAAAGCCTTACCCATCCACCGTTCCGGCAAGATTAGTTCATATTGTCCTACTGAATTACCCTATTACAGACCATGGGGCCTGGGCGTCATTATTTAAGAAGCTACTTAGGCTTCTGTGGTATTGTAATTGTATATTGAGGAGTAACCTCTGAAAGTTTGTCTAATTAATTGCCTATTTAGGCCTGAAATCTGACCTTGTGTTTTAATTAAATGAGAACAGTAATGTATTATACGAGAAAATACCTGAAGTAAGTACTTATCCTTACTTATTCTAAGTTTTGGTGAAGATTTGGACTTTATTTTTTTTTAAACTAACTGTTCACCGTCTTATATATTCATTTCATCAAGATATTAACAAGGAAGCACCATAACCGTATGTGAAGGCTTTAAAAAACCTTCCTACGTTTGAAAATCAACAAATTACTACGATAACATTTAAGAAGACAAGCCTGAAAACTCTCATTCATTCCATCTTTCGCGGGCGATCTAAGGGACTGTCTTTTGTAAAGGAGAATGCCCATTTTGTAAGGGAACTTAGTCCCCTTTGAAAAAATGGTTGTATCATGATGAATTTGGTTGTATATCGTAGAAAAAACATGTTATACATATTCATAATTAGAAAACATTTTTTATTTATTTTGCGGGGTTCACGAGATATAACGATGTTTTTGTCCTTGAAATGAACCCTTATTACAATGCAATAAGGTGCATACAATTCAATGTCCAAGTGAAGGAACCTGATCTGTTGTTGTCTGTACATATAAAGTAAAGGACACAGATGGAAAATAACACAAAATATAAATCCTATGTTTGTATAATATTGAAATCGCAGACACGATACCTCATAACGGGCCTGTGTATGGGCAATCTCCTTTTACTGTAATAATGTACTGATTAACAGCCTCTTGTGAATAAATAGATAGGTATTTCATTTTAAGCTGGCAAGTAGAGGTTGCTCAAGAAAATTCTTCTTTCTTTGCATTTCACCCAACTTACCAACAACTCCTATTAAAATGATCACCGTTACCACCACACTCACCAGTTCACAGCCCTACCGAGCTGTGATTGTCGTGCAAACTTGCGAAGCGTGTCGCCTATTATTGTCGAGTGCCTAGATACGTATTCATGACCTATTCCCACGCCCAGGCTGGCTCTCGTTCGACTATCGGCTCAATTAAATCGTCAACTGTTTAACTATCAGTTGATATTGCATGTTAATTGCTGAATTATAACTTGGGAAGGATTTTAGGGACTGCTTTCGTTAAGAGATTTTGTTTGGAAGATGTTGTTGTTATCTGGAATGTTGCGACAGTGATAGTCTTGGACTTTTATTAGTGAACGGATTTTCAGTATCGGATCTGTGCTTACACAGATTATCTCCTTCTACAAACATTTAATTTCATCTCATTATCTATATACTAATATTATAAAGAGGAAAGATTTATATTTTTGTATGTAACGAATAAACTTCACCGTTGGGAAGCGCGACATATATAGGCTACTTTTTACTTTTATCCGCGAGTGACATAGGCTACTTTTTATCCCCGTTTTCCCACGGGAACGGGAACTACGCGGGTGAAACCGCGAGGCGTCCACTAGTAATTTAATAATAGGCCTGAATAGGTATCTTTATTTTGGGCTCCCTGAAATCTCTTTACCTCAACAAATCTGACTCTAACCTAAATTTGTATTTCCATATAGTAGTAGCTGTAGTAGTGGTAGCTGCGTATGGCATCACGAATCCAAAAAAACATCGCCCTACTTAATTCCTTTACTTATTAAGTCAATAAAGTAATATCCAAACTTCTTTATAACTTCGTAATATTCCCTCAGACTTTGCTAACAGAATATTTGTTACAAATTGTTCCCGTAAGTTCATGAACCTGGTGTGAAGACTCTAATCAGTCTGTTTGTGGTGGTACTAATCAAATTACGAGTCATAATTGGTAAAGTTTGCCTACGGTCGATATATCTATTGTGCTTATGTTTCTAGTCTTTGAATACTGACTAATAATACAGATTTTTTGTAGTCATTTCTGCGGTGTTATGTTCGTATTGGCTTGTGATGGAAACTAAATTGTACAATAATAGTTTTATTGTGTTTAATTCTGTGTCTGTATTAGACGTCAAAGAACTTTTAACTTTGTTTGAGGCTGATAACTAAATACAGCATTACAACAATCATCCAATATGTACTTAAGTAGTTACCTACTTGAATTACTTACGCCTTTCAGTTGACCTGTTAGTCTACTTTAATAGCCCACAAACGATCATTACTAGACCGCAAGAAACATACGCAGAAGTCATCAACACTATCATAAAAACAGTCATCACATCATAATATGAATGAATGCAGCATACACAGCATGTATAGTACGTACTAATTCCATGCACAACACACATACGTGCAGTCTTTGATACACAATATGATGCACTGAATATTTTTGTCGACACGATATTTATAATCTGTGTGATAAAAAGGTGGTAACAACGACATTAATTTATTCGTGCAAGTTGTGTAGGGCTGTCGAGTTTAAACTATCTGTAAAATACCAAGAGCTAAGTACCTACCTACTAAATGATATTATAGTAAGTAATTGAATCATTTCAACTTTAAAATGACGCTCTTGGTGGTCTCCTCTATGCAAAAAAAAATATTGTGAGATCGAGTATATCACGACCGCAGAAGGCGTCTACGTTGGCACAAGCAGAAAGAAAGAGTCCTAGCAATGATGATAATTTTAACTTTACATTTCATTAGGATGGTTCTCAGCAAGTTAGACTTCAGACTGCAGCTGATATAGTTTAACTATGCAAACACAAGAACAAAACAGTCCATAATAAGACTCTTACCTATATTCTAAAGCATTTTCAAGGACACTCCTGTCGTCTCAGTCGCCATGACAAGAGACAAATATCTCGAGTCGAGGACTTTGATGTCAATAAACAACAAGTTATGCTTATCTGGTAATTTTATTGAGGATCGCTCAGTCGAGTGGTAAACTTAGAATATGACAAATATAACAGGTAGCGATTTATTAAGGTAATGAAACCAGCACAAACATTTTATGCTCTCGCAGCCCTATTACGCTAAGGTGCGCGTGCACCGAGTCCATTGCGCCCACGCTTGTGCGGCAACCTTGCGAGTATCGGGGACACTCGCCACTTCCATCAATCAATCCATTATGTATTCATTGCGAATTATATAAAACAATGTTAGATGTTTGCGTTTTTCACCGATGATATTCAATGTGGTATAAAAAGAAAATGGTGCAACCAATGTCACGCTGGAGTTGTCATTGTTACTCATCTACTATATAAAAATAAGTCGGGTTTACTTCCCTGACGCTATAACTCCAGAACGCACGAACCGATTTCCACGGTTTTGCATTCGTTGGAAAGGTCTCGGGCTCCGTGAGGTTTATAGGTAGGGTAGGGTAGGGTAGGGTAGGGTAGTGTAGTGTAGGGTAGTGTAGGGTCGGGTAGGGTAGGGTAGGGTAGTGTAGGGTAGGGTAGTATAGGGTCGGGTAGTGTAGGGTAGGGTAGTATAGGGTAGGGTAGGTAGTGTAAGGTAGGGTAGATAAATGTTTGGTCTTTTTATGGCAAAACAAAGTTTGCCGGGTCAGCTAGTCGTAACCTAAATATCTTGTGAAGATTCGAACGTATATTTCATTTCATTCATTACATAACTGACAAAATAAATAAAAAATTGCTTAGTTAGTCCACATTTAGTGAGATCCGATTTTATTTTAAATACATATATGTTAAAATCCGTAGATTTTAGTTATTTTTTTCTGATTTAATAAGTCCGACTTAATCATTAGATTCGAATATTAAATAGGGTTTGAGTTATTTCAGAAATTTGATGGGTTTTGTGTATTTTAAACTTGTAAGTAGTTAGTTACGAACTTATGATTCGAGAATTTTCTTTTAACTTTTTTAACCTTACTGGCCAGTTAGGTCATAAAAACATTGCAAACCAGTTAAACAATGCAACTCTCTCCCATTTAATGAAACAGTGAATGAAAAGTCAATTAAGATAGGTACATAAACATGGTTTCTCGAATCATTCATTTTCACTATTGTTTTAAGGCGGTGACAAGACGTAAAAAGGCGCAATCACTGTCGAACTGCATAGAAAGGAAAGAGACAATCAAAATCTTGCTTGTAAGTAACTCCTAAATGCGCTTAATATTAAAAAAAAACAGACAAGATCTGCATTCAGAAATGTTACATTATTGCTGGTAATACAAATTAAATATTTGAAAAAGTCAAAGTTAAAGATTAGAGGTAAGTTTGTCCTTTATTTCTATTTTATTTTCTAAAGCGTGTTTTGGATAAAACAAAGATATCAGAAAATAGTCAAACTTAACACTTAATTTACCGTGTCCTCAAACTATTGATTTAGTCAACAATAATAAGCATTCCTATTTGTAGAAGCTGTATTTTTATGAATAGAATAGAATAATAATATGTCTTTATTTGCTAAGAATGTAGGTACAAAAAATAAGTTGTTACATTTGAAAAGTAGATATTAATAGACATGCCAAAAAAATACTATCTAGGAAATCCTGCACATAATAATAACATTTATGTACTTACAAGTAATTCTGTGAAATGTTTTTTAAACTTTTGCAACGGTAAGTTTTGAGTTGGTATTTTATTAAAGATTACAGGAGCCATAAAGATAACATTTTAATAATTTATTTTTAATAAGCTAGTTTTAAAGAGCCCGTGTATAATACATTCAGGTATTGAGATCTCATAGCTTTTCTTCGTTTTCTAGTTTCTATTAAAGTTGCAAATAGACATACGATTTGTTATTACAAATATTCCCAATTTAAGGATATAACGGCATGGGAATGTTAATAATTTATGAGACTTAAATATAGGTCTGTTACTTTAAGACCAAATATTGCTCTTAAGCAGCAATAGCTCTGAAAATGCTTTTTCGTTCACTACAGTGACTCCAAAATATTATACCAAATCTTAAAATGGTACCTATGCATTCTTTCTGGCGCCTACAAACTATTTTTCATTCTTTCTTATGAATGTTTTTCTGGTTTCATCGCCTTAATCAATTATCTTGCCACATAATTAACTTGTAATTCGTCACAGAGGCTGCATGACATTTAGCCTTTGCCTCGTTCGTGGACTGAATTACTAAAATAATTACCTCCTATATTATTACTTGTTTATGGTCATAAGCCTCGTTACATCACAATTATGTGTAATCTTTGAATGTTAAAGGTAGCCATGGTATGATAATTGAAATATTTTAGTATTGTAACAACTTGGTAATAAAAAGAGATGTTGTAAGTATTTGAGCAGAAGGATATTTTGATACGAAATTGATTGAAAAACAAAGATGAGAATTAAAGATTGCTAAAGCTTTTAAGTATTTGGCCAGCACTTTTCGATAAATTTAGATTTGATCTTTTATATAATGTGCTATTTACATCCACCCCTTTTAACCTTAAGAAACGTTTTCAGTTTCTCCGCGATTCCCACACAAAATTTCTTAGGTCATCAGACAAATTACGACTTCAAATTGCAACGCATTGCACGACTTTTTTGGATAAATACTTTACCCTCCAGGCTACTCGTCTGTGGAATGCATTGCCTGATCCAATCAAACGTGCTCAATCATTGCCTGCGTTCAAAAGACTCGTAAAGGAACATTACCTGTCGCTGTCTTCGTCTAAGCGTGTAGATTTCAAACAGACACTGTGATTGTGATTATAAATAGAGTCATTCATTATTAATTTTATTGCCATTATATTTAGTGAATATGTATATATTACATTGCATATGTATTTATCTGTGTATCTATTATAATATTTAACAATGTAATTGTCACACCAACGACAACACCACCTCAATTACTGTCTTACCAGGTTGCCTGGAAGAGATCGCGGCATGCGATAAGGCCGCCCATTGTATGAGTATTAATGTTATGTTTATTTTTATAATAGTATTTTAAGGTGTACCTACAATAAATAAATAATAAATATCAAACATAGGTATTCTACTATAATTATTATCGACTTATAGGTATTGCAGGAGCCGGCAACTGAATATAATCCACGTAAGCCCTTCTTGTTATCACCTACGTTGCTCGTGGCTCATAATTCCCGATGGAGTACCTACTCCTATTGTTTATTTTATTGCCGATTCCCTTTCACACGAGAAATAACCCAATTACGATAACACGCGATAAAAATATCATCAATATTTATTCGCTTTTGTACAGACACCTGAAAAAGTGGAAACGATCTCAGGTGTGATTGAAACCAGTGTAACGACTAATATTATGGATTGAATTTCGTTTGTATACGTATATAATAAACTGAGCAATGAAGATTCTCCATTAGCGACCTTAGATTTTCTTTGATAGAGCCATATTGGGTAAGGGAAAAGGTACCTCATGAAGGCGGCGAGCCTGATGCCATAAGCAAGCAAATAATTTAATGGCAATCACACTAATATTATAAAGGCTAAAGTTTCTGAGTGTGTAAGATGAGTGTTTTATTACTCTTTCTCGCAAAAACTACTGAACGGATCTGGATGAAATTTGGTATAGAGATATAGGCTATAATGGGTAAGGTTAAAATGAACTTCATGAAGCCATGGGGTTAAACATAACTGGTTAATGACACCAGGTATGTTTAGCGGGCGAGCAGCACCAAGCCATAAATACTTATTACGATTGTGCAAGACCCTAATGCTTGATAGAATAATATACAATCAATCAATAATTTAATCACAGAAAATAAAGGTAAATTACACACATATATTAAAGGCCGAACTTGGCATAGCCTGTATTGCATGCATTGCAGCCTTCAACGCCGATCGCCATGAATTACAGATATTTATTTATTTATACATAGGTACTTTATTGGACACCAAGAAAAACAATACATAAAACCATTACATAAAAATGTATATACAACAGGCGTCCTTATCTTAGTTAAATAGTTAAGTAAACAACGAATAATCAAATGCACGATATCTTTAATAGTAGACAATAGTAGTTTTATACCGTGGAGGTTACCGCTATAGTTTCATGTAGGTTTAATCCTTGTTTAAAAATATTTTAAGTCTTGTTTTTCTAGTAAGTACTAAAACCAACAATAGAAAGTAGGTTGAAAACCAAACAGAAACACATCTCTGCACTGAACAAAGGACAACACGTAACACTCGTTTTTAGGCGGTTTATCTTCATTTAGGACTAATCTATTTGTATCCGCCTCAATAAACCACTAGCCAGTACTAACGGCTGTTACGTTCCCTTGTTTGCCTTAGTTTTATACTTTTAATTACTCTATGGTACAATGACCTACTTTGGTCTGATTGAATGAATGAACAAATTGGCCGATATATTCCACAACATATAAAACAGAAACCGTGCATTTTTTCGAATAGTGTTGTTTTCTATCACTGTAATAGTTGTTGAAATCGGATTAGTACTTCCATCGACTCCTGCAGACAAACCATTTCCCTCTCTATAAAATAAGTTCTGAATATATTTTTTTATTTTGTTGGGGTAGTAAGGATACCAGTATGTACAGTTTAAAAATAAAAACAAATAAACATCGTCACAAAGTTTATTTTAGGTACCCAATTAAACTGGACACGAATGCAAACACGGAACAGCGATACACCTTTTTTAAAATAATTAAAAATCTTATTTACCTACAAACCCTTTTTGCAAATTGGCTTTTCGACCTATAGTTATTTTAATTTGTATTACAAAGCTAAAAGCAGCCTTGTTGATAAACAAAATGCTAGCAAATATTGCAATATTATGTAAGAACGGTCTCCGTAGGCTGAAGTCTGGGTATAAAAGACCTAACATTCGGGGTATATTGTTACAAGCTTCTATCTTAATTAGAAAGATTTGGCCTAAACTGGTACAACATAGTGAACTGCGCATTCACCTAACATCTGGAAATGTTTAATTATATACTGTGTTGAGCAATAAAGATTTGAATTTGAATTTGAATATAAATGTCTAAACCTCTTACTAATAAACGCGCAATAAAGTTATACCAGGTATTACTAAGGTATACCCATACATTTTCATAGGTTTATACCTGGTATAACTTTATTCTGCGTTTATTTGTAAGAGGGTAAGTCTTTTAGATGGCTCTAAAGTGATCGAAATTCGATATAATTTTGCAAAGAAAATAGTGACTTTTTACAGTTAGATTATTTCAGTAATTACTAACCAAACATTTCACTAAGTATATAATAATAAAGCATGTTTGTCATGTACCAGGCCCCTCAGAAAGTATTGCGAAAAAAAGTTTTTATATATGGGAGACTGGCCAGTTATAATGTTTTTCGAAAATATGATTATTTATAAGTAAAAATAAGTAAGTTCCAATTTCAAAATTTCCCTCCACATTTTTTGCGAGTTAATTCAAAGTATTGTGTCTCACTGAAATATGGATCTGCGCCGGGAACATTTTAGAGCTATGATTTTATACGATTTCAAGTGTCGCCTGAAACCGGATGAATCGTACGATAGACTTCAAATGGCATTCATGGATGAAGGCCCTTCCAAGGCAACCGTGTATCGTTGGTATAACGAATTCAAGCGCGGTCGACCAACTTTGGGGGATGACGAAAGAAGCGGTCGCCCTTTGACGGCTGTTACCGAAGAAAACGTGCTAGCAGTGAAAAATTTAATCCAAGACAATAGGCGAATTACATATCAGGAGATTCAACACATATTGAAGATTGGATCGGGAAGCGTTCACGAGATTCTACACAGCCATCTTCGCGTGAGGAGGATAGTATCACGCTGGGTGCCGCACAACCTTACCGATGCTCAGAAGCAGGCCCGGGTGGAATGGTGCCGTGATATGCTTAACAAATTTGAAGCACACTGAAAAAAATAAAATGTTACTACCGCACATTAAAGCTATAACATTAAGATTTACTGACGTTTTACAGTAAAAATGAATGTTTGTAAAACATTAAAAAGCAAAACAGTAAAGTTTAATGATTGAACGTTAAAACTGACTGATCATGATTCGAGAAACAGTTAACGTTATGTGGCAGAAAATTTTAATGGTTTGATCGTTGAAACTAATCGAATAAAACATTTAATTTAACAGATAGCGTATTAAAACTAACTGATCATGGTTCGACAAAAGTTAACGTTATATGGCAGTAAATTGTAATGGTTTGATCGTTGAAACTAATCGAATAAAACATTTCATTTAACAGATAGCACATTAAAACTAACTGATCATGGTTCGACAAAAGTTAACGTTATGTGGCAGTAAATTGTAATGGTTTGATCGTTAAAACTAATCGAATAAAACATTTCATTTAACAGATAGCACATTAAAACTAACTGATCATGGTTCGACAAAAATTTACGTGATGTGGCAGTAAATTGTAATGGTTTGATCATTAAAACTAATCGAATAAAACATTTCAT
Source organism: Orthosia gothica (assembly GCA_949775005.1). Taxonomy (NCBI): domain Eukaryota; kingdom Metazoa; phylum Arthropoda; class Insecta; order Lepidoptera; family Noctuidae; genus Orthosia; species Orthosia gothica. The sequence goes on along the minus strand of OX459048.1, from coordinate 20,729,634 downwards.
TTAACAGATAGCACATTAAAACTAACTGATCATGGTTCACAAAAAGTTAACGTGATGTGGCAGTAAATTGTAATGGCTTGATCGTTAAAACTAATCGAATAAAACATTTCATTTAACAGATAGCACATTAAAACTAACTGATCATGGTTTGACAAAAAGTTAACGTGATGTGGCAGTAAATTGTAATGGCTTGATCGTTAAAACTAATCGAATAAAACATTTCATTTAACAGATAGCACATTAAAACTAACTGATCATGGTTTGACAAAAAGTTAACGTGATGTGGCAGAAAATTGTAATGGTTTGATCGTTAAAACTAATCGTCATCATCATATTAGCCGAAAGACGTCCACTGCTGGACATGGACCTCCACCAAGCATTGACCAGTCCCGCATCCAGCGGAGCCCCGCAACCTTCACATCGCGGTCGAGCACGACCTCTGTGATAGGCTGGAGACACGCATTTTGTCACGGTTTTTGCTCCCAAACTGTGACAAAAATGTGTGACTCAAGCATGGTACAGTAGGCCATGCTCGCCCCGCAGGTCAACCTACAAGTAGTATAACATAGTAAACTCTAGTTTCCAACATTGAATTCTAAAGACAACATTGAAGTAAAGAGGCTAGACAGTTTTGTTTTGATAACCAAGACCAAAACAAAATTAATTGGAACTCGTAAGTTACCATAACTGTTGGCATTTCACATGTTGTTATGTTAGCTCCTGGCTGACTCTAAAATAAGCTAGGCTTTGCAAAGTTAGCTAAGCTCACAGTGTGACCTGCGCCTAACGTGTCAACCACTTAGAGTTGACCTCTTGCTTGTATGGAGAATGTGTGCAGTGTAAGGTCAAGGTTATCAGTAATCAATGTTATGTGAGAAAGTATTTTATTCCGTACTGTTAAACCTATGGCCAATGGTGTTAGTTATTAACGGTTAATTAATTTACACCTATGCCTACTTAGGTAGTTTTTTCGTGTGTCATTTATATCTGCTTCTGGCTATCAAAGTTATTTATGAATATCATGAATCGAAGTAAGGTGAATCGTGCATCAAAAGAAATCGCATTATCCCCAGTTTTCATTATTTCTTAATTTTTAAAATCTCGTAATAAGTTTCACTTTCTTTGCAATAATAAGCCTGAATGAATTCCTTGTAGAGTGTCCACATTAATATTATTTTAGGATTTACAGCAATTATAAAGTACATAGGGATTTAAAACCAGATCGAATATATATCGGAGTGTAGTGAAAGTAACTGTAGGCCTTTAACAAAACTTTGCAAAGGATAACGCATTAATCGTATCTATCTCTGTAATAAGAGATAAAAGATAACAAAATAAAACTAACTGATCATGGACGGATCTATAAAGATTCCATAGTAACCATTTGGCTACGGAACCCTAAAAAAAGACTCCTTTCACTTTCGTTACCGACTAAGTAGGTAAGTACTTAAATACAATCAATTGTCATACATTTTTGACATTGATTGTCGCTGAGATGATAATGCGACTGAACTGATTGAATTTGAACCTAACTTCGATTTGTTGGCAACGAGTTAAATAGATTGAATTTGAACCTAACTTCGATTTGTTGGCAACGAGTTAAATATGTAAATTGAAAACTGATTGTTTATACCTAACGATGAATTTCAAACGATTAAAATTACTGTCTTGACATTAAAAAGAACTGCTTGATTGAACCAAAATCATAGACATACTAAATAATATGGACTGGAAATACCTACGAAAAAAACGTGCCTACCTAAACCTCAAAATGTCTCATAAAATAGCCGCCGATTCTAAGGTTGTGTCAATCAAGCAACACACACACACTTACAAATCTCAATAATACAATATGTAAACAACCATTTGACAGCAGGACTACCACGAACACAACCACAAAATTCGTCTCATAAAATGGCGAATATGGCACGTACCTACTACAACCGTCACTAAAAGTCATAACAAAATGTTGCCATAATGAGCAACAACTGAAATATTGTTGTCTCTTTCATCAAATACGTTTACTACATTAGAAAGAATGAAACAAAACGATGTTTCACATTCTGTATCGTATTTCACTCATATTTGTATAAGCTAATGTATGTATAGAACATCGCGGCGCCTCCATATATTTCCTATCTCAATGACCAAAATAGAACAAGTCGAAACTCGCTTCTTTCTTGGGTAAACGTCACGTGATCACGTCTGTTTCGGCAATTTGTGTTGCCAACCTAGTGGATTTTCCACTAAAACTGGTGGTTTCGATCCGGGGTTTTAGTAGTTAAAATAATAATATTGATTTATTGATTGTTAGTATTACGTAATCATAAAAGAAACCAATGATTATTTCTACTTATTGTTTTCTTTCATAATAACTAAAAATTGTTTAGTGGTAAATTTTGCAACTATGAGAGTAGGGCAGTTTTTCGTTAGTGGTTTTCTGGTGGTGTTTGGTGATTTGGATTGCGAAGTTTTAATAGCATTGGTTTTTGCTAAGCCACCATTGTGGGACAAAAGACACAAATTATACAGCAACAAAAATATGATTGACAAATATTGGGAGGAGATTAGTAACTAATATTATATAATAACTATATTATCATGGATTCATCGAACTTTTTATGTTTGTCTTTTCTTTGTGTGTATGTGTTGTGTGTGTGTTGAACTTTGTATGTATGTGTAATCTGTGTCTTTAGATGTTTTATTTTTATGTCTTTGTTTATTGTCCTTTTTTTTTAATGAACCCTTTCGAGGAGAAAAAACTCATCGTCCGACGAATTCGAAGACATCATGGACACTATGAACAGATTTACCTGTTTATCGATTGGTACTGCCCCGTATACGGATGTCAGTACTTTAAAAAATGCATTCTTTAATAAGAAAGAAGAAAGAAAGAAAGAAAAAGTGTTTATTCGCCACAAAAACGACATACAATTTTTTGATTTTTCCTTAAATTAAACCCATCGGTAGTATTAGTAAGTACTTAAATTATGTTAGTAAAGGAAGTTAAAATAAAATACCAATTTTGAGAACAGTACAAGGATGATGAGAAAATAAATCGATCGATCGTAAATAATCGGACTGCCGGACAGTAAAATTCCTTGTAGTGCACAAACGCCCTAACTGTTGGCAACACCGTTAACGTTCCCCGCCGGCCGCCGGCGCCAATATATTTATTTCTTTCATTTGAATCTTGTGACAGCTACGCGTACATACGTGCACAGAAAAAAAAATGGTTGTGGCTGCAGTGTATTCGTCTATTTGATTAAATTGAAGAATCTATCATGGGTGACGAGATTGAGACCACAGCGAAGCTCCTCAGGGAATGGGGATTTCAAAAATACATTGATGTATTTAGAGGTAAGCCATTTTATGAACTATGTTACCTACTTAAATAGGTTTATCTAGGAATACTTAAATCATTTCATAAATAAGACCGTTATGTTACTGAAATGGAAATACTTACGAAAGGACAGCTCATTCTAAATTACTTATATATGACTATTCATATAAGTAATTTTGAATGATTTGTTCAAGTTTTTGTGTGGCTAGGTATATTCTATAATAAACCTAGCCACACAAAGACTTGAACATTCAAAGAAGTTCCATTTGAAAATTTTAAGGAAAAACGGTTTTGGTTAATTAAATAGTTTACCTCTATATTGTTAGTTTGTGTGGCATTGCTAATGACAGATGTAATATGTGTTTAATATTGAGATAAATCATGATTGTAGGTACTACATAATTATTGTGTAATCGTAGCCATCTTGAAAAAAATTACATTAAAATGTACTAGCCTTCTCGTTAAATATAAATGTGACATTCATTATAGTTATCGGCACGTAACTTGGCAAGGTTTTGGCTAGGGATGATGCGTATTTACTGGTACAGGTATAAAAACCCAGTATGAATTTACCAGTACGCAGACCGCGTATGTACAGCTGAGACCCGGTCCGTACCCGATAGGTATAATAATGTCGAGCTACGCGCCGAACTTAAATCGTATTTACATCGGGTGTGACGTCATACCCAGTGCGGCGGGTGCGGCGGCCCAGTAGTTCATAGAATGTGTTCAACGAAAAAAGTCCCGCGGAAATACATGGAACTAACAAGATTTGTTAGAGGTCGCATAGAAACTAGCGCCTTCGCGATGCGGCTTATGCGACTTCTTTCGTTGGACGGACTCTAACGCTCGCGCTCGACCGCTCGCCATTGAAAATACGAAATTACCCGAAGGTTACGGCGCTTTCCGCGTACTAGGTAGGTATCGTTAAAAAACTGTTCACCCTTCATTATGTAATAATTTGAATTGAATTTCTTTTTCATGACTAGTGTGACTTGATGCGAAACCAATTAGTGCAAAACTGTGGCGTTTTATCGACGGAGTGTAAAACAGGAGGTACTTTATTCAATACTAGCTGATGCCCGGGGCCCGCCCGCCCGCTTAACATTATATACTAAAACCTTCCTCGAGAATCACTCTATTCATTGGTGAATACAGCATGAAAATCGTTTATTATTCTTGGTTTATCGCGAAAAGACAGACAGACGCGGCGGAGGACTTAGTTTTCTAATAAGTAGTGATCATTGTGTTGTGGTTATGGTGTCTTTGCTTTGAATGTTTCTGATTGTGCTTAAAAATACTGTAAATCAAGGTCAGACAGTTCAAAATGGGCTGGAAATACACGTCAGATTTTGTTTCCGAATGGCCAGATGAGGCCAGATCAGACTGTGATGAAAAAAACTGACGTATATTCCCGGCATTAGGGGCGGAGTTAAGCTATGCATGCACATAGAACGTTCAGTCATAATAATACATCATTAAAAAATACATTCAATTTAAACCTCCAGTACAAAAGCATGCTACTATTGACACACTTAAATGATTTAAGGGTGTATGTGTTAAGGAGTATAAAGAATGTGTATTGTTGTAAGTTTTTTATCTTACTGTTTTCAGAAAACGAAGTAGACGCGTTAGCTTTAAAATTATTAGATGATGCGCAAGTGAGGGCATTAATTCCTGCAATAGGACCGCAAGCAAAATTTAAAAAAGTTCTGTCAGAGTGGAAGGTGTCGCTTGAAAAGGTAATTTAAGACACAGTCTCAATAAGTCTAATGATAATATTTTCTGAGTTTTTACCTTTACTAAGCTCTATGTTAAAGGTCAGGAAAACATACCTGCATAGTTATTTACAAGTGTTTATTACAGAGTGATGACGATTTAGACCAAATAATTTCAAAGTATGGAGACTCTTTAGACGGACTGACGCAGAGTTTCACGAGTCCAATCAAATCCCTTCCAGCGTCACCTAGCATCTCATCACGATCTTCTGTGTCTTCACATGCCAATTTAGTAAGTAGTTTTATTTGTACTGCAAAATCACCACAACCAGTCGCCTGGTCGGTACACATGGTAATATCAACTCACCATCCCCTATTTTTAACCAACTCCAAAAAAGGAGATTAGCTATTCGACTTGTAAGTATGTAATACATTGAGATCCTGGATAATGTACACAAACGAAAATAGATTTCTATTACTTATTTATAATACCACACTGTGCATTTTTGAGTAACACATCTTTCCAGTATCTAATTTTTTTCTAAGTTAGGTAGAATTTGAAGATACACACTAAACTTTTTAGTTAATTTATGCTTATACAATAATACAGGATGTTTGGAAGCTGGGTGCAAAGCCAGGTGTGATAGTTGACACCATTTGGAGCATTATGAGCGTTATACCTAGCTTCTAAACATCCTGTATAAAACTATATAAGACGATTGGTGACATGTTTTTATTTTTAGGATCTTGCTTTGCTCTTGGCAACTACTCCAGATGGTCAACTGCTACTTCAACATGATCAAGAAAAGTCATTGGGAGAACAATTTAGAAAAATATTAGTACGAGTAATTTCAAAGGAAATTCTTAGACATGACCCCAGGTCAAATTTAACTGCTGATATATATTTAAGTTGGCTTAGCGAGATAAGTAAGTAAGCTTCACTTTCACTTTTAATGGATTATACTTCTTTTGGTGTCTTATGTTTTTATATTTTGTTGTTGTTTTTCTTTTCAGAACGGTTATTTCCTTCAGAAAATCTACATTGTTATCACACCAAACCAAAAGCTGGAATACAACGAGCTCACGGCCGGCTCTACGACGCAGTGGTAAATTTAAAAGCCAAGTACCGAAGACAAAAAGTGTATCAACCGCGAGCACGACGCTCTCTAGAGAAGACGTTAACTCCAGAACCGTCTACATCTACATGTAACAGTGTTAGTTTACATAGTAATAAAATATCCATCACGCAAGAGGAAGAGGAGTGCCTGGAGTGGTTACGTTGCTCTTCTGATAATTATGCCTTGTGTGCAGAAAAGTGGCAAAGCACCAACCTGTATCGAAAGCAACGTGTTCTCTCAAATGAAAAAGAGTCTTATATCTAAGAATTCCCATGTTTGAAGCGCTCTTGGGGACATGAATTGGTAAATTTTTTCACTACCTACTATGAGTTCTTAATGTATTACTTTAGTCGTAAACTTTTAAGGTTTCTCAAACTACATCAATTTATTTCAGCTCACTGCTGACTTCAATCACTGGTATCCTGAAAATGAACATTCATTAGATGATAAACTACCGTTACTAAAGAGCAAATTACTCAATATATCTAAAACCTTATCAAGACGATCACCATTTGAAGAGGAACTTAAGAAACTAGTGCAAGGTGAGTTTGCTATACTCGTAGTATAGTTCCAACAAATAAAGTAACGTGTCAATCATTTATTTGGCTGGACTATTTCTAGCCGCTTAATAAATACCGTCGTATAACTAACTGCCTAGCCACCCAAAAGAGTTATATACACCTCTTTCAATACCATGCTTCAATTAAATGAATCATTCTAGTCTAGATAAAATTTTGGTTGGTCGGAGCCCTGCCAATTTCAAAGTCAAAATAATCAATTCAATTCAATATATTTATTGATTTTCATGGGTTTACAGTAGATGTTATAGTGTAATGTAGGTAGATTTAACATTCATTTCCAGACACTTAAAAATATCAGTGAAATTCATGGATTACTAAAAATTATTATTAAAAATAACAGTACCTAACTAATTTTTGTTCTTGTTGCTTGACAGATCAAGATCCTGAAACGAGCGTTCTCGCTGTATTACTCCTTATTCCCCACATAATTGGACCTGTTCACTTAAAAAAGAAGAGAATCTCCGCTGCAGAAGTGCGTCAAAGCTTTATATTGCATGTTGAAGAGCAAAGACAAGTCTTGGAAGAGCGATTGAAGCGACACGACAGGTACAAGTCTTTGGGATTGACCATCCAACCTTATATGATAGTTGCAGGTCCATTGAAAAACATAATAGCACGTTACGTTGTTGTTGATGATATTCTCTACGAATTGCCAAACATCTGCAAAACAGTGGATACATGTTTTAAAATTATATGGGCTCTTAATTTAGAGTATCCTAGTGAATGTTTACCGATCTGGCAATTCTTAGAAAGGGCCATTTACAAGTTTTCTGCAAATGTTATTTCAAAAAACAGAGTTTCATCGTCTGTCCTAAGTTTATTGAGTGATTGTAGTATGTCTGCTGAGTAAAAATGGTTACCTGTTTTATTTGTAATACTGTTGTCATAAACGTACGAGCGTTAAAAGTGCATTTCCAAGTTTTTCATCAGCACCACAGGTTTGAACAATATCACTGCGTAGAAGGCAATTGTTTCCGGTCGTATCACCTCTTTAATTCCATACCCCACAATACGAGGGACCGAAATTTAATTTTTGGACGTCAATGTTCCGGCCACCCTGTATAAGGTCTATCTGTTCATACACGAAATTTCTTAAGGGATCATTGTACTCATCATTACGAACAACTTTTACTATGGGACCAAACCCTGAATGGCGAAAAATCATCATCAAATCAGCTGTTCCATACATTTTGACGAGTTAATGCGAACATACGTGGGACACTCAGAAAGTTTTGCGAAACTAAAAAAAATTGTTCTATACGTACATATATTTTTATTAAATCTTTTCAAAGTACTTTCCACCAGCCTCTATACAAAGATTCATGCGCCTAAACCAGTTTTCAAAACACTTTTTCAAGTCCGCCGCAGACACCTCGTTTACAGCCTGCTCGAACGCAGCCAGCGCATCTTCCGGCGACGAAAATTGTATCCCTTTGAGCTGATTTTTTATTTTTGGGAATAAAAAGAAGTCACACGGTGCTAGATCAGGGCTGTAAGGAGGGTGACCCAGGAGTTTGACTGGCGTGCTGTCCAGGAAGTCCCTCGTTTTGAGTGCGGTGTGCGCAGGTGCATTGTCGTGGTGGAGCAGTAGCCCGCGGAGCCCTGTGTTTGGTCGCTTGTTGCTTATAACAGAGAAAACTTCTGGCAAACATTTGGTAGTATACCATTCGGCATTAATGCTTCTTTGATCCCGTAAGGGAATTGATACCAAGTGGCCAGTCAAATTAAAAAAGCTAGCGATCAAAATCTTACCCCTGCTTCTAGATCGCTTCACTTTGGTAGGCGTTGGCTCATTTTGAAACACCCAAACAGTCGACTGGCGCTTGGTTTCTGGGTCGTATTGATAAATCCAGGACTCATCACCTGTAACGATGTCGTAAACACGCCGAGACGAGCCTGCTTCAAATTTGTTAAGCATATCACGGCACCATTCCACCCGGGCCTGCTTCTGAGCATCGGTGAGGTTGTGCGGCACCCAGCGTGATACTATCCTCCTCACGCGAAGATGGCTGTGTAGAATCTCGTGAACGCTTCCCGATCCAATCTTCAATATGTGTTGAATCTCCTGATATGTAATTCGCCTATTGTCTTGGATTAAATTTTTCACTGCTAGCACGTTTTCTTCGGTAACAGCCGTCAAAGGGCGACCGCTTCTTTCGTCATCCCCCAAAGTTGGTCGACCGCGCTTGAATTCGTTATACCAACGATACACGGTTGCCTTGGAAGGGCCTTCATCCATGAATGCCATTTGAAGTCTATCGTACGATTCATCCGGTTTCAGGCGACACTTGAAATCGTATAAAATCATAGCTCTAAAATGTTCCCGGCGCAGATCCATATTTCAGTGAGACACAATACTTTGAATTAACTCGCAAAAAATGTGGAGGGAAATTTTGAAATTGGAACTTACTTATTTTTACTTATAAATAATCATATTTTCGAAAAACATATAACTGGCCAGTCTCCCATATATAAAAACTTTTTTTCGCAATACTTTCTGAGGGGCCTGGTAATATTGTAGGGAACACCTAATTTTTTTTATCGCGATTCTGGGTTTGGTCCAATAGTAAAAGTTGTTCTTAATGATGAGTAAGTACAATGAGCATTAAGAAATTTCGTGTATGAATAGATAGACCTTATATAATTTATGTATCTTTAAATTATCTAAGTTTAAATATTTTGCCTTGTTTTCCATTTATTCTGTGGTAAATATAAGATTTTTTTCAGACTAAGTTTAGTAGCAGTTACCCTTGACTCAAACCTTGTTATAATTTACTTAATTCTAAATATTTTGGATATTATATTGTTTGGGTATTTTACTTAATTATAATATTTGTACTTAAATTTTGGACTATTGTGATTACAACAAGTTTTAAATTAAATTTTAGGTATAAAGATCAACGTATTAAAAACACAACAACACTCGTTGACAATTGACGATGTGTATACAACATATTATGTTTAAGTTATTTATGTGTAAATATTTGGGTTTGTTTTCCATTTATTTTGTGGTAAATATAAGAATTTTACAAGTTTAATATGTATGATTATTTTCAGACTAAGTTCAGTAGCAATTACCCTTAAGACTATAGAACTTTGTTTCAATTTACTTAATTCTAAATATATTCGATATAATATTGTTTTGGTATTTTACTTAATTATAAATATTGTACTTACATTTTGGACTGAAATGACTATGTGCATATAAGGTCTATCTGTTCATACACGAAATCTCTTAATAGGTCATTGTACTCATCGTTACGAACAACTTTTACTACAAGACCAAACCCTGTATCACGAAAAAAAAATCAGCTGTTCTCTACAATATGTTCGCAATAACTCGTCAAAATGTATGGAATAGCAGTTTTTTTTTTCGCGATTCAGGGTTTTGTCCCATAGTAATAAAAGCTGTTCATAATGATGAGTACAATGACCCCTTAAGAGATTTCGTGTATCATGAATAGATAGACCTTTAATAATAATTATCTTTAAATTATCTAAGTGTAAATATGTTGGTTGGTTTTCCATTTATTTTGTAGTAAATATAAGAATTTTACTACTTTAATACGTGTGATTATTTTAAAATAAATGTCCTAAAGAACATTTTTTTTTATTTCACGATACCTGCTACTGTACACGTGCAGTACTCGCTACTGTACTTGCTCAGTTACAGGTAATGTGAAGGATAATATTTTTATGTGTATGCAGTTGCGGGTACGGTTAGTGCCCAGTTACAAGTAACGTGAATAATAGTACTTTTTAATGTGCATGCATATTAAAAAGTACTATCCTTCACGTTATCTGTAACTGTATAACTCATTACCCGCTACTGTGCATGCACATTAAAAAGTACTATCCTTCTCGTTACTTTTAACTGTGCAATTCATTACCCGCTACTGTGAATGCACATTAAAAAGTACTATCCTTCTCGTTAGGTGCAATTGTGAAACTCATTACCAGCTACTGTGCATGCGCATTAAAAAGTACTACCCTTCTCGTTAAATGTATCTGTGAAGCTCATTACCAGCTATTGTGCATGCACATTAAAAAGTACTATCATTCTCGTTAAATGAAACTGTGAAACTCATTATCCGCTACTGTGCACGCACATTAAAAAGTACTACCCTTCTCGTTAAATGTATCTGTGAAGCTCATTACCAGCTATTGTGCATGCACATTAGAAAGTACTATCCTTCTTATTAAATGCAACTGTGAAACTCATTACCCGCTACTGAGCATGCACATTAAAAAGTACTACCCTTCTCGTTAAATGTATCTGTGAAGCTCATTATCAGCTATTGTGCATGCACATTAGAAAGTACTATCCTTCTCGTTAGGTGCAACTGTGAAACTCATTACCCGCTACTGTGCACGCACATTAAAAAGTACTACCCTTTCCGTTACCTTCAACTGTGAAATGCATTAGCCGCTACTGTGCATGCACATTAAAAAGTACTACCCTTCTCGTTAAATGTAACTGTGAAGCTCATTACCAGCTATTGTGCATGCACATTAGAAAGTACTATCCTTCTTGTTAAATGCAACTGTGAAATTCATTACTCGCTACTGTGCACGCACATTAAAAAGTACTATCCTAAACGTTACCTGTAACTGTGCACTTACAGTACCCGCTACTGTGTACGCACATTATTTTTTACTGTTTTAAAGAGTATTAAAACATTAAAGTTTTTTTAATGTTTAAAACATTTTTTTTTTAAATGTTTCAAACATTAAAAAAAATTACTGTCTTAAACATTAATTTTTTTTTAATGTTTAAAACATTAGTTTTTTTTAATGTTTCAAAACATTAAAAAAAATTACTGTCTTAAACATTAAATTTTTTTTAATGTTTGAAACATTAAAATTTATTGTCAAGCTTTTACTGTTTTAGGCTCATTAAAAGTTACTGCTTTGAACGTTAGGCTCATATTTTACTGTTTAAAGCAGTACAGTTCAATGTTTTTTCGATTGTTTTTACCGCTTATTTTTTTCAGTGCAGGCTCGTCTCGGCATGTTTACGACATCGTTACAGGTGATGAGTCCTGGATTTATCAATACGACCCAGAAACCAAGCGCCAGTCGACTGTTTGGGTGTTTCAAAATGAGCCAACGCCTACCAAAGTGAAGCGATCTAGAAGCGGGGGTAAGATTTTGATCGCTAGCTTTTTTAATTTGACTGGCCACTTGGTATCAATTCCCTTACGGGATCAAAGAAGCATTAATGCCGAATGGTATACTACCAAATGTTTGCCAGAAGTTTTCTCTGTTATAAGCAACAAGCGACCAAACACAGGGCTCCGCGGGCTACTGCTCCACCACGACAATGCACCTGCGCACACCGCACTCAAAACGAGGGACTTCCTGGACAGCACGCCAGTCAAACTCCTGGGTCACCCTCCTTACAGCCCTGATCTAGCACCGTGTGACTTCTTTTTATTCCCAAAAATAAAAAATCAGCTCAAAGGGATACAATTTTCGTCGCCGGAAGATGCGCTGGCTGCGTTCGAGCAGGCTGTAAACGAGGTGTCTGCGGCGGACTGGAAAAAGTGTTTTGAAAACTGGTTTAGGCGCATGAATCTTTGTATAGAGGCTGGTGGAAAGTACTTTGAAAAGATTTAATAAAAATATATGTACGTATAGAACAATTTTTTTTAGTTTCGCAAAACTTTCTGAGTGTCCCACGTATGTTCAACTGAAGCCTTGCTATCCTTTTTCCTTTCAACTTTTTCTTGAGTCAGTACGGGCCCATCCCGCCTAATAGGCCATCAACTCCTGAGTCGGCTGCAATGTCGTTGGTCGTTTTCAGGGTGCGTTGTGGTGATTTTTGCCTTCGATGCACCCGTTTTAGGTCATCTAAAACCTATCTGGATATAATTTTTCTACGGATAGCTAACAACGTAAAGTTTTAATATATCTAAACGTAAGTTAAAAATTGTGAACACCCAATTGCCTTTACAGCTTATACCTACTATTTTATTTATAAAATATCCCAGTTTTAGTTGGAAACATTTCACAAAGTCGTAACCTATCAAACGTAACGTCTGTGTTGTTTCAAACCCGGCTCGAGTTCCAAACTAAACCGAACTACAGAAAATATTGAACAATTTCAACATGTCCAATTTATTACCCGCAGGTAATCCGTCTGTTAGTTTACTTTTCTTCACTTAATTGAAAATTGTTCTTTACTAAATAAATAGTAGTAGTTACAGGCTATGATCAGTGCATAGCTCGGCAAAAAAATTGCTTTCTATCTATGCAAGTATGTACCTGTATTTGTGTATCTTTTTGTGGCATCATAGCTCCTAAATGGATGATTCGATTTTGATTTCTTGTTTGAATGGTGAGTTTATCGAGAGTTTTATTTGCTATGTTTGATGAAAATCGGTTTAGCCGTTCAAAAGTTATGGACGTTTTACTGTTTGAATTGGGTGGTTTTTGCAACATATATTGTCATAAATGCGTGTTTAATAGAATGTCTATCGAAGCTTGTCTACTACTATATAAATTATGTAGCATGAAATTAAAAGTAAATTAAAATATAAAAAAAATACTTGATAGTAATCGAACCGGCGCGTATTTGTGAAACTAGTGCCGCTGTCAAGGAGTATTTTATTTAATCCAGGACTAGCAAGACTTTTGGGTTACCTGTATCTAACACCGCGATACCTACCAAAGATGGAACTCCTAACTTCAGTGTTGGGAGCGACAGGTAAGACGGGTCAGAAACCTGGTGAAGAGTGCTACTCTATATGCTAAGCTGCCAAGTAACTGCTACGAAAAGTTAACTACAATTCTAAACACAAAAGTTTCTACATAATAATAATTATTTGTTTTCCCTAGACCATTCCTTCCACAAACATTTACGAGTAAAAGTGTCTGCAAAGATCTTTTTACTTACAGAAATAAATACGAGTATCATTTCATTCTCGATGGTAGATATCCCACGGGAAAAGGGACCATTATGCCCATATTATGAGAACTAATTTTGCATTTAGGTTTATTCTCAATACGCCTGGGTAGATTAAAAGTGGACTAAACAAAACTATCAGCCCACTATAAAATAAACTAGCGGCCACCTCGCGATTTCACCCGCGTAGTTCCTGTTCCCGTGGGAATACAGGGATAAAAAGTAGCCTATGTCACCGGGGATAGTGTAGCTTCCCAACTGTGAAAGAATTTTTAAATCGGTGCAGTGTTTTTTAAGTTAATTCGTTACATACAAAAATACAAATCTTTCCTCTTTATAATAGTATTATATAGATAAAAAGAACATTACAAAAAAATATGTCTTCACACGCAGAAATTAGAGCCGTAACGCTTTATTTCAGTGGCGCCACAAAAACATTTTACTTTGCTCTTGGGGCACACCCGGCTATTTTACAAAACGAGAGTCACGATCACTGAGTAACAAAGCGAATAACAGGTGGGAGTCAGATTTGAAACAAATATATAAAAATACTTGCCATGTGTATCGCTATCTTATTCTCTTTTATTATAAACTATATTGTTAACCCACGTTTCTTTTTTGGGTTCCTTTCGAATAGGACCAATTATTTTTCGTATTACATCTTTCTATACAGAACTTTACACAAATATTGGTGGATGGAAGGGACTGTGTGAGGAGTGATATGAAAGAAAAGGCAGTCAGTGATGGCGTGACGGGGGACAGGACGGTATGGAAGAAGAAAACGTTTTGCGTGGATCCAAGTAACATGGGATAAGGGCAGGAAGATGATGATGATGATACATACATTCGTAAACCGACGTCCTTAAGGTTGAACTAGTCGACGGCACGAACTATTTTGTGCGCGGGGTTAAAATGCATGCTATCTTATCCGACAACACGTTCGAAAGAAATAGATGTTGTGATGAGGAGTAAGAAGCTAGTTCGTGTACGAATTAGCACTTTTGCAAGTTTGTAGCGAAATGGATGATGATTTAGGACGAAAACGAGCGCGCGATTTTTTATAAACAGACCTTTGGGAGTCTAGATATCATGAAAAAACTACTAAATGTATATTTTCAAAATAAAATTATTTGCATTGTTGAATTACTTATCTATCCCTGTATGGAGGCCGTTTTGCAATTTTCCTTCTTCTTATGGTATTTATCTCCGCCCAAAGATGCGTTAAAATTAGTGTTGAAATATGGAACTTTCGACGCTCATAACTTTCAAATATATTAATTTTTTACATTTTTGTTTCCATACAGGACTAGATAATGATGAGACAAATTGATATCATTTTTTATTTTGAACGTACATCGTCAAACAGTGGAGTAATATTTAGACTACGTTTGTATGGAAGAATTTTCAGCTAGTGTAACCTTAATGGGGCAGAACGCTATCGTGCTACGATCTTACATACTTCTTTTGTTTCGTTTACGTTAATACTTTTAGTCGTACTCGTACGCCGGTTGCGTCTACTTCACACCTGACCTTTCTGAAGAATAGCGCCAAATCATCATTATTGACACAACAGAATATACTTTTTAGTGCAGAGGATGCTAAAAACTAGGTACCCGGTATTATATAATTAATGATCTCGGGCAGTGACGGCGAGACTTGACAGGAAAGTAGAGCTCCAAAAATGTTATCTACTCGAATTTGGCAGCATTATGCTCACAACATTCTGACAGTCCTCTGAACAGGTGTTTGACAGGCAGAAGGCTCATTCAATAATTCAAATATCATTACCGAAACAATGGAAAAATCTGTTTTGAATTGACGTCATTTAGCAGGACAGTCCGGAGGAAACGTGATCTATATTCGATAGGAAGTAAATCACGTTTTTATTAAACGTGGTTTACACGAGGTCATAATAGCTGTGAATCTTTGCTTGACATTATTGGATTTCACCAATAAAATAAATGTATAAGATATCGCTGATTTTCTAAACGTAGCGGTTTACATGCGCTAAAAAAAAAAAGTTACTTACTAGTTCAACTTTAACAACCGAAGGAAGGCATTGCACCTCCAATAATACGAAGGGATGTCGCATGTGCGCTTGAGAAAAATACCAGGAATCCGATGTCTTACATCCTCGCTATGTTCACACTACAACCTCGGGTAGACTTAAGAGTCAGAAGAGTTTTCTTCGATGCACACAGGCCATTCAAGACCCACCGAGAAGCAGGTTACAAGTAGGCCACTGCAAATACAATTTTGCAAAATGGGGTTTTATAAACCCGTCTGTTCCCCAGTGTGAGTGCGGTGCCCCTTTGCAAAATATGGCACATATGCTGGAGTGTCCCAAGTGCCCATACACCTGCAGTTTGGAAGACCTTATGCTCGCCGCTGACGCCGCAATCGGGGTGACCAACTACTGGGCCTAAAATTTATAAAGAGTTTCCCATCGACTCGAAAAGAAGAAGAC
The DNA here is from genome assembly GCA_949775005.1 of Orthosia gothica. Classification (NCBI taxonomy): domain Eukaryota; kingdom Metazoa; phylum Arthropoda; class Insecta; order Lepidoptera; family Noctuidae; genus Orthosia; species Orthosia gothica. The sequence goes on along the minus strand of OX459048.1, from coordinate 20,713,500 downwards.
CGAAGGATTTGCTACAAATATACATTAATTGCCAATTCAAAAAGCTTGGCAGACAACAGATTGCATGAATACAAAGGAGGACTCTACTGATCATCTTCTATCCAGCATCGTCAGCAAAATTTCGCCATTCGAACATAGCCCGCTCCTTTCTTTTTTCCCACAGGAGTGTGTCAAGTCAACCTCATTTTTGGATACATAATCCTTAACCAAATTCTATAGTCAATTTCAAGTGGGTAAAGAACAATAATATCTTCGTTCTTAAAGGGATGGCCAATGATGACGACCAACTAACAATATGCAAATAAGCTTCACGGAACCCAAGCCCTTTGCGACACTCTTTATTGATAAATTTACATGCCCAAGTAGCAGAGTTAACGTGCCAAATATATTCTATGTACGTAAGCTTTTCTAAATGCTAATGAGGTATAACAATTTACATTTTCAGAGGTTCAATAAAACGTTGGTGTCTGAAACGTAAAGGAGCATCTCATCCGAAAAATGATATGAGACTGGATTGTGTTAGGTATATTTTCGGAAAAATATATGATTAGTAATATCGGGGGCTCGTTTATTGTAAATCCAGCTATGATGAGAGCTTATCGAAATGCCATTGTATTTTTGGCCCCGTGACATATTGAGGCTAAATAAAATAGTTATTTGTGTTATAAGGGGACAAAGTAATATTTTGTTCTTCCAGGACGTTATAGCGAAGAATTCAATATACGCCGCCCAAAACGAACTAACAAAATATTTTGTCCCCGATTGATACACACTATTTTTCATCACTACCTAAGAGAAAAATAAAAAGCTACGAGTACCTACTCGAAACTAGTAAAATTTCCGATGTAAAAATAAATTTAAAGAAAGAACTACAGATTTTTTAAAGCACATTGCCGCCATAACTTAGAACTAGCCAGTAACTTATTCAAACATATGCGTTCGACCTATTTGGTTAACTTCACATACTTATCAACAAAGAGTAAGTATAATACTAACTCCTTACTAACCAATCACAAAAATGAGTTTATCACCATAGAGAATTTAATGTTAGTTAGTGATATTTTTTTATAATTAAACCTTCACGCGAGCGCCTCCAACCCAACTACGACTAATAAAACTACAAATCTATCAGAAGCACGAAGCGGACCAATCAGAAGAGAGAAAGCTCTAACTCCTACGGGCGCAAAATTGGATTTGGCGCCTGCTATCCTCTATAGACAATTGTCGTTTTTCGAATAGGTGTGATGAAAATAATCTTTGATCAGTAAAACATTAGCAATCTATGGAGAATAACATAAGAATACAGTACATAAGCTATGTTACATTCTACTACCAAAACAGATGAGTCATCGTCACTACGTGTCAACAACAGCGTAGGAAAGTTTTATAGTGACGAGGAAGCCTTGAAAAAATGGCGCCCAAAAAAGGCGCGAATGTTGTGCGAATGTTCCTGTCATAATCGAGGTCAGTTATTTCACAAATCATCGAAATATACATTCGACTACCAAATACAGAAGAACATTAAACATTATGCACTTTATGAAAAGTAATAAGTACGTAAAATTTCTGAGAACACGACTTTTTAATTGCCGCAATAAGCCTTCGCCTTAGTGTCGTATACTCTCTTACTTACTACTTCAATAAACGTATTTAATGTTAGTGGAGCAATAGACGCAAATCTCTTGACACTGCTAAAGGTGAAGGCGTTAAATTTACGTCACAAAACTCCAATAATGACGGAATTAAATCCAGTAATTGCCGCCTAAAGAAAGACCTAATACTAAACGTTTTTACGAGTGCCCGAATCGTCTTTGTGTACGTCACAAATCCAGAATTACTGCTAAGTTTACGGTTCACTCAGAGACGGGAAATATTTTAAAGTTGCCACGTTCTCGGAAGAATATGGGCCCTTCTAATTATTGCTAGATGTACGGTCCTCCATAATTTGATATATAATTATGAGGCAAATTAGCAGGCAGGAGTCCACCTGCTTAAGGCCATCTGCAATACCTAGCAGAGACTCACGCACTCTTATGTGCCTGTTATTAAACTCTTAAAATCACCATTCTTGGTAGACAAATCGCTCACAGTTATTAATCGCAGACAGGGCGACGCCTCTGCCTATTCTCTTTGCTCCTTTATCCTTACTACACCCACAGGTGGGAAAAGGGGGACAGTCTTTCCAACCACGCGTTGCAAGTACATTTTCAAGTTACTTGTACATATAGATGCTCGCCGAAGCCTGTGAAAGGCAATGTTTGGATTGCGTATGTTTTATTTAATCACCTGAAAGCGGCGAAACTGAGTCGGAATGTGGTTTACAATGGAATTCATCTAGATGTGTTTATGCGATGAGGTGTGAAAATGCGTGGAACTTGTGTTTCTGTGAGTTGTACTTATTTGTTTCCTGTACCTATAAAAACTGGTCTGCAATGGCAGAGGACACAATCATGTGAAAGAGTCATTGACGCCTTTGCAGGCCAGTTTGAGCCATAATAGACTAAATAGATTAAAATTCGATGAGTAAAATCAAATTACTTTGTATAGTTGCGCGACCATCATTAAGGAATCCAGTCCGTGTGTTTATTACCAGCTAAGTACTTTTATTTACGATCCAGACGTAAATAAATTACTGATATATTTGTGGTGAAATCTGTAAACACCATAGAGCCATTTTAATTAATCAAATTTCTCTAACATAAGCTTTTGCACGCTGCCATGACACCTGATCTTCAGTTCTCTTAAATGATGCCTTGTATAATCTAGCTCACTGATCTTGTAAAAGTCGTCCGAATAGCTGGAGTTTACAAAACAAAGCTACAACGCAACATTTGAGATAAAGCAAATCCGCATATCTAACATCTTTCATAATGTTAATAGAATATCTGTTCCCCCTATAAAGGCCGTGACCTCCAAACAGCTAAACTAAACTAAAGCCGAGTGTGTGTAGTCACATCACGACCTAATTTCTGCCATCACATGACCTCATTACGGAATATCAATAAAGAGTTTTATGTAAAAAGTCTTGCATGTGGTACGCACGTGTCTATGGCTTGTGCCATCGTTTCGGAGTTTCGGAGTCCTTCACCAGGTATTGAATTGAGAACTTGTCAAACTCTACTCTAGGTGATGCTAAACTGGATGTCAAATATGTTGTTGGTTGTTGTGACTGGATGATTGATTTAACGACAGCCAATCCAAATCATTTGAGATGAGATTTCAAAACGATTTGTCATGCTTTCAGGAATGTTGATAGTCTATTAACATTCCAATATCCTGTTTGTTTGTTGTTGTTTTTGTGCGCGGTTAATTTGCCACCAACTGACGATCTAGTTATTTTCCGTCTTCTATTCATTACTGGTTTTTGCCATAGTTGTTCCTGTGTTATGTCCGTGCTGAATAAACACTTTCTTCTTTTCACCGGTTTTCTTTCTGAAATGGTAACAATGTAGCAACTGGAAAATAGTGTCATTATTTCTTCAAGGTCCTGTCTGTCAACATATTTTTCATTACCCAATAAACTAAACCTATAAAGAGCATCAGAATTATAGGCGTAGAGATAAGCCCAGCTTCCAATTTCTTTTCTTATAGCAGAAATGTATTTAGTCTTGTAAATAATTTCTCTCTAATACAAATATTGGCTTCATTGGCACGTTTTTCGGAAGAGGTTTCTATTCATGTTTTGTCCGTGCTAGGGTATGTATAAATTCATATTAGACGTTAAACATATCTGGCGAAAATAAATATTAGAAAGAGGTAATTACGAAACTTTTACTATATTTGACTGGTAAAAAGCCGAGTATCGCTGATTTATTATGCTGGAAAATTATCGGTTCTTATAAAATAGATCACAGGAGCAAAGTCGCGGGAAAATTCAACTCACCAAATAATACTTATTCAGCGTATAGTATACAGCTAAGCCTAGGACTAGAGACCGAAGATGTTTCAGACCGGGCAAAATGTAGCAAAAGATGAACACCAGCCAGGATTAAACAACGCAGACATGATACGTTGAAAAACAATCAATTTAGCATACCTCGTCGTCTGGCGTTATTTGCAGCCTGTCTACAAAGTTTCAGCGGCTAATGAGACGAACACGCTTCACAAACATTCGTAAAGTGCTGAACTACGATTTATGTTCTACAATTCATGTGTCTAGTCTATTCCCATCGGCAGAAATGAACTTACATACAATACTTCTTCGTGATTCACGCCCCCTTGCATTGAAGGCGCCGATTCCCTTGAGTACTCTAGGGAATCGGCGCCTTAATGAGTCTTTGCCGCTCATGACTGTCAGAAATTTTACTTCTTCATGAACTGATCTCCTAATAGTATCATATCCTTTTAATGGTTTAATCTTCAAAGATTTTCTCTCAAAGTAAGTAGCACTTTCGTTATTTATGTATAGAACTGTTGTGCCACACATGCTTCTAAACAAAACGGTTTAGACGGTGCGTGATCTGTCAGTAACTGAATGAATGAATTTTACTAAGCAGAAGATCTATCATTGAACCCAAACATCGTTCGGCTATTCTCGTTTCCCGATTTGGTGAGGCGCGAGTGCGCGGGTGCGCGCTGACATGCGCGTACGACTATTAATACCACGTGCTCGGCGCGTCGAACCCCTCCTCTTTACCCCCCTCGTCTATCCCGCTTCTGATATATATAGACCGAGGGAATCCATTGCGAATTGTATGTACACCACGATGCTACAGTATCGATGCTCCCAATGTTCAAGCGCGTGAGTCACACGGTAAAATTGTAAATAGAAGGCGAATCCGACTTAACGTACGTAAACATATGTATAGTGTGAATTTTAAAGAAGCGTTTTTTAAACGTGTGATGTTTAACAGAAGGAATGGCTGGGAAGCATTAAAAGTTATTTCTTCTGCTAGCACTGTGGAAATTTGCCACAGTGCTAGCAGAATCTTACTGTCTTACTTATAAGGATTATGGAAGCCTAGATGTTAGTGTTATTTCCTAAAAACCACAACCGTCAGTCAGAAAATAAACCGATTGTTTTGTAACAGATCCTGTATCAATATTATATGACATAGGAAAGCTGTGCAGCAATGCAAGCATGTCCTCATTGTTATTTAATTAAAAAAGTTGATTTTACGAATCCATTATCTGGTTTACCCCATCCAGAAGTCAATTTTCCGGATGATTTTTAAAATGTACGTTCGAATTTTTTGTTGACACCTTTTCAACCTTTTTTATACTCTGATTTAACTTTTATTTCGACAGATTGTTGTAAAAATGATCACACTATTAAAATGTATGCTTCCATTTATACAACTCTTTTTATGATATGTGCATGGCGTTTATATCTGCACAATATTATGATATGCCATTCCTACAGTCAAAATATCTATACTTCCTTGTAACTATTGATGAAGATGAAACTACGAGTTGTTATGATGTAAAGAAATTTTATCAAGAATAAGCCTTTGGCATCGATATATTCATTTAATATATATTAATCATCGTCAATCGTCATCGAAATTGACATTAGCTCACCTAGTACCTAAGTATCAAATTGACTTTAATTTGAATTTCGAATAATATCCGATTCAATACCGAGGAATCTAAGCAAGCCAGCAGAGTCTTGTTCTAAATCAGAATCAGTAATTGGAGCAATATCTAAGATTTACTGCCTTACGAAATTTAATACATCTTCGACCGCATTTCTCCTTGTTTCGTAACTCGGTTTACTTAAGATAACAATGTGAAGTTTATGACTAAGAGCTCTCCTCTATACCACTGTTTATGCCATGGTTACCTCATTTTGATGCTGTGTTATGAGAGATTGTTTATTATTATCTTCCTTAACAATACGTTTGAAAGGTGTAGCTATTACTAAAAACTGTAAAATAACAACCATGTAGGTATAGTTTGATTCGTCATCATCATAATCAGCCTTTAATTTTCCACTACTGTGATACAGGCCTTCTCTTTACTTCTTTATGTATACCTCTGACATAAATTCAATGAATACATCAAATTGTGAAAAGTCCCTGAAAATGTTTTACCAATAATCTTTTCTTCAATTTTCAAAGTCCTTTTAAGAAGCTCGAGAGCTTTTCCTCGGTAAGCTATAAAGTTACAACTTCTACAAGATTCTGTCAGAGTAAGTTACCTTTTCTATAAAATTTTATTTAAACACTGTCTACGGTAGCGCTTCTTTATACCCAGTATTTTAAAGAAACCTAAAAAGAAAATATTTCCTATAATATGAACTGAGTGAAATGGTTATTCTAAACCCTGTTGAAAATTCTTCTGTGGGCTGGAAAAAGGGAATATAAAATAAGATTGCCCTTTATGCCATGTAGTACTTTAGTACTACATTTATATCACTTTTTATGGCCCGCAACGCTCCTAAAAGCTCGGGTCCTCGACCACTGAATTTTGCATCGTTGGTCGTATCCCATCTATCCTTAAGAGCAAATTTAAAAAGTGGTTAGTATAAAAAATCGTGGAAGCGAGTTATTTTCAGCCAGTGTTTGTAGAAATAAAATAAGGACGCTAATTAAACATTTTTCCTCAGTACTCTCCTGATTCATAAATTTTTCGCCGTGTATAATTAGATTTATCTTTACGACTACCCACAAAAACTTAACAGACATCTTCGGGCTAATTTATTTTATTTCACGATGAATTTATTTTACATTGGTTTTATTTGTATGTTCTTAAAAATCGTGGGTGAACATGGTACGACGTTTTATTCGCCGGGTAGTCCAGAAGGACATTTTTCAAATACTATATAATGCAAGGCTGCATATTTATTATTATTTATCGATACTACATAACAAGACGGAATCAAAGTGTGCTTAGCGGTGAACATGACATACTTTCTACCCACCTTGCGAAATTATCCCTTAGTCAATCACGGATATAGAGTCTACCAAGCCTATCCAATGGCGGGACTAACATAGTCACGAATTTATTTTTCCAGAATACCCGACATCTGCGCAACATACAATGCTACAACATTATATTCACCCTTTTATATTACTCATTAAATTAATTACCGTCCCTCGCATGGGCTAATCTGTCGCATTGTAAATTTGCTTGTGCCTGCGGCTTCATCCACGTAGAAAAAGTAGTATAATGAAATAAATTATTCACTAAGCACTAGCACGGCTGGATACTCCTGTATAGTTTTACTATAGTGGATGTGCTCGCATGCAGAAGGAAATATTTAAAATATATATGTAGATATAGATTAAAAAAAGATGTATGTAAAGATGATGGCAAGCAACACAGAAACAAACCACAGAAGTATGGTATATGGCGCAGAAGTACTAGGAGGGTTGACTCCAAATAAACAGGGAGCCAGAAGAAACAAGAAGAAGATACAGTTTACAGTTGAGTCAGTCGAGATGGCGGCAAATACAGATGTAGGATGCAAGAAGACAGACTAGGTTGACCTTAAATAAATTATAGTAAGGGGTGGAGACTGACGATATAGATAGAACATGAAACGCAATTGTTTAGGAAGTATAAATCATTAAAGTTACTCAAATGACAAACTGCTGATAATGAGAAAACGTTACTAAATTGTTCATTAAAATATTAATTATAATTTGTAAGAGAAAGCTCAAATGAAAGACATCGGTTTTATTGCAATCGATCAAACTTGCAGTAAACTAAAGTCATAAAAGTAAATTATAATTAAAATATGTAAGCCCGGTAATAAAACAATCTTGACCAGTCGTAAATAACTGAGAGGAAATCATAGCATATTGAAATAAGTAATAATATACAAACAAACAAAACCTACTAGAACAGAGAGAACGAATATTTAAACGATCTTTGGCGAATTGAATTACAGATTTAAACAAGGACTGATGAAAAATTGTAGTACGCATTGTAGATAGACGGAGTAGAAACATAGGTATTGAAACTAGAATAAACAATAAGTCATAGCGTTTTCAATAAACTACTTACTTAGGCTAAAGGGAAAAATAATCAATCCATTCACTATTGTCTGACAATTCTATAAGGCTTTGAGAGGATTCTCCTTCAATGTCGGATCCTATTTTTCTGTCTTCTATAAAAAATTTTGACTAAGTTTTTGGTTCAGCCTTCGTCTACTTCCTTTTCTTCATTCGGAAATGATGAAAAGGTTTAAATCATTATTGTAAGCTTTTACTTCAACTATATATGAGAATATGAGAATTCTTACCCAAAGATCGTTATGTCTTTGTGGGTTCATCAGAGTCTTCATCTTTGATAAACAGATAATTCAAATCAAAGTAGAAATCAAGGATCGACTATATGATTAAGATTATGCCTTTTATAAATGAGCCCATTTATAATGTCAAATCAATCGGACACTGGGTATAATTGAATTGTTGTTTGGGCGAGAAACAGGTGTTATTGATTTATGTGCCGTGAGACGACGATGTGAGTTAAACTCGCTTCTCACGATTCTGTTTTGTTATCGATTGCATCATTAATGTCAACATCATCTTCTGCAGCGCATTTTAGTCCATTGTCATTGTGATTGATGTAATTGATAGAGATATTTATTTTTATCTTTTTTTCGGTTTTTGTCAGTATTGTCCCTCTGGCTTTCTATGCGGGACGACTCAAACCAGTTTAGGTACTTACCTTTTTTCTAAATAGGTCAGTAATTCTATTTGAACCACACTGGGCATGAGTGCACAAAATCAATTTTTACTCAATAACTTGGCGCCTCTGTCCAAATATCGAAAACCCAAAACTTGGTACCTAAATTACCTGTTTTATTCGCTAATCTCTGTGTATCATGACACATTGTACGTTTAGAAAAAAACTTCCACATCGTTCAGAATTATTTTAATAGTTAAGTGAGATTTTACAGTAGCTAAATTTAGCAGAGTCGTGTGAGGTAGTGTAGGTGTAGTGGTCATTTAGTTTATTGTTAAGACATAATAAAACATGTTACGGCATTCTGTTCATTATATTGGAAAACAATATCTGAGGTGGTTGAGTTACCTTTTGTGGTTAACAGGAGCTTAGAAGATTAATGAGTTCGTTAGCCAGACTTATGTGCTGGCCTGCGGTTACAATATTTGTGGGCAGCTTTACGATTCTGGTGGAGTAAATATAATTCTTTTTTGTTTTGTTTTTTGGTTTTCTTACGCGTTGATTTTTATTAGTAAAGGCGACCTGTGTCTAAATTATTTCAAATAACTTAACCACATTTACGACTATCAATGATTGGGAGTGTAGGTAGTCAGCAGAGCCTTTAGCTTGATAGGTTTTGATGAAATGGGCTTTTTGCTCTTGAAAATAAATTTAACAATACTAGAGAAAACCAAGTACTAGCTGTAGTAGAAGTACTTCCGAAATTGATTATGAATATCCACAAAACAAAGAGCTTTTTACAATTTGGTAAAACTATCTACCTAAATCTTTTTTCAAGGTAAACACTTTCTACTTACAGCTAGATATACCTAAGAGGATTTGTGAGGCTCCAAGGTTGATAGTCCGACCCGAATAATCTCTATAAAAAGGAATATTTTGACTGTTTTCGTTACATTAGTACGGAACATGATATAAAGTAATTGACTTGAGACTTCAGAAGGTCGGATAGCAATTGCTCTCTCCAGAATATACAGTTTTGGCATTTATTGAATGTAAATGTACTTAAGTAAGCTGTTACATGAACGTTATAGGTTTATGTATCTACATACATCTTGAACTGTCCAACTCCTGAGGCTCTATAGACTCGGCTTTCGGTCCCGCATGACAATCCCATTTTTTTATGTTTTGGCAGTCGCTATGGCTGATAGTAGACAGGGCGAAGTCCTTTCATTCCCATTTCCCTAGATGTTGTTTTGCTTCTTGCCAATATTTTTTTTATAGGTACGTGACTGGCCCACATAAACACGTGTTCTTCACTATTCTAATCAAGTAGTTCATCGACTTTACAAAATTCAGGAAAAAATATAGGTGTGACTTTTGGCATAGTAAGATGACGCCTTTGCCAGAAACGTCGTCGTCAAAAACTTTAACAATAGCAAATCAAGACAAAGGTCGCACTGAATAATGCCAGTTATGAAAAAGACAGAATAAATAAAATATTCGCAAAAAATATTCCAAAGGTCGTCCGTATAATGGAACCATTATTACAATCCGCCTTTACAAGAAACGGGTCAAGTGCGAAGCTATTGAAGAAATGAAGATTTTATTTTTATTTCTTTATTAAATTAGTTTCCTGTTTATGTTTGAAGTTGCTGATATTATTATCAAAGGCCTTTGCTTTTGATCGAAGAAACAATCAAACTGCTTTTGGTGATACCATACAAAAAATGGCGACAAATAAATTCTACATTTTAATCTCTATTTTTAAAACCGATCCTGATATAGGTTAGGTGCTTATGGTGGGTATACTCGAATATTTTGTCATGTACTTACCAATATATAGTTTCATTTTTACTGTGAAAACAGTTCAAGATCTTCAAGTTTCATTGGAATAACAAGTTTGAATAAGAAACCCTAAACAAGAGTTTTTGTTCCGAAAACATAATTACTAAAGCGACCACAGAACGGAAAATTATGTAGCAATTACAGAAAATGTCGAGGGCTAAAATTACTTTTGTAAAACATGAATTATTCCAACAAGAATTTCTCCTGGCAGAATGTTGGTACTTGGAACTACACCAGTCATTTTGCGTTGTTTACTCTGTAGGGCTATTCTCTAGGATTTTGCGCGAACTAAAACCATTCATCAGTGTCGTTGACAAAAGTTTTCAGAATGAGCGTAGGTCACCAAGAATTAATTTGGGCGTTAATTACGATGTTGGCTGGCCAAAAAGAGACCAAGAACTTATTTTTTGTGTTCGGAAGCAGTATATGGGTGACAAAGACGACTAATCACCGCCGCCGGGGCTTTTGAGCCTTAACATTTTTCACGCCTTTTCTTCCCTTTTCTATATTTACTATATTATCAATTTATAGTCACTCGGGCCGTCAGTGTTTGCGCGGGTCGATTTTCAAGGTTAAGCCATGCTTGCCGAGCTCCGTGTATGTATATTTTTTTTACCTACATACCCGGATCTCCTCCATGCTTCAGAAAGCACATTAAGCAGTTGATCCCGGCTCTCATTTCTAGATTTCTGAAAGTCGTTATGGGTAGTCGGAGCCCGAAAGTCTGTCAACCAGTTTTACCAAGGCCCGGTATCTGGGTTGTGGCTGGCAATTATGAGTAACATCACTTTCAAACTATTGTCTGCGAAAATTGTGTGAACAGTAAACTAGAATATTTCTGTCATAATTCTGTTAATATTGCTCGCGGTCGGTCTCGGCTGCAAATAGACGACCCCATCACTTCTCTGCGTAATTTTATTGTTTAAGGCCAGCGATGTTCATTTGTTTACACACAAAATCATACGGATATCAACAAAACGTCAGTCATGTATCCCTTGATAAGATGAAAAATCGTTTATCGACTGTAAATGTTGATGAGGAGAAAAGTAAACGGAAAAGGTCCATAGTTGAAAGAACATGGGTGTATGTGGCTTTATTCAGTAAGAGTCAGACCACCTGCCGCAGTACCACAGTATAAATATGGACCAACAGTACGGAAATTACCTACAAACGCTCGAAACGGCACACTCACACAAACATGCGCAACGACGAGACCTCTAAGTGACTCGTACTACTGACAGCACCGCGGACGCTGCTTAGGGGTCTTGTCGGTGCGCATGTTTGTGTGAGTGTGCCGTTTCGATCGTTTGTAGGTAGTTTCTATACTGTTTGTATATTTATACTGTGGCAGTACAGAGGACATCCGGATTGCCGCACGCAGTCAAAATTTATATTTGTCAGTTAATAGAGTAAGCTGAAATATGGCAAATCGCGAATTTGGATTTGGGCGCTGACACCGATTTTTCGATAGGCTTGATAACTTCTATATAATAAATAAAATAGACATATTTACTGTTCAGATTAAAAATTATCTGACTATTGAAAGATCAGCCCTTGGAAGTAATAAACAATTAATTTCTCAGCCTTTACATACGATACTGGGTTGGTTTATAATTAAAATTCAACAACTTACAGTCGGTTACTGAATCTACTTCATTGATCTTTATTAGATAAAGAGGTTCTGTATAGTTAACTGGCATCCGTGCCAATGTGGTGGGCTAGGCGCGCGGTCACATCGGAATGTCAGTACAAGCCAGAGGAGAGTTTGAATTAGTATCTGTCGCTAACTAGCTGATGTTTTAGTCGATGTGTTGAGTCCTTATCTTTGTTGAAAACAATAATATACAAGCTAATTGTAACGTACTAGCTTCTGCACGCCTCTAAGCCCGTGTTAAAAGTGATTTATTATACCAAGGGTATACAAACTATCTTCTTCTCTACTATTCGTATCAGGGGGTTTCAAACTATCTCCATGCCAAATTTCATCTAAATCAGTTCAGTATATCTAGAGATGACCCCTACAATCTCAAAAACTCACTAACTTTACCTCTTTATAATATTAGTATAGGTATGTGGGTTCAAGCAGGTAAAGTGAGCAGAACTCATTTAGTGTTAAAATTTGTTCAAATCGCTGTCTGTTCAAAGTGCCCAAAAAGCTAACAGTATTGCCACGTTGATAGTTGACACCTAACTCTTGTCATTTCTTAAAATATTGACTTTTCTTTATTCCCGAATCCACCGCTGAAAAACCTATCTGTTACTTATTTTTAATTTAGTTGACAACTTTGTCTCAATCTTTCTGACAAAGACAGATTAATACACATATAAAAACTGTAGAAAAGTAGTTTTTGTACACCTAAAATATTTCCAAAAAAATAGCCTGGGTGTTAAAGGAAAACCAACAGAACCCATGTCCAGCATTTTAGGAATATTTGTCTGTTAATCTGATTATCTGTTTAGTTGTGCACACATCACGTAAAATGTACGAAACCAATGTACATAACTTTTATACATAAAAAATGTGCGTAACTTGAAGTATTACTTAGTATTTGTTTCATCGAAATCAGTTCACTCTATCAATCTATAATATAAAAATGAATCGCAAAATGTGTTGGTAAGCGCATAACTCAACAACGCCTGGACCGATTTGGCCAATTCTTTTTTTTAAATGTTCGTTGAAGTTCAAAGATGGTTTTTACGGAGAGAAAAATTCTAATAATTGCCGGAAAAAAAATTAAAACAGACCTTTTCTTTTTCCCATACAAAAGTTTTCTAACTAAAACGTAGAGTTAATTTGAGCTTTATTGCTATTGTATAAGCTATTTTTGCTTTGTGTAGTGTAGGGTAGTGTAGGGTAGTGTAGGGTAGTGTAGGGTAGTGTAGGGTAGGGTAGGGTAGGGTAGTGTAGGGTCGGGTTGGGTAGGGTAGTATAGGGTAATGTAGCGTAGGGTAGGGACGGTAATGTAGGGTAGAGTAGTGTAGGGTAGGGTAGGGTTGGGTAGTGTAGGGTAGTGTAGGGTCGGGTAGGGTAGGGTAGGTAGGGTAGATAAATGTTTGGTGTTTTTATGGCAAAACAAAGTTTGCCGGGTCAGCTAGTCTATAATATAAAAATGAATCGCAAAATGTGTTGGTAAGCGCATAACTCAACAACGCCTGAACCAATTTGGCCAATTCTTTTTTTCTAATGTTTGTTGAAGTTCAAAGATGGTTTTTACGGGGAGAAAAATTCTAAAAATTGCCGGAAAAAAATAAAAAACAGCCCTTTTCTTTTTCCCATACAAAAGTTTTCTAACTAAAACGTAGAGTCAATTTGAGCTTTATTGCTATTGTATAAAGTTCACATTAAATTAAGCTAGCTATTTTTGCTTTGTGTAGGGTAAGGTAGTGTAGGGTAGGGTAGTGTAGGGTAGGGTAGGGTAGTGTAGTGTAGGGTAGTGTAGGGTAGGGTAGTGTAGGGTAGGGTAGTGTAGGGTAGGGTAGTGTAGGGTAGGGTAGTGTAGGGTAGGGTAGTGTAGGGTAGGGTAGTGTAGGGTAGGGTAGTGTAGGGTAGGGTAGTGTAGGGTAGGGTAGTGTAGTGTAAAGTAGTGTAGGTAGGGTAGGGTAGTGTAGGGTAGGGTAGTGTAGCGTAGGGTAGGGAAGATAGTGTAGGGTAGGGTAGAGTAGGGTAGGGTAGGGTAGTGTAGTGTAAGGTAGGGTAGTGTAGGGTAGTGTAGGGTAATGTAGGGTCGGGTAGGAAAAGTAGGGTAGGGTAGGTAGTGTAAGGTAGGGTAGGTAGGGAAGATAAATGTTTGGTGTTTTTATGGCAAAACAAAGTTTGCCGGGTCAGCTAGTAGTATTATAAAAGTGTTCAAAAAGTAAAATATCACCATACATGCAATTCCGATACTCGGACAGTTGATCTCCATATTCGATGGATGGCGTTGCGCATTTGACGTCATTTTCTGAAGTGCGGTGTTAAGATTCGCCGCGAAAGAATGACCCTAGAAAAAAAAAAGTAGCTATGAAGGCAAGTAGGGTAGGTAGGAAGGTAAGTAGGATAGGGTAGGCAGTTGACGGAGGCGAAGCCGCAGGCATAGTATTTTTATTCTGCCAGCTACTTACACATCAACAATTACGAAAAAGGTGGCTTATCCCAAACCTCAAAAACGAGACAATCACGTCGTCACCAAACTAATTTATTCCAAAGAGTTTATAACCTCTAAGGTCTTTACTTCTCCTATAAAAGTTACAAAGATGAAAGAAAGTTATTAAGCAGTAAACAAAGTATCTACTTTTTGCCTCGTATACTTGGTAATATCAAGCATTTGCAAATATTATGACCGAGCCGCGAGTAAATGAAAACATCATATACTCATGTACATGTGGTATACCTGTGTATAAGCTTGAAGGTATAAAGGCTATGTTAAGTACAAGTACAAGATAATCTTTTTGAGCAAGTGTATAAAAGCGTATGAAATGACAAGTTGTATTGAGGTAATATGCTAATAAGTACTCTGATTATACAAGCAGTAAACAAAAGAAAGTCAATGTAGAACTCAGACAGAACCTCGTAAACAAGAATTTATGTATGTTAATCATGTAATCTACTCAAGAAATAAAATGATTGGCAATCGCTAAATAAATCTAAAGACAACTGCTGTTCTAGTTCATGAAAAACATTTTTTTTATATTTTATTCACCCATATTGAATCCACCAACCACAAAGTCTGCAGCTAATCTCGCTAAAGCCAAACCAGTTGATTCATCTAAATCAATTTATTTTAGTAACATTACAAATAGAATAATCCTCACTGTCGCTCATCCCGAGTTCCCGACGGATGTACTGCAAACGACACGACGCGCGACGGTAGACATTTATCAGAATATTTCTTTTCATCGCTCGCTCGAAAGACGGTCTGCGAAAATATCAACAATCCACTACGCAATAAATCAAAAGAATTGCGACTCACTCAACTCACCAGCGATATATTATATTTCTATTACGTTAGCACATAAAACAGTTTTGGAGATAACATATGTTAGAGATTCATACTGGTGAAAATTGTGAGAGAAACGATTTTGGTTGTATACCTACGTTTAGTATTTTGGGACGATTTTATGTTCCAAATTTGTTTGGAATTAAAGGCGTATATTACCTAGCAAAATAAAAATATGCAAATCTGGGGCTTACTGAATTGGGACAGAACTAAATTGGGAAATTCACTGCATCAAATCACTTTCACATGACTTTTAGCTCTATTGCTACAATATTTGTCTACTGCTGCAAAGAAATGTGCAACTAACCTTACTAAATTGTATTTTGTTTTTCACAATAGATATGCCAGAAACCTATGGTCCTCCCTTTGTTTCCTTTCCCTTCCTTCCCCTTGTTCAACACTATGTATGTATATCGGGGTGATGTCCGCAACTCCACGTCCAACCACGTATTTTGCGCAGGTCATCAATACTTATGCAACTATTCTCTTCCACAGAGCTATGCCGCCTCAGCACCTCCAAAGCCATCATCAGCGCCCCCTCACACAACGCTACAGCGCAGTGTGCGCGGAGCAGCCAGCAGTGGTGCGCCAGCGCGGGTCATCCCTCGCTTCCACTTTCCCAAAGGACGGCCTCCGCCTGGTCATCAGCAGGACCACGCGCTTCATAAAGTACAATCTGAGTTCGCCACCTTCCCCAATAGCCAGGTAAGTTGATGGTTTAAATATGTCATCTAGATAACCAAGTCCTATTATTGTTGGGTTTAATGACTGATTGACTGTAAAATACTTTTAAGCTTTGTGTTGTGATATAAAAAGTGTCGTCCGTTGTAATTAAAAACGCGTTAGGTTAGGTGTGTAATGCTTATGCAAATTAGCAAAGTACAAGTCTAGTGCTAAACACCTACCTGAAAGTAACCGTACACTATTGCATTTGCAGACCCTTAAGACCTTGTTCGTTTTCGACCAAAATCCTCATCCATTTCGCTACAAACTTACAAAAGTCCTAATTCGTACGCGAACTAGCTTCTTACTGCTCATCACAGCATCTATTTCTTTCGCATGTGTTGTTGGATGAGATAGCATGCATTTTAACCCCGCGCGACAAATAGTTCGTGCCGTCGACTAGGGCAAAATTAAAATTACTTCCTGGCTTGTGATGTAGCCCTCTAATGTCAAAACAGGCATCAATTTTAAAACTGGTCATGTATAACATACTAGACCCCTCTAGTGTGTCGTCCATGACTGGTACAAACTATATTTTCAGTAAATGTTTATGATGGCAACAAAGCGATAGACATCTTTTTGGATTATGGTCAATTTGCTGGCATTTTGTCGTTCTATTTTAATTTAATATCACTCGATTTAAAAATGTCGGATGTATAAAATCATATGTGATAAAAAAATCACATCCACCTATTCATTTACAAACTGCGTCTGGTTCCGAACACCTATAAGTAAATCAAATTGTCAATAACGCCAAGATATGCCCCAACTGCTCAATTCGACGCCAAACTTTTATATTGAGCGTTTGACGATTAATTTATTCGCTACCGACGCCAACGGCAACGTACGGATTCACGTCAATATTTAATTATGTCCTTACAATAAGAAGAACTTCGCAAATCCGTAAAAGAATTCCGAGAAACCAATTTGGTAGTATCATGACAAGACGTTGAAGATTCTGTATCATTAAATTACTTTCTCGGCTTAAGAAGGCCTCGAAGTTTTTCCCTAAAACTTCCAGAGAGGAGAACTTTTGGACGTAAACATTTCATTTCATATGTAGTTATCTTGTTCAAATTATTCGTACATTTTGACCTGTATGCTTTCTGAATTGACTCATTAGTCTGTATGATGCAGCGACTGCTCTAGACATCAGTACTTGAGTATTAATTTATTTTTTTGTTTGGATTTAACCTCTAATCACAATCATTATTTCGTAAACAACCTTTTTTAACACCTATTCAACTCAAACAATGTAGTGCCAAAACCATCTTTGCTAAGATATGAAAGCATGACTGGAGTTACTTTCATTAGGTCCAAAATCAAAGTAGTTTTCGTCGTTCCTGAAAATGTAACTTCGTACATAAACGACGAAGAGCAAAGTTGGAGACATTCAAGAAATTATTCTATTCAAAGCAATACATGTAAATAAGTTACGTGAGTGGACCGATCTGTGACCGTGTGAGAAATGTATCGTCCATATATGCAAGATTTATAGCGTTGTTTACAGAAGAAATCCAAAATCCTTTGCAGACAGCAACATAATAAGGCAAAATATATACTGAAATGTAAAAGCAAGATATTAATATAAAACTACACAACCTATTCCAATATATAAAATTGAAATATCGATCTCAATTTGAGGAACTAGCTATAATGACCATCCCGAACGTAAAATTCATGTGAGTCCACTGTTAATGGTAGACAGACATACCTATACGAACATGCAGTGGATACTCCTGAAACAATAGACTTATGAAAATGATGAAACCGATAAGAGTAGTGTAGTATCTATTCGTAATCGATGTAGTCAAACGAATCCAACATCATTGGCACGATCGCGACATTTATGTAAGTACCTACGTACTTAAATTTAGACGCCATATCAATCAATTTCGATTTCGCAATACACTGACCTTTTGATCGGTTTAAATATAACGGTGTCTGAGTTTTATCGTATCATTATTCGAAATTAAGCCGTTAAGGGTAATGTTGGATTAAGTATACAAATGTTATCTGCACGCTCGATGGAGCGAGAGTATCGACGAAACCTCAACGGGCTCGTAAAAAAACAATTTTCCTACCAAACAGCCCCAAACCGAATCGATAAATCCAATCTAGTACAAATTCCATTTAAGCTTCGGATTTGAATTTGCTGAATTTACGATGTTAACGCAAAATCTGACGCGAATTACGTTACACGTCGAAATTAAATAATAATATGCGTGAACACAACTTTTACTGCGTCAAATGTTATAATCTTTTTGCACATTTTGTTCGGCTACAATGTTTTGCTAAAGTGTATGTCATAATATTTTAAGCCCATATGACACTATTTTGTTAAAGTTGTTGTTAAAATTTTACATCATATTTTTATCTACCAGGCACATATTGCGTCATTGTTATTTTTTGCAACGTAATTCAATATCGCGAGAAACCTAATTGTAATATGACATCTACAGAATAAAAAATAACCAGCACAACGTCAACCCTTGCTAAATGACCGCAAAAACCTGCCAGCATCGTTCAGAAACAACGGACAAAGGGACATATCGTTCAATAATACGGGACCGTGACAAATATATGCGACATTTATCATCGACGGACGGAGGTTCCTTCGTATTACAATAACTTCGCCGAAAAAAAAACAATCAGAGTTGGGAGACTTCCAAATTCGGTCATTTTACCGTCGGGCACAGCACTAGCGGATAGTTTATGTAATTGGACAAAGAAGGCCGAACCTGGTTAGCCACTTTATTGGATGGCCCTACCTCAACCGATTCGTTCATAGATATCTGATATATGCTCAGATTGGATACATTATAGATGTTTTCGAACATAAAAAAGCTGATGTAATTCGTTTGGATAACAAGGCCTACTAGAAAAAGATACCCACTTAATTATGTCATGGAAAAACAATTTATGAATATTATGTAAAATATAGAATTTCTGGATGAAACATAAAAAATGCAACAGTAACATGCGATAACGCTGTAAAACATAATATTGCAGATTTAAACATAAAAGACTTTTAACCCCGGCAAATCCATCAGATGCATCTACTTATTTGTAACAGTTTCAAGGCACAGCAAATACAATATACATACCGAAGTAAAGGAGGACTCTCTAGAAATAGCTTCAATACTTCGAAATGCAAATATGGCGAGAAATGCTTATCTGTTGAAGCTAAGTTTCCTTACAAGGGTATCGGCACGACTGTCTGCCGCAAAAGGCATGCCAATAGTCAAATGTTTAGATAACCTAATAAGTGGAGGCTGGAGAAAGATCGCAGATTCACAATGGCGGCTTGTTGAAAGAGCATTGAGATATAATGGGAAAAGTAGACGTTGTAAAATATAATTGGAAAAAGTTACTTGAAGTCTATTTAATATGTACTGGTTTTTTTTTATATTTTAAGGCTTAAAAGTACATCGTAAGTGGAGGTCTGGCGAAAGATCGTAGATTCACAATGTCGGCTAGTTGAAAGAGCATTGACATATAATGGGAAAAGTAGACGTTGTAAAATATAATTGGAAAAAATCTTTTTTGCAAAAAAATACTACCGACTTCCAAATGAAAAACTACAAAGTGAAAAATAACTTAACTTTTGGAAGTCGGTGTCTTTCGTAGGTACCATTTTTTTGCGATATGGACACCGACTTCCAAAAGTTAAGTTAGTTTTTCATTTGGAAGTCGGTAGTATATTTTTGCAAAAAAGATTTTTATTTTTCCCTTTTTAGTTGTATCTACCTAAAATAGGCAAGTTGTTTAGTAAGGTACCTATAACGCTAGAATAGATCACCCGAATAACATGATACTTGAACATAACCAGTGAAATGAGAGATCTGCGTACCCCTTTAGTACTTACTGGCGTGATACAATAAACAGACATGCGATTGCAGCAATTCCGAATGATTTACCGTTATTTATTGAAGAGTTCTGTTGTATATCTCCGAAGTTCTTCATCAGATCTTCACCAAATTAAAATGGGACCAATTTCGAAACATACTCTATCAAACAAAAAAAAAATTTCAAAATCGGTCCACAATTGACGGAGATATCGGTGAACATACATAAAAAAAAAAAAAAAAAAAAAAACATACAAGAAGTCGAACATAGAACCTCCTCCTTTTTGGTAAGTCGGTTAAAAAGTTACTTGAAGTCCTATTTAATATGTACTGGTTTCTTTTTTTTTAAAGGTTCAAATGCTCAATTTTTGACTGTTAATTTGAGCGATGGTGAGAGATCTGTTTGGATTGTTATTTTTTGATAATATTGCACTGAAGGATCTTGGTAATGTCTCCTTTTACTATTTTAATCATTTGGTAAAGTTTTTAACCGTCAAAAAAAGGATGAGGTTCTCAATTCGTCGGCATCTTTTTTTACTAGTACCTATAGCTATATAACACGTCCACCATTCCATTCTTTGACAAAATAGTTATCTGAAAAATAAATCTATATAATTTTCGTACTTTTAGCAAACATCCATTCATTTTGTTTTGTTTTTGAGACACATTTTAATAGGTACTTGTATGTCACCATCACCACTAAATAAAATAAATTGCGACAGATTTGAAAAAATTCAGTGAATATTAAAATTAATGCGTTGAAATACAATATTGTATTTTACGACATCATCCTGTAATACATTGACGCAAATGATCTTGGCAAATAGTCTGACTTTTTAGACTAAGTTATTGAAGCATGTCTCGACTCCTAATAATAACTTTGGTTCGCATCTCCGGTCAAAATTAATTAGGCTTACGATATTTTAAGTGTTTTTTGCCAAACGTCCACAAAATTCTTGGAATATTGGAAAGCCCGATCAAATATTGCTGCCAAAGTTTTTACTTGATAAAAGAAAAATGGGCAAATATAAATCCATCGGGGATCACATTTAGATTATCTCCTGAGATGGTTTTTCTGGGCAATTTCCACCAGAATGGCAAGGTAGTAGAATGCTACAGTATTTACCTACTATTGATAGAGCCAAAGCTTAATATGGAGGAGTATGTACTTGTACAAAAAAAGAGAGAGGATGAGGAGTGAGAGTGACACAGGAGAAATAAATGTTTGGCGAGTCAGGCCAAAGAGCCCCTACATGGGTCATGATAGTAGAAGGAATATCAGTCACCCAGTTTTAGTCAATATGAATTCGACACCCTCCATTCTTCAGTATCAGAGGGTACATCTCAATTTAATTCAAATAAGGCATCTGTTTTTATCAACCGGTTCAGAAAAATAGCAATTTTTTTTACACTTTGACAAAACAAAGTTCATTCTTAAATAAGTTGTTAGCGTCAAAGTTGAAATTAAATTTTAATGGCGTTAATGTTGACGTGTGTCCAAAACAGCTGGACTTGAGCCAAATAAAGCGGTGCTAATTACAAATTAGCGAAGCGGTGACAACCTGACACTGATATAACTACAATTATTAAAATATTCATATATTATCTTCATTTTTAGGAAAAGGGAACAGCTGTCTAATTTATCTATGAAAATCGTGAACAAAGAATATCGTGTTCATCATTTCGGCCGAAAGACGTCCACAGCTGGGCATAGGCCTCCCCAAATGTAACCAAATCGATCGGTCCTGTGCGTCTCGTCCCGCAGTCTTAACCAGGTCATCGCAAATCAATCGAGCAAAGATCGCAGTTACAAAACCATTCGTC
Source organism: Orthosia gothica (assembly GCA_949775005.1). Taxonomy (NCBI): domain Eukaryota; kingdom Metazoa; phylum Arthropoda; class Insecta; order Lepidoptera; family Noctuidae; genus Orthosia; species Orthosia gothica. The sequence goes on along the minus strand of OX459048.1, from coordinate 20,691,710 downwards.
TACGTAGATGACATGCTGTGATCATCAATCCGTTTGCCAAGCTTCCTGATTATAACATCGTTTGTCGCTCGTTCTCAAATTTTGTCTTATATGCCACCTCAGCAATGGATAAGTTATCATCAAAGACCGACACTGGTAATTTCATTGAGTATTAAACAACCTACCTGAGAATTTCTCTCTATAGTAATGAAGATTGGATGCCAAATTTATGGCCCATTCTGCCGACACTGCGTATATAATATCCATCGTCTAGAGTGAGTAGAATGAGATGTCCATTACATTTTAAATCAATATACTAAACTAGTATGGCCGCTACGGATATGCAGATGCAAGATTGTATTGCATGATAGGAGACATCCAAGTACTAGGAGAACCAACAGCTATAACAGATGGATAACAATTGTTTATGAAACATAGAGCCAATTACAGGTTCTCACGGATAGAAACAGAAATAGTAGTAGAAAACTTAGGATCACTAACAAGCACGATTTATATGATGAACTTATCGAAATGGACTAGTTTTCCGTCGAAAATTAAGACGAAGAAGATGTGTAAAGAATTCTCTCCGTACCATCCTAAACATTATGTGGTATCCCACATCGATTCTAAAAGCAGGATAACCAGTTGGAGCAATCGATTGTAGTCATACAGGGTGGTTATATATTCATTGCCAATGTTTGAAAAGGTAAAATATAAATAAAAATAGATAATAATAATATATAAATAGATAGTAAATAACATGTACTATGCAACTAACTTTGGAATCGCGAAAAAAAATCGGCTGTTCCCTACATCATTCACATATTTTACCTCCTGAAAGATTGGCAATGAGTTTTTAAGCCAATCTGTAGTGTTACAGGTATTTCTTGGAAGTTCTTAGTGCACGCATTCCAATATGAATAGATGGTTTAGTACCAGCATAGGATATGGAATTAGGTCGCTGTAGTGTTCATGAATGGGAGACTGTAATTGCATTATGCACTATTTTGATGATTTAACGATACTCGCATACCGATTCAAGTGCTTACACTCATGCTGGTTCCTCGAACGGGATTGGTACATAAACTCACCTCCTTATTGGTATAAGTCATATGTACTTATACCTAAATTCGAGTTTAAAACTATCTATTATGTATTTTCTTGTCATATAATTTTCAAATCAGTTACCTTTCCAAATAGGTACCTAACTGATTTGAAAATTATGAGTGCATTAAACAATAATCATATTTCATCTTTATTTTTCTGCACATCAAAATTACATGGACTGTTTGAAAAAGATAGTATCAAACAAATATTAATAAACCGGCCAGTTGCGAGTCGGCCTCGCGCACGAAGGGTTCCGTCCCCTTATCGCAAAAATCGGCAAAAAACACAAGTTGTTGTGTGGGAGCCCCACTTAAATATTTGTTTTATTCTGTTTTTATAGCGGCAACAGAAATACGTCATCTGTGAAAATTTCAACTGCCTAGCTATCACGGTTCATGACATACAGCCTGGTAACAGACGGACAGACAGACAGACGTACCACGGAGTCTTAGTAATAGGGTCCCGTTTCCATGTCCCTTTGGGTACGAAACCCTAAAAGGGTGCTGATTTTTCATGCAAAATAAAACGCTAGAAGGCTAGTAAATTTTACTATCCAAAAGACATCTCCCATCCCTAAACCTTGCTGTCACGTGTTGCTTAACGTCATCGCTTGTTCACAAACTCATTAATTTCACACAATTCTTCGAATTCCCGTCACACAAAATAGCAATATATCTGTGTGCGATGGACCATTACCCGTATAAAGGCGAGCCCAAAGTTTTCGCTTGGTTTCAGTCAGCCGTGCTCGGAACAACAGATTCGGTCGCTCGTGCATCAAGGTACATCGGGCTATCGGCCCAACGATGCTAGTGCACTTGGCAACTCGCCAGAACTGACCTTATGTTATTCTTGCAGCCGCTGTACTCTATTTAGTCTCAAATGAGGCGGCATAAAGAAGAACTTGAATTACTTCTTTTTGTTGAAATTTTGAAGTGGTTATTGTATTTTCAAAGATAATTCTAAATTAGATTTAGTTCAGATTAGTGTCTAAACTTAGTTATTAGTTTATTTTATAATAAATATTTATACAATACGTTTTTTTATGCCGAGCAAGGCTATTGTGTTAAAATTTGTACGAGTATCGTAATGCTTTCTTATAGGAGGAAAACATCCAAAATGTTTCGTTAACGCGTTACAATCATCGATTACCCGTCAACCTATGCTATAGACGAACCATTTATCTTTTTTACCGTGTTCGATTCTCCATTCTACCAATTCTACACCTTCGTCCAATCGGCTGCGTAGGTTTTCGAAAAAGCTGTTAAAAATTCAGACAAGTTAAAAAGAGAACACTGAAATTGGCCTTTGTTCTGTATGGCGTAGTTCGCAGTTCATAAAATGTTGTATGGAGCCTTCAATGGCTCGGATAACCAACTCTTTGCTTTACTAGTCTAGTTTCCTACCAATATTCATCGGCTTTTCATAATAGATGCTTAAGACCAAAGTTGCGTACTTGTTTATTTAAAGATTGAAATGGTTCATGCTAAAAATTAAACAGCCTTAAATAGTTCCTGGACATGGCAAGGCATCTGCTTTTATTATTTACGAGATAGCAATATTAATGGTTGGGACACAACTTGCGTCACACTGCAAAACTTAAATCATAACCCGCATCCATTGGATGGCCATTCGGTATACTCGGTACATAAGGATGAATTTCGCAACAATGATTTACACTCGGAGGGACCACCTTACCCGGTACATAGGGATACCTATACGACGGGGTATGTTCTCATAAAATACGTCTTCTGTGTTAATTTGTTTGTGACTTCTTCGGCAGATCTAATAAGACTTGGATGTCGTAATAACTATTCCAATGTTTGCAAAACCGTATCAGTATTAATTAAATTTAGAATTCTATTAAATTTCTATTATATGTTTGTAATGTTTTCCAACACATCATTACAGTCATTAATAGTTTTGTTTACATCTCCCGAAAATAAATTTACCATACACTCCGCATATAGGATGGAACCAGTCGACTCACCAGAAGGCCAACTTCTCGTACTTCAAATACGTTTGAATTCAAGTCGCAATATCGTCTCAGCGACAACCAATGTCAAAATGTCAATTAGAAGTATTTTGTCAGATTGCGACTGCGATATGCGAATGTGAACGTTCCTTAAAAATACGGGAATTGCCCCTTAGTGACGGTTGCGTGTCATTGTTCCTTCCAACCGTATATATCTACCATATTTGCATCTTCCATATATATCTAGCATAGAAAAGCATTAACCGCGGGAACTGCTTGAAGCTTTCCATATAGGTACACTATCTGTACCAGTATTAAAGCATAAAAATTTAACTAACGCTTATTAAACAGGTATTTTTTTTTTATTACAGCCATTCACTTTCACTAGATCAACTAAATGATCAAAGTTTGTTCTGTAGTATGAAAAGAAACCAATTACATTTTAATTGAGATAGTATCGTTATTAATTGAACAATCGCGTTATGAAAACTAATTACGCTGGAGTAATAATATCGAGATTTGACTTGTCAACTTTCCTATAAAAAATTATGAGCAATATTTATTTATTTATGTACACATAAAACAACAGAAAAAAGAAAGAATACAGACAGAAGAGCACTTTGGTACTGCTTATTTCAGTAGAAATTTCTTCCAGCAGACCTGCGACAGGAAAGTTGGATGATAGACGAAGACACAGTGTGTAGAATGAAATAAGGAAACTTAAAATAGACTATTATAACTTAAATAATTATACATAAATTAAACATATATCTTAGAAGACGAAAATACATACATATAATATATTAAATTATAAGATGGTGGAGAGGTTATGTTCTTTGACCTGTTTCTTGAATAACGATACATTTTTAGAGTCACGGATTTGGGGTGGAAGTGAGTTCCACAGTAGTACTGCATGAACAGAGAAGGAGTGGGAATAGAAATAAGTATTATGGGAGGGGAAGTTTAGATGATACCTTAGGTGGGATCTACACTGGACATCGGCAGGGCGAGTAAAGGAACATAGCAAATAATGAAATTCAAACGAGAAAAAGAGAGGAAGACATGGTTTGGTTGCAAGGCGCTTATTTGATGCGACAACGCATTTTAAATGTTTAAAAATTCAACGCATTTTGAAATGTTTTAAAATTGTTCTTAAATTGTGAAACTTTTCGTATTTGTGTTGATGTGGTTATTGTTCAGAACACGTTTTATGAAAACTAGTTATAACGTGCGTGCCTTTCTACGGACGCCAACGAAGTCTGCGAACGTAAAATGTCGTTCGATCTTCAACTAAGTAAAGAAATCCAATCGACGTAGCGCATTGGAGTCTAAATTAGAGCATTGAAAATCTCATTGCAAGCTACGCTCCTCTGCTTTAGAGGATTTCACAAGGGGCTCTCGGCAAAATAACATACTATCAGCTATAACGATTGTCAAAAGTTTAAATCAATGGGATGATCTTTTTGACAATCGTTACAGATACTAAAATACTACTTTTGTGTGACGCGATGAGGCCGCCAATTGTATGATTTTGGTTTAAGGTTTCCTATTAGGTTCCTATTAGTTTATAATTTTGGTGTACATTAACGAATGTTACATATCATCTTCATCATTTCAGCCGAAAGACGTCCACAGCTGGACATAGGCCTCGCTCAAGCGTCGCCACATTGACCGAGCCCGTGCGTCTCGCATCCAGCGCCTTCCCGCAACCTTAACCAGGTCATTGGTCCACCTAGTGGCAGGCCTTCCAACGTATCGTCTTCTGGTTCGCGGTCGCCATTCCAAAACTTTTCGGCCCCATCGGCCATCAGTTCTGCGAGCAATGTGCCCTAACCACTGTCACTTAACTTTGGCAATTCTTCGGGCTATGTCGGTAACTTTGGTTCTCCTGCGGTCCTCCCATTTATTAATATCATTACATTTAAATGTTCACTTTGTCTAGAGACTCAGTAGTCTTTAGTTCTGATATCCCCCCATAAACACTATTTATCGGCATATATCAACACCCACCCCGTATAGTGAGAGCAAATTTGGCTCAGTTCGAGCCCACTCACAAGGGTATAAAGCCCTGGGTTTAATAGCCGGCATAGTGCCGAAGTTCAGACAGTTTGAAAAGCCAGCAACTACCGAGAAACCTATGTATTATAAACAGCTTTAATGCTGCATTGTAAAGTGAGTATTTAAGAAGCCAGACTTCTTTGGCCCCTAAAATATAATAAAGTCTATACCTACTTCCTGATAAATAGTAGCATATTGAAGTCACATTGTAGAGCTCATTCTTGAATGTGACATCAATACAATATTTCTTTTTAATCACATTCAAAGCAACAACAATGTATTAATCTGATCTTAAATAAAATCCTTACATACAACAAACCACCTCTGCCTTCATTATCAACCTCACCTCGACCACTGAAAATCAGCGCTGTGCTGTGGGTCTCCCACGGCACAGCATTATGCTGAGTGGAAGCCTTCTTGTCACAGTCACGACATGCATCTGCTTGTACTTACCTACTCATCATCCTTGTACTGTACTCAAAACTGGTATTTTATTTTAACTTCCTTTACTAACATAATTTAAGTACTTACTAATACTACCGATGGTTTTAATTTAAGGAAAAATCAAAAATTGTATGTCGTTTTTGTGGCGAATAAACACTTTTTCCTTCTTTCTTTTCTTCTTTTTACCTCACAAAATCAATCTGCCTAAACTTTTCCAACTATATTAGGGTCGGGTCCAGTCTAACTGGATACAGCTGTGTAACAGTATTTTACATGAAGTGACTGCCTATTTGTTCTCCACAACCCAGTAATTGGTTAACACAATACACCTTGGTAACACTGCTGTCAGAATTTTTGAGTTGGAGTTTTTGGTGGGCTTTTTTGAGTGAAGTACAGCGGCTTGCAAATTGATTCCTAGTGGATATTGTGAAATAAAATTGGTGTAGTTTTGTGTCTCAACTGTATACGCAACTGGACAATATGTGAAAACATTGACAGAAGCGATCTTGTGATAGTGGAGCGTAGAATTTTGTTGTAGTATTGCCTACCTCCGCAAAACTTACTGGGAAGACTGACTCGATACACTTTGCTGCCAAATACTCCAAAAAACATTAGAATCTGTTACATCCGCATTCTAATGCATACTAAAGAATTTTAAAACCCATCTATGTATCCGACTGAAAGACTTTGTATCTATAGTGACGAAAAAAAAAGGGAAAAATGATTTCTGACTACCTTAATGACTGTCGTCTACAAATGGCAGCCGAGACCATACTTTTCGAGGCAATTAATAGTCTCGGTCTGTTATAGACAGTCACCCATCCACGGGTTTACCTCAACAAGAGTTGCCTAACCTTGAAGATCGTTCCGTGGGGCTATTGTTACTTAACCACGAGCTCTTCGTCACATTATAATCACCTCACAAAACCACATAATTCGGTTCACCACTCCCGGTCGTAAAATCGTATCGGTGCACCGTACCTTGGCTTTCCCCGTTCTTTATTACAAACAGAGTAAGTAGTTCCAGTCATTTACACATTATGTTCTAAGTAAACCACTAACCGCACAGTAAGTTACCACAGACCGCTGTTTATACTCTGTGTAAGCAATGTAGATATAACTACTTACCTAGTTGCAAGCGTAGAAGAAATTCTATGACATCGTAAAGTACGCCTTTATTTTCTTTTACAAAATACAACATAACATTCCTTACTATTTCATTTCATACAAAAGATCAGAAAACATATTGCCTCTTGCCATTGTTTGGGCACACATTCATACTTCGGGCTGTTACTGAAAATTCATAACCCTACTTGATCTACAAATGGAACTCAGGAACACATGGTCTAAGAGTACACCACTAGAGCAAACAGCATAGAGATCTCGTAACAATCCTGTGGCTAGGAATTTAATTTAAGATTCTAAATTGTTATTGCGTCGTTATTTTGATAAATAGTTAACAGGCTTTGTTTTAATAGAATTACCTACATATAGTATCTATATGAATGTGTCGCTATTGACCAATTAGCTATTAAAATGTATTCTCGTATGCAAATAACACATTCACACCTCTACAAGGACAACAAGGACATTGTGCGTATCTATTCACATATCTATGGTCGGTAAGTCCATCCCACATACATGCACGAGGTCCATGAACCAGGGATGCTAAACCTATGCCAAGCGACAGATCATTCTGAGCTCGTCTTGGTTTTAGTATCTATCTGCAAAATAAATAGTTTGTATTATTTATTTGTGATTTCCTTTGCCATCATAAACAACAACAACAAACAACAACATCATCAACAACAACTTTTTTTTCTGCCTCTTTTATATATGTGCCTTATCTATTTGTATTTACTTACTTACCTACTTATTTTAATAGCATTACATAGCCTCTTCCTTTAAGAGGGAATAGGCTGTTCTGAACCGTAATTTTACCGCGGGCTCAATGAGAGTAAGTCAATGTCATGACTTCGAATTTTTGGTTCGAGGACAGGCCGGTTTCCTCACGATGTTTTGCTTCACTTTTATACGAGCAGTGGTGATGCATGCCCCAAAAACACGAAGTGAATGTCTTTTCTGAATAAATCAACCATCTATACCTGCCAAGTCTTCTCTACAGTAGGTATGAGTAACATAATAATATTGTATTTCTGAGAGTCAATGGCAACACAACACTGAAAGCGAAATGCCGTTAAAATAAAGCGAAAAATAACTTTGTTTGCCAAAGTCGGTGTCTTTGGTACCTACCTATTGTTTTTCCTTTTTTGTACACCGACATCGGAAAACAATAGTTATTTATGCTACAAGTGCGGAAGGTAGGTGATTTCCGATGAGTGGCATTTTTATTCACGAGCGAGCGAAGCGAGTGAGTGGATAAATCGACACGAGTCGGAAATCATCTTACGTACGTGTATCATACAATATTTTACTATGCATTGTGCGAGGAAATAAATAAATAAATTAAATTAAATTAATAAAATGGCGGGCGTATTCAAGCGCGTTCATCATATCCACAGATTAACTAATAGTTCCTCGGGCATATCTACTGCGCATGTGCAAATAGCAATAAGGCACGAGCAAAATATACGTTCTGCCAAACATATTTAATTAATATTTAAAATTAATTTATTGATCAAAATCTAAATCTAGAGTAATTAAAAACGCCTAAAATGAAGTATTAGTTTTATTCTACCTTATATATGAATGATAATCTGTACATAACTAATTTTTAAAACTTTTCTCAAATAATAAAAACTCTATGCGTCGGGCTGACGTTGGAGTTAAAAATTAAAAAAATACAGGAAAGTAAAAAGCCCTAGTGAAAAAAAGTGACACTTTCCGCACAGTTTGGCTGCTTGGAAAACCGCTCTTTTCGAGGACATGCATTGTAAAGTTATTTTTCCAACTTACCTAACATTTTTGATAGTGACTCGATACAACACGTCTACAGTCATTGAACGCTAGAGATATATTAACTTTAGTAATAGGCCATCCTAAGACCAGCATACTAATACCATTGCACAGAACCAGCAAAAGATAGCATCTTTGTTTTTCCCGCTTTCCCCAGACGACAGCTGCGGTTGTTTGCCACACAGCCATGCACATAATTATACAACGAGGACTCGCACTTGCAGAATATTAATACCTTCGTCCATCAACCGTATTAGGTCTTAATAGGATGGTCTATGGCTACTGGCATGGATGGTGAACCTTTTTTAACCCAATTCCCAAAAAGGAGAAGTTTCTCAATTGGGATGTTCTCAATTGTGATCTCTAGCGTTCAATGACTGTAAACGTATTGTCTCGAGTCACTATCAAAAATGTTATGTAAGTTAGATAATTATGTTTTTTTTCAGTCCACAGTGAGGACTCCACATCACACTCAAATACTCGTGGTTTCGATTAGTTTAGGATCCCGACATGGGAACATTGTAGTCTATGAGCCCTACGTTTAGCTACTAAACTCGACATTTTAAGTTAAAGGTAAATAATTTAATAATTAGAATAATGCAAGAAAACAAAACCCATGCAAAATAAAAAATCTATCACACAAAATGCCATTCTTTGCACATAAGCAATATTTTTTCGTGTGTCATGCATTTTTCTCTAGCATACGGCACGTTGCTGAATTTACATATGTACTGTGTCGAACAATCCATCTGTCTTCTATTCTTATTTGTAAACAAACATGCACGGTTGCACACATACGCTCGTAGTGCTCACTAAATAATACCCACTTGAATCATATTTCAGTCTCCCTATGCACCCTAGTGAGTCAGGTCAGACCCAGGCCGGCCGCTGAAAAGTTGACAACACTCCGCTAAAAACCAACAATTGCCGATGATCAACGAGCGGCGACGATTATTTAGATTTTACGATTATTATCCTCGCTGTTACCACGCTGTTACTGTAGCTTCTACGCCTGAACAAGTTTATTCTTCACGTTTTGTGAAAATAACTTCGTATTATTTTTCAAGAACAACTTTTATTGTAATTTGTACACGGTAATAAGAGCCCAGTTATTATTGTTTTACCTAGTAGATATTTACAAACTGTAAATTTGTGGTTTCAAGTTCAACGCGTTCTCAGTCACTGGCAAACAACTTGAAAAGTCAAGATAACAAAAAAACTGGTCGCAAAAATGTCAAGCCATCATTAATTACACACACGGGCAAAAAATGGCAACCTAAAAAGCAGTGCACAAAAACCTAACCTTAAAAAACAGAGGAACAACAAATCAAAATCTAAACTTTTGAACAATTTGTCAGCGTGTCTGCGCTGTCGGAGGACGTGGGACTCTTCTCACGGATATTAATTACCTCAGTCTTCACGTAACATAATGCAAATGACGTCCTCACATACCCATTGTTCCGTATTTACGACGACGGGAAGTAATTACAAGTAATTGCGGTTTTTATTCAAGTATTTATTGCGATTTCTTTAACATGCTTTGTGCTTGATGCGCAACGAGATTTGGCATAAAACATTCGTTAACTAATAATTAATTTGGGGTATCGTTTTCATTACGCATTTACGCCGTGTTATTTCGCGCCAATTTATTTTTGTGTTGTCTATGCTAATTAACTTTTATTAACAGCCAGCATATATATCGTTGAATTTGTTAGAATATAAACATTGGGTAAAAAGCTCCTAAAAACTAAGTAATTAGGATTCTAATAAATTGCAACATTCGAAATTAAAGATTTTTCCAAAACTCGTTAAAACTGTCAAAAAGACCCATACTTTCTGAACACTTTTATTCAAGCGTGCCGATTTCAAATAACGAATCATTTATCAAAGCGTTCAAATTTACACGATTAACGAACGTAATTGATTTAAGAAATCGCTCCGCAATTTGTTTCTAGAACGCTTTACTAAGAATTATGTCATTGTGGCCCGATTTGGTATCGGAAACGCCATCACGAGCGAGTCCATCAAGGGGTCGGTTGTTCGAAGCCGAGCCCACTTGGGGCCGTTTCGCGACCTCTTTCCCTATTCAACACATTTGGGTTAAACGGAGCACGGTGCAGCTAAAGTATAATGCGATATTTATAACGTTACAGCTTGCGGCCTTTTGTGACTTATGAACCGCCTAAAGTATGAATGGATTGGTTGTAGCTTATGCGAGAACTGAAAAGACTGCAGGCAAGCGGAAGAAGATTAACAATTTAAAGAGGAACCCAACGGGGTTCCTGGCGAAATTGTTTTTTTTTTTTTTATATATATTTCTTTAAATAGTATGGTCTGGAATTACTGATGCGATTATTATTTCAAAGATTGACAGCTGCACTACCTTTGAGTATGTGCACGGAAAATATGCTCTAAGATCAATGCCGTGGAGACAAGCTAGTATGAAGTAACTATTGACTCTTTTGACAATTTATAGAGGAGCAACGATGTTGCTGTTACGGATCAAAACGAATTTTTCAAAGATTCGAATTCAAAAGCATACTATGTCAAAGGGTACATACTTGCTTCATTAGGCATGCACACAATCAAGCGATACTCATTCCATTTTTCTAGTTACTGGATTATTTTTCCCCTTTAATGAATTTCATAATTATTTATATAGTCTAGTAGAGTTTTGGAACCAAAATTAAATTAACACAGCGATCAATAGAGGATTTGAGCATTGCGTATCTACTAGATATCAAGTTATTGTATTGTTTAACGATTTTATCAAGCATGTTAATCAGAATAATTCAGTCATGTTTAAGATGATAATACAAATTGGTTTGGAGTTTTGGCAAGCGTTGAACAGCAAAATAAGAGTACACTGACGTATAAAATGATTGATTATGGTGAAACCGATAAAAGACACCCACCAGAAGCTATATATGCCTTATAAATGCATATTACGAGGGCGAGCTCATAAAATTTAAATCGGTCAAGTATAGATTGAATAGATATGAAAGAAATAATCTGTAAAATCGTTTCTGGCACACTAATATAAAGTTAGCTTCGTAAATAATTTAAAATAATTGTTAAAAGAAACGCCTACCACAGACCTTATTTTTGGCGACGAAGACGAAGCTTATTGCTAAAGCGATGTCACATAAAACGATTCTACCAATCCATTTTGGCCTGATCCAGGATCGTCCCCATGCAGTATGAACCGGTCCGCTTCATAAGATACCCAGCACTAGTACGGTTTATGGCAATAAGCTAGCCCCCTAAAACTTGTGGTATGCGAGAGCAGTGACAGCCCAGTGGTAACGGCCCCGACTTACGTGTCGTACGTGGGTTCCAACCCAGACAGGTGTTTTACTTTGTGTAAATTATTTCATCACCACTGCTCTCAAAACGGTGACAGAAAATATCGTGTGGAAACCGGCATGTCCTAGAACCAAAAAATCGAAGACATGTGATATCTACCAACCAGCACTGGGCCACTTCCTCTCACAGAGAGGAAACCTGTGTCCCAACAGTTCCCATGTGTGCATGTTCCCACATTAAAAGGCTATTGATGATGATGATGATGTGATATGTGATTGTCGTGAAGGTGCACTCCTGCCTATTCTTTTGTAAAATATCTAAAGAATTCACTTATTTGTTTTCTTTTCATAATAAGAAAACGAAATCTTAACAATATCATCAGCAAATAACTCCAAAAACACTCATCGCCCTGCAATCTATTTAAATTCTGGGTCACTTCCTGCTTGTAGGTAAGTGGCTATCATGGCCTCTTAGGAGTCGGCTCTTGTTGAAATAATATCTAGAGCCCTAGTAGCAGATGATTGGATAATAGTATTGTTTGGTCATTGCATGATTGCAATGAAGTTAAATCAATTAATTTAAAAACAAACCGGACGATTACATTCCAAGCAACTGCACATTCAATCAATGACGGCTTTACAGAAAGCTCGGTGGTCGCCGTTTTATAAACTATGCCGTTTTTTTTGGATTAAACAACAAATTATTTTAATATTCAGGGTAATAAAGACTTATTCTACTTTACATCGATTAAGACGCTGTTGAAAATAATCAGGATATAGATCTAAATCACCCAATTGTGTGTTTATACAGTGATTGCACTTCTGCAACACAGAAAACATGGGTTGTAGGTACCGAATTATCTATATGAGAAAAGAAGAAAAGGTGCACATTACATCCAAGGGGTTCACACTTCTCATAAAAGTGTAAGAAACCTGAAGAACAGTGCAGTAAAATAGCTTTACTGCTTAATAACAGTAAAGTTACTTCATATCGCAGACTTCTTAAACTTAAGGCGCCTTTGTCATCATGATCCTTGTAAGGATTATGGGAGGATGACATTGTTTGACAGGTGTGATTTTAATCATAAGTATCTCTAAAACTATGATCCAGGTTGACGGCTAATGGCTGAGATACAAAACAACGATGATGAAGCTTATGATAACAATGTTGTCGGACAGTCAAATTAAGCCATTTTGTAACGGGAAGTCGTAAGATTGGGTGCGCCTACTGTACCTACAGCGGGCACGTAAGATATGTCTCCTCTGTATGCATCGTACCATGAATAAAAATCTGTTTACCTGAACTGCCTAGTTTGTTCAAATATACCACTCACACTGCTAAGAGTGTTTAGCAGTGTGAGTGGTATATTTGAACACGACGAAATCATTAGTTAGAAATCATGTGTAGAGTTATAGGACCTGGGTCGGGCAAGTCTTATTGAGTTATTCCATCTTGAATTTCTTAATAGCAGTTAGAATTCGGAATTTGTGCGCGGTTGATGGTAATTGGTAATAATCCTCGTTCATAGAACTTGAATCAAATCGGTCATGAAACATGTGCAAATTGCTGGTGTGCCAATTCTGCCTAACCCTTCGAGGATTACAAGCGAGAAGCTATGGTATCATGAACCAGTCATCGCATAGTACCGCACTGCGCTATCCCAACGACAAACGCCTATAAGCCTCCAGCCCATACCGGCCACCGAGCATCTCCTTAATGGAAGAGCTCCACGATTTAAACTAAATTGCTATAATTTAATACCCGCTTGGGCCGTAGTATCAACCGTGCTAAATAAATAGAATAACTTAATCCGTGTTATTAAGCTGAGCGCAAAATAGCTCGGATGTTGAAAGTGAAAATGAGCGTATTTTAGTGCGGTTGATTATAAAGTAATTAATTTGTTACACATTGAAATTAATAACCTAAGTAGAGCTTTATAATTGATTTTCATTTTTAATAATTAACTCGCTTCTGATTTTAAAACTTCTGGATTCTAATTTTGAATCTGCCCATCTGCAGAAATCGTTCATTTTACATTTTCGGTGGGGTTTGCTGTTCTGATTTGCAGCAGCAGCAGCCGTTTGCGACTTTATCCATCAGTACAGACTATCAAGGCCCACCTAGAGACGCCCGTTCGTCCCTTAATTGCCTTTGTTATTGTTTCACAAACCCTGCCAGTATTCCATTCTATCTTGATTTGCATGCTCTTGCATTTGCCACCTGCATTTCAGATAGAAATGCTAGACTTACGAAGTATGGCCTCAGTTGAATTGTTTTGTGTAAATAACGCTATCGACACGATAGTCTTAGAAAACAAACAATTATTATAACTCTTTAGAGTTTCCATTATTACCTTAATCTTGTGCTCCATCACAAATCATCCTTCTCTACCCGTTATTACAGAAGTCATCACGCATCACCAGTCTTTACCAAGTTTAACATCGATACCGTTCAGACCTGTCAACGAGGCGACACAATACTTCGCTTTGTTCGACATCCATTGACTGCTTACGGTATATTGCACTACAACTGTCTATCATAAAGCGCAAGCTATGTCGACACGTTGTCATTAAGATTGAGTGGCGGTTAATACCAAGTGATAGTTGCGCTTCGATGAAGCATGGCGGTAACTAAATGCTGAATACGCTATAGGTTAGTGTGTACAGAAGATATCATGTTTTTATCAGTTGCTATAATTGTTTGTACGTATGCTAGTAAATTTTTCATGGTTTAAGAGCATTCTTGCATAAAATTTTCCCGTAAAGAAAATGTCGCATCTTTCTCACCTGTGGTGTTTGAGAAGGAAAACTTAGAGATTATTTAAGTCTTGAGGTCTAACAGTAGGTTGTTAAAATTAAACCAAAGTCTTTGTTAACCACCTAATCCATCTACCAGACGTGGTGATAATCCTTTAATCATTAAAGGAGGATTTTGTCCTCTTTTATCGTTAGTTGTAGCGTCCATTTTCATGCCCATATTTAGCACTATGTGTTAACTAACTGATATGAATAAAAAATCAACTATGTAGCATAATATTCATTACTTATAACTAAAGCAAAGTAAACTTGGTAATAAATAGTGTAGCACCTGGGGCACAGTGAAACATGTTTAAAATTGTCGGGTATCTGGCCCAACCCTAATGAGTAAGTATCTGACTGACCCGTAAACCCTAATCGATTCCAACAACTTTCACGAGAATAGAGCAACTCATATCTATGGATAGTGATTTGAATTCAAAAATATTCGAAAAATTCGAATACAGAACTGCATTTGGTATTTTCTTGCCAGCCTGTGCTCTCCTACTTTTGGCAGACCTAATTCCAATTTCTTCAGCTATCCTGCGCATTTTCTTTGCAATTTTAAAGTAAAGCATATCACGAAATCTAATGCAAGCTAATTCTCTGTAAAGTCAAAGAGTATTGTAGCTTATTTATTTTTCTAATAACTTCAAAGTTCCAAGTTTCAAAGACAAAGGACATTCGATCTTGTCCTAAAAAAGCATTCTAAATTAAAATCCTTAGAAGTTTGAAAATAAAATGAAAACTACTTTTAAGTTACGACCTCTTTTTAACTGGTTCAAAACTTTTAAGGCGTGTTCTATTTTATTAGTTTATGTTCTTGATATCACTTATCCGTTAGACGGTGTGACTTATCCCTTCTACCCTAAAGTTTTTATTACCGACATATTTTTATCTTAGCACGTACAGAGGCTATGGTTCCCAGGTTTTTATATCAACGCATACAATTTTTATCGACCATGAAACAATACTCTGGTAATATATTTAGCCATGATTCTGGGAAACATTGGTATCTATAATTTAGTAATTTACCATGTTTATTAATCTAAGTATAGTCACATATCTTGTTATTATATACTTTATTGTACACCACTTAAATAATTACAGGACAAAACATTCATAAAGATAAGTGTACAATGGACGGTCTTATCGCACAGGGCAATCTCTTACAGACAACCTTTGGATGGACTGAACGAGAGGAGATAGACATTAGGGCTGTCAGTGTACAAAAACTATATTGATTATTATTACTTAGATATAACATAAAATACATACATACAAATAAAATAATATACTAATAAATATCAAATAAAGATCAGAGAAAGGAGAAGAATTGTTACAGAGAAAGGAAATGCTCCATCACCATTTTTTAAATGAAGGTACCTAATATTTGCGCACGCCTTACCTCAATAGGTAATGCATTTCACAAACGAGCTGCTATTCATATCATACCTATATTACTTTTTAGTATTAGACAGACTGAAAACGATCATGATCGTTATATTTATTCAAATATAACGGCAACGCCGCATTTTTATTTTGCACTTTGCTACCAAATTCGCAACATAGGAATGAGGAGAGTGCTGATAGGGGTGGTCCTGCGCTAGCATTGTTATTGATATATTTGAATTTCCTTTAATATTTCCTAAATCAGGAAGCAGGTGTCTATTTATTCTTTTTTTTCGACCGCAGCCCGGCTTTGGCTCTTCAAAATCAGACAGAACAAACAAAAACAAAAATACATAGACAAATTTGCCTGGCAGTTTTATTTCTAACCACAGATTCATTTTTCCATTAGTCCTGTCAGTGGAAAACACTGCTATGGATGGAGTATATTTCAGTAGATACCGATAACTTTGTGTTTTTACATATTTTAAGTAACCAAAATTTAAAATATTGCTGCCAAACAATGATATTCAAATAAACATTAAAGAAGTAAAAAATCATAAAGGACCTTGGTGTTCTTTTTGATAAGAAGTTAACTTTTACGCCACACTTAGACAATATCATTAAACGAGCATCAAAAATGTTAGGGTTCGTCCTAAGGAATTGTAAGTCTTTTCGTCATAATAGGACAAAAATAATGCTTTATATTAGTCTTATTCGTAGCATTCTGGAATATAACAGTGTGGTTTGGCGTCCTCACTACGCCTCACATTCGCTGCGTCTCGAACGTGTCCAGAAACGGTTCGCTTGGCATCTTGCATTTTCTAACGGTATCGCCAAAAAAATACGTTCTTATAACAAAAGGTTACAGCATTTTAACATGAGGTCACTGGAAAGGCGTAGGCAACTGATTGACGCGATATTTGCCTATAAAATCATTAAGAACAAAATAGACAGTCCTAGTCTGCTTACACTTTTCAATTTTCGACTCCTGCTAGGATCCCGCGTGGGGCCATTACACCTCTTTGTCCGCCGTCGAGGAGAACCGTTTTGGGAGCAAATTCGCCCTATGCAAGAATGTGTAAGGAAGTAAATAGCTATAGTGATGTTGTCGATCTTCACTTTGACTCTTTGGCTAGACTAAAGTCCATCCTCATGAGTTTATCGAGTAGCCCTTAAACTTGTTATTGTAATTTTTGCCACATTTGTCAAATGCATGTGTTTTTTTTCTATCGATCTTCACAAGTTTAATGTTGTGTCAATTGTATATAAAATTTAATCTTTTTTTTTTAATTTAATTTATAATGTTATCAACTTAATCAGTTTTATTAATTTAATCAACTGTATAATTCTTACCAATTCTTAACAGATTTTTCTTCTTTTAAAATTTTTGTTTTAATATCTTTATTATGAATAATTTTTACCAATTTTAATTATATTGTAACCAATTTTTCTAATTTTTATCAATTTTTACCAATTTTTACCAATTTTATTAATGTTATTGATGTTATGTACCTACTCATTTACTTGTATTAATAATTAGCGCTTATAACTATGTAAGTTAGCTTATTAGATTCTTTAAAATTGTGATTGTGGTGTTTGCCTCTAAGTAATTGTTGCACTTTAAGATTACTTTAAGCATGTATTTTTTTCTAATAATTAAGTGTAAACAATTGTTGGTTGAGCTCCTGAAAGCGGGCGGACGCCCGGTATTGAAGGAGCTTGGGGAGCTCTTTAACTCTGTCCTGTTCTCTGGGAGAACTCCAATGGCGTGGCAGAGGAGCGTGGTCGTTCTTTTCTTCAAAAAGGGTGACAAGACCCTTTTGAAGAATTACAGACCCATTTCGCTTCTTAGTCACGTTTATAAGTTGTTTTCGAGAGTCGTCACAAATCGTCTAGCGCGAAGATTCGACGAGTTTCAGCCACCGGAGCAGGCCGGGTTCCGAGGAGGATACAGCACCATAGACCACATCCACACAGTGCGGCAAATTATACAAAAGTCCGAAGAGTATAATCGGCCCCTGTGTTTTGCTTTTGTGGACTATGAAAAGGCTTTTGACTCCATCGAAACCTGGTCTGTTCTGCAGTCTATGCAGCGATGCCAAGTTGACTGGCGATACATCCAAGTGCTGAGATGTCTTTATGAAAACGCAACAATGACCGTCCAAAGTCAGGACCGGCAAACTAGACATATCTCACTGCGTCGAGGGGTTAGACAAGGGGACGTAATTTCTCCGAAATTGTTTAGTAACGCGGTGGAGGATATGTTTAAGACGCTGGACTGGGAAGGACGCGGCATTAATATAAACGGCGAGTACACCTCACACTTGAGATTTGCGGATGACATCGTCATAATGGCAGAGTCACTGCAAGACTTGCAGCAGATGCTGGATAGCCTGGCTGATTCATCTGCACGCATCGGTCTCCGGATGAACTTGGACAAAACCCAGGTTATGTTCAATTCACACGTCACTCCGGGATCGATTGTGGTCAATGGCGGTGCTCTCAAAGTTGTTCGAGAATACGTTTACCTCGGGCAAACTCTGCAGTTTGGTAAGAACAACTTTGAGAAGGAGGCTAGCAGAAGAATACAGCTGGGCTGGGCGGCGTTTGGAAAACTTCGTCGAGTCTTCTCGTCGCGTATCCCACAAAGCCTGAAGACTAAAGTCTTCAACCAGTGCGTCCTACCTGTTATGACCTACGGTGCCGAGACGTGGACACTCACAATACGGCTGGTTCATCAGTTCAAAGTTGCTCAGCGAGCTATGGAAAGGGCTATGCTCGGAGTCTCTCTAAGGGATAGAATCCGAAACGAGGTAATCCGGCAGAGAACCAAAGTTGTCGACATAGCTCACAGAATAAGTAAGCTGAAGTGGCAATGGGCCGGCCATATAAGTCGTAGAACCGATGACCGTTGGGGTAAACGTGTTCTTGAGTGGAGACCGCGAACTGGTAAACGTAAGGTAGGACGCCCTCAGGCTAGGTGGAGCGACGACCTTCGCAGGGTGGCTGGTAGCAGCTGGATGACAGTTGCCGAAAATCGAACCAAATGGCGTGCAATTGGAGAGGCCTATGTCCAGCAGTGGACTGCTATAGGCTGATGATGAATTGTTGGTAAACCTAATAAAATAAATAAATAAACAGATATGTTATAAGCGCGCGCATTGTGAAGACTCGAATAGGTCACAATTGTGACCTTTAGTCTTTAGTATATGTCACGCATGGCGAACAGCGATAGGCTTTGTTGAAAGAACCAAAATAAAAAATGGCATCGTGTGTCTTTAGAAAGTGTACCAATTATGATACTAAAGTAAATAAAACAGAAGGGATCTCATACCATAATGGAAGTACGTAATTCACCTCAATTTACATATTTTTTTTCCTAATATATTTGGAGGTTAGAAAAGGAAAAAACATTGGTGGTCAGAATAATATTTGTTTATACTACACCTGCTCGGAAAGTACCTTGATACTTTATCAAATTTACGGTAGAAAGTACGTCATTGCATATCGAACAAATATGCGGCGAGAAAACGCATCTGAGCGGGAGAGAAAAGTGTATGAAAATCCATTTCTTACGTGGTTTTTCTTTTTTAATTTTGGGTAAGACTATGCGCTGGTAACCTAAATATCAAAAACCAAAAAGTTTTTACAGTGAGTTTTTATCTCCAAGTTCGCAAAATGACACTGGCCACTAGCTGTGTGTTGGATGGTGTCAAACAATTTGAAAAAAGAACATGTGAAAATTGCAGACGCCATTGGCGCCATTTTCAATTTGTGTGTTGTTTGAGGATTCAGTTTTCGTAGAAAAGTAAATTCCTCGTAGGTGTACAGCACCTCGTATAAAGCACTATGTATCACTCGAGAGAAAGTGCGATTCCCGATCTCGGGTGTTTTAAAGCCCTCACCTACGGCTCGGGCTTCAAACGACACCCTCGACGGTAATCGGTCACTTTCTCCTCTCGGTGAACAATGTACTATTACACGCAAGTGACAAAAACTAGCTGTCTCTTTTTTGTCTTGTTGGTTTTATCAAGCCATCCCTTTCGACTTGTAGTAAAATGTCAGATGAATGAAAAGTTTGTATGTGTGCTGCCGCTGCTGCGGGGAACATTTTTTTCAAATGTTTTGTGAGTGTATAACGTATCTGTTTATTTGAAATTATGAATATCATTGAGTGCAAGAAAATAAAATGATTTCTGGGTCATTTGACAATTAATTTTTTATCAGATTTTGAGATAGAGTATTTATGCTTGTTTAATTAGTTGATTTTAGGAATGCATTTTTTATACTATTAAATATTTTTCTGTATTATTAATTTAACAAAACTTGTTTACATTTCCTGGTTTTATATTTAGTTAATTTTCTAAAAAGTTTCGTTCATCAACTGGCGTTTAGGGTATTTTTCAATTTATTGCTAAATATCTAAGAAATTATATAGGTTTGTCGTAAACCGACCATTTTTTTTTATATATTCCTATTAGGTACCAAAATATATAGCTTAAGGGCAACATACTGTAAGAATTTTTTGAAGTTCGAAGATCCCTTAAATGTTCATAATACAAAATATGGCAGGATTAGTATAGATTAAGCCTCAAGTTTATTAATTTTGGTTAAGTATCTTCATAAAATCCTTAATATATTACCTATCGTTCAAACAGATGTCATAAATTCTACATGATTAACGTGCTTAGCCAAAATTTACGTCAATTTTTATTGGACTCTTAAAGTAATTTTAGTCGTAAAGTCGCCAAATCTGCATAAAATTAAGTGGGCTTCTGCTTTATAGCTGTGAACATGGTAATAATTATTCCGATAATTATCATATTTATATAAATAATTCATATTCATAACTGTGGAGGTCCTTTGAGAAATACTGCGTCAACTGTGTATCAGTTTCATTCAACTTATGCAGAGGCGACAATGACATACCTACAGCCAAGTCCGTTCATGAACCGGATCCGCATTCTGTACATACATTAATATTTTTTGCTGCATTCATTATATTGTAAACCCACACTATAGTATAATTTGAACAAAGGCATTCCTGGAAATGCCGTATCCAGGAAAATAACTGTATGTAGGTACCTTAATTCTCCAAAGTCCATAAATATTGAATACCACAAGGAACTCACAGTAGGTAAATATAAAATCTATTTAATTAGCAAAGATTTTCGTTTTGACTAACTTTGAGTCTTTGTCCTTATTTAGGCAAGTCATGTATTATTTTGCAGATTCTATGTCTAAAGGCTAAATTAAATATGAAAATTTTTGAGCTTTAGTTCTTCAAGCCCTCAATAGCGAGTAAAGTAAGATCTCGACCGTCCTGACAAATGTTTGGCAACAGAATCAGAGTCGCGCTGAAGTTCACACCTCCACCCGACAATTGGTGCCAATTTGCTTGGCTCAATCTGTCACACTTCGACGTTATATTTTTAATTACGCACCTACTTTCCCCAACAATAAACAGTAATTAATTCATAAAATACCTGCACCAATAAATCTACTTTATTATTTATCATATAAGTGCCGTACCTACCGTAGCCCTACAATAAATAACTAATAAAATTTTCACAAACATCAACGTTTTTCCTGCCCGTTTTCTCTCAAACAGTTGACGGAAAAGGCGTTATGTCATTAATGGGTCAATATTCCTAATTCAAACGACAAGTGAGCCCGGTGCGGGGTCAGCGACCGGCCGTAAGTGGGTCAAGCCGGCTTGACGTGACTATTTATAGCCGATGGACGGCTAGGTTTGACAACACGGCTTGATGCCCCGCGGCCCGTGGCCTATGCCGAGCGGCGCCCTTCCTATGTGAATTTAGAATGAAAACTTGAGTGAGCACATAGGAGTGTTGGCATTGTGGGCTATGTTAGCTTTGATTACCTGAATTTGATGTATCTTGAGTTCAGGTTTTCAGAGCTATGTTCATACAGTATATCCTCTTTATAAAAACCTAGAGTGCAAATTACGACATAAAATACAAAAGCAACCTAATACGATTAACCGTAAATAAATATTACAAAGAAGTCTCAAAATAAATTGCAAACGTTTCGGAATTTCTCATTAAAAGTTTGTAACTACGTGAAAATCGATCAAATCGTGGCGTTATAAACTGGCTCACAGGCATTGTGTTGATACTAAATTCTACTAATAAAATAAAGTCAGTCAGGCGTCCGACTGTCTCGCCGACGACGGTCTGAAGAGGAATTTGATAGGAATTTATTACGGCACAATGAGCCAGTTTATTCTGCAATAATTTCACCGTGAAAACTGATGTGACGCGAGTGTGAAGTGAGCCTTCATTTAACGTATGCTAAGGAAACACAGCAGAATACCACAACCACTATCAAATGTAACCACTGGTTAGAGAAAATGGATTTTCATTTCGTAAATTGGATTAAGTAAATTTAACATTACATGAATATATTTTACACAGTATACTGTTATTTACTCTTTAAAGTATGTGATAAAAAAGCGTTACCATCACACTTTCAAATAAAAACCGATTTCGGTGAAGAAGCGGCATCGAATAAGTTCGAATACAGGCATAATGCGATTATACCAATATACATAGTTAGATATGTGGATGTATTGATCTTTCCTATTCATTCTCTTTATTCCCACCGAATATTGGAGCGAGTGAAGGGATTCCACTCATATTATTGTGTACCCTTTATGTGGAGTAGGGTTGAAAACAGACAACAACTTATGTATTTTTTTTGTGTTTACGTTTTGTTTATGTATACGGAGACCGTATCTACCTACTATGAGTATTCGCTTTATGTAAAACCTTCAGAAGGACGGGACTTGATTCAGTAAAAATGTTATTCACGTGTGTGGGTACTATGTACCCAACTGTAAATCTACCATTTGCTATACCTATGTGTCGTTCGTTGACTTGTGTGTGCCCTGGCAGTTGAGTGTGTCATGCTTTCTCAAATGTCTCTCTGATGGTGGCGCGTGTGTTGGATCATTCGGTTCCCTTCATGATGGTTGAGCTGGGTGGTGCCGATTCATGCGTCATGTTCGTGAACGGGCGCCGTCAGTTGGGATTGGTCATAACTTAACTGCTTCGGATGTTGATGTTTTTCTAGTACCTATTATATAACTGCACAATATATAACTGTATAAAGTATTAAAAGTACTCACACATGTACTGTGAGTACTTTTAATACTTTATACCTTTACATAGTATAGTGTGTAGTGCTATTCTGGGTGCATTGTCCTCACATATGTAAATTTATTAATGTATGTACTCATGTACCTAAATATTGTAAAAATCATTTTTTTTTTAAAAGAGTAAGTATGGAGTTTCTTGTGCATTCTTCTCCATAACAAGCTACTTTCCGAATGCACGGTAGAATCAACTTTTATTCCATGTAAATTTAAAAAGTATGGAGTTTCTTGTGCATTCTTCTCCATAACTAGCTACTTTCCGAATGCACGGTAGAATCAACTTTTATGCCATTTAAATTTAAATTGTGACATTCAAAAGTGCCGCTTGGTGGCCCAGTTGAAATAAATATCTTTTGTCTTTTATTGTGTCAAACAATATTTGAGAGTATAACTGACCTTTCCATGTAGGCACGAATTATTTAACTACCAGCGGATATCAGCACGTATCGCAGCATCGTGCAGGTATCTACAAGCTGTGTACTCTTCTAAGCTATACCAATGTGGGGACACCAATACGACAGTGAATAACAATACTGATAATACCTACTAGTATTATGAAGCAATCAAATAAATCAACTTAGATCATCACTCACCAGTCACCAGTGATGACCCGTTTTTGCGGATCATTTTCTAGATATTATTGACTAAACTACCAGATATAGATACCTACCTATTTGGTTGAATTTTGGTATGCAGACTGCACAGAAGTTATTAGATTTTATACGAAGTTTAAAAATATTGTCGTATTGTCGTCCTCTCATTTTAAGTAGAACTCGTACTGACATGAGAGGCAGGCAGGACACATTGTCAGGTTCTTGGTCCATATTATTTCCAAACTGCGGAAGTACGCATGACATTATACAGGCGGCTTCATTCCACCTGTCATGACCATTGACATTAGTTGAAGGCAACGGAAACACGAAAGATAACCGCTGCCCGAAGGTTTGGGCCACATAACTGTCGGACGCTGCACGTTTTTGGACAACAATGGACCATTAGTAACACTTTTTTAGACCATTTTGGGAGCAGAAAAAGTAGTCGCCATTTCGGGTGATAAATAAATTCCGATACTTAGATAAACTCATCCTTACGACATACTTAGATGGATTTATATGAGTACCTATAAAATATTTTCAGGACTTCAAGTTTTATTAGACTTTTATAGGTAGGTTGAGAGGTTTTCCATTTAAGATTGCCCTAGTCGACGGCACGAACTATTTTGTGCGCGGGGCATGCGAATGCATGCTATCTCATCCGACAACACGTGCGAAAGAGATAGACGCTGTGATGAGCAGTAAGAACCTAGTTCGTTAACGAATTAGCACTTTTGCAAGTTTGTAGCGAAATGGATTATGGTTTAGGACGAAAACGATCGCGCGAAATTTTATAAACAGGCCTTTGGGAGTCTAGAGATATCATGAAAGAACGACAAAACGCATATTTTCAAAATAGAATTATGTGCATTATTGAACTACTAATCTATCCATGTATGTTGGCTGTTTTTCAATTTTCCTTCTGCTTATGGTATTTATTTCCGCCCAAAGATGCCTTAAAATTAGTGTTGAAATATGGAACTTTCGACGCTCATAACTTTCAAATATATATTTCCATACAGGGCTAGATAATGATGAGACAAATTGATATCATTTTATATTTAAAACGTACATCGTCCAACAGTGGAGCAATAGGCAGTCTACGTTTGTAATCTATATGATCAGAATGATCGAATAATGTAACCTTAAACGATTCTTTTTATTCCGTTGGACCTTCATAATGTTCACAGAAACCATTACACCATGTATAATCTTAAGAACCAATCGGTGTTCGTTATTGTAATGTTGAAATACATACTGAAGATGTTTTCAGATCTTTGAATTCCCAATTCAAATACCTTGCTGCTAATTGTGCAATACGATACCTATACCATTATACTCCTGTTAAGTAGTTCAGTGGACAAGTTATCATGGTCAGCATCAGCCTACAGCAGAACACTGTTGGACAAAAGGCCTCTCCAATAGCACGCCAAGTATTAAATACTGCAGAAATTAAACGTATATTTTATTCTATTCTCTGGTATTTCAATACTAAAAGCACGTGTTATTTGTTCCCAGGTCCCCCGCGATAGTTTCAAGCACATAGTGAAGGCGTGCGAGTGTCCGCTATACTGGAAGATGCCTCTGTTCCTGGCCACGCAGCAGAATTTACACGTGCCCGTCGACGGACACAAGTTCATTGACTTCTGGAGAGAGTAAGTTCTACAAAATTGTTTTAATTTGATCTGGGAACTACATAGTTTTAGTTGTTCCGGCCTTGCATAGTTATGACGGATTCCTGGAGATAGGAACGGGTAAGAAAGCCAAGTTGATCGCTTTATCAAAGGTTGAACAAACACGTAAAGAAATTTATATTCTAAAACTAGATTAAATCGGTTCCTATCCGACTACCCTGAGAAATACCGAAGCAAACTCAGAGGTTTCTTTATTTAAAGACGGCATTATTCGTTATCTTGGTTAGATCGATCATATGAGGACTATGCAAATTAGTGTCTAAAATGATCTTTATTGGTCTTTATTTCCAATCGCATTAACAGTTCTTTTCAAGCTTGCTAAACTACATGCTAAGTACAATATTATGATGGTGGTGATTAATATTGTTCAGCACATTCACAATATTGTATGTTGTGACAATTTCGAAAATATGATTCTTTAAGTTTTTAAAGTCTGTCGTCAGACCTAATTTAAACAAATTTTAGATCTAACAGCAGAGAGACCTACGTTAGGTACATTATGTAGAAAATAAAAGTTGCTCCTTTTCAGTATAACTGTATAAGTACGTTTCTACTTACTCCCACGGGAATGGGGCATGAGTTTATGTGTGAGCTGGTATAGGGATGGGCGATTCTATTCAAAATAATCGATTCTTGAATCTATTTAAATTTAAATGAGAAAAAACCGATCCACAAAAAAAATAGAGGTAAAAAAATCGTTTCTCCAAAAATCTATTTATTTTTCGATTTGCTTTTATTGTTTGTATTTTCAATACAAATATAAATCCAATTACCGAAAACAAAAATAAGACCATAATAATAATCGATCTTTTAACATTTCTAACTAATTAAAGTTGTTTTTACAACTAAAAATCAGGTAAAAATAAGATATTTATTTTGGTTACATTAAAAAGTTTTCAATGTAACTGAAAAATATTCATTCGTCATGTGTTTGTGTAGTACCTACATTCAATGATCTAAATAATTTTAAATAATATTTTGGTTCATATTAAAACAGGAAAATTGAATTTCGAGTTTCTAGGTTGATATATCGATTCACTGGATCGATTCAGTAACAAACATTGATTTAAAAAAAAAACTATGGTTTCGGTCTTAAAAATCAACTCGTCGATTTATTGAACTCAGATCGCCATCCCTAAGCTGTTATATACATACAGCTATGTATAGTTGGTATGTGTATTTAGAAATATTCTAGCATAATATGATTTAGTTTTTTCCGAGCCTACTTTACATAGTTACCGCCTAATAAAACATCACGAAAACTCCGGCCGTCACCGTAATCTGATACATTCTAAAATGGCGATAACATCAAGGTTAAATACTTAATATAAGTTCAGCAATATCATAAAGAAAATTAATAAATCTCACAAATTCTTCAGGCTGAAAAACTTTACGGGCATCTAACGAGCCCGCCAGGCATTGTTACTTTTGCTAGTATTAATTACATCCCACTTGGAAAATAAAGCTGTAAAAATAATTAAAGAAATAAAGAATTAAGTTTTCCCCTGAAAGTAATAGGTTAACTTACAGTTCATTTTCTTTTAGAATGGAATTTTGTAAAGCGTCTTGAGGTTTGATTTCAAAAACTGTAATCACAACATTTAATTGTGCCGACCGACTAAAGTTCTACGACTACGTCCCAAAACGATGGCTGAATCTAAATTTTTCGAATATCTTGTGAATAAGTTAGTACTTCTAGGTAACCCTGCTTTATCATCACGATCGCCGCCTGTATCTTCGGTTGCATATATATAATATGCATTCGGGTCAAACTAGGACCAATCAAATTTAAAAATAGAATAAGATTGTCCTAAAAACAGTCCACCTTCTGGGACCCACCGTGAAGCAATGTTCAGTTAAAGTACACTCGTCTTTTGTTTTATAAGTATCAACTAACTAAAGTTGACAATCAGCAATCGTTGCCAGACTCCATTATAGTTTCGTAATATTGGCCTATCGCGTCTTGCTGCCCTAAATGCTCAGTGACACACAACTCTAAGCGAGCATTGTTGATGGATGCACCCATCTGGAACAGATAAGAGTTGTGCTCGAGACGAAGATGAATGTCCAAATTTTGGGTTTAATTTACAAAGAATGGCCTCAATTTGTGTTGAGATACAGACGCAGTTGTCTTTTACCAAAATAAATAACGCCTTTTTTAAAAAAGAAGTTTGTGCAAAACCTTACACAATCACACTTATGAAAAGCTGGAGACCCTCCGTGTGCATGACGGAGTAGTAGGTATGATGTACAACAGCGTATTTGTCATCAGGTCATGACGGTAAATCTTCTTTGCTAATGGTTCACGGCGTTATGAGTAACAGTCTTTATTTTTTGTCCGGTGATTGAATCCGTCTATGGAGGAAGAAGAGTCATGTCCGAAGCCTTCATGTCTCTGTCTCCATGATTTGTTTTTGCAAAATTCACTTAATATCTTAGAAAACTTTTCAAAACATAGTTACCTAATTTCTACATTCTCATTTCCAGAATGGCAACACAGTGCCACGACATGGCGTCCCGCTTCGTGTACATCCTGACCCGAGGGAAGAGCAACACATTGGCGCCGGAAGACTTCGTGCCTCTCGTGCAAGACGTCGTCGACACTCACCCTGGTCTGTCCTTCCTCAAGGAGGCCACCGAGTTCCACTCACGATATGTGCATACTGTAAGTACCCAATATAAATTAACACTGTTTTTATTCTATATTTACCGGTTTCCACTGCTGAGCAAAGGACTTCCCAAAGTTCTTTCCGAATGGTACGAGTACCTACCTAATGTTTTCTTACGCCACCTCGAATCAGCTCAATAATCTAAAATATTTAAATCAATTAGCCTAAGCCATTATTTTTGCACTGCTTCTTTGCTCTTTTCCACTCAATAATGTTTTCTGCTTGTGCAAGCCAGTCAATATACTAACCTCAATAAACAAAAAAAACAATAAACAGTATAAAACACGAGGAACTTATGTTTAATAACCCTATAGTTTTCGTTGACAAATGCGCTACCGAGCGCGAGGTTCACAATTCTTATTGTCGTTGAAAGGAATTTCTCGAATTTATCTGTGGATTGGAGTGG
Organism: Orthosia gothica; assembly: GCA_949775005.1. Taxonomy (NCBI): domain Eukaryota; kingdom Metazoa; phylum Arthropoda; class Insecta; order Lepidoptera; family Noctuidae; genus Orthosia; species Orthosia gothica. Next base: position 20,663,202 of record OX459048.1, on the reverse strand, counting down.
GGTCAGCAAATGGCGATAGATTTATCTAGCTACGCTATCGCACCGAGAAACTGAGACCAAGACCAACACAGGAAAATCAATCTGTACCTACCAATGAAATAAAAACTCTCCTTTGATGGATAAAGGTGAGACTAGGGTTATAAAATAGGTATTTAGGGTTTAGTCCACTCATATCATATCCTGTGAATTTGGTCAAAATGCAGTAATTTGTTAGTTTCTGAGAGCTTTTCTAAAATTAGACATTATTACGCGAAGAAATTTAACATAACAGTTTCAAAAACATTTTTAGGTTATGTGTATTTTGTTCCGCAGTCGAGAATACCAGGAAGTGACTAACATTGGAGTGCCCACATCGGTAACTCAGCCCTTTGGGAAATTTCCCGGTGCTTACTAAAAGATACCCACATTACGGGAAGCGGACCGCGGCATTTATTTTATACCTAGCCTCTTTTACTAGAACATATGTGTTCGGTCCTCTTCCACTCACAGCTTTTACTGGGGACTAAGGTAGTTGTACTAATCGATCACTTTCGCTGGTTTTTGGCTGTTAGTTATTGCGCAGAGGGCAATTAGTCGCACGCGACTGAACTTTCTAGATGTGAGGAAACGATAATAAAATTTTCAGTTCTAGAAGGGTTTGACTCGAATGGTTTAACCTTGTGATAGAAAAAATATTACCTGAACATCGCACTTAAAATATTACATTGATACAAAAACTCGCGCCTTTTTTCCCATGGACACAGAAACTACAGAGCGCCACCTATCTACTACGATCCTTAAATACTTATTTTTCTTTACTTACGTTCTTCATACATCTAGTCATACAAGCACGCCGGTTATGATTACTGCGCACCTGGCCTTACTGAAGAACATCACCAATAAGGTCTATGTATGTCTTTCTAGACCGGGCAGTTCCACTCAAGTCCTCCTTGTAAATACCTTTTGTTAGTCGCCTTCCATTCATAAACTCAACATGGGCAATAGGCTAGTTGACAAAAATATCTATTTAGTCCGTCAGTTCAATATTATTTGAGAATCCTACTGACGGACTAAATAGAATTTTCATTTTTCTACCCAAGCAACATCCCTATTGTCGTGAATAAAATGTTGTTTAAAAGAGATGTCTGTTGGTCTTATTTTATTACATTAATAGCTCTGCCAGCAGCTCCGTCCGCGTGAAAAGTGTTTTCTTATCCCAAAGGCACATTATACCGGAAAATTTGCTATGGCTATGTGCTATACCAAAGTATAATCTATGTATTTTCCAATTTTCATCCAGATCCGTTGAGCCGTTCTAGCGTGATTAAGTAACAAACATACATTCACTCACAAATCTATCCAAACTTTCAAATATCAAGTAATTTTTCTTTATCATGAATCTTTTTGTGTTCATCTATACCAATTTATTGGTTTTCGTATTCATAAACTAGCGCTGAAACAATTTCACAGTAAAATTTTACTTCATGAATTTGTATTGTGTTTCAGGTGATCGCTAGGATATTTTATTGCGTGAACCGAACTTGGTCCGGCAGAATATCGATCCCCGAGCTAAGAAGATCGAACCTCCTGCAAGTGATACAGCTGCTGGAAGACGAAGAAGACATTAATCAAGTTACACAATACTTTAGGTAATTATTTACTTATAAGAAAACATTTTTAGTTATGTCCATGTAGAACTGCCGAGCTTTATTATGTCACAGGGAACCAGAAATCCAATTAAATTCCTAATAAACTGTCTCTTACTTTATTCAGCTTTTTTATAAAATAATTAAAGCAATAATTAAATTCGTCATCGAAAGTAATTTTAACCTATTTGAACTCTCGTTACCTTTGACCTTCCTATTAAAATAAATAAAAGACCACATTTGAACGTTTATAACCTTCCATAAAACGTTCTTGTTTTATTTTCAGTTATGAGCATTTCTACGTCATCTATTGTAAATTCTGGGAGCTGGACAGAGACCACGACCTCTTCATAGACAAGCACGACCTCGCGAGGCACAATGACCATGGTAAGCGCATTATATTATATTATGTCGACAGCAAAGTGAATCAAAGAAAATTTTTTTCTAATTAAAAGGCTCCTAGGGTGTAAAAGAGAGAAAATAGATCATAACACTTTTTGCCGGGTTTTCTAACCATGCTGACAATGTTACGAAATTGCTACGCTACTGCTACGACAATGCTACGCCACAGCTACGGCAATGCTACGCCTCTGCTACGATTAAGCTATGAAGTTGCTACGAAAAACCTACGAGTCCTACGACGCTGGTATAAATAGCTACGACTATTCTACGACAGAGCTAAGATCCGACGTTTAAGGTTACACTAGTCGAAAATTCTTCCATACAAACTTAGTCTAGAGGTTATAATACTCACAACGGATCTCTGTGTCTCTGAATTGGTTGCAAGAGGCTGCGCAGTTGCTATTTTTGTGTCAATATTGAAAGTGAAAATAGCATTGTATAACTGTCTCTTTCACTCGCATATGTTTGTCGCATCATCCTATCTCGTTTACTCTATGCAGTTAATCTGTTTCGTGCGCAATAGTTGACAGAGCCAACTTCAGAGACACAAAGATCCGCTGTGAGTATTATACTCCACTGTTTGACGATGTACGTTCAAAATAAAAAAATATATCAATTTGTCTCATCATTATCTAGCCCTTTAGGGAAACAAAAATGTAAAAAAATATTATATTTGAAAGTTATGAGCGTAAAGTTGCATATTTCAACACTAATTTTAACGCATCTTTGGGCGGAAATAAATACCATAAAAAGAAGGAAAATTTCAGAACGGCCTCCATACAGGGATAGATTAGTAATTCAACAATGCAAATAATTTTATGTTGATAAATTGATATCATTTACGTACGAACGTACATCGTCAAACAGTGGAGTAATCTCTAGACTACTTTTGTATGGAAGAATTTTTGACTAGTGTAACCTTAAGATTTGATATAGTCATCGTTCAATTGATTCGTGATTTTTTTAGGCATTCGGTATGGCATAGCACTCGTAGCTGTTAGCAGTATTAGGTACAACATTTTGACAAATGTTATCAATTCGATAGTTCGAATGGTGATACATCACTACTATTTCACAGGCTTTTTCCATTCAAAACAGAAGCAACGCGTCAAACTCGATACCCCAAATCATCATTCATGCAGTAAATAAAGTAACTTATCAACTTTTGTTTTGTGTCGGAAAACAAAAACTTCCTGTCATGTTACATTAAAACTTTTATTGGTTCGAGAAGACTTCGGACGGAAATATGGTTTCTTTTTGACTAAACAAAAAGTTATCTGCATGCGTACTGGGTACGCTTTTAAACAAGTTTTAAATGATGTGTATAACTTCCTACTGTTGAGTTATTTGTTTCCAAGCAATTTTGGATGTAGATATTTCCAAATCAAATGCATCATATCGGGTATTCCCCATCTAGCTATTTAGTTTCAGTAATACTTAGCTGGAGCTGCTACTTTTAACACGTGTTTTCTATAGTAAAACAAGCTTTGTAAATACAACTACATTGGTTTGATATACGAGTATTTTAATAATTAAAAAATTAACTTAAAAAAATCTAACTTTTTTAAATCCACTCAAATTCATCTATCCTATTCCGAATTCTTTATTGTATAGCAAGACAAGAACATAACAAATCAAGTATATAACCATTCATCTCTATGAAAACCCTGTCCACGAACGTTTCGCGAACAGGACATTCCTTTTCACTGTGATATTTTGCGAATGGGACATTCTGCGTCAGAACCGAAAAATCTTTTGTAATTTATTCGCTTTTGTAACGCCATTGCTTACCATCAGGTGGCACCCTACATATCTACCCTACCTACCTAGATAGGGTAGATATGTAGGGTAGGATACGTAGCGTAGGGAGGTTCCTAGGTAAGCCAGGTGTTTAGGTAGGCAGGTAAGGTAGGTAGGGTAGAGTATATAGGTAGGTATAGCCAACAAAAAAATGAAAGAATATCGAGTCTTGCATTTTCTATCCATTTGTTCTACCTTCTATTGCAGCCCTATCAAGCCGCATGATCGAGCGCGTCCTGTCCGGGTGCGTGACGCGCGGCAACCAGAACCGTGTCACACCGGACGGAGAGCCGCGCATGTCCTACACCGAGTTCGTGTGGTTCCTGCTAGCCGAGGAGGACAAGACGCATCCTACAGCCATCGAGTACTGGTTCAGGTAAGTAGTGCTGTTCAGTGGGCCACTGGTTGTGGTGTATAGAGGGCCATCACCGTCTCACAACGCAAACATTGTCCACAAGTATATAACGGGTGCTCGTTCTTGTCCACTTCTGATATTGCACGGATTGCACCACATATAGATGTGGTGCAATATCATTCTACAAGTCAGACAGGAACTCTAATTATAAACGCTGTTGTTCCCTAGATGTATGGACGTGGATGGCGACGGCTTCATCTCGATGTATGAGCTGGAGTACTTCTACGAGGAACAGATGCAGAGGATGGAGGCCATCGGCATCGAGACGCTGCCCTTCAACGACTGCTTGTGTCAAGTGAGTATTGAAGCTGACTTCCAATTTAACGTAGGTATGCAGCTCAATGCAAAATTGCCACTAAAGTATTAATTATCTGGTCTTGCTAGTACATTGGTTCTCGTACGCCTTCCGGTCCGGAATCTCAAGGTCCCGAGATATTCAAAGACAAAGATAACATGTAACTGTTCCTAAATTAAGCTCTAGGCTTATAACATTTTCGTTTCACTGAATTAGCCTATAATTTAGTATTAGTTCTTATTATAGTCCAATTTTTATAGAAATCTAGAGGCAGTAATTGCTTGGTAGGCGAAAAGAATGAAATGGCTCTGAGGCCTTGCACAAATTATGAAGGTATTACAAATTTATCGTGTTACCTATATGGTAAAGTTACCATATTGACGACTTAGTGGATCGTTGACGTGTTCCGAAGCTGCATGCATTTCCAGTTTCACTATAATTTTAGAAACTTGGCCCAATACCAATCAATTTCTGATTTAAATCAATGGTGCTTCAGTTGGACACCAATTGGTGCTTCAACAATAGCACCCTTACCATATAGCGCCGACAAAATAAAAGGCCAGATTTAACAAAAATCCTCTTCTACCCCCAGATGCTCGACATGGTGCACCCCGCGACAGACGGCAAGGTGACGCTGTCAGACCTGAAGCGCTGCAAGCTCACGCCCATCTTCTTCGACACCTTCTTCAACCTGGAGAAGTACCTCGACCACGAGCAGCGGGACCCCTTCGCCACGCAGCGCGACTCCGATTGTGAGGTGAGGGACTGGAGATACATTATTGAATGATGATAAATTTATGGGAGATACAGAAATTGGTACCTTCTGCTTTTGCAGCAGTATGAATATTGAAATAGAAATGAGAACCCATTAGGTAATGAACTGGTGGGACCTACTGGCTTATCTGAGTGCGCCAGATGAGACATTATTTAGATGAGGCTAGATCTAGAGCAGGCAGTTCGCGAATATGTATCCTTCGACTGCACAGCATAATTTTTTCTTGGTTACAGCTTTTTAGTTCGCTTCATAAGCAGTCGGGTTTTTTATTTTTAAATCAGCTTTTTTATTCACAACTTTATAGTGTTTTTTATTATAAATACTTTGAAACATATAAGTGGTATATATTTTTGTAATCACCTCTAAAAACCTTCATTTTGATACCCCACTCAATGGGTTACGAAAAAATGCAACCTCCACAATATGGCACCCAAAATCCGCCATATTTTTTTTAATGGCACTTTTCTAAGAACACTTGGGCGTACAAGACCTATCTAACGATGTCTTAATTATAAAAATTCCTCAAGTGGTTTGAAAGATACGAGTTAATAAATAAAATTACATACATACAAACATACTTACATACAAGATACGCGCGAAAAACATAACACTTTCCTTGCATCCGGGTAAAAACTCAAACACCTTGGCATATCTTAACTTGTTTCATTCGAAAGTATCGTCAAATTCTTGTTTATGTTCCAGATGTCTGAATGGGACAGATTCGCAGCCGAAGAGTACGAGCTGTTAGTCGCCGAGGAAGGAGGCAGCGACGCGCAAGACCAAATGTAAGCCCCCAGTCCTACCGCCACCATCATCTCTATATATTATACCATCTTATATACACACATGCAATAATAATGTTTGTTTCTTACCACGAACAGGCAGATATATAGGATAATGAAAGATGCGGAGAAAAAGAAGTGCATGAATCGATTCTTAGAGTTGTGCAGAGCTAATGGGCTGAACGGATTCAGACTATACAAATAAATAATTTGTCACTCGGTGGTAAAGTAGACTATAGATTAGACATGACTTGGCCCATCTCGCACTAGAACTACTTATAATAGAAACATCAAGCATTTTGAAGCATTGGGCGGCACTGTGTCACGACTGTGTAGGACCCGCACACTCCCTTGTTTCTTAACCGGACTCCTTGTAACTACAACAATGGTTCACGAGCTATTTGAATTAAGCGACATTTTTGGCACTTTACAGGAGGGCATTTCAAAGTTTCATTTTTAGAAAAAAACCATTTAAAAAAGTGGTCTATGTTGTTTTCCTTTACAAAAACCGCACAATTTAGTCTATTTTTTTTATAGATTTTGTTACAAAATTACCTCAAATCACTTTTATTTAGAAACAGGCAAAACGATTCAAACGTCCGATGTAACGAAATATATACAATGTCAGAACAAACAGCTTAAGTCAAAGTCGCAAAAAAATATTTTGTTATAAGAAGTCCATCTTTTGTAAAATTGTATAAAATTTATGTCGCATCAAACAAATCGTATTCAAACTAGACCTTAATTTACTGATGTTTCAAGCGACAAAAATGGGCTCAAATCGCCATGAAACCTGTCGATTAATTGTAAATCTGGCGATTCCGAATATGTATGTAACTCAATATCGGCCAGGATGTCGCTTAATACAAATAGCCCGTGAACCCTCGACAATACAGACTACTTAGTACTCCCACGATATGTTCTGAATGCAAACGATAATCTCACCTAGCAGTTATTAATTGAAGGACATTCCTACCTGTTATATCATCTTAACACATCACAAAGATATTAGACTCATATAGTTGTTTAATTTCTGTTATTATATATATCCATGTTATATGTATGTATGAATTCCACTCTATATTTTCTTTCGTTCATTATATATTGTAATTTCTTTCATCAGGGAGGAAGACAGATCTGGCTATGCTAGGGTAAGACTGTGTTGGTGATTTGCAGTGTATGTATTGTGATACTTTGTGCACCATGTTGACTGCTGCGCGGGGAGCGCCACGCGACGCACTGCGCACGCGGCGCTAACAGAGAGCTTGACGCGTGCGGCACGTGCGCGTGTCACGTGCGAGAGTCACGTGCGCGTGCGTGCCCTCCATCTGCATTTTGCTCATTTACGATTTGTCGCTTAGAATGAACATTGCACTGAAATGTAATCACATTAAACCAAAGATATCGAAAGAAACTTCTAAATCTTCTCCTCTCCCAGAATTCATTGCTGTTGATTTTGCTTGAAAGTCTTTGTCTGCCTTACTGATGAAATACATATTTTATTATTCCTGTAAATATGTAAACCCCCCTCCCTCCCACTCCGTACACAACTGAACATTTTGAGCTTTTGTTTGTTAATAATACGAGACTCTGCAACGCATGGAGCGAAACTAACAAAGATGAACTTTTTCACTTGCATTCAGTACATATGACGAATCAGTCGCATCGAGCGGCGTCGCATTTCATTCACTTGTGCTTTAACATTTCAGCTCGTACGATGAGACAGACGAGGACTGTTTATCGCCAAACCTAGACGACATCACCAGCACGGAAGTAATCGAAGACTCGAGCGTCGAGGAGTCCACGCTCAGCGAGTGCGGCGCGGCGGCGCGCGTGCGGCCCGGGGCGCCTGGCCCACCGGGCCCCGCCGGCCCCCCTGGGCCGCACGCCGGGCCGCCCGGCGCTCCCGGCGCGGGTTTTGTCAATCTCAGCTCCATCTACTCCATCGGCGGCGACCGCTGGGCCAACAATGCCAACCCACACGCCAAGAACGGCCTCTCCGACAAAAAGCTCCCAGAGAAGCCGGTCCCCCCCGAGAAGCCTGTCAGCCTGATGATGGTTAACGGCAAGATGGACAACAGATACGCCGGCTTCGGCAACAACAGCTTCCTCTACTCACAACTGCTGGGCTCGAGCGGAGCGCGCGCGAAGGACCCGCCCTCGTACACCGCCGCCACCAGCGGAGCACTGTTCGACAAGTCAGGCGAGCCCAAGACTGTCACCTCGCCTGTCAAACCTAAGTCGCCGGTCACGAGCCCCGTCAACGGAGTGAACAAGATCTCGGACAACTACGAGCGCGCCGTGGCCGAGCGCCTCAGCCCGCAGAGAGACACCTCGCGACTGAACCGCAGCAGTCTGTTCAGTAAAGTGAACACGGGCGTCGTCTCCAGCAAGGTGAAGAAGAAAGCCGCGCGAGCCGACGACGAGGACGACGACTACGCGCGCGACAGCGACGAGTGCTCCATATAGGAGACGCGAGTGCGAGCCCAGTGATGTTGCCATATGCAATAATTAATCAAACGGTTTTATTTCAGTGAACACCAAAGATTACACGATGAATGTGCAATTCGTGAAAACGTTAGATTACCTACCTTACCTGATATCATATTAGAATAGTGTGTAATAAATATTGTCTCGAAACAGAGAAATATTTTTTCAGCGTATCCTAGTGGTCGATACGTGCCTTGTGTCGGTGTAGCGAGTTTAGACGATACCGCGTTCGAACGTTGTTAGTCGATTAGTGGATTTAGAACAAAAGTGCATTATCCTTGAACAAAAGAAACTGTTCTTTGTACGGAACCTTGTGTTAGTATCGCATAGACTAGTTTCAGCATTTTAATAGCGTAGTATTTATGTATGTATTATTTTAATTTACGTCTCAAATTAACCATATCAAACAATGGTATTTTTGTTTGCGCAGGAGTTTGTGTTTTGATTTCGATAATATATTTATGTAACCTATTTAACGAAATTCTTGTCATGTGATCTAAAATGTATTTGTTACCTACAATTAATTACAAAATCATATCATTCCTCCATCCAGGTCGTAATAATTATTTGTAATAATCATAAAATTCATATTGATAACAGAATCACTGTCACTAGACATCAGGCGTCCATATAGCTTTTATTATTTATTTATCATGACAAAAGTCAGTATAATAAACACGCACAGATTAATTTAGAATAGTAGATAGAAATATTTTTGATAAGGGGTTGACTCCTATCCTGCATCTCCCTTCTTTTTTCGAAGTATTTCATAAACGTGGTGTGTAGAGTGTATGTGAATGTTGTGTGCAACTAAATTGTATTGTTGAAGGCTCTATACAGGGCGAGCATTGACGCTAGTAAAAAATATGTACCTATTAAAATAGTCACAGCGGATGTTTGTGTCTCTAAAGTTGGATCTGCCACCATTGCGCAAGAAACAGTTTGTCATCGAGTATACTGCATAGAGTAAGCGAGATAGGACGATGCGACAGACGTTAGCGAGTGAAAGAGACAGTTATACAATGCTATCTTCACCTTCAATATTGACACAAAAATAGCTACTGCGCAGGGTCTTGCAGCCAATTCAGAGACACAAAGATCCGTTGTGAGTATTATACAATGGTTAAATAGGTAATAAAACTGTTGGGCACAGTTTAGAAGCGTCGCTCTTGCCTCTGTGTTGGTGTCATGTTGGAGTAAAGGAATTGTTTTTATTCGATCAAATTCGAAAATTAAATTAAATTTATGTTTTAACGAAATGTATAATATATTAAACATTAATTTCACAATGCCAGTTGAAGCGAGTGAATGGATATTCGTAAAAAGGAGGAGTTTGTATCGACATAATAAAAAAGAACGTAGCGAAATAGCTTAGGCAGCTGTATAAATAATAAGCTTCTAGGTAATGCTAGGTAGATTACGATGCTCTAGTCTACAGGTGCTGGAACAAGCCAACTGACGGTCTACCACTTCCATTTATTCTGTTCATGTCTTCAAATCAACAAGTATGCCACAGCCAAAGAATCGGTTGGCAGAATTATAATCGCCTAAAGTAATAAGTTTTATTATTCACGGATTTCATATTTCAGTTATAATTTTTATAAATTCTCGTTATGATAAATTGCTAAGATATATGAGAATTTCATATTATTATTATAATGTTAATTACGATTTTAAATCCAATTGTTTTCAAGTGTGTAGTTTCAAAAACTTAATGTATGTAGTATATACATTTAAAAAATTGTGCCTCATTGATTATATTTATGACGATCTGCGACATTGGATCACCCACAGAACAGATAACATAACATAACATAACATAACATAAGTATTTATTTCTCTTCCACAAATAAATACTTATGTTATGTTATGTTCAAAACAAAAATCACACTCGCGTGTTAATTTTATCACGCTCGTGTTTTAATACCTAATTATAAGCCGTTGCATACACTACTTTATCTTCACTCATACAGTTGAAATATAATAAATAAAAGTGGAAAAGGAAAAAATATACAGTATGGCGGGCAATTTAGATTCTCAATTCACCATGACTGTCAATGTCAATGAGCCCAAGCGCCAATAAATTAAAAAGTAAAAGTGTGCTATAAAAATTAAAAGTTATTTTATGATGCAGTTGTTTGAAAATCGAAGGAAAATGTTAAACTTTAATGGTTATTTTTTTTAAATTTTACCTATCCACGAATATAAAGTACGTGTTTATGCAATATTTTTTTAATTCATTTTTGGAACATTACGTTTTGAGTGTAGATAAAATCTCTTTTATCTGTCCTGTGAGATCACCGGACTCAGCCGTACCTACCTACACTATGCTTCATCTAATATTAAGACTAGTCATTTCCATAAAATGTATATCATTTCTATTTACAATCCTCAATTGTACTAATTTTACCAAGTATTAACCAAAACGATTGTTCACATTTTTTAACAAATTTTATTAATACGTTGTGTACTGTTATAATAGAATAATTTTATTGAGGTATGTTTTAAATACCTACCAGTTTTGAGCTTAGCTGTTTTAAAGTTGGAATAATTTAGTTAATTAATTTAGATTAGGTCTGTATACCTAAGTTACCGGTTTTTTAAGGTAATTTTTTTTCAGTAAGAGATTGACTGTCGTAGTGTTCTTTGTAACTAGTTGTTATGAGTTGAATAGGTATCTTGTTAGAAATGTTTAATCAGGTGAACGTTCTTAATGTTTTATCTTATTTACAAAGTCGTGAATACTTCGTGTCTGAACACCTTCTCAGCCATGTTTCTTAATAGTGCCATTTTGTTGTCAATGTGTTATTATTATTATCTAGTAATGACACTAATATCATTACTACAAATTATAAAAAAACCCGTCGCGACTGTACGCGATAAACTGAAAGACTACTGAACGGATTTTCATGCGGTTTTCACCAACACCACAGATAAAGCATACAAACCGTGCCGAAGTAACTAGCGTTTTCCATCTGATTATTCCGATTATTTTTTGTAAATTGGTCGCGTTCGGTTCCGTTCCACGGCGATAGATAAACGGAACCGAACGCGATCGACGTATAATAATAATCAGTATAGAACGTCGGCACGGTTTCTTTGTATAGGATGAGACACCACCACAGAAAGAGTTAGGAACGAGGAAGGTTTTTGTGTTTGTCATGGGCAAAGCCAGGACGGGTCACTATAGTAAAGTAGAAACGCTTGCAATATGTTTCGAATCAACCATTGACCTTCTTCTCTGTATCATACAAAAAATATTTACTTGCATTTGAAAAATATATCTTTGAATCTTTGTAATGTACACCTTTGGTACGCGTGGAAGGAATGAAAGACGTTCCTTAAAAGCCTAAATAAAAATTAGTTTCATCTTTTAATGAACTAAGTAGCAACAAAATTGTAAACCTAATAAGTAAGTTAAGATTTCCTTAATTTAAAATAGGTAGGTACGATATTTCGTTTTTTATATTTATCGGTACCGGTCTAAAATATTTTAGTTTGCATATTAATTTTTTTAGACGCAAATTATTACTCGTATTTTCACTATTGTCAATATGATGCACAGTTGTAGACTGTCATTAACAAATTAGTTCAATAACTTAGTGCCGAGAGATTAATCACAATGAATCATTGTTTATCTATAAGATTTTCTACAGACATTAGTGGTGATGACAAAGGAAATGGTGTGTTAACATTTAATAAACGATGACAGACCTATTGTTAAGTCTCCTAATAAAGTACATAACTGTATTTAATATTGACTTTCTTTTCATTTCCTTGTACAAAACAACCTACTGGACACAAAACGTACTGCTTTTCAGGAACCAATATTGACCAGGCCGCACACCCAGCAGCCTAATTGTGTAAGTAAATTCGACAAAGGAAACAATCTGTTTCTTTCCCAAAAACGACTTTTCTTATCGCGAACAGATTGTTTCCTTTGCCGAATTCACTTACACAATTAGGCTGCAGAGCAGCAAGTAAATAGCAAACGCTGTACCTATACTATTTGCTGCCCAACATTTTTTTTTACACTTTTTATTTTATTTAGGGTTTAGGGTATTTATAATCGCCATGCGTATGACAGTCCCATATATCATACCCTAAATACACTCTATGTACCTACTATTCATCAGATTTGGGTCATGATCTTGAACAGACTCTTCGCTTCATCACCATTTGGTTGAGACATAAGTCTATGAAACGTGCCTACGTCAAGACGGTTCAGTGCTATGTGGTCTTCCGATGAAGATGACTTTTTGATGTGATAATCGCTACGAAGAAATATGAGGAAAAGACGGCACTGAATACAATGAGATTTTAACAATAGAAACGTCACACTCATTATAAAGAAATAAGAACATGGCGATATTTTACTTTAAATACCTATATATGACCCATGGAACTTGGCACTTTATTTCTATTATTGAGTAGGCTAAAATATCACAGAGATATAAATAGGATCCCGATATCAGAAAGAGATAAACATACTGTTCAAACGTACATTCGCATCGCGGCCAGACACAGGACGGACTGCTGAGTTCACTCAAGCTGGTCAGCTTGTGTTTGTATTGCCGCGCCGACGTCGGTAAAACGTATCTAACTCAAGCTGGTCAAAAACTCGTGGATCAAACGAAACAGGGAGATAGCCCATACATTATTGACGTTTTTCCAATCGCTATCGCCACGTTTTCGAAGATAGAATGTAACTTGCCCAGGGCCTCTGGCATTTTCTCGCTGTTTCTCCGTTACGTTAAAGAAGAAAAGCTTTTGCCCAGCACTCTGCAGTGAAATACAATAGACTGCACAGTAGGGAGGCATCTCAAGATTAGGAAAACATCTTAAACATCATGCCAATCGTGACTTTATAGTACTCGCCAAACTTCTTGGCCGCCCTGAAGTTGGCATTCCAATGCGCAAGGCACGGGCGAGCGCTGCTGTTTTTGTATGAGATTTACTACTGCTCAGCCATTGTAGCCAACTTCAGGGCCGCCAAGAAGTTTGGCGATAACTTTATCTACCTATAGTTAGCTCCATGTAACAGCTGAAGGATATATTACCATGAAACGGGCAAATTCAGACTTAATCTACTACGGGAATTTCCAGATGGAAAACCCAATAACTCTACCCGCCCACCTTGTTCGAAAGACCGAAAACGCTCATTGAGCGAAAAAAATGGTCTGAACGGCTTCAACACCCCAGCGGCACAAGATTGTTATCTTGTGCCGCTGGGATGTAGAAGCCATTGACTCGTTGAAAAACGAATTTGGTATATATTCTAAGTATTGAAAAATTTATAAATTACACATTTAAGTTCGCACGAGTGAATCGTTCCGAGAAGTAGTCTTCTGGATTCTAGGGTTAACAGTTTGTAATTCTTAAGCAACATATCATGCGAACCGTGGTTGTGATAGCATCTGTAATGCAGAGCTCTTAAGAATTTATGTCGAACAGTCTCAATCGAGTCAATATACTATGAGTAATAGGGATTCCATTATCATAGTAGCAAACTCCAGACAACGTCTAAAAAGCGATACACACATACATAAGTATATAATTTATCTATACAAGTTGCACCTCGCCCTCGCACCTCGGTGCGAGGTGCTATACCTGCTAGTAGGTAGAGCTTAGTTAGTGGAGTTGGTTTTAAGCAGCTCGATATCATCCGACACATCTCATTTAGGGCGGTGTGCTACTTGCTTTGCGTGGGCGGATCGGTGTCACACTGGGCACGCAAACTCGCCAGCAGAGAAACAAATAAACATGCCGGTTGTGCGGGCAGATATCAAGGTTTTGCCGCCCAGTTGGTGGAAATAAGACGATGGAGCAAGCTATTCCGGCAGCCTAATTGTGTAAGTGAATTCGGCAACGGAAACAATCTGGTTTCCGTTGCCGAATTCATTTACACAATTAGGCTGGTCCCCACCTTCTGCTTTGTTTTATAGCAGTGTGATTTATACGTTAAAGCTCAGTCAAACGTCACAGCCAGATAAGTACGGTTCGAGCAATGTTTGACCTTAGTTCCCCGCTACGTGATGTTGAGTGTCCGGTTTGCGTGCATGTGCAATGCGCACAACTGTTTTTTCGATGGGTTTGGTCGCAGAGCATTGCGATCATAGTAGACTCCCAGTAAGTTGAGTGTCATTGTAGTGTCAGTTCCACATGCTTGAAAGTCGCTGCTTCTGTCGCTAGAACCAAGTCATCCGCGTACAAGAACCGCACCGTGTGTTGTACCTTTTTGTAAGTTGATGGACGCTTGAAATCTTTGCTGTTGCTCATAACAAAGCCGTACCTACATTTTAAGGGATTTAATAATTATATTGTCTACATGGATAATAAAGTGAAGTTTGGAGTCGAGCACCACACCGCGAGGGCCAAAGGAACCATTATACCGCAATGAAAAGCTATGTGCTATTCCAGAATATAATATCGCTGTTGCAAATTTCATCCAGATCTGTTCAGCCATTCTGGCGTTATTGAGTAACAAACATACATCCTTCCATTCATCCAAACTATCGCATTTATAATATTACTAAGACTTGACTAAGACACAATAATTACGTGATGTTATTTGCTGGATCAGCTTTGCGTAATGTCATTTGTAGGCGCGATCTCTGTGAGAATTTGATTGTTGTATGGATTATCTCAGCGAAGCTTGCCGAAAAAGCTGACAGGATATATTTGCTGTCAAATATTGCAAAAAAACATCCGCATTCCAATACAAAACAAATTAAAGGATTTTATCGAAAAACTTACGGCTTGACTTGAAGGCCTCGGTAGCCAGGTCATTGAATTCCCAAAAATAAATAAAGCGTCTTATGTCAACAATGTCAATGTCTTATGTCGTATTGACGTATTCATTTGTATACCTTCAAATGTTACTGTTGAGGATATATTCTTTCAACTTTCTTTTGAAAAGTAATAAATTATTTGCCCAAGTGCCTAAAATAATTTCAAAAATGCCCTTTTACGCAGTAGCGAAAGGTCGGACTTCAGGCATATTTATGACGTGGCCTGATTGTGAAGCTCAAGTGAAAGGGTTTCCTGGTGCCAGATATAAAAAGTTTGATTCTGTTACGGGTGCACAAGATTTCATCAGTGCAGAAGGTGGACCAAGCATCACTGCTAAGTCAAAAAAACCTAATAACCAACCAAAATCTTCAAATAACCTTAAAAGGACTATATCCACTTCTAGTAATAATCAAAGTGTCTCAGAAAAACCCAAAAGAATACAGACTTCCTCTAGTCCTGGCTATGCGAAGGAGCAAAATGATCCTGATGAAGATAATTCTGACGATTCCGACGACTTGAACACAATATTATCAAAACAAATGGATGACATAGAGAAACGACTGAAAACATTTGAAAAAGGAGTTGATAAAATAATAAAAAAGGGACCCAAGAAAACAATTCTTATAGAGCCACCCCAGAATAAGAGACAGAAAACAAGTGGTGGAGCAGAATTTGATACAGATAATGATGGTTATGTGCAAGTGTACACAGATGGGGCCTGCTCAGCAAATGGTAAGAGTGGAGCACGAGCTGGACTCGGAGTGTACTGGGGAGATGGCCACCCCCTGAACATCAGTGAGCCAGTGTCGGGACGGGCCACTAACAATTGTGGCGAGATCCAAGCTGCCACTAGAGCCATAAAGGTGGCGCTTCAGAATGGAGTCAAGAAACTGTCAATCAACACAGACTCAAAATTTGTGATTAATTCTGTAACCAAGTGGATGCCTGGTAATACTTTAATTTAAAAACAATATTAGTTACAAAGACTTGTAAATTGCATAGATTACCTGATAACAATGCATTTTTGTATCAAAAATGCCTATGATACAGTTATCTAAATCATTATAATTTACATGATATCCAAATAAGAAATATTTAAAGTAAATAATTGAATGAATCTAGATCATTGCAATTTTAATTCTTTATTTTTTATTTTCATCTGTATTAAGAGTTATTTATTTAATAACAATTAGTGTTGTTATTCATTTTCAGGTTGGAAGCGAAAAGGCTGGAAGCTGGCATCTGGGGAGCCAGTGAAGAATGAAAAAGACTTCAAAGACTTAGATAGTGTACAGCATAAGTTACAGATCAAATGGAATTATGTAGAGGCACACAGAGGAATACACGGCAATGAGATGGCTGATGAGCTGGCAAAGGCTGGTGCTATGATGTATAATAAATGAAAAAAAAGACTTGTACAGTTTCTGCAGTCCATTGATCTATTGCTAGAAGCCAAACTTCTTTGAAAAGCATTTAAGAGTGGTTTATTTTGTGTAGAATATAAAGTTGCTGCTCTATTGCTGATAGCAATAGCCTTAAAAATGTTATTTTAAATATCCAGGAACTGTTTAGAATTGTAGTTATTGTAAATGAATCTGTGATTTTATGTAAGTATTTGTATTAAAATGTATGTGTTTAGGATCAATATAGTAATGCAATGAGTAGATAACACAAAGTTCAGGCTCTTTTCTTTAAATCTTTAAGTTGTCTACACACCGGAGCCGCCCGCCGCGCCGGCACGAGTCCGACGATTCGGCGGCACGACAGTCGCGGCGTGTAGCGTTCACAATATATAATTAGTGAATGGTCAACTAAATTAACGGAGAAGCGTGCAACAGGGTAATATGCGCGGGTGCAAACCCCCGCCAAGATCGTCTCAAAATGTGGCCGGGTAGGGCCGCTGGTGTGTAGAGAGCTGTAGGCATTAATCTCACTTTCTTGCAACAGTGTCCCAACTGGTGCGAGGTTCAGTGTGAACGACGCCTTACTCATCGCCTTGTTATGTCATCATGTGAAAAGATATTAGGAGTCACCTCTGACGTTAATAGAATGTTAATTCTTTGAAATAAAAATATTACCCAAAACCATTGAGATAATATGTACGTGCGTAGTACATTATTACCTCAATGCCCAAAACAGATTTATTATTACCTCTCCTGTTATATTGTAGGTAGGTAGAATTCTGCCTGACTCAGGCACTGCACTGCAGGTGTGATGTTATGTACTTATGGAATTACGTAGTTTACAATGCTTTTATTAGTAGCTAGTTTGTTAGTAAATGTGGGTTAAATCTGGCAACTGAATTTTAAAACAGTTATCCCCAACTAATTGAGCTCAAATTTTACTTATACATTTGGTTTGTATGACAATGATAACCAAAAAAAAAGTGACCGTCAGGATGACTGGACCAAAAGAGATATTTCCTTGAGACCATGTGCACTATTTAATACCTATTTGCTACTATTTACTACCTATAGTGAAATATTTGCTACCTCTGCGTTAAGAAATATATCAAAGAAATAAAATGGTCAGCCATTCTGACGTCAGGTTGGCTGACCACTTCCAAGTTCTCATAGTTCTAGAGTTGTATCAACCCCGTTGTTAATGTAAATATTTACTACCTATTTGCTACCTTAACATATATATTTTTACAAAACTTTAAGAAGCTCCTTTAAAAAGTTATGAAAGCTCCTATAAATTAACGTTAAATTTAGAAAGTGCCTGCAAAACCATTATTAGCAATGTTACGAACATAAGACTTGGCTTTATTATTTAATGTGCAGGCGTTTTAATGTCTCTAATTCATAACTTTCCGGGTGTATACACGGACTTGTTAAATATATCCACCCCTCTCGCTCACCCTCGACCTTATAAAATAAACTACTAAGACTAAAATTTTTAGTCACCACTTTCCTGTGTATTTGGAAGGCTGTCAAAAATAGAAAAATAACAAGATATTCAAAATTATTGAATTAATACATGATTCAAAATAAATATCAAAAATTCGATTTTAATTTTTGATTCAAACATTTGAATTATATTATTTATATTTTCTGCCATAAATGATGCAATAGGTCAAAATTTTTTTGTGACTCTTCGTTACTCGATTTGACATTTCATCGTAACATTGAAATGAAGATGTGCGTAGTACCTCTAAAACTGTGAGATTTATTATGACCAATTCCCTCGCTCGGAGCCGATGAAGGAACAGACTATATGCCTGTTGCCAAATTATATTCAATATTTTTCCGTCGGTGCTCCGTAGACCAATTCAAATTTGACCAATTGGTCTATGGGGAAAATTACATGTTTCCATCGTCCAATTACCAACTGGGCTATGGAGAACACTTAACGTAAACCAAAACTATGCTCCATTATAACATTACAAGCCCGAGTTCACACCATTTTCCTATACTTTGGGTTCAAATAAGACTTTGTTAAATTTTTTGGTTCACATCAACTGAAATCAAAAATATTATAAATAAATAAATACAATATAATGTCAGCTTATTATAGTTAATTAAAATATAATATTCAATGAAAATATAGAAAAGATAGAAAAGTATGTCATCATCATCATCAATCATATCAGCCGGCAGACGTCCACTGCTGGGCATAGGCCTCACCCAAGCATCGCCATATTGATCGGTCCCATCCAGCCCCGTAACCTTCACCTGGTCATCGGTATACCTGGTAGGAGGCCATCCAACGCAAAGTCTTCCGGTTCTCGGTCGCCACTTCAGAACCTTTCTGCACCATCGGCCATCCGTTCAGCGAGCAATCTGCTCTGCCACTTAAGTTTGGCAATTCTTCGGGCTATGTCGGTAGCCCTGGTTCTCTTAAAAAGTATGTAAACTGTTTGAAATGGCCAGTTCACCGAAAACTTTGTCATTATGTATGTTGTTAATGTAATAACAATGTATTAATTTTAGGATTATCTCGTTTGCCTCCCAGAAGGAATAATTGACGTATTTATTTCGTCGACATGTGGTTTACATTTAAAAGTTCGCCAATGCCGATAACTATATTCAAGGACTAATTCTTTCTATAACTTGCCAAATGACCGTATGTCGCCGGGATGAGGGTATTGCGAAGACTGGTGTCGCCAATTCTGGGATTCCAACGGACTCAATGAGATAGACGTTCACATTGATTTGTATTGTAATCTTTGTACAAATGAATTGTTATGTCGTGATTATTCAGTAAATTATTAACGTTTCAAAAATTGATCTTGATATTTTTTTAAATACTTATGGACAAGGCTTTACTATACTATTAAACTGGGCAGCGGAACATTTCTCAATTCTCCATAGCCCAGTTGATAATTGGACGATGGAAACATGTAATTGTCCCCATAGACCAATTGGTCAAATTTCAATTGGTCTATGGAGCACCGACGTATTTTTCAATGAAATTATAGTTGGTATATCGTATAAATATATTTCTTCTTCAGAATTGAGTTCAAAAGCAATCAAATCTTTTAGTTTATATTCAAACGTCTTGATACCTGTGCATCCAACGACAACTAGACATTATTTTCATGGTCTATCCTGGAATCGGTAGATTGTGGTAATGATTTTATGTTACAGTCCAAAGACAAAAATGCACATTTACGTTTAACCAGATTTACCGGACGCTCTGGATTTGCGCATATTTTTCAAAAATATTCGCCACATTATATTCGCAACTAATAATAATCCTGTCGTCAGATATATTTTCTGTATTAAAATACTGCTTCAAAATTTCAGTTCGACTCTGATAAATATTTTCCTTTGTTCGCATAAGGACAGATTAGCAGAAGGACAGATTCTCATAAGGACAGTTTCGCATAAAGACAAAGTACAGTAAAGTTGAAAAGAATATATATATTTATTTTCTTTTATACTTTACAAACTAAACCTACACAAAATATTTTTAATGCACTATATATTATCATGTACTATAATCAATTCATAAAAAAATACTGTTCTTAAAATAGTCACTGTAGGTTTGATACGGTTCACATTTTGCACGTCTAAGTATTGCGAGGCGTTGTAAGCACTATGGCCGATATTTTATCGTTTGCGAAATGCAAAATAATTTTCTCAATTTTATTGTCAACCAAAATATCAGATTTCCTTCTTCGGTTTTCCTGCATACTTAAATAAGTAAGTAACCACCACAGACTATTTTTAGAACGGACAGTTTTGCTTCCTCTTTCAAGAGCGTGATGAAATAAAATAAAGGTGGTATTTTAGGCATCTTAGAATTAATCCTTTTGTGCCACCCTTCATAGATATTCATGCCAAAGTCAATCAATCTGCCTAGCCTTTTCCCAACTATATTGGGGTCGGCTTCCAGTCTTACCGGATTCAGCTGAGTACCAGTGTTTTACATGGAGCGACTGCCTATCTGACCTCCACAACGCAGTAACTGGGTAACACGATACCACTTAGCAAGACTGGTGTCAGTCGCAGGCTTCTGACCACCCGTAACAACAGTCAAAGATCTTCAAATACCCAGTATATAATAGTAATCTTTGAAATGACAGCCGGTACCAACGGCCTAACATGCTTTCCGGGGCACGGAGGAATCTCGGTATGTTGAAATTGGTCTAATTGTTGGTCTTCCAGCCACGGGCCGACCTCGTCAAGCGCATATTCATACCAACGTGTTCTTTTAAAATTTTAAAAAGTCTCTCGTCTCGTTTCTTATCATAAAAATAGAAATTTTCCCGAGATGAAAATGTCAAGTCAGTGACAAGTAAATTAGTTTTTATCTAATCTCAAACTAAACAAATTGCTTATCAAGCAGAGTGCATTAGGTACTGTTGAATATATTTATGTATGCCTACAAACGCAAAGTACGTACGCGGCGTGCTACTACCTACGTCCTTTCCAAAAAAATAATCTTATTTACATAAATGGGCAATTACAAATTTATCTACACCATTCACAGTAGCTACAACTTTCTTATTAACACTTACCGTCTGGCCACATGTTCTGCTGCTTTGGAAAAGTGTATATACGCGTGGTGGTGAGAGTGATCGTGCAATGTGCGGAACTGTACCTTTTCTGTCTTTATGCGAAACTGTCCTTATGAGAATCTGTCCTTCTGCTAATCTGTCTTTATGAGAATCTGTCCTTATGCGAATAAAGGAATATTTTGTACAGAAGCATTTTCAATAAGCATTTTGACTAGTTTACAGTCAACTTGATTACTAGTATTGACAATTTGGCCAATACAAAATCCATCTACAACCGCAACAGCGATTGCTTGTGACACAGAATCAAATGCGCAGTTATTCTTTACAATTACATTTTTCCCACTGGTTAATTTTGTTCTAAAACCATTATTTAATAAAATAACGTCTACTTAGAAGTCTTATTTCTCTTTTTGTTGCTAGTCCTCGCCAGTTTTCAATTAAAGCTGCTGAGTCATCTATAACTACTTCATTTGGTAATGTTTTTTTTTTTGTATCAAGCCATTTGTATACATAATTCACGCCTTTTTGCCATGGGGATAGGCAGAAACTACAGAACGCCACCTGCTACGATACTTACATACTCCTTTTGCTTCACACTTCACACGATAAAATGAGTCTAAATAATCTACTCGGAGACGGCGGTGATGCTCGCCACACACCACGTCAATTGTTCTCATGGGGCGAAAAGCGAGCTGCAGAGTGTCGCTTAGCTATTCTGAATGTGACATTTGTATATTGTGTCTAATGTGTAACTGTCAGAAATAAATTGAGCTACTGAAACACATGAATAGAAGAATATCTGCTCTAAATGGTTTAAAAATGCTACCAGTAGCATCAATGCTTAAAACAGTTATTTTACTAAAATCTTTATAATACTCATCTTGCACAGGTGACCAATAATACACGTTTAGAGGCAAAAGCAATACGAGTTTTATTATTTCGTTATAAGGTGCCAGTGTACACATAATCCACAAAGCCAGCATTGTATTAGAACCATGATAAGAGCGTTTTCTCTTTTCGTACTTCATTTGTCGTAGGCAACTGACAGTGGGTAAATGGGTCGGTTCTCTGTCTTCTACATTCATCAGAGAATTTGCTATTTTATTTTTGACTACAATAGCAGACTCGTATTTTAACTCATTAGCAAGTTCAAGTCGTTGAATAGGAGAGAGCTTAATTATGTGAACAGTCATCATTATAATTGCGTATTTTACAAATACTATTGAACATATACAAATACTGTATAACATACAGGCCTGCGGATCACAGCCAAGAGGCAAACACTGGGCCCATAAGCAATGCTGCGACTCTTGGATCTGACAAGGTCTATACCCGCGAAACCACGACACGCAGCAGCAGTGGCTAGGGGTCTGTTTCTTGGGCTACCGATGTTGGAAAGTGAATATCGTACAGTTACAAATATACACTTATTCTTGTCCTCGTAGTGGTCTCCCGGTCTTCGTCCAATCCCGTCAGGTCGGGAGATTAGGTAGAAGAAAATATATTTAATAAATTTGGAAGGGACAACAGGCGTGATCAGGTGGTATTCCCGCCAGACTGTTAGACACGTTCCCGTCTTAATACTTCGCCGCGCACGAAATATACACACAAACAAATGCACAGTCGACCCACAATACCACTCACGGACGGTGATTACATCTTCGAGTAATGATCGACTGGCTAACAATCAATTTCAAATAAAACCCAAAGGTTGACTGGTAGAGAATGCCTTGCTGCATTAAGTCCGCCTATGTATCACCATTGTACATGAAGTTTAAATAAATAAATATAGACTGAATCGTCACGTCTAGCGCCGGCAATTACATTTTTACGAGTCGGTGTCAACTGTCAACTCAATCAAAAGCTGTCAAATTTATGACAGCGAGCTGACACAGTGTTGCAACAAAATTACAAAAAAGGAACGAAACGTTTAGCAATTTTATTAGTTGGCCAGTTGATAATTACTTTAATTGCCGCTTGACATTGCTTGCAAGCTCCAGCGCATATAACGCAATCGTCATCATTAATCGATTTCGAATTGTCCTCCAATTTTTTTTTATGTAAGATATTAGCCCACTGATGTTTCGGTAAGAGAGTCTTTGTCCTGAAGTTCAATAATTTGTCTTTATTTCTTTTTACACATTGTACGATAGGCAGGATTTTGTGCCACTGATAAAAATCTATGTAAAAATCAAAAGTTTTGCAATTAGAAGTTGGGGTTGTTGTAATCACTGTATTATTTTCAGATAGAGGTTAATTACACACAGGTCTGCAACTGTCAAAAAAATACAATGAGCGGTCAGCTTATACTAGAAATGTAAAGCTTGATATGTAGCCGTGTGTACACCCACATTTCGCCAGTTATGTTTAAGTCCCACGTAATAGGGGACGAACGACGTCGTCCCAATAACAACTCCCCCGACGTGGAAATTGAACCCAAGACCTCATGCTCAGCAGTAGCGCTTGCGACCACTAGACCAACGAGGCAGTACATACTAATAGTCCTAAGAATAAATGTGATATGTTACTAATTATAAAATTGTCCAGAAACAAGTTGTTCATAAGCACTAAGCGCCTACAAAACATTGTTAGCAATTGTTCTGAAAAGAAAATATGTTAATAATAATGTACAGGCGTTAAAATGGCTTTTAAACGTCTGTACATTAACTTTTTATAGGAGCTTCTTACAGTTGTGTAAAAATATATATGTTAAGGTAGCAAATAGGTAGTAAATATTTACATTAACAACGCGGTTAATACAACGCTAAAACTATGGGAACTTGGAAGTGGTCAGCCAACCTGACGTCAGAATGGCTGACCATTTTATTTCTTTGATATATTTCGTAACGCAGAGGTAGTAAATATTTCACTATAGGTAGTAAATAGTAGCAAATAGGTATTAAAAAGTGCACATGGTCTCAAGGAAATATCTCGTTTGGTCCAGTCATCCTGACGGTCACAAAAAAAACTAGTTTTTGAACAGCCTTTTTATTTGAAAAAAAAAACAAGTAAGTACCTACGTAAGTATATTTATTATCCTTCTGAACAGTGACCCCTTTCATTTCTCGTCGCGGCCGTATACAGGTATCAATAAAGCGACGCGAACTTGGTCAAGGACAAGATACGTGGGACACTCAGAAAGTTTTGCGAAACTAAAAAAAATTGTTCTATACGTACATATATTTTTATTAAATCTTTTCAAAGTACTTTCCACCAGCCTCTATACAAAGATTCATGCGCCTAAACCATTTTTGAAAACACTTTTTCCAGTCCGCCGCAGACACCTCGTTTACAGCCTGCTCGAACGCAGCCAGCGCATCTTCCGGCGACGAAAATTGTATCCCTTTGAGCTGATTTTTTATTTTTGGGAATAAAAAGAAGTCACACGGTGCTAGATCAGGGCTGTAAGGAGGGTGACCCAGGAGTTTGACTGGCGTGCTGTCCAGGAAGTCCCTCGTTTTGAGTGCGGTGTGCGCAGGTGCATTGTCGTGGTGGAGCAGTAGCCCGCGGAGCCCTGTGTTTGGTCGCTTGTTGCTTATAACAGAGAAAACTTCTGGCAAACATTTGGTAGTATACCATTCGGCATTAATGCTTCTTTGATCCCGTAAGGGAATTGATACCAAGTGGCCAGTCAAATTAAAAAAGCTAGCGATCAAAATCTTACCCCCGCTTCTAGATCGCTTCACTTTGGTAGGCGTTGGCTCATTTTGAAACACCCAAACAGTCGACTGGCGCTTGGTTTCTGGGTCGTATTGATAAATCCAGGACTCATCACCTGTAACGATGTCGTAAACACGCCGAGACGAGCCTGCTTCAAATTTGTTAAGCATATCACGGCACCATTCCACCCGGGCCTGCTTCTGAGCATCGGTGAGGTTGTGCGGCACCCAGCGTGATACTATCCTCCTCACGCGAAGATGGCTGTGTAGAATCTCGTGAACGCTTCCCGATCCAATCTTCAATATGTGTTGAATCTCCTGATATGTAATTCGCCTATTGTCTTGGATTAAATTTTTCACTGCTAGCACGTTTTCTTCGGTAACAGCCGTCAAAGGGCGACCGCTTCTTTCGTCATCCCCCAAAGTTGGTCGACCGCGCTTGAATTCGTTATACCAACGATACACGGTTGCCTTGGAAGGGCCTTCATCCATGAATGCCATTTGAAGTCTATCGTACGATTCATCCGGTTTCAGGCGACACTTGAAATCGTATAAAATCATAGCTCTAAAATGTTCCCGGCGCAGATCCATATTTCAGTGAGACACAATACTTTGAATTAACTCGCAAAAAATGTGGAGGGAAATTTTGAAATTGGAACTTACTTATTTTTACTTATAAATAATCATATTTTCGAAAAACATTATAACTGGCCAGTCTCCCATATATAAAAACTTTTTTTCGCAATACTTTCTGAGGGGCCTGGTACTATTCATCGTATTGTGTGGGTTGGGCTTGGGTACAACACACCACTAACCATTTCCCGTAAACCTCATCTGTGTCTTACAGATAAATGTACCTATATAGATGTAGGTATGGCTATGAGACATGAGTGGTAATGGTATTTGCTACACAAATAGGTAGTTATATAAGTGGGTACGTTCGTTCCTAATCAAAATGAATAGCAATGTTGGTGAAATACAAAGGTATGTTATAGAGGTGCCCAAGTCCAATTAAATAAAATGCATGACGTAACAGACAGCAAAGGTAGAACGGAGTAATCTAATTCAGTGAATAATAGAAAAACGTTTTTACAAAATATAATCATTACTCAAAACCGAAAAAAACTCGTCCCTTAAGCCCCGCTCTGTCTGCAGTGATGTCACAATCACAACTCGAACTTCAGCATTTATCTATATACATATCTATTAAAATATCTTGGTAACCCAGTGGCTATTAGGACCTTGCCTCTCGTGCTCGAGGTCGTGGGTTCAAATCCGCGCAAGTACAATGTGTTGTACCAATGTGACTTTTTCTTTCTAAGTTTATCTTGGACATCACAGGCAACGGTGAAAGAAAACATCGTGAGGAAACCTTGACTTATATAGTTAATGTAAGTCTGAAATAGTCAAGTCAGAGGCCTGTGGGGTTCCCAGAGGCGTCTTAATTAACTCTAGACACCACAGGTGGCCATATCCTCACACGATAAAGAATATCAGCATCTATCAATGCGGATTCTGATAATCAGCGGATGCCATCGACCACATAGCCACAGGGGCTGTGTGGTTGATGCTGATGTTCGTAATGAATAGTGCATACATATAAAGCTTGCTATACGTAATAGGTGCCTAGTGTAATAAGCGGCTCCCTAGTCGAGGGCCACGCTCACCCATACCACAGAGTCATGTATACCGTGTAGTGAGTAATAATTACTGAGTTATTCTGTAATAATTACTAGCTGACCCGGCAAACTTTGTTTTGCCATAAAAACACCAAACATTCATCTACCCTACCTACCTAACCCTACCCTACCTAACCTACCCTACCCTACCTAACCTACCCTACCCTACCCTACCTAACCTACCCTACCCTACCTAACCTACCCTACCCTACCTAACCTACCCTACCCTACCTAACCTACCCTACCCTACCTAACCTACCCTACCCTACCTAACCTACCCTACCCTACCTAACCTACCCTACCCTACCTAACCTACCCTACCCTACCTAACCTACCCTACCCTACCTAACCTACCCTACCCTACCTAACCTACCCTACCTAACCTACCCTACCCTACCTAACCTACCCTACCCTACCTAACCTACCCTACCCTACCTAACCTACCCTACCCTACCTACATACCTACCCTATAATTGGTAGAGTACCAATTTTTTTTTTGAGCCTTCTCCTAACAATAACAAAAACAACAAAAAAATATAATTAGTGAGATCGGTCCAGCCGTTTACTATTCTGTATAGGACATACAGACAAACTGACAAACATACATTTATATAATATTAGTCTATGACCGCCATGAGGCAGGAGCCAAAATATTATTACCTCAAAAAAACACTCTCATCCACACTTACATGTTATGGTTACCATACGGTAAAAAAAACCTCGTTTCATTGGAGGATTTGCCATGACACAATTTAAAAGACTCCTGATTGGTGGTTAGTGTCAAGTAGGTATACAGGGTCGGGGTCGGGCACATGCACGCAAAGAATCCGATGAATGAATAAACATACTCTATACCATAACCATACCGCATTCATTTGTTTTGACTTGACGGCATCACGGGCACGGGCGGTCGCGTATCTCGATCTCAAATTATTCTCAATTTCACAACATTATACTTGGTTGGCTTCGTCGAGCCGTTCAGTTGTATTGTGGGATACTCGTCCGCGGTAGTAACTGCTCCAGGAAATACTTCAAACAAGTGATCCAAGAATATTATACAAAATCAAGATGTCGTTTACGATGAACCACGGCGGATATGTCCAAGTTTTCACCGATGGAGCCTGTTCATCAAATGGCAAAAGTGGAGCTCAGGCTGGTTTCGGCGTATTTTGGGGAGAAGATCATCCCTTGAACGTGAGTGCGCCGGTGACCGGGGGCCGAGCCACGAACAACAGTGGCGAGATCCAGGCTGCAACTCGCGCTATGCAGATAGCAAACGAGAATGGCATCCGAAAACTGGAGATCAACACAGACTCGCGGTTCCTCATCGACGCTGTTACCAAATGGATGCCAGGTAACTAATAATCATGTTAGGTATTTTTTTATTCTAAGCCGTGTCTAAAACTGACAAAAATATTACCTGCCTAACTACCCTACAAAGAGATTTGTAAAAAAAAAAAAATTCTTTTACTTCCTAACAATCTCCTGACTGAGCAAGGACAAACATCCACATTACCATCATTTTATCAAGTATATGTTATAGTGACCAATGTATTTCAGGCTGGAAACAAAATGGCTGGACATTACAATCAGGACAGCCAGTGAAGAATGAAAGAGACTTCAAACAGCTTGACTATGCCATGCGCCATGTCCATGTGAGATGGCAGTTTGTGCCGGCACATCATGGAATATACGGTAACGAAATGGCTGACCAATTGGCCAGGGGAGGAGCTATGAAGTATTGTGGTTAAAAACATGTCCAAAGCTACTATTCCACCGCTCATTATTGAGTTAAATTTTAATTTAACTCAATGCCTCTCAATTGATTATCATCATGTATGATATGGCCCAAGATACCAGAGTCCCAGACATCTTAAGTTTTTTCTTGTTAAATAATTAACATCTGGGAATTTTGGGATCTTGCTTTAAAATGTGAGGTGTAGAATGTGGACTAAACTTTTTTCTGTTGCTTTTTTTTGTTACTTATGTAAGTACAAGTATTTCTTTTGATCTTCATTATTAGGATAAGGATGAAAGTATTCATCATTTTGTGTCTCATACCAAGTTGGTCTGAGTTTATGTCTACCAATTAATACTTACCTATGTTTAGGTATATATTAGTATATATTTTGTGCTATTTTACATTCCTATTGATTAATCAATAGTAGAAGTTACTAAATAGAAATAAGATTTATTCATTTATCGAATAAGAAGCTGGTTTTGTGTAAACCAGTAGGTACTAGGTAAGTTTAAAATGTTTAAGAACTGTTGTTTTGAACAAAAGTACTAGAAGTTGTTTTGGTTTTTTTTTACTTGATTTTTAAGGTGTTCATTCTAACATAATGTGACTGTTGATGTTTGTTAAAATGTAAACTGACTGTGACATTAAACTTAATTTCATATGAATTTCGTTTTATATTAGACCTTTTCAAAACCAGTAATCAGGGCACGCAATATTTTTAAGTGCCATCCCACTTGAGATTATCCCAACTGCCAGTAGAATTGTCAAGCACACCCCTACACGCCACCCTACCTCTACACACTTGAAAGTTTCAAGAGGTAGGTACCTACTAAGACTAAGAGGCAATAAATTAACAACGATATATCATTATTTGCGTAATAATCTCATCAATGGATGAAGTATTTACTGGTTTTTATAATCAATTTCTCATTCTGATCAGATTCTATCTAATTCCACTTTCACTCTAATCTCAAATAGTTGGTAAACTGAATTATCATGTATACATTCTTCAATCTGTTTCCATAAGCGTGGCGTGAAATCTTCAATATTCCTTCTTTTATAGATTAGTAAGAAGGTACGGTAGCATACTCATACGTACCTATCAAAACCATGCTCAGTTTGCGTCAATGACAGATTTGAGGAGGTATTCGACTATAACACTGGATGGTTTGTTTATAGATGAATGGATGGATGCTCTTTGGGGTCAGCTCACACCGAGGCGCTACGCACTTATTTTATAGTAGCGGTATAAGTCGATTCAAACTTAAAGGCGTCTATGAAGTTCGCGATTCACTGCGCAGCCAGTAACCCTGAGCGCACTAGCGGTTGGCCGCTTACGAGGTTCATTTGAGCAGCCAGCCGCCTGACGCGGTTGGAATAGCGGCTGATCGCCAAAGGTTCACTGGAAACTTAACCGCCAGTGCGTATATGATCGCGGCCAGTCGCGGTTGAAATTTTGTGGCGGTTAAGTGCGTACGATACAAAGCGGTTTCATATTAAAATAGAAAAACGCTTGGCCGCGCTGCGGTTAACCACTAGTACGTTAAGGGGCTCACAAGAATTTGCTACTGCGCAGTGAATCGTCTAGTGTTCTAAGCCGCCATTAAGTTTGAATCAACCTGTATAAATTTATTTACTACACAGAAAAGTACACAATTTAGCGTTAGAATACGAGTAGGTACGCTAAAATCACGGGAATCGAAATATCGCTTCGCTTATAAAGAACAAAAACCCGCAGATCGTTGAGAGCCGAGACATTACCGATATCCCATACGGTATTATATTTCTGATGAGTTAGCATTGTGTGCGAGAGCTGTATACGCATTCGTAATGTGACGTCGTGTTTGATTACAGTTATCATTCTTTCCATGTATAATAATTATGTAACTTACAAACAAAGCAAGCCAGGCGTTACCGCCGTATCCCAGTAGTTCCATTCTCTAGTTCCATTATGGGACTACTGGGATTTTTTTCTCCCAGTAGTTCCATGGAACTAGAATACTTTTTCACCTTATCCCATTAGTTCCATTAAGTACAGTTGAATGGTAATTAAATATAGTAAGAACAATAATCTTACCTATTAACCTACGTGCAATAAGTGAACTGGCCTATATTACGTGCATTTGGCAGATTGCCGATTTATTATAAGGAAAATAGACATTTATTGTCGATAATTTATTTGACGTCCATGCTATACCTATTATTTTCCTTAGTTACTTTTGCTTGCTAGTCGTAAATAATGGAAAACAGCGAGATATTTTTTATAAAACGCGGACGAGGTAGAGTGCTTCTTTACCGTGGAAGAGAATATTACAAGCACACCACCTACAAAAGTGGCAATAGTATATGGAGATGTAGTTTATATAAAACACAACATTGCACTGGCACAGTAACGCTAAATAAAGTAAGTTATAAATATATATATTAATATTAATCAATTATATCAATTTTATTTTTCCTTGCTGTATCTTTGAAAAGAAGTTCTAAAGTCGTTAAAAATACTGTTAAACCGATAGGTAGGTACTAAAATACCCCCAATACGTACCTTTTCTAATGTGGGGTATACGCTCATTCCTAAAATACCACCGAGTTTTTTGGTTAAGAAGAATACAATTTGTTTGAATTTTAATTAGGGAACAGTATAATATGCGGCTTGTTTATTTTACTCAAAAATGTTTCATAAATAAATGATACTATTCAAGTATCAAGATCAGCCGGGTCGTACTAACTGGGTTGCTATCTCAGCGATTGTGGCGCCCTCATTTAATTTCTACACTTTTATGTCGCACTGTACTGGGAAACGGCGGCTATTTCGCGATTTAACTGTACCGGAACTTATGAGACAAATTTTGTCTTTCATAAACAGAATGCCAGTTCCATGGAACTACTGGGAGAAAAAAATCCCAGTAGTCCCATAATGGAACTAGAGAATGGAACTACTGGGATACGGCGGGCGTTACTTCAGCAAATGTTCCTCTATCTACTCTCTTATCGTACCTAAACTTCGTGTCATGCTCTGCCGCAGAGCCACCATGTTAGAAACCGATCTATTATATCTTAAAATGATGTACGCCAAACGTACATAATGTACGTAAACCGTTGTAGTTGTACGTGCATTAGGTAATGATAAAATAGACATTGATTGTGGCTCTGCTGCAGAGCATACTCTCTAGCAGAGCCACACATAACATGTACTCAGGCAAGATAAACGATACTGTTTTTTGATGAAAACTGTTGTACGAATAGTGTTTATTGCGTACGTGTTGCAAAATATCATTTTTAGACAGTAGTTTTATTTATTTTAACTTTACTAAAATGTTCATAGAAAGCGCTAGGTTATTTTGTGTACCTATTGTCAACGAGTCCTCTAGACGACACCACCTGGGGTGTCTTTTCACCTTAATGAAGTTCTAAACTAATCATATACATTTACCGTAGTCAGCGGTGGTGTAGTAACCAAAAAAAAAATTGTGGACGATACCCCAGCGGTGTCGTTGCCAATACATAGGTTATTTTAGGTCAGCCAAATATTTCCTAGATAATCTGCCTTTCTATTCAATTAAAAACATAATAAAATAAGATAGACATTGTTATACGGGGGCCGTATGACAATGTTGTGCGAGATATTCACCTAAATCCATTCTATGTTATTGGACCGAATCACAACGATTTTCTTATGAAAACTTTTCACTAACGCACCATACAGCAATAAGCCTTGATGCTACAGGTTCTACATTTAAGAAAATCAAGCCACTCATACATTCTTTTTATTATAATCTATAGGCTCGCGTTTGACCACTATCTCACCTGATGATTAGCGACGATGTGGTCTACGGTGAAGCATGCTTGCCTAGAAGAAACCTATTCACTCTTGACTTAAAGACCCCAAGGTTGTAGCTATCAGGAAACAAGGACTCCGGAACTAGCATTTAACCTATGGAGATGGCAATTTTTTTGTGTTTGTATCTAGACAAGTCAGGTTGAACTACAAAACATTATTATTTATAAATGTCTTTGTGAATAGATTTAAATTCTTTTCTTTAAAAGTTTTAGGCTAATAAAAAGTAAGTTTGTTCGTTTCGTTAGTGAGTTTTTCAATATTTGTTTAACCCCCGAACGGAAAAAGAGGGGTGTTATCAATTTGACGTGTATTGCTGTCTATCTGTGTGTCTGTCTGTGGCATCATAGCTCCTAAACAGATGTATCGATTTTGTTTTAATTTTTGTTTGATACCTCTATCGAAAGGAGGAAAATACAAAAATATTCGTATATCCTTTTTAACCAAAAAATTTGATCCGCAGAAATGTGTTCGACTTGCATATAATAAACTGGTACATTTCAAAAATCAGTGATTGCCTCTAGTCGTGATCATTGAGATTGTATTGTATTATATGGCTATGAAACCGTATGTTTTCCTATCTAAGATAACAAACTAGTTTAGCTAGGAAACACCGAACTCAAATAGTAAAAAAAACGAAAAACTGACATGTTAAAGTGTTATAAGTCTCAAGTAAAAGTCTATCCGGTTGATTGTATTGTATAATATTTACCCTTTCCTATTATTTAACAAGTATACATTAGGTCCGTATTAAAGAAAGGGGCTCAAGTATGAATCCCGAATGCTAGACCCTAAATAAAACAAAATGACAGTGACAGTTTCATACTATTCTAAGCTGAAATCTGTAGGTACTAGTTTATGATTAACATTGCTGCAAGACGTATGACACCATTTTACTAGGTACTATCCCCAGTTCGTCTACCATGCTTGTGGTTTTTGGATATTACATTTATATGTAACGTCATTCTCATAAGAAAGGCACGGGTCCAAAAATATATATTAAGTAATTATGAAATATTATTGACTAAAAATAAATACAATCGTTCTTTTTCTAAATTTTGTATATTATGTTCGTATCTTAAATTCTTTTGTCATACCTACCTACCCAAGTAGTTTCGCAGACCACAAATCATATTGCGTATTTTTTTAAGTAACTATGTAGTACTACTCGTAGTAGTAGTAAGTAAGTTTATTATTATTTAGTATACCAAAAATAAAACGTATTAA
Organism: Orthosia gothica; assembly: GCA_949775005.1. Taxonomy (NCBI): domain Eukaryota; kingdom Metazoa; phylum Arthropoda; class Insecta; order Lepidoptera; family Noctuidae; genus Orthosia; species Orthosia gothica. Next base: position 20,629,717 of record OX459048.1, on the reverse strand, counting down.
CATTTTGCTCATTCATTCATGCATTAAAATGTAATTCTACTCATTCTTAGTATCACATCACTAGCACTTTGTGATTGTTGTCATAGGATAATTGCATAAATACACACAAATTTGTAAATTAATGTGTGTTTTTTGATTGTGTGATTATTATTTTTTCGTGTGCGTTTGTAGCAATAGGATACATATATCTGTGAGTGATTGTCATTTTTTTGTAGTGTGCTGTATGTGTTTTCCTCGCCTCCCGCAGAAAGTGGCAGAAAAGTTGTTCGGTGATTCGCGGCTTGCCGTCTCCATAGGTTAAATGCTCTAAGCTCCGGAAGGAAGTTCCTGTCCTTAGCTGTGCGCTCAATGAAAGTATTAGCAAAACGCTTTGTGCGTATGGGAGGGATATCCACCATGTACCGATGGCGCATGGCCATACGTCTTGTACTCCGATGATGGAAAGGGCTAGGTGGAATCAAGTTGTGCAGTATAAAACCGACAGGCTGGCAACTCGGCGTCGATGTTCAAGGCTCAGGAGCTTTGAGACGCGACCAGTGCATCGTTGCCAATAAGACTTTTGGCCCGTCTGTCAATCGACACAAGTGCATCAAGCTGGTATTTGGCAGATCCATCCCAGAGGTGAGAGCAGTACTCCATGAATGACCGAAGTTGCGCTTTATACAAGCTGAGCAGCTGTTCAGGAGTGAAGTACCGTCTCACCTTTGCAAATACCCCAACTATTTTGCAGCTAACTGAGCTCTCGCCTCTATGAATGCACTGATGTTGAGGGTCGATGTCAACGTAACACCAATAAGTTTTAGATGGTCCGTTAACGGCACAGTTATAATAATATAGCCCTTTATTTCCTTAACAAATATTTACATACATTTCATAATTATTGATTTGAATTGAATTTAAATATTTTCATTTTCATTAAACATTTTGGATTAATAAAATAACTTTTGACACAATTCACCATCATTAACGAAATTATAAAATTAGCATTAATTGATTAAATATCATAAAATAAAAAATGACATCGTGTTCAAATATAATCCTAGTCAAATTATCGTTAAAAAATCATTAGAATAAAAAATAAATAATACAATCATAGTCAAAAGTTCATTAAAATCAAATGTATATGTCAAATAAATAATAATAATTTCTCAATTAGTCATTTTTGTTAAGGACCTCTCGACGAGTATAGGCCTCCTCCATTTTTTTCCACTTTTCTTTATCTTGGGCTGTGGCAAACCAGTTTGCCAGTTTGCCGGTTTGCCACAACGGCACAGTTACACCACGGAAAATGGAGCCTGGTGAAATTGGAATTGAAATTTGCAAAATTGGCTGCTTTCAATTCTCCTGTTAAAAACTGTGTATGTTTCATTACAAAATCGTAAACTCTCATTAGTCCACTTCTACTATGCAATATTAAGGTTTTAATATTTTTAAAGTAGCTTTCTACATTACTGCTAGTAGCTACATCTCATGAGTCAGAGGATTTTGAAATGTATGGAAACATAACATTCGACCAGAGAGGTAATCTTAGCACAAGTTTGCGAAAACATGTTACAAAATTTGGCAAATAATATATGTTTTCGTAGTCAGTTTTTGTTTTTTTTTTGCTGGCTTGTGCGGTACCAGTCCACGTTCCTTCAACCTTCTTCTAATTGTAGAGTCACTTACAGTCACCCTTTGTACAACATGAAGCTGCTGCTGCAGTTGAAAAGCATTAAGGCATTGATTTCGTAAAGAAGTTGTTACAATAAATCGATCATCTCGCTTAGAAGTGACCCGATTCCTGCCAGATCCTGAACGGCGCGTGAACAAACCAGACTCCCGATAGCGTTTGTAGACTCTATGAACAGACGACAGGCTTAGATGCAATCTTTCAGCCACAACACGCTGACTAAGTCCAGAATCCAGCAATGCCACGATTTGGGCGGATTCTGCGGGAGAAGTATCCATATGTTTTAGAAAAACTTTTTCAGACGTCCCAAACTCAAGTACACACACAGTATACAGAACGCAGAACAAAAAGTTTTAAGGTAGGCGCTAATTTTTAGTTTTCAAAGGTGAATTAATGTACTCCATCTCTAAACACACGTTTGTCTCAAAACAGTGAATCTTTTCATTTATAGGATAAACAAATGAAATTCTAATTTAGAATTTTATTTTTTTTCTTATCACTGTAATGGCCAAACTGCCAGCTGTACAATCATGTGATTTTTTTCATGGAATGAAAACTCTTTTGTCTTAAATTAGGACAGAAACCATAAAAACATAAGTGTTTCGATTTTTCTGATGAGAAGTGTATTTTGCTGACCTAAAATAAGCTATATATTGTCAACGACACCGCTGGGGTATCGTCCAAAATATATTTTTTTGGTTACTACACCACCGTCGACTACGGTAAATGTATATGATTAGTTTAGAACTTCATTAAGGTGAAAAGGTCGTAAAGGTAAAGGTAAAGGTTGTAGGTCTAGAGGTCTCGTTGACAATAGGTACACAAAATAACCTAGCGCTTCTATGAACATTTTAGTAAAGTTAAAATAAATAAAACTACTGTCTAAAAATGATATTTTGCAACACGTACGCAATAAACATTATTCGTACAACAGTTCTCACGAAATAACAGTATCGTTTAACTTGCCTGAGTACATGTTATGTGTGGCTCTGCTAGAGAGTATGCTCTGCAGCAGAGCCACAATCAATGTCTATTTTATCATTACCTAATGCACGTACAGCTATAACGGTTTACGTACATTATGTACGTTTAGCGTACATCATTTTAAGATATAATAGATTGGTTTCTAACATGGTGGCTCTGCGGCAGAGCATGACACTAAACTTCCAGATATGAGATCCAAAAGCAATAACGTAATGACCATCTTTACAAATGCTACATTGTCTGTGGCTCCATAAGTAAAATGGTATTTGGTGCCATATTTACGATGTTTCAAATTGCGTTTTTGTCGAGATTAGCAAAATTATAGGTGTACCAGAATCTCATGGCATTTTTAATTTTTTTTAAATTGTGATTTTCATATGGCAATGTCAATTGTCACCTGTCGAATCAAAGTACTTGATGTGTCAACCGCTGCTGAATTTTTTTGATATTATCTTGAAAGTTTGTTATTTTTGTGAAAATGTCGAAAAACCCACTTCGATCTCATGCGAGACATATTGTTTTCAATGTGTATCATAAAATAAGGGAAGAAGAAGGCGTAAATCAAACTCAATCTTTGATTTTAAAGTGCGTCGTAGAGTGGACCGGTAAGTTGGACTGACTTGTTTTGATACATTTAGTTAGTTTAATTTATATTTTTCTTACTTAATTTTATTTTCTTTCCATTACTATTATATGGTAAATCGTAGGTCAGGGCACATCGAATGATGGCCGGAAGGAAATGGCAACAGTAATGTAACTGTTACTAATTCTTCGACAAGATATTGATTTTAACGGAGATTGAGAATCTTTGACGTAAGAAAAATATTAAGTAATAATCTGCGCCCTGCTGTGGGACGTGTATATAGACGGGAGTTTTTGGCGGGATTTTGTCGAGTGAAGTTTAGTGGCTGTTAATATTATTTGCAAATTGATTCCTAGTGGATATTGTGATATATGTATTAATGGTGTAGTTTTGTATCTCAACTGTCTCCGCAACTGGACAATTTGTAAAATCATTGACAAAAGCGATCTCGGCATAGTGGAGCGGTGTATTTTATTGTAGTATTGACTGCCTCTGCATAGCTTACTGGGTAGACTGACTCGATACAATTTGCTGCCAAATACTCCAAAAAACATTAGAATCTGTTACATCCGCATTCTAATGCATACTAAAGAATAAATATAAGATCCAAAACTCTTTCCAAAGACGTGGCTAAAAGGTCCTAGCAACCAGGCCATAAAACTTACATAAAAAAAAAATATAGACTGATGATGATGAATGACTTTAAGTAACATGATACATTTTATTATTTTTTACAGACTTTATACATAAAGAGATTGGTTTTGAATATGTTAAATGCCAATGAAAAAGAACCATTTTGATGGAGAGAGATGACATAAAACTACAAAGATACAAGTTTTTGAAATGCCAGTGGAGTTCATGGAATCGTATTCTAGTTTTCTAGTTCTGAATGAGGTTTTAAGTTATTAGTATGATTTAAATGCTATATAATAAATTAGTACATAAATTAATATTCAATTGATTTATTTTTACGATGAACACGATGTATAACAACATTATTCATACACATACCTATAATACTCACAGTGGATCTTTGTGTCTCTGAATTGGTTGCAAGACCCCGCGCAGTAGCTATTTTTGTGTCAATGTTGAAGGTGAAGATAGCATTGTATAACTGTCTCTTTCACTCGCTTATGTATGTCACATAAGCTTACGGAGTTTCTTGTGCATTCTTCTCCATAACAAGCTACTTGCCGAATGCACGGTAGAATCAACTTTTATTCCATGTAAATTTAAATTGTGACATTCAAAAGTGCCGCTTGGTGGCCCAGTTGAAATAAATATCTTTTGTCTTTTTTGTCATCGTCCTATCTCGCTTACTCTATGCAGTATACTGGATGACAAACTGTTTCTTACGCAATGGTTGGCAGGACCAAGTTCAAAGACACAAAGATCCGTTGTGACTACTATAATATAGGTACCTCATGTTCATTAATACTAAAGACATAAATAAAAATTAAACAGTATCAAGATCGTTTGATCCAATTTCCCCAGTATTGCATACAACAAATTTTTATTTCCCTTTTTGCCATGAGATTCTGGTAGACATAGGTCTACCAGAATCTCATGGCAAAAAGGGAAATAAAAATTTGTGTACGAAACTGCACATATTTAAGTATTAAAAACTTTGATAATTGAATGATGAAAAAATTTTCAAACGTCTTCAAAAAGGAGGTTCTCAATTAGACTGTAAGTTTTTTTTGTATGTTTGTTACGCGATTACTCCGGCAACGAAGGACCAATTTTGAAAATCCTTTTTATGTTTGAAAGTGTCTACTCTGGGGATCGTCCCATTGTCACTAAGTCAGGATCTGATGAGATCCCATGGAAATCAAGGTAACTTCTCAAATTTTATAGGCAAACATAGTGATTTTGGTATTTTCATTAACATGGCAAGCATTTATCTATTTATTTATTAAAACTTCATGCAACATACAGGTACATAGGCGGACTTAATGCATTTGCATTCGGAAAGCTATCATTTGGTGAAGTGGAACTGATGAAGAAGACCACAGATAGCTATTGGAAGTACTGACTCAATGATAAGTTTGTTTTAGGAATAAGATATCTCGAATAGTTAAATGACTGTGGCAAATATAAATAAATGGTGTTAATGGAAATGGTACCATGTAATCTAACTGATCTGGTGATGAAGCCGGAAGGTAGGCACCGGACATCAGTAATAAAAAATGTATCCTAGTTTTGTTGGAATTGTTATGAGAAGCCCTCTGGCTATAAATGTTTTTCATGGTAAATAAGAAAAGTACCAATACTAGAACAAAAAAAAATAAACCGACTTCCAAAACAAAATCGTATATATAACGAAAAAAATACGTACCAAAGACATCAGACGCTGCCGAAAAGAAAGTGTTCTGGTTTGGAAGTTGGTTTAATTTTTTTGTTTAAAATATTTTTACTGCCAGAGAAAAAGTAGGCGTTTATAGGAACCAAAACAACGAGTATTGCACAAAACGAAATGGAATTTGGGAGCTTTTATAGTTTTACGAAGGTCTGTTTTCCATTCAAACAAAAAGCTGTGGGTCGTGTACGGTAAGTACAACAACAGCGTGTTTACTCATTCCTAAAAAGAAATCTTTGGTCCTTGGGCGTGTAAGTAACCAATACAGTCGAAGATATTTTAACACTATCTTGAGAAATGTTCTCTAGTCTGATAAATGAAAAAATTTAGTTTATATTTGTGTTTCCATTTTGTTTAGTGCGTGTTTACATCATAGTAGAAAATTTACATAAAAATAAAATAAAAGAATGAAATCGGTTTCATCATTTATTTATTGAATGAAACAGTTTCGTAGGTACCATATGTACTAAAAGCTCTTAATAGTAACGTAACAATACTATTTACAAACAGAGACATCACTTGACAATCGTCTACTTCCGTTCTTAGAGAGGTTTATGTTATAGAAATATGATCTTTTAAATTGCATGTTGTACCTACTTGCTATAAGTCACATAAACCTGGTGAACACGGGTAGAGTACTAACAAATAGTTTGTACTCTACCGTGATACTATACTGTTAACTCTACCTATGTAGTACACCAGGCTTTAATCCAAGTTGCGAAGCGAATACATGAATATTGCGAATCCCTGATTTCTTTATGTGGCCTGAAGATAAAGGCACCTTTTAATATTGATGAATGATATCGTCACGAACTTGGATTGCCTCCTTTTAGTCAAAAACATAAATTATATACAAACACGATTAAATAAACGTAGCTTTCGCCTCATACCGACTTATTTCAACTAGTATCGGTACTGAATAAGAAATAAAATGCACATTATAAGTGAACTTAAGATTAACAGTCTTAAAATTATTGTAGGTAAACAATACGTTGGATTCATAAGCTGATAAATTAAAAGGTACTGATGAGAACTGTAGATGTAGAAATATATAAAATGATAGGAATAGTGCTATTTTCTTAAGACCTGATAAAAAGGTGCGAACAGATAGAACATGCCACTCTATAGAATTCTATCCATGTACTTCTATAACAAGTACTCAAATTGCTTGCACATACATGACCACTGTACGTGTACAGTGGCTTATCAGTTTAATTTGATCCCTTCGATTCTTGCAAGCTTTATTATTAAGCCATTTATGTTCTCATAGTCTAAGATCCCGTTATAAAACGACCTTCACCGAGATGCTTATTTAATGAAACGTATTTTATATTTAATTTATTATGTCAATAAATATAATCCATATGGGTTGCCTAGCAAATTTCAGTCCAGAGTATGTTTAATTAATAATTAAAAAATATTTTTTTTTTAAACATTTCACCGGTATGATTATTAGATAAATTCTATACCAATCGAAAGTATGAAGCCCATAGAATATGCAAACGTTAGGTTGCCTATTCTTTTCCGGTCACAACTATCGGGTTGCCAGGTATAATCAGGTAAATCTGTACTAGCATTTTGCAACGGTCTGTTTATTGAATGAAATTTAAATGAAATTAAAGATTATTTTATTCTGAACACGGTGGTATAGGGTTGCCTGCGAATAATCAGTCCAGAATTGCGGTTGTCGAATTTAAAAAAAAAAAAAATTGCTCCGAGTGAATGTGTGCGACTACGACGACGAAGAGGACACAGCATAGCAGCTGTTTAAAGTCCGCTCACTTAAAGAAAGAGAGTGCGCATGCTTTTTGGGCTTGGAAAAGAAAAGGATAGCGATAGACTCGTATATACTATGCATCATTTTGGAGTAGTTTATAATTTAAATAGAGAAATAGTTTTTTTTTTTTTTTATAAAAATAAATAAATATAAATCGATAAATGTAAACAGAGAAATTGAAATCAATTGAAACTATTGGAAAAAATTCAAAACCCATAAAAGTGAATTTTTTTAATCAACCCAGTCTTGCAAATTTTATTTTTATTGTAAGACAAAATAAAAAAACAACAATAAAAAAATTACTTCTATTTATTGTAAAAAAATAAAAATACAAAAAAAAAAAAAAAAACAGAATCCGAGTCATCGGACATAAAACTACGATCTTCAACTTCTGAATCTTCTTCGTCATCACTCTCTGTTTCACTTTTTTCATCTAGCATGTCATCATGTCTTCTATCTTTAAAGGTGTATGATCCCCAATGAATCCTACTGGTTTTAAATATTCATCTAAGAACCATCCGCAGTTCTCAGGCTCAAGTTTCACGCATATTGGATCCGTTGCATTAAGCCACATGGAATTTACGAAAATAGTTCGTAAAATTTTCTGAGTTAATGATATCCAGCATGGTGGTATGGAGTTGGAGTCGAAGCCTCTTGATAAGAATAGTTGATTGAAAACATCCTCATTCATTGTTACAAAAAAAAAGGAAATCAGATCATTTTCTTGTTTAATTTATAAATTACCGTTTTAAAGTAAATTACAAAAAAATTATGTGTGTCGAAAATTAACATAACCATAGGTGAATTTTGCTAACAATTATTTAAACATGAAAAAAATATAGAAGATGTATTAGCTAAGATAATTTTAAAGATTCAATTATTATGTACTTACTGTATATTCAGCACTTAAATTAAGAAATTCTTCGTTATATTTTTTATTCAAAACGGTCACTTTTTTGTAGCACGTGGTATGATAACCTACAAATTGAAGAGACGCACTGGGTAGCTCAACAAAATTGTATTTAAAGTGTTTTTTTTACGAAAAGCTAACTTTAATACACAGTTTTTAAAAGTTTCATCATTAAAATCAATTATTTCATCATCCGATCCACACAAAAAACACTTTTTTGCCATTTTTTCCAACAATAAATAGTAGCACGTTTTTCCAATTGTATTTATAGCGACACTCTACTCCAAAATGGTGAAGTATATACGAGTCTATCGCTATCCTTTTCTTTTCCAAGCCCAAATAGCATGCGCACTCTCTTTCTTTAAATGGGCGGACTTTAAACAGCTGCTATGCTGTGTCCTCTTCTATCGCATAGGATGGTCGGTTGGGACCTCTCAGTCGCACACATTCACTCGGAGCAATATTTTACTTTTTAAAATTCGACAACCGCAATTCTGGACTGATTTTTCGCAGGCAACCCTATACCACCGTGTTCAGAATAAAATAATCTTTAATTTCATTTAAATTTCATTCAATAAACAGACCGTTGCAAAATGCTAGTACAGATTTACCTGTTTATACCTGGCAACCCGATAGTTGTGACCGGAAAAGAATAGGCAACCTAACGTTTGCATATTCTATGGGCTTCATACTTTCGATTGGTATAGAATTTATCTAATAATCATACCGGTGAAATGTTTAAAAAAATATTTTCTTTTAATTATTAATTAAACATACTCTGGACTGAAATTTGCTAGGCAACCCATATGGATTATATTTATTGACATATTAAATTAAATATAAAATACGTTTCATTAAATAAGCATCTCGGTGAAGGTCGTTTCATAACGGATCTTATACTATCAGGAGTGTCTAGCTATATCTATTCGCGCCTTTATGATTATTTTTGAAATACATCTTTACGTTTGCATAAATCCTGTATTATCTTCACAGAAGGCATTGGTTTCGTATGCCATATTATGACAAGCCCCTACGAATACAGGCCGATGCCATTTTGAACTGTTTTTTTATATTTCAATAGTTAATAAGGATAGAACAAAAATGGTTCCGATTCAAAGCAACTTATTATTCGAAGTTAAATGAATTAACCATATTAAATCGATCAATCAATTTACAATATTTACACAAACTAGGTGAAGGATAGAAATACAATTATTAAAATCCCTTTTCGAGCTTAATTAATAGGCTCAACTAGACAATAAAAGCTAAAATTATGTTTAAAACATGTTTATTACAGTAAGCTTCACTCATTACTGGGTGCGCTAAGAAAATAGTTTCAAAGAAAACATTAAATAAAAAATACCCATCCTTCTTTACAATTTTTTTATAATTATTATTGCTTTTATCGGCTTTATAGTTTGCAAATCGTTTTTCTAACTACTATACAATACATATTTAATTAAAATGGCGCTCAAGGAGACTTGCTCAATAAAAATAAATACGTATGCAAAAACAAAACGGATACGGCATTTTCTTAAAATCACATTATACTTAATTATTTACATTTTTATTTTCAATTTTATCCTTTATTGAAATGAAAAATCTAGCCGAAGACTAATTTAAAACTGCACCTGAGCGCACACATTTTTATTTGCTTTACAGGAACTACTGTTAACATTTAACCACTTTCCACATATGTAGTTGTGTGACACTACCCTTCATTCAGTACCCATAAGCTACGTTATCGCAAAGACTGACTATTAACCACTTCAATATTTAGTTTCATAAATATACGGCATTTCACACCATACAAGCACAAAAAACCTCGCACGGACCTGTATGCGCTAAGCTTATACCACTGAAAACATCTGTAAAGTATGTACACTATGCTAATATGTAGAAGACAACATCTAAAATGTATCTCATTATCAACAACTACTAAAATTAGCCACCAAACATCGAATCACTGTATTAATTATTACTAAAGGCAGTTGATTATTTCATTTAAAAGTTTGTTTAGAGAACATTAGAATCTTTATTGGCGCCCAATGTTTTTTGTAGCTCCTTACGAACGGAGCGATAAATGGGAATCGCCAAACTTTAGTGACTGATTGAAGATGACAACAAAATTATAGCTAGCAGACAAAATAACAACATTACTGACATGGATCAGTTTGCAAATTCGAGGCAATGATGGCGTTGATTGCTGTTAAAAATTCCCTATCGACACAACACTCAATATATTCGTTATATACGACTCATTGATCTGAAATATAGAACTGTCTTTCCTAATTGTATGTAACATCAAAATGTGACCGCTCACGAGCACTGAGTATATTTAAGCTATAAACCATTCATTATAACATTAGAGAGAATAAGAGTTCATGTAGCAAGGGATCTGTGATCCGTGTTGCTTCTAGTAGGTATGCAACACGGTATAAAGTTCAATGAAGTTGACCCGAAACTAGAACTGATGAAAACATCGAATGCCTCGTATCCAGATGGGCACTTCTTATGTTAAATGGAACATGATTGTACGAACGCACGTCTATTTCTAGTGCTATAGCGGCACTACTTACTCTTTCTTGATAACCAGGCAGAGTAGCAGTGTGAGCGGTGGGCGCCGCACGGCTTAGTGGCTTCCTCTCAAGTGTAGTACTGGATGGAGTGTGTCCTCCTGGCGGGCGTTACCACCGACGAGTTGTTGGGCGGACCCACAATAAGGTACCCGCCTGTTGATGAGACCACCTTCTTGTTCGCGTTCTCTTCGTTGCTCATTATCTGTTGGGGGAAACATGAATGATAAACTAAGTTGTAAGCAGTATACTGTCGTATGGTCACAGCTCGACGATAGGGCATTTGTGGCACGCCATAAGCAAGTACTACAAGTAATAATGCCCATTTTGACTAGCAATTATGAAACATCTGAAGGAAGGCCTAAATATTATTGGACTTTGGATTTTCAACGCCTAGTCGAGCGTTGAAAAGTCCAAAAATCGCCTTTCATTAAAACAGGGCATAAAATGCCGTTAATGTCGATGTCCCGTACATCGAGTTATAGAAAAAGCTCATCTATGTGGGTGGACCACCACTGAAAATACAACTAACAACAGCAAACTACACGAGCTTTATCAGTGCATGGCCGCGTACTGTAATTTGTTATTAACATGTCCAGTTATTGAATTGCAAAGTTCTGCCATACCTCGCACATAAATATCTTGTTATTTTCAACGCGATATAATCACAAATTTCCTTTTTTATTATTAATTATACCGCGTTTTAACATTTTAGTAATAACATAAAAAATAAAAACTAAAAAAGAAATACAAAATTCTAACCCTCTAACAAATAAACGCAGAATAAAGTTATACCAGGTATAAACCTATGAAAATGTATGGGTATACCTTTGTTATACCTGGTATAACTTTATTCTGTGTTTATTTGTTAGAGGGTAAAGGTACTACATACTTTTTTCGGTTATTGGTTCTTAAATATAGTAATACTAGCTGACCCCCGCGGCTTCGCTCCCGTCAACTGGCTACCTACCTACCTAACATAACTACCCTAACCAAAATACTGAAAAAAAAACATAAACCATCTACAAAATAGTCCGAACAAAGCCTAAATATTTGGTTTGGACAGGTGAGTGAGCCCGTTCTTGAGTTATAAAATTACAACGAAAAGTAGCATTGATTTTATATATATAGATTAAACATTAGTAAAAACCTAATCAAAAAATCTTTTCACAATGAATAGACTATTCAATTTAATGTTTTTATTTGTAAGGTTTCTAGTTCTATCGATAACAGATTTGGTCATAGGTTATGGTGCATCACTAGTTTTGTTTACGAAATTATAGAGGAGAAGAGATAGCGAAAAAAATATTTTAAAAAGAACAAGACCCAAACATGCGGCGGGCGTTTACAGGTACAAACTTGACCAGTATAATATGAATTCCGATAAATAATATCATACAATAAATCTAATTATGTTTATGTAACTATTAACTTATCAATGAAATGTTATGCCATTTTGCCGGAAATTCGAAGTCTGGCTGTTGGTATCATACTAACATATTGTACATTATATTGGCCATTATAATATTTATTTCATAAAAAATTATTGACTGACGCGGAAGTGTTTACGGATCACAGAAGTGGTCGCTACTAATTCGAAATTGTCGAGTGGCGACCTGTATATGATCTTTTAGTCATATGTGTTGACAGACATCGCTCGCCTGTTATTAGGCGTCTAGGGGCTGTGTGGTCGCTATTGTGTGTACAGGAATGCGACCGCACTCCCCGCACACTCTAGCGGCGGCGCCCCGCATACGCCTCGTGCACCAATCGCGAGAGTCGAATGTCAGAGTGACGACACAGCGCCAGGTCCACAATTAAGAGGACAATGTTTTGAGTATCTATATGAAGGTACCTGGGTATATACCTCGTCACTCTGATGAAAGTGTTCTTTATTGTCATTCACATAAGGTTTAAACAGATTGTACATTCACAGATACATACTTGTTTGTTGATGATGATAGGCTGCACATGGTTGGGCTGATTGGACTTGTACGTGCCGACGCATTTCACTGTCTGGTTGCCGCTCGTGTCTTCTACCATGCTTACTGAAATACATGAGAAAATCACTCTTGTAAATACAGTTACTTGGTTACACTAGAACTTATATAAAGAGAATAATATATAGAAATTGACAGAAATTATATAAAGTTAATTGATTTAGCCTTGCTTGAGCCAGCAAAGCCTAATATCTTTTCCAAACCAGTTTTTCTCAAAGCAGCTATACTAACTAAGGGTCAAAGCACATTGAGACAGAGACGAAGCGAAGCGATGGGTCGGTGTAGAAATGTACATAGTGTATCGACCCCTATCTCCACAACGTAAAGTCGAGTCAAATCAACGCGTCAAATTCTGTAAGATATGCGCAGTAGCAGTTATAATGTTTATGGTGGAATGTGTAATTGACGCGTCAATCCGCTTCGACTCAGTCCGAGTGTGCGTTGACCCATAATCCTTTAACACAAAACTAAGATGCGTTCGCTTCTATCGAGGGTTAATGTTGCGTAGGCGAGATTGTCCCGAAAAAGAAAGCGTCACATTTACACAGCGTATACATTTGACCCACGAAGTAAATATACAGTACGAGAAATATATACTGAAGTATTTACTTAGTGGTCTATCCTAGGCCCCATTTGTTTACGGGTACGTAAGGTTAAAATTCATACAAAAACTCACGCCTTTACCCATGGGTTAGGCAGAACCTACAGAACTCCACCTGATACGACCTTTGCATACTCCTTTTACTCTATTTAAAAATCCATATAATAATATATAAAAATAGTATACCAACCAATGATAGATGCTTTCGGTGTGCTATGTTGGTCTGGGTTGAAGGCGCGGGAGGGAGCGACCTTGCCGCCGACCGTGAGGGTCGGCGCTGACGGGTTTTTCTGTAACACCAATACACCCCCGCTGTGTAATAAATATGTGCGCCTTTTGTAACTCCGGCCACACACTCAGTGTGCTTAAAACGAGTTTTTTAACATACTCGATCGTGATAACGTAAACGAAACGATATTTTGTTTTTTTGTTATTATTTTGATCTCTCAGGCTTTAGTGCGAGTTTTTTAACATAGTCGATCGAGCTTACGTAAACGTTTTGTTATGTCAATCTTTATACAAAAAGGGGATTCCTCTTACTGTCACCAGACAGCGCTCTATAGCCAACTTCAATCTAAATTGACGTTTACGTTAGCGCGTTCGAGCACGAGTAAAAACTCGCACTAAGCCCACTTATGTCAATTTGTATACAAAAATAGAGGTTTCTCTTTACTGTCACCAGACCGCGCTTATCCAATTCAATACAAATAATTGAGCTTTACGTTAATGCGAATGAGCGCGAGTAAAAACTCACACTAAGCCCACTGTTCGCTATACTGTGGTGAAGGCTACTAAGCAAACTAAATGAATGATTACATCAAATACAATTTACAAGACACGGTTAAAAGCAAAAAGAGTTAAAAAGCTGATGGTCTAAAGTCTTTATATTTTATTGTTAACTATAAATCATTTTACAAAAGTTTCGACAATGTTGATGGGTCGCCAATTTTTAACAAAATGAAGACGAAAACGATTTTTGAAACAAAAAAAATATATGTTATTACATAATAATTATGCCGTTTGCTCGCTGTAACAAAACAATATATATGTTGCAGCCATCTGGTTAAATTAACCAGCCAATTGCACCAATTAAATGGCTGAAGGACAACTAGCCAAGTCATTGAGCGCAACGTTTAACCAGATGGCTGAATTTCGTGTAGTCACATAGTAGTTAAATTGGATATTGATGAATTTGTTATGTTTGTTTAAGGTTACTAGATAGTTTCAACTCAAAATTACATTATCAAGGACCCTATCAAATTAATGTATAACTTTTCTAAGTACCATATCACAGCAGTTTCTCTCGGCGCTATGCCATAGATAGAGTGTAATAGTTTCAGTTTGAAGCATCTGTCTGTCTGTCTGTGGCATCATACCTAACAAACGGATGGATTAATTAATTCAAATGTAGTTTATTTAAAATAATTCATTTTATTATAGTTTTTGGCTATGTTACATTTTTTACCGCGAATTTTAATGTTAACGGAGCCGTTCTGTTCTGAAGGGAGCCTTTACTGATGAAGCGCTATCATCACCTATAAATGATGAGATATGAAATGATGATAAAAATTAAATTATAATAAACTTACTGGCATCTCAGGGATTTGTTGTAGCCTATTTTCCGGTAAAGTCGGCGGTTCTCCGTTCTGTAAAGATAGTAAAATAAAATAATAAAATAAGTTTTATTTTTTAACATACAGTAATGTCTCACTGATGCGGCACCATTGAAAACTAGTGGGTGCCGGATTATCGGAATGTTCGGATCACTGGATT
This sequence comes from Orthosia gothica, assembly GCA_949775005.1. NCBI lineage: Eukaryota > Metazoa > Arthropoda > Insecta > Lepidoptera > Noctuidae > Orthosia > Orthosia gothica. The sequence goes on along the minus strand of OX459048.1, from coordinate 20,614,482 downwards.
TGTATTGAAAAATCAAGACAAATAAAATAAAGCTATCGTGATGTACCAATTTAAGTAAGAAACTGGGGAGGAAGCCGGCGGAGAGTTCCGGACTACTGGATGTGCCGAAGTACTGAACTGTTAGTGAAATAGTGCTACTCTTCTGTATTTGTATTTTAAAGCACATCAGTCATGTTGCATGCGGCGCTTGTATATTAGTACGATTATTTACAGAAAGCATAGGTCAGGGAGCATGGGCGCCAGCAGGACTATTATCAGAGAAGTGCATGAGCTTATGCAAAGAACCTTGTGGTCTATAGACGAAGGATGGAAGAGCGAGCGATCTCAAGAATCATAACACCTCAACTCGGGTAGGCTTGTAGGCACCTCAACTAGGTCCTGTTATGAGCCTTCGTTTTTTAATTATTTTTTTATTTTTGATAGTATTTGTACATTTTATGAAATCAGTGGGCAATCTCTTCTCTCGGCGCTCATTTCAGAGAGTAGAATAATTTCAGTTTTTATCATTTGCCTCGCTGTGGCATCGATCTACCAAACGGATGGACTAATTTCAAAGCAGTTTGTTTATGTTTAGCTTTTGCCAGCGGCTTCGCCCGCGTTAAAAGTGTTTTCTTATCCCAAGGGGACATTATACCGCGGCATATACTTTTTACATGCTATTCCAGACTGCCAAATTTCATCCAGACCCGTTCAACCGTTCTGGCGTGATCGAGCAACAAATATTCATCCATTCATCCAAAATTTTGCATTAATAATAATATAAGTAGGATAAGCTTGTTATGTGGTGTTACCCGCGGGCCCTGCTGACAAGTCTCGAAGTGTGTCGACCAGTGCGCGCGCTGACACGCCAGCGTGCAGTAGGCCGTGCTCCAGCAGCAGTAGAACAGAGCCTCCTGACCGCACAATATACACCTGGAATGCACAACAGTTTAATTAACTAAATCAATACATTATTACTTAATTTTATATTATTACTAGCTGTGCCCGCCTAACGTACCCTACCTATCTCTACCCTACCCTACAGGTATCGGCGCGGATTAAGAGCGGCGAAAGTGGTGGGGTGATTTGCGCATGTGTACAGTCACGCATAAAATTACTAAGAGCGATTTGAACTAATTATTTGTTTGTACGTAATTAAAATTTTGTGATTAAATTTGTATAAAAAAAAGGAAAAAAAAAAACAAATAAATGTTCATTGTTATATTTTTCAATTGTCATTATATTTTATTTATAATAGTATAACACTTTATCAAATCACCTTATTTTTTGTATTAACCTCACAGAATAATTAAATGTAGAACTGTTAACCTTCTGGAGTGTAGGAACAGACATTTTTAAGAAAGACTATATATAGTCCTTATTAGGATGTTATGTTATTTTTATCCAGAGTTTATTTCTTACCTATCGCAACTGGCATCTTAAATAGATAGTTAAGTTGTCTATTTAAGAAGCCAACTGCGATACGTAAGAAATGAAACTCTTTGGATAAAAATAACATAACGTCCTAATGAGGGCTATCGCGTTTGAATTTGCCGCTAGGCACGCTAGTGTCGAGTGAGGTCTTCAAAATATAAATTGTCACATTTTTTTGGTTATCGCGAGTTTATTTACATTTTTTTATTGCTGTGAATATTTTCCAAATATGGCAGATTATGATAGGTATGGGTTTTATCAATCACTGCTTTAATAGAGTCTTCGATCAATAATACATTAGATACACAATATCATACAAAACTTCTCTTTAAAACTGTCGCCAATTGTGTTTACGTAATATTCTAAGAACCCTAATTGAAATAAATATACATGAATGCAAATTCAACCTTGAATACAATGCTTAAAATTGCATTCACAGAGCTTGTACACAAAGCAATATTTTTTTAATGACCTTTCTTCGCTGCTCACATACATCAAAACAATATTAATGCTACACGCATGTTGTAAAGTCTAAATTATAAAGTTCCAGAACTGTCGCTCTTTGTTACAATAGTTGGCGCGTTGTCGCTACAAACGTTGGTCAAACAATTATAATTTTTACCATTTTGGTAATTGATTCATATATACTACCTTTTAACCTTAAAATAATGACAAGCAATAAAAGAGACAATTTTTGTGGCACTAAGTGCGCTATGCGCGAACGAAAAATTACGTGCCAGGGACTGTAATAGCGTTCCATTAGCAACACTTGGGCGCGAAATACAAAAAAAAAAACAAATTTTGTATTATCCACATTATAATCCCTCTCTCTCTTTTCTTACTGCTTTTCTTTTTTACTACTATTAAAAAATATTTAAATAGAAAAACACAATTATACATTACAACATTAAAAAAGTGTGATAATCTCTTGTCTACGAAATTATTATAGAATAGGATAACGGATTTGGACGGAGCTAGGCTGGCAATGTTAGCCAGTGCCACCATGCACAACGGACCAAATGGGAGTCTTAAGGACGCTGTTACATTTTCGACGAACTCAAATTTAGGTATCTAGTCGCACACAGCAACATTACGCGTACGCACACATTGAAACTACTGAGCGCTCGATTTTATACATCACTGAAATAATCTTGGTCCCTGATATTATTTTTTAATTTTATTGAAGTTGATTCAGGAAGGTTAGTTGGCAGTTTGAAAATGCATTTGATAACTGTTACAAACCGTCGTCGTAAAAAGTAGGTTATTATTTTCGACCGACTTCAAAAAAAGGAGATGCTCTATCTATTCGGCCAAACTACTTATCTGATACTTATCAGGTTTTCATCGATAAATGTATGTGGTGGTATTTTCAGGGAAGATTTTATTGTATAATATATTAGGATCTGATGAAGATCTTCGGAGATAGACAATGGAACTCTTTAATAACAAACAGCAAATGACCTGCGATTACTGTGATCGTATGTTTATGTTTTGTTTTAACCATACCATAATATATCATCACGCTTGTACGGTTTTAGGAGGTAAACAGATGTATTTAGTATACCCAATATGACGTACCTACAAAAATTTAAAAGAGAAAAATAATAGCTTTCCTGTGACGAAAAACAAAAGGTACCGACACCGTCTTCCGAAAAGAATTTAATTTTTCACTTTGTTGTAGTAAGTAGGTATTTAAAAAAAAAAACGCTACGTGAAATAAGTAGATACCTAAAACGAATTAATTTTCGTTCACAAGGATAAAAAAATTTCTTGAACATTTTTCATTATATGGGATATATTAAATATTACTATCACATCATCAGTCACTATTAATGTTCCCACTGCTGGGACACAGGCCTCCTCTCTGTGAGAGGGAATGGGCTGTAACCAACAACGCGGGCCCAATGCGGGTTGGTGGATGCACATATCTTCGAATATTTGGTTCTAGGACATGCCGGTTTCCTCACGGTGTTTTCCTTCACCGTTTTGAGAGCAGTGGTGAAGAAACAATGTACACAAAGTAAAGCGCCTGCCTGGGCTCGAACCGACGACCTACAACTTGTAAGTCAAGCTAATGACATACTACCCAAAAACCATGAATATGACACCCATGACGAAAAGATGTAAAATTTTCGTCGGTGCCAACTTGTATTTTGGTTTTGACCCCGTATTCGATATAAGCGTCCCCAAAATCCATAAAAATGACATCCATGACGAAAATTTGTCTAATTTTTGTCGGCGCCATCTTGTATTTTGGTTTTGACCCCATATTCGATATAAGCGACCCCAAAAACCACGACAATGACACCCGTGACGAAAACATGTCAAATTTTAGTCGGCGCCATCTTGTATATTGGTTTTGACCCCATATTCGTTATAAGCGACCCCAAAATCCATGTAAATGAGACCCATGTCGAAAAGCGGGCAAATTTTAGTCGGCGCCATCTTGTATTTTGGTTTTGACCCCATATTCGATATAAGCGACCCCAAAAACTATGACAATGACACCCATGACGAAAAGATGACAAATTTTAGTCGGCGCCATCTTGTATTTTGGTTTTGACCCCATATTCGATATAAGCGACCCCAAAAACCATGAAAATGACACCTATGTCGAAAAGCAGACAAAATTTACGTGGGCGCCATCTTGTATTTTGATTTTGACTCCATATTCGATATAAGCGAACCCAAAAACCATGACAATGACACCGATGACGAAAAGATGTCAAATTTTAGTCGGCGCCATCTTTTATTTTGGTTTTGACCCCGTAATCGATAAAAGCGACCCCAATAACCATAAAAATGACACCCATGTCGAAAAGCGGCCAAATTTTCGTCGGCGCCTTTTTGTATTTTGGTTTTGGTTTAAATCACATTCTAATAATAATAAGAAACTCAAAAATATGCCATACATCCGATAAAATATCAACTCCTTTCGATCACAACGAGGACGGTACTCACACTACAATCTTTCTATTACCTTTATCGTATTTATTTCCAGCGAGAAAGCGATACGCCCGTCCTTCCACGAGCGCTTCTGAGCGCGGAATGATGAGCCGCGGGTCAGTGTTACCGGCGCGGGTACAAAATGTATGAAGACGTCGGCAAGTGATTTTATTTTAGCTAATAATTAAAAAATATAATTATTTAGGTGAAAAATAATAAGCTGAACCTGTAAAGGACTATATATACCGCAATTTTTTATAATTTTGAAGTAAAATATGCTGTAAATTTACCTAAACTGGAACCTATTCGGACCCTACTTTTTTAATTTTTGCGATTATTTTGATGGACAAAACGTATTTGTGGGAAAATTTTGTATGATGTCATACAATTTTTCTGATGCCAATCTGGAGCTGAATATATTATCTTTAAATTAAGACCATGATATCTTCACATCGGTGATTGCTTATACATTAAAATGGTACCTCAAAAGTACTGTTATTTGTAGAAAAATGTAATAGCGTCCTTAAGTGCGGAAACGGGAATCCCTACCACTACCTCTACCACTACTAGGATAACGGACGCGTATTTCATGATAAAAATCAATTCGAAAGTAAATAGTAATTTCAGATGCAAAAATCATCCATCTTTAAGGTTGACCTGAAAAAGAATTTGAATTAATTTATCCAGTTGCTAATATTGTTTGATGTCCTTACCATAATCTAGTCTTGGTGGCTTTAACGGCGGCCTCTAGTTCGACCTGCGCGACCCGCCTCGCTTCACTCACGGCGCGCAGCTTCTCCTTGTCGAACGAAGCGCGCATCTCCGATACTATCAGATCTGTAACGTTAAAATTATATTGATTTTATATAAGGCGTTTGTCTAAGTTAGCTGGCCGAACTAACTTGCGCAGAGTAACACTGCTTTATCGACGCATTATCTAAAGGTGATCCAAGATTGAAATGAGACTTAACTTAAACTTTCAAATACATAAAATCACGGCTTATTGCCGTGCGATTATAGAACGCCGCTTGTAAATATCGTTATAATAATATCTTTTTCAGAACGAAATAGTAATCTTATGTGTAATAGCCGTTTTTCAATCATTATGTCTTTTATCTGGAAAATAAATACGCCGGTTTGACATATTTTTTATACGAAATCTGTCAAACCATTTTTATTCTTGAAATTTATTACACCGTTATTATTGAATGTTCAAATATATGCCATAGTTTGGGGCATCTGTTATGACCACTTATTCATTGATAAGTATTCCAAAATTTTAGGCAGAAATATCGTTATTGTACACCATACCAAATTAGAATACAGGAGATTTAGAGTTATAGTGTTGTTCTATTTCACGATGATGGATGAATCATAGCAAAATAAATCTTATTTCGGCGTCATAAAAGTCACGTAACCCGTCATCGTGAGATAGAACAACTAAAATAGGCGTCACTATGGGCGGTATTATTATTATTACATAGGTCTATGTCCAGCAGTGGACGACTTTCGACTGAAATGATGATGATGATGATGCTGACAATGGGCGGTCTTAACCCTAAAAGCGAAGTCTTTAAAGGTATACTGACGAGCAAAGCGGTTCCAGCATCAAGGAAAGAAAGTCCTAAGCGCCATGTAATACGTGTCGCTTACACTTTGATTAAAACTACTATTACTGTCGCCGCGACTGCGCCACTGCGCTCGAATGGTACCTCACACATGTCGAGTGACACCGGAGCCGCTTTGTTCGAAAGTCTACCTGTATGCTACACTCATACATACCATGGTTATGTTTGGCCTCGCTGAGCTCCTGCTCGTGCTTCCACTTCTCTTGCTCCAAGTGCAGCTTGAGCGCCGTTACCTGCGACCACGGCTCGTCCAGCTTCTCAAGCGAGTCTTCTAGTAGTGAGCGGAAGAAGTCTGTCAACTGGAAGGATACATGCATTTTTCACTTATTAGAAATTTATAGAAGGTTTGCTGGGTCTTCTTTGCTAGAGAAAGATAACGGCCTAATCCTCTAATCTCATCCGTGATTGGTTCTTTTACATACTTTTAATCGAAATTATCTGTAGCAGCTAAGATTTTAGATTGGTCACTGGAAAACAGCAATAGGGTATTATATTATAAGAATACTAGCTGACCCCCGCGGCTTCGCTCTCGTCAACTGGCTACCTACCTACCAATTTGTTAATCAATTTATAGCCTTCAGAAAATAAATTATACCCTACCTACCAACCCTACTCTAACTCTACCACCTACCCACTTTTTTTTTGTTCTGATGCCGTCTTCGCATTGCCTTTCTAATGAAACCGGTTTGGGGCATATCAGTTGATTTTTCTTTGTGTTTTATTTTATTAGAATTATAGGATGAATTTCAGAAAAATCGACAGCGCCATCCACTGGCAATACCGGAACCAGCGTACAATGCCATTGCATGTTCATTTTTGCGTTTTCTTTGTTTCTATCATGTATCAGAGATTGCGCAGTGTTCGCTAAATGTATGGAAAAATGATTTTTTTTCGATGTTTTGTTACTTATTATCCTATTCCGGACAAAGATAAATCCAAAAACACAAAAATCATAAAAATTAGTCCATGCATTCTTAAGTTATTATTAGTGGTGTGCCTAACACGACTTTGTTTTTATATATAATAGATGTACTGTTAAGCAAGTTGATTCATGAACATTAATTTTCTTGTTATACGACTCATGGTGACTTCAGGGCGGCCCAGTAGAGGCGTTTTTTTTTTATCTGCGCCCCACACTAGAAATTTCTTCCTGTATCGTGGGTGCGTTTACAAACATACAAATGCACATACACAACACCCAGAACCGGAACTACTATCTGTAGGTCATACATATATTTGATCCTTGCGGGAATCGAACCCACGACACGCAGCGCAGCAGACAATCGCTCAACCACTGCGCCAACCGTGCGCCCTAATACATAAATAAACTATATAATATATAAAGAAAAAAACACATCAAGACAATAGAATAATAAAGTAGTGCTTATTATGATGCGACTGTTACCTTGACAGCATTCTGGTTCAGCTTGGCGGTGACCGGGCCAGCGGTTGACGGTGTGGGCATACAGCCGATGGGCGTGTTGGGGTCCAAGGGATTCAGCAGAAACTGAGGTGGCCTCTGCTGCAGTCGCGGCGGCTGGAGACCATAGGAGTTTATATATGAAAGGCTGACATGACTGCACAGTTTCATACAAGGTTAGTAGATAAGATTCAAGTAATTTCCATTTAAATAAAAAGTTTAACCAAAATCTAGCATTGCTGCTAATTCCAAGTAACATTTTTCCATTTCCCGTAAAGAAAACTACGCAACGACATTCAACAAGTACAGAATGGGAGAATTGTTCATTTGTGAAAGTGACATTTGTATTAAAATTCTGATGTGAATAATGTTAACACTACAGTTGTTATAATACACACACACAGTACACAGTTGTTGTTGTTGTTACTTGTCAGTGATTATTCATGAGGCCGAATTGTCTCGGAATAATCACACAGGAAGTTACAATTACTTTCTTTATTTTAAACATGTATACCTCTCCAGGGCCATTATCTGAGGCTGTACTTCTAACTACAGCGACGGGAGGCATGAGGCGAGGGGCGAGGCCTGAGCCAGGCGCGGACGCAGCCGGCATTCCCGACATGTTGGCACCCGCCACTACTAGGGCGCCCGCAGCGCCCGGCGCCAGCGTCGTGTTGCCGCGCTCGGTGATACCGTTGAGCATCGGAGGGGAGCCGGTGCTCTGTTCGAAACAAAATTATACAAGATATTAGCGTCATCTAACATGAGAGAAGCCGTTTCGAAGCATCGGTCCAATGACAATGTCCAGCTGTGGACATCTGTCGGTTTTTATTAATGATACCAATTTCTTTGACAACTGTGTTTCAGTGTGTGTTAAAGGTCAAAGAGCGCATCATTTGTTTCACTAAATTGTTAGGTAATTTTATCTCATCAGACGACTGCAAACCTGGATTTACTGAATACCAAAAACAATCCAAATACCATATATAGTTTTTAAGCTGTCAACAATGGCGTCGTTAACTTACTTCGACGAACATTACGGGCTGGCAGCTGAACATCCACTTCCCGTTGACGGACGTCATGAGCGGCACGGTGTGCACGGTCGGCATGGAGGCCACACTCGTGCTGGTCATCATTGTAGCATTGTACTACACTTTGCTATGGTCTACTCACATCGATGGCGCCGACTGACATAACGGGTTGGAAGCTGAACATCCACTGCCCGTTGACGGACGTCATGAGCGGCACGGTGTGCACGGTCGGCATGGAGGCCACACTCGTGCTGGTCATCATTGTAGCATTGTACTACACTTTGCTATGGTCTACTCACATCGATGGCGCCGACTGACATAACGGGCTGGAAGCTGAACATCCACTGCCCGTTGACGGACGTCATGAGCGGCACGGTGTGCACGGTCGGCACGGAGGCCACACTCGTGCTGGTCATCATTGTAGCACTGTACTACACTTTGCTATGGTCTACTCACATCGATGGCGCCGACTGACATAACGGGCTGGAAGCTGAACATCCACTGCCCGTTGACGGACGTCATGAGCGGCACGGTGTGCACGGTCGGCACGGAGGCCACACTCGTGCTGGGCCTGCAGTCTCGACATAGCTAACGATCGTTACGCTAGCTAACATTCGTTAACTCTTACCACAAAATAGTAAGTATACAGAAGGGCCACTCCCGCCGTTTGGAAAATTGACAGCTAAACTTGACAGATTCACTAGGGTTGTAGTGTTCGTGATATTAAATGGATATTTGATGCCCTGTCTACCCTCTAAGGCATGTAAGCATGATAATTATGATGTATGTTTAGACGAATCTATGTATTTATGTTTGTAACTTGGACAACCTACCCTTTTTTTTGATTCGGAATCAATATAGTAGCAACCCTAGTGAATCTGTCAAGTTTAGCTGTCAATTTTCCAAACGGCGGGAGTGGCCCTTCTGTATACTTACTATTTTGTGGTAAGAGTTAACGAATGTTAGCTAGCGTAACGATCGTTAGCTATGTCGAGACTGCAGGCCCTGGTCATCATTGTAGCACTGTACTACACTTTGCTATGGTCTACTCACATCGATGGCGCCGACTGACATAACGGGCTGGAAGCTGAACATCCACTGCCCGTTGACGGACGTCATGAGCGGCACGGTGTGCACGGTCGGCACGGAGGCCACACTCGTGCTGGTCATCATTGTAGCACTGTACTACACTTTGCTATGGTCTACTCACATCGATGGCGCCGACTGACATAACGGGCTGGAAGCTGAACATCCACTGCCCGTTGACGGACGTCATGAGCGGCACGGTGTGCACGGTCGGCACGGAGGCCACACTCGTGCTGGTCATCATTGTAGCACTGTACTACACTTTGCTATGGTCTACTGACATCGATGGCGCCGACTGACATAACGGGCTGGAAGCTGAACATCCACTGCCCGTTGACGGACGTCATGAGCGGCACGGTGTGCACGGCCGGCACGGAGGCCACACTCGTGCTGGTCATCATTGTAGCACTGTACTACACTTTGCTATGGTCTACTGACATCGATGGCGCCGACTGACATAACGGGCTGGAAGCTGAACATCCACTGCCCGTTGACGGACGTCATGAGCGGCACGGTGTGCACGGTCGGCACGGAGGCCACACTCGTGCTGGTCATCATTGTAGCACTGTACTACACTTTGCTATGGTCTACTCACATCGATGGCGCCGACTGACATAACGGGCTGGAAGCTGAACATCCACTGCCCGTTGACGGACGTCATGAGCGGCACGGTGTGCACGGTCGGCACGGAGGCCACACTCGTGCTGGTCATCATTGTAGCACTGTACTACACTTTGCTATGGTCTACTCACATCGATGGCGCCGACTGACATAACGGGCTGGAAGCTGAACATCCACTGCCCGTTGACGGACGTCATGAGCGGCACGGTGTGCACGGTCGGCACGGAGGCCACACTCGTGCTGGTCATCATTGTAGCACTGTACTACACTTTGCTATGGTCTACTCACATCGATGGCGCCGACTGACATAACGGGCTGGAAGCTGAACATCCACTGCCCGTTGACGGACGTCATGAGCGGCACGGTGTGCACGGTCGGCACGGACGCCACACTCGTGCTGGTAGTTACCGTAGCGCTTGCTGATGAAGGGGAGGAGCTTGAGGCCTGCATTAGAGGTGTCGTCACTGTGTTTACTAGGGTGTTGGCTGAAACAAAATTAGAGTATTGTTATAGTTTTTGATCATGATATATTTTTAATATCACGGTACCAAAAATAAGCCTAAGAACCAAATAAAATTCACTCAATGGATATTTTCGGTATCCCGAAAACCAGATGTTATTGTATCATTTCGCAATTACTTGGTGATATTATAACCAAGTAGTTGCGAAAAAACTAAATAAAAATCGAATCATCGAATGTGGGAAGACATGCATTATCTATCTTAAAATTTTCTAAAACTCTAGATTAGCGTTTTTTTTACTTATAAACATCTGTATTTGTGTTGATAAATCAATCAATTTATAAGACTTACCAACAGATGATACAGGTCTGATTATGGACGTAATACAAGGCGGAGCAGTATTAGTCGGCCGTGGCAGCCGTATAGGCGCCTGCGTCATTGGTGGCTGAATCGGGATATACACCATTGAGTTCTTACTATTCAGCTCCGAGCGACTTTCCTCCGGCTTCTTCGGCTGAGGGAACGTCTTTTTCGCCTTAGGACGAATTTCAGGCGCCTTGGAAACCGTAGCCGTCGGTGGCACCGTTTTTCTACTATTCAACGGCGTAACCACAACCTTATTTATCCTAACATCCCGCAAATTCATTGGCGGATTTGGCATCACATTCTGCGGATTCACCGGCCGCAGTCTGAACGCGTTCATGAGATCCATCTTCTCCATATGCCTATCAGCGTCGTCGAGGTCGATAGGCTCAGCTTTGATTTCTACTTGTACTTCATCGTTTACGCTTTGTCTCTCCGGCGACGTCATCCTTGCGAACGCGCGCACGCCGACGCGCCCTACGACCGGTTGTTCCGCGTCATTGCGTAGTCTTTGAAGCTTTGCTACCGCATCTTGCATAGTTTTTACGTTCTCGGTACTAGTGGGGGTGAAAATGCTGGAGTCTGTAGTCGCTTCCTCGGTGATATCTATAGTGTTGGCGCTGGTCGTAGTTTTAGTTATAGTTAAGCCAGTGATCTGAGCGGTAGTCGACAGGCTTACCACATTACTGATGGTTGGTAGGCCGGTAATACTAGTCGATACTATTGTTTTATTGCTATTCTCACGCGCTAGGACAGCTAAGGTCGTATCATCATCGAATTGCAACCGATCTTTCACAGGTTTTGGACTTAGTATTTCTGAGGTTAATTTAGGTGACATCTGCTTTTCTGTTTTCGATTTGTCGCCATCTGAATCTTTGTCTTTCTCTTTAGCTGCGCAGCTTGCTCTTCTTTTTTGTTTAGAGTTCCCGTCACCATTCTTTTCAGACTTCTTTTCGTTTTTGTCTGAGGATCTTGTAGAACTGGTGCTGTTTGTTGACCTGCTACTTCTAGAAATTCTTCGTTTCTCATCCCTGGATCTATCTTCTTTAGAAGATTTATCGCCAGGCGTTTTATCAACTTTATCAGATTTAGGTGTTTTTTCAAATTTATCAGATTTAGGCGTTTTTTCAACTTTATCAGATTTTGGCGTTTTGTCAACTCTTACGGATTTTGAGACTGCAGTTTTTTCATTTTTGGGCGTAGTATTTACGACTATCTCAGGTGTCGTAGAGGGCGTTTTATTTTCAAATCTTGTAGATTTCCGTCTCTGCGGTATCTTGGCTGGTTCTTTTTCTTTGTCTTTATTGGGCGTTATAATTTTAGCGGTAGTATCTTTGTTGGAGGTGCTATTTCTTGTTTTGGGTTTATCTCTTGTCACAAGAGCTATCCTTATTGGGGTGACTCTTTGTTGGTCTTTCTCCTCACCCTTTCTTACATCAGATTCTTTTAGTTTCGGCGATGTTTCACTCTCAGCTTGAGTGGCTTCATTTGTTTCTTCCTCAGACTTGTTAGTTGTTGGTTTGTCTTCATTGTTTTCACTGGTGAGTACAATTTCGTCCGTTTTCTTGCCTTCTGTGGGATCGTCAGGTTTCCTTCGTTTCCCGCTGGTGCTACTGCAGCTGCTGCCACTAGATTCTATGATGGTTATGACCGCTTCCTCGAGCTCGGACCGGCGACGCTTTCTTGATGAACTTGTAGAGGTAGACGACTGAGAATCTTCTTGGATTTTAATTGATGCAGGAGTGTTGGTTTCCAGATCCCTATAACAGTAAAATAGTGTTTAATAAAACGAAGGGATCGCAAATAAAAAGTTATTTTGGATGAGAACATTCTTATTTGAAGGTTTAACATACTTATCCAGAATAATAGACTCATCCTCTTCCATTTGGGCTATTTCAGCTCCGTCCGCCATTTTCCTTGCTGTTGTATCCGTATCTTCATTGTCACTCCCATCGCTGAAACAATATCAACTTCGAGGTTATATTTAGTTCATCAGATCGGGATTCTTCCGTTGAAAAGTGATATATCGGTACAAAATAATAATAAAAAAAAAGAAGTGACAGTGCTACATGGATCCAAAATATATTCTAAATGAATGTGGTATAAGTGGTTTCTGTGAAGGAAAGAAGTCAAAATCCAGACAAAACTAGTTAATTTAATGTTGATTCTGTGTTTAGCTACATTCATTTATAATAGGGATGATTTCTGTGTAGAAAAATGATCATTTTATTTAGTAGTATTTAGTCAGTAAGATAATAAAATAATTTAGGACACTGTATTATTTTGCTTTATCAAATCTATAAAAATTGACAAGGATAAAGTGCATCAAAGTTCAGGAGTGGGGTCATGTGATGTCACTTTTCAGTAAAATGTACTAAAATATGACGTCACTCCAAATTTCAAAGCACCGTATATTCATAATTTTTTGTTTACGAGAGAAAATAGTGCCTAATATTGTTTATTAATCTACCTACTGCATTAATTTTTATTTATCATCCCTATTTAGAGCCATGTAGTACTGTAGTTCAAAGGATAGCAGTGACAGATAGATGAAAAAAGTCACCACAAAGGCCTGTTCAGATATAAGCAATATTCAATACGGCGATAATTTATTTACAAGCCAGTAACATTATTAAAAATAGTATAGTGTTTACATAGTAATGTGCTCTAGTCCTTATAAGCACTCGTGGTATGTCATAAAGTTAGTACTAACCTTCGTTAGAGCTACGTACCTGTCTTTTTCAAGAAGTGCATACAGTCGCCGTAGCTCCTCTCCATCACTTTCTGAACTATCCGAGTGAAGGACCAACCTGATATTTATAATATTATCTTGTATTGTTTCGTGTTGGCTATATTAAAAATCTTTTGAGTGAATAAAGCTTACATTTGAACAGGCCTTGAGATTCCATACCGTTTTTTGTTAAAAGTGAATTCATTAATAGACTTAAAAAAGGAGGTGCTTGGGTTAGGTTAATCAGGCTGCCGGGGTTGCGAAGGATCGTACGTTCCCGCGATCCCCGGCATAGTTGTGAGATGGAACACCGGGGTGGTTTTTAGTTTGTGGGAAACTGACATACCTCTCCGGCCCCTCTTCCAGGCGGAGGACATCCAATGAGGATTTTCCACCCCGGAACAAAGAAAAAGATTAAACGGGCTGGAGTCCGCAACTCCACGACCATGCGCGTACGAGAGGAAGAAGTTTTGCATTAAGGGTGAAAAAATCGGTAATGGAGGTGCATAATAACTTTTGAGGTAGGGTTTAAGATTAGGATTTCATCATCGCACTAGCGTTTGTTCATGACAGGCAATTGATTTACGCTAAAGTGTTTTACAAGTATCCATGATATGAAAATACAACAAAACTAAGTATAGCAATTAAATCAAGTTATTAGTCTCTGTATTAAATTATAATATACGTGGGACACTCAGAAAGTTTTGCGAAACTAAAAAAAATTGTTCTATACGTACATATATTTTTATTAAATCTTTTCAAAGTACTTTCCACCAGCCTCTATACAAAGATTCATGCGCCTAAACCAGTTTTCAAAACACTTTTTCCAGTCCGCCGCAGACACCTCGTTTACAGCCTGCTCGAACGCAGCCAGCGCATCTTCCGGCGACGAAAATTGTATCCCTTTGAGCTGATTTTTTATTTTTGGGAATTACAAAGAAGTCACACGGTGCTAGATCAGGGCTGTAAGGAGGGTGACCCAGGAGTTTGACTGGCGTGCTGTCCAGGAAGTCCCTCGTTTTGAGTGCGGTGTGCGCAGGTGCATTGTCGTGGTGGAGCAGTAGCCCGCGGAGCCCTGTGTTTGGTCGCTTGTTGCTTATAACAGAGAAAACTTCTGGCAAACATTTGGTAGTATACCATTCGGCATGAATGCTTCTTTGATCCCGTAAGGGAATTGATACCAAGTGGCCAGTCAAATTAAAAAAGCTAGCGATCAAAATCTTACCCCCGCTTCTAGATCGCTTCACTTTGGTAGGCGTTGGCTCATTTTGAAACACCCAAACAGTCGACTGGCGCTTGGTTTCTGGGTCGTATTGATAAATCCAGGACTCATCACCTGTAACGATGTCGTAAACACGCCGAGACGAGCCTGCTTCAAATTTGTTAAGCATATCACGGCACCATTCCACCCGGGCCTGCTTCTGAGCATCGGTGAGGTTGTGCGGCACCCAGCGTGATACTATCCTCCTCACGCGAAGATGGCTGTGTAGAATCTCGTGAACGCTTCCCGATCCAATCTTCAATATGTGTTGAATCTCCTGATATGTAATTCGCCTATTGTCTTGGATTAAATTTTTCACTGCTAGCACGTTTTCTTCGGTAACAGCCGTCAAAGGGCGACCGCTTCTTTCGTCATCCCCCAAAGTTGGTCGACCGCGCTTGAATTCGTTATACCAACGATACACGGTTGCCTTGGAAGGGCCTTCATCCATGAATGCCATTTGAAGTCTATCGTACGATTCATCCGGTTTCAGGCGACACTTGAAATCGTATAAAATCATAGCTCTAAAATGTTCCCGGCGCAGATCCATATTTCAGTGAGACACAATACTTTGAATTAACTCGCAAAAAATGTGGAGGGAAATTTTGAAATTGGAACTTACTTATTTTTACTTATAAATAATCATATTTTCGAAAAACATTATAACTGGCCAGTCTCCCATATATAAAAACTTTTTTTCGCAATACTTTCTGAGGGGCCTGGTATAACTATTTTGTGGATTTTTTGACAAAGGCTAGAGAGATGTATCGATGTTTCGAGACATATCGATGTTTATAGATTTTCAAGATATAAGGTATACAATGTCTACGAACCCTTCATTCATTGACTCCTTGGAGCTTTTGGAGTTGGACCTGCGATTCTTCGCCTTGCCGGCGACCGATGGTGGCCGAACTGCCTTCTCCTTAACAACAGATATTACTTCACCCTCGAACTCTGGGATCTGTAATACAGAAACACGTAAGAAGGACGGTTTTGCAAGTGAATCGAGTTGAGCAAGCTCACTCGTAATAAGCTCGCTAGTGATTCGTCGAGTCTTCGTATACTGTAACAGTACCTAATACGAAATCATTCGATTGGGCTATGTGCTTCCTTTGCGAAATAAAATCGCTATCAATACAGAGAACTTAGTACTGAACAATACAATAATACTGAATTTTGCTGTAACTATACAGACTGACTTTTCAAGCTATGCAAAATTTCCTTTACACAACACATAATTGAATACTGTGATAGATCTTTTGTGAACTAATAAAACCGTGTATGTTGGCCGGTCAGCAGTGGCCATAATAGTGTAGTCATTAATAAACCTTTATCCTATGAACAAAAGTAATAACTTTACCCTTGAACCATGGTTCACACCAGCTCTTTTTATTGATATGCATGTGGCCATTTTTACTCCTGTAATCTCCTAAAAAGGAGCAGTGGTGGCCCAGTGGTATCGGCCGCGACTTACAAGTTGTAGGTCGTGGGTTCGAGCCCAGGCAGGCGCTTTACTTTGTGTAAATTATTTCATCACCACTGCTCTCAAAACGGTGAAGGAAAACATCGTGACGAAACCGGCATGTCCTAGAACCAAAAATTCGAAGACATGTGACATCCACCAAACCACTCTGGGCCCGCATGGTGGATTACGGCCCATTCCCTCTCACAGAGTAGGCCTGTGTCCCAGCAGTGGGAACATTTATAGGCTGATGATGTGATGTGATGTCAATCTCCTAAATAGTATAAAACAAATTCGCTGTCTACCTCAGTCTATTTATCCGCTTAATTCTTCTAAACCACGACCACCAATCATAGAAAGAGCAAAAAACGAGGAAAGTTTTTGTATATAATTCATCCCGTGTGAAGCTGGGATGGGTTGCTAGTACAGACTTAACACTCACTTTAGTACAAAAATATCAGTGCTGGCCAGGATTTCAGTACAATAGTCAGGCCAGCCAAACCTCTCAATATACACACAGGGAGTATTATTTTACATTGGAAGCTTGATACACAAAAAAAATTGATTCCACGAGTGGCAAAACGTAAATGTACGTCCAGGACCGCCACGAAATTTTATAATTGTTATGCCATGGAGACATGCAAACAAGCAGGAAATTTGCAATTTCAAGGGTACCGTAGGTGCATTGCCTATCCATTTTGAAAAGGACTTCTGCTGTTTTGCAATGCCTTATCAGCTATTCTGGACCACAAGAGAAAAAGAACTATGGACATAATGTTGCACTTACCATCATTTTGAGTTGCTCAGACATTTTGCTGGGGTCGAATTGAGTCTTGAAAGGCGGGTAAACGAATCTTCCATACTTTCTTGATATGTTCCGAATGTGCTCTTCTGCTTCCTGAAATACAACAATTACAAGGGTACTTGTAATTTTTTTCGTGAAACACCGCCTTCCACTGTGTGAAATGTGCTATTCTTATATAGTTCGCGCGTATACAATACGGGCAGAAAAGAAAACAAGATATCAGAAAAGAAGATGTTCTGTTCTTTTCACGATTATTTTTATTCTTTATTATTATTATTTTATTATCTACATTTTAAATATTTTTATAAAATAAATTAAAACATTTAAAATATAAAAATTATATATTATTATTATTATTTTTATTATTAATATATAGACTCGCGTTTGACCACTATCTAACCTGATCGATGAAGCACGTTTGCCTAGAAGTAACCTATTCACTCTTGACTTGAATACCCCCAGGTTCTAGCTACCAGGAAATACATTCTCCGGTAGAGAATTCCACTCCTTAGATGTACGCGTAATGAAAGTATTCCCAATAAAAATTGTACGTATGGGTGGGATGTCCACCATGCACCGATGGCGCATCGCCGCCGAAAGAGCTAGACGGAAAATTTGTTAATACAACAATCTACCTACTAAACATATAAATAAAAATCTTATATTTACCTGCATGCTATCAATAATATCCTGCCGCTTAGTCCTGAAGTTGTTGGGATCTTTCTCGGAATACAGGAAGCAGTCCTTAGTGGGCACCCAGGCGCGGTCGTGAGCGCCGAAGAACCGTACGTCGACCAGACCAGAGCTGTTCACTGACATGCCTTTTGCTGGCCAATATGGGAAACCTGGAATTAGAAGTAGGCTGTTTTAGATCTGTGCCTCTGTCTTGCAAGATGGGATTATCATCATTTAAAGACGTCCACTACTGGATCTCCTCTTGGGGGATAGACCTCCTCTAAGTGTCACTACATAGATCGGTCCTGTACGTCTCGCATCCAACGGATTCCCGCTGCCATAACCAGGTCATCGGTTAAGAAATGAGTTCCGCACTAAAGTATGTCCACATTGGGCTATGTTTGCATTTAAACAAAGAACATAATTGAAAATATGCAAAAATTTAAACTGTTTGTTTTAAATCAGCGATTTCGCTTTCGCAGCTAGGCTATGGAGTATGCTAGATAAACCAGCAAACGCCACGGCATTGTTGGTGCCACTATTACGAACAAATATTGCCTCTATACTTTCACGCCTCAACCAGTACACATGCACTGGTTGAGTAAGTAGCACAAAAAAGTAAGTCTACAATCTTTTTGGCCGGACTGAAGTTGGCTACAAATGGCCGCGCAGTAGTAAATCTCATACTAAAATATGCATCGGAAAGCCTACGTTCAACCGGGCCAAAAAGAGTGTGGTTATCAAATGAAGCATACCTTTTAGCTTCGCCCAGAACAGTATATGCGGCGTGGTACAGACGTCAGTAAACCACGTGGGCCTGCGCGCATGCGCGGCGGCGTAGCACTCGGGACAGGCCTCGATCTCACCCATCTCCATGCGACACGAGCGCACGAGCGCGCGCGCTCCCGCCGTTAACTTCGACTGCACTGAAGAACCAACACGGTTTACTAAGTGATTTAAAAGAAAATTATTTGAATAACGAGCAAAAGAAGTTTTGTTTTTTTATGAATTTGTAAGGATTGTACATAGGGAGGTCCAAAATTCGCAGAATATTTTCCCTAAAGTGCATTATCTTTTTTTGGATAGTATTCCGCGAACTTTTGATCTCCCTTCGTAGCAGATGGCATTCTGTAATTTCGGCCTACTCTGAAGTTTACTTATGTGTGTCTGTAAAACGAGTTTTAACCGGTTGGGTGCCGTTATTACCGAAACAATTAAAAGGCCATTGTGTCTCGCGTGGATTCATGTTTTAGGCACTCCAGTACAAGATTTTGTTGTTTGTGTTTGTTTTTCCCGCTGTACCAATACGTACAACGGGAAAAACATACCCACGTTTATATCAATTTTTTAATAGTGTTGTAAGTGGCAAAAAGCTGAATAAATACTAAGATAAAAAAAAGTATTCATTCTGTTTAGTCTCATCAATCCCTATTACATTTATCAATGCGGTATCTGTGTTGGTCAATACGATATAAAAGTGTATAGATTACACAGAAATCTTTTGATTTAGAAGATAAGAAGCAATCATGGCACTTATTTATAAGAACTGTTCTCTGCCCCATATTTTGATATGATTGAATAGATATAATGAACTACCATGGCAAATTATGTAATAAAATATAACTGCATGGAAACATAGGCTTGGTATAATCAGCCTTTACTTTTCTCACTGCTGGGACAATGGGATGTCACCATTCTCACATTGCCCATCTCTCTTACACCATCTACCCTATTTTCTAAGTAAAAAAAAACCTACAATACTAACATGTATTGAAGATAATACTGTTGTGCAATATCCATTGCACGTCGGCAAGGAAAGCCTCCGTGCTTCCGTATAGCCCGTTGCCGATGTTATCCTTCATAAGCGATAGGTCCATCGGATGGACCACATACTTGTCGTAGTCAGGAAAGGCGGTGCGGTCTACAGGCTGCATGAATGGCTCCACCTGGAAACATAAAAGAAAAATATATAGACTACTAGTTGTCCCACACGGCTTCGCTCCCGTCAACTGGCTACCTATCTACCCTACCTACCCTGCATACATGATTGTTGCGTAACTTAAACCGTTTACGCAGCGCACGCAACGGAAGCTCTCAAAAAGAAATATTTTGCCCCGTTTTAGCAACATTGTTCATTTATGCTCCGCTCCTATTGGTCATAGCGAGATGTTATATAGCCTATAACCTCCCTCGATAAATGGACTATCCAACACTAAAAGATTTTTTCAATTCCAACCAGTAGTTCCTGAGATTAGCGCGTTCAAACAAACAAACACTTCAGCTTTATAATATTAGTATATCGATTAATTTCTTTTCAAAGAATATGTGTTCTGTGGTCAATCATCAGGCCATATTTGAAAGTCATTTGTTTTAGCGCGAAAGAATGACAGACTGTGTAGAATGACGTAGATCTTTGTGTCCCATGTTACTGCTAACATCAAATAGCCAGCACATTGCTTTCTTTTTTTTTGCTCAATCTTCGAGAACTTGCATGGTCAAAAATGAAGCGTGCCGTAAAGTGTAACAAACTAATAGCATGATTAATTTCGTTTCGAGTGGTTGACATGGCATGGCTATTACGAGACATGTATGCAATCTAATAAAACAATTCTTGTCGACAAAAACAGAGGCAATCAATAGTTTGAATTAAGAAGTCGGGCCTTTTCTCCTCACGATTTTATTCCCGTTTTAATCCCTGATGTTATGTGCCTTTGCAAATCTGAATATTCGTCCTTATTATTTCATGTGAAATAGCCTTAGTGCGGCATAACTAGCGGTATTTTATTTAAAATTCACTATTTGGATTAGCATTGCCCTGAATACCAACTCAACTTTTCTTATATTAAAAGCAGACACGCTTTTAGAGCAAAACTTTGGTCTAAAAATCTGATAATTGGTTTTGTAAACGGAAACCTTTATTGATTTCGCTGTGCAAACTTGCTAAGGATTGGACTCAAGCAATTAAATTTCACATGTTATTTTACGTGGACTTTTTTCATTACAGCAAGATTCGAAGTAAATACTGGCGCATGCAAGCTTGTTCTGGTTTGCACCTACATTCATGCAATTCAAAATATTGTCTATGTAGGCGCGCCAGCCGATGTAGGGCATACCACACTGTTTCTATACGTACGCAAATGATTGATTGCATAGGGGTGTACGAGATACGACAAGAGGCCCTTTTATTTACATGATAACTGCGTCTTTGCTGTTTATAATATTTTCTGTGCATCGAAAATGCACATGATTACTTTTATGAAATTGAACACAATTTTGAGAAATCATCGCTAATACCGAAGTACGATAACCAATTTTTGCGAATAGAAAAGCATGACAAAATGACGAATCAAGAAAAATGCAGCACACATTACAGCGACAATACATAATGTAGGTACAACACTCGCACACGTTTATTATTAGAGGCGGTAGAGCGAGACAGCAATAGTGACGCCACGGTATCGATTGCTGTGTGAGAGGGAGACGGAACGTGGCGTTACGCGGGGTCCGCGCTGCTACGTAGATAAGTGGCAAGGTCATTTCACCGACTCCCACCCGCCCGATGCCGTCGCCGCGCGTTCGAGGAGCGCTACATGCATTTTAATATCTGTCCGGCTGCTGGTCCATGCGTTAATCCGGTGAAAGTACCGAACGGCGGACTATAATGCCTTAAGATGTTACAGCAGCTATACGTAGAAACACGTCTTTTCAACATTATGCTAGAGCAAATCTGCCATCGATTTTCTGTCTAGTCTCTGAACTATAAAGGAGTTTTTATAATTTGATGAGATAGTTATATATATATATTTTGTACTGACATTTTCGAAGATTTACATTATCCATTGCAAACCGACCATAGAAACCATGCTAACATCGAAAAACAATAGCTAGAACAAACAAATTCATGTGGACCAAGTATCAGTAACAATATTAAAAAAAACTGGCCAAGTGCGTGTCGGACTTCGCACATTTACGGTTCCGTACCAATTTATCAATTAATTGGTACTTTTTTGTTAGTAAAATATACGTATTATTAAACATTATCATCATATTTCAAGTTCATAGGTCAATGGGCAGTTAAAAAATTATTCGTGTGACAGAAGACAGACAGACAGACACGTAAGTGATAGCAATAGGACTTTTCGGGTAGTTAACTCTAAAAACGTAGGTAGAAGATAATAAAACGCATAAATTACCCCATTTAGGTCCATCATTCGTTCCATCGCATACTTCAGGAGATCGCAGAGCATTCCTAGGGAGATCTTTTTCATGGATTGCGACCTGGAAATAAATGCAAACAGTTGCAATCATCTTGTGGTAATAGTATAATGAACCTATTGTCATCGTCTTCCCGTGCTCATCTTGATTTGGTTGGGTTCGGCGAAATGGGTCTTTTTCTTCTGCCGATTAGGTATGAATTAGCCATCCTTTCATTTGTGCCTCCTTAGACCTTTTATTCGCGCACAATTGTATGATAAAAATATGTCCTTATACCTTGCAAAAATACTGAGCATCCTGGGATAGTAGGGTTTCGAAAGTTTTTGTAATATTACCAAACTTCTTAGCTAAATATTACTAGGAAGGGCAGTTTTGTAAGCTTGAAACAGTGCAATAAAACGCGTGTTTAAACATTTTATGCTAGGCGATAACCCAGTTTAACAAGAATTTAACTAGACTAACGCGATAATATTCTTCGATCTATTGTTGCAGTGGTCTTTGATGTGTCTTTAATTTCATAAACAAAATTATTCAGACTTGAAAACAAAATAATGTTTTGATGGAAAACAAAATCAATCCATTTGTATTAGAAGAGGCCTTTGAAGTAAAATACTAGCACAATGATATTTTAACCCATAGATAGACCTTGTGAAACAAAATGCAGAGCAAAACAATGACCTTATGTAATATATTAGCTGAGCTGTATTGATAACATTAGAAAATCATGTTTTAGCATGTTTAACTTAATCTTAAATAACATAATTAGTGTGCATTCACCTGGCATAGCTCTCCGCTTGCAGAACATGCATGCATTCCGGACAGACCCAGTTCTTCTCCAAGTTGATCTTTTGCCTCTCAGTACCCGTTAGACATTTGAAGTGGAAGGACCGTGGGCAGACCGTACAATGCATGGCGGGATGCAACTTCTCATTGGTAACCTGCTCTACAACCCAGTGACACCGCCAGCAGTACGCATCTGACCGGAGCTTGTTGCCCTTCTCTGTAACCTGATGACAAAATAGAACAAAGTATTTTAGTTTTTCTACATTAGGAATGAAGTTTTAGTTTTTTTATTAGTGAAACGCAGAAGATGAAAAAAATTATAATATGCACAATTTGCTGCATCTGCATAAAGTTCTTATCATGAATAATAATACAAACTGACCATTGTGAGATAAAAAGCTATTGGTTTTATTGACACCCAAGCTTCAGATAATAAATTATTGACAAGTAAAAAGCATGGACAGCCATTTTGTTGTGCCTTTATACAAATTATGTCAATATACCCCCTCCTTATTGGATAACACAGGCATCCTGAATATGTTGTGCAAAGAGTTTGCACTGCTTTTTCAAACATTAAATAAAAATAATCAAACATTAAAATGTTTTCACAGAAGTGTCATCAACTCTTCAATTTGTCATAAAAACATTGCAAAATATTGTGAAAATGGGTCTTATGCCAACCACATTTTTCTAAATTGGCCTTTGAATTATGAGTACTATTGATGGGAATTAAATAAATTATGTTTCACTTACCATAGGTTCAGTCCTTTTGAGTTTTGGAGGAGTTGGCCTTGTAACAGGTTCAAGTAGCTCAACATTTTCCTCCTCTTCCTCATCATCTGAGTCTTTGTTCCCTTTTCCAGTGACTGAGTTTAGGAACTGTTTTACCTTACTTACAAATTCTGGGTTTTGTGACCTCATTGATCTTTTAGGAGCAACCTTATCAGATTTTTCACTACAGTTGCTCCTTTGGGATGCATCACTATTTCTTCTAGTGTCATGTATCTTATGCGGCTCTACTAGGGAAGAATTCAAGCTTGAACTAGAAGTGTCTATAGCACTTCTTGATTTTCTTGTTTTACTTGTCAGCAGGGTGCATTCACTGATGATCTTGGACTCTTTTGCAGATTTTATCAATGATTTTAATTCCCTGCTAATGCCCTTATGTTCTTTTTCTGAAACATTTGACATTGTTTCAACTTGAGAATCATTTGAAGTTTCATTAGTGATATCTATAGGAATCATAGTGCTTGTGTCAGCTATGTTGCTAGTGTCATTGCATTGAACCTTACCATTGACAATAATTTTATCAAGTATGCCTTGTTTAGAATCCTTTGTTAGTGCAGAGTCCGAAGATGGCTGATCTTTAATGGGGGACTTCTGAACAGGTTTCTGTGCTTCCTTCCTTGGAGTTTTTGGTCTCTGGGTTGGTCGATCCTTTGCTTGGATTGGTACAGGTTCCATAGAAGAATCAGCAGCTTCTATTTGCTGTGTTTCAACAGAAGGTGAAATTTCAGATGGTGAAACTTCAATCTGCTGCTGAGGTGCAGCTTCTACTATCACAACCACATGCTCCTCTTCATCAGGTTTGTTTTGGCTCTCTGTTACTTCTGCTTCTATATTTGGAGACTTTGATGGAGACTTTACAGGGGACTTAGCTGGAGACCTTGGAGATGGCTTAATGAGGGACTTTACTTGAAGTTTTATAGGAGGCTTTGCTGGCGACTTAGCTGGGGATTTTGCTGGAGACTTTGGTATTTCTGTTCCTTTTGCTGGTGCTTTATCATCTGATGTTGTAAGATCATTTATATGTTCATAAACTGGCGATGGTTGCTCCTCGCTTTCTTCAGAAACTGGCGACGGTTGCTCCTCGTTTTCATCATAAGCTAGCGACGGATGGTCCCCGGTTTCTTCATCACCATATGGTTCATCATCCATTTTCTCTACGACTATGATCATCTCGACGTTCCCGTCAGAGCCTGTGACTTCCTGGGTCTCAGGAACATCATCAGTGGTCGACGAAACGTCGGTCTCCATGTGGGACTCCGTGCTCTCCTCCATCACCTGCGACAAAACAACCACCTGATATTTTTAGCTTGACCTTTTGTGATGTAAGAAAACGTGGTCCTTCTAACTTGAACAGTACTT
This sequence comes from Orthosia gothica, assembly GCA_949775005.1. Taxonomy (NCBI): domain Eukaryota; kingdom Metazoa; phylum Arthropoda; class Insecta; order Lepidoptera; family Noctuidae; genus Orthosia; species Orthosia gothica. The sequence continues at coordinate 20,589,433 of OX459048.1, read as the reverse complement.
CAGCAGTATATCTTAACAATAGACATCTAAATATTAAAAGAACCGGTCATTACCCAAGCTCAACCACCCTGCCAGCTACTTACATACCTACTTTCAATACAATCATACAAATACATAGGCTTACCACACGGTTTGTTATTTTTTGTGCACTTCACAAAAACACCATAAACTATTCACCGAACGTAGTAACGATTATATCTTGCTCATTCAACTTGTGTTTCAATTAACAATTGTTTTGTGATCAAAAAATATCTCCAGCCAACGAAAAAATTCACACATCGCCATCGCACGTACAGCTACGTTTGGTTTTTTTGGTTAACCGACAGATGGAGCTGCTTCAGCAACAGGAAACGTACGAAAATTCTTGGTACATCTCTTTTACACAGTATGTCTCTCTCTTTCGCTCGCATAGGAAACCATATAGTGCAACTCGTTTCACCACACCAGTAACGGCTGTTGTCATAGTTGTAAGAACTCTTCTTAGTGTGCTTCATGAAGTTAGTTTCAGTTTGTTTACTATTTTCCGTATTTTAGATTGCCATCATCACCAGACAACATTTTTGTTAATGAATGAAAATATTAACATGTCTCGTATTTTGGCTGTTAAAGAATTATGAAATTGTTGGTTACGGTGATGAAAAGTTATTTATAAACTAAATGTTAAAGTTAACTAAATACACTAAATACAGCTGATTATTGCCAGCTTAAAAAACGGAAACGAATGAAATTGAAATATAAACGTCAAGGCTCAGATGGTTATTTATTATTTTACAATAATTATTTATTTACTGCGTGTCAGTGTTTCTGAAAATGGAGTTTATAGAGCTAATACATATAAATAAATTGGACGGTGTTATTCTGAAGTACCCGCATCAAGAAAACGTGGATGGAACTGTATGTATCACAGGGCATCACCTTATATTGAGCTCACGAAAAGAAGGCGTTCACGAGCTATGGGTATGTTTATTAATTTTTTAAATACTTTTCTGCACTTAACAATATAATCTTGCCTAGTATGGTGTCCTTTGCCTGCCTGCTATTGATCGATAAAGAGTCACTGGCTATTTAATTCCATAGGTGTTATTAACAGCTGATAGTCAATACACTGATGTCAATAGTGACAAGTTAGAGTTTCCATTGCTTGTCGGTGGTTAAAATAAATACCAGAATTTAGTTATGATTCTATAATTCACCTAATTCCTACTAAGAAGTTAATAATGGATGTAGTATATTAAAATGCCAATATAATATCTGACTACTACTTATGGGTACAGTGATTTGCCCACAACTTTAATATGAGGCCCAAAGGACCAGTGAAATAGCATGTACAAAGCCTCAGGTTGTTGCTACCAACCCATACTCCTACCCACCTATACTTTAAAATAGCTTTTAAAAAAAGATCTGGCTTATGTAATTGAGTGTATTGTGTTATCTTACTTCTTACTAAGTGTGTTTATTACTTCTTCACGCTCAAACCGCTGGACGGATCTGGATGAAATTTGTCACGGGGATAGATTATAGTCAGGAATAGCACATAGGATATATCCCGGGCGGAAGGGCTGGTGTTGCGGACACCGGCCCGTCTTAACTTAGCACATAGGATACTTTTTATCCCAGGATAATTTGCGGCATTCTCGGAATTATGAGAATATATGATTGCGGGATGTATGAGAAATATTACTCAAGTATTATGTGGGTATTTCTCATAAATAACGGGTCAATAAGCTTCTCTTTTAGGTGTGTATTTTATCTTATGGCGTTTCCTGTATCTTCATCCGAAATGTCCACAGCAGAGTCCACATGTGGATTAAGCTGTCTCAGTTTTGGCTATTTTATGAGGTAGATGTGTTCTTCTATTTTTCCGTGTAAACAAAAGTTTAGGTTATAGCTTTGTTATTATAAATAAACAATGCGTTTCCTTGCAGTTAATTTGTATTGCGTAGGTAATTATCTTGCTATAATAATTATACTTTATAATATTATAAATGCGAAAGTTTGGATGTATGTTTGTTCCTCATCAAGTCAGAATGGCTGAATGGATCTCAATTCAATTTGGCATAGAGATAGATGATAGTCTGGAATAGCACATAAGGTACTTTTTATCCCTTGAATATGTTAGCTCGGGCATGGGGTCTCATTGCTAAGAAAAGAAATTTGGTTCAAATAAATCTTACTAGATGGCGCGACATGTACACTCAATTCAATAAAATGTGTGTAAAATTAACATTTTCTGGAATTGAACATAAAAATTGTATGTTCTTGTTTAATCAACTCTCCTCAGTAAAAAAATATGGAATATTGGGCTCTTAATTCACATTTCAAAGATTATTTGAACGGATCATTTAAAATTGATGCCAATAGATGGCGCATTTTAAATTTCTGAGGCATTCCACTTGATTGTTAAAATTTGCATTGTAACACATTTTGGTGCAAAAAAACTGTAACGGCGTGCAAAAAAATACTATAAAACGAACCTTCACTGTATTTAAAGAAAACAATATTCACAAACCTAGTAAAGCCTTTAACTTGCAAGTCGTTGCTAACACCATCTACTGTCGTGAAACGGGATCTAACGCGATTGATGTACTTACAAAATTAACAAGATTAATCAGATGAAAAACGCTAGTTAAGTCGGCACGGTTTCTTTGTATGGGATGAGGCATCTGTATGCTAGCATTATATTATCTGTGGCTCGGGATAATTTTCAACAACCAAGCGGGCGAAGCTGCTGGCAGAAGCTACACTCTTTGCGCTGTAGCATGGTGAGGGTGACAGTTTCAATAACATTTTTTACGCATATACGTATACGCATTTTTTGTAGTTAATGTCATACCATAGTTAAACCATATACCATAGTTGCCTGTATGACGTTAAACTACAAAAAATGCGTATATGTATATGCGTAAAAAAATGTTATTGAAACTGTCACCCGCACCATGCTACAGCGCAAAGAGTGTAGTGTTTTTTTTCTCAACCAAATTGTAATATTCTCATGATACATTTAATTTCAGCTTCTGCACAAGAATATAGACAGTATAGAAAAGAAAGAAAACAAGCCTATTGCTGGCGTAGCACAGGGTGGCTCCCTGTTCCTCAAATGCAAAGATTTGAGGATATTCCAGCTAGATATTGCCGGCACCACCGAGTTGAACCAAATGGCCCAAACACTTGAGAACTTGTCTGGCTTACAAGATCCTGGCCTATTCTATCCATTCTTCTATAGACATATGCACCCTATGGTTGAGAATGGATACACTTTATACAGGTAATGAATATTTTTTTCAAGATAATAAGGAAATGATTCTCAGATTAGTTAGCTCATGCAAGAGTAATCAATCTCAATCAATCTCAAATCAGAGTAATCAATCCTACTATAAAACCTACTTTATTCCCATGAAAGTATTTTAATTCTATGAATTTTAAGGCAACAGTAATTTGAATAAATTGCACTGATCTGTCATAATTAGCGAAACAATAGACAAACATCTGATTGAGGTCTTGTGACAGTTGAGGGGAACTTATATAATCTGGTCAATTTAGACATCCAAGGGTACAAAAATTCGCACCTAGCTGAAAATTGGTAGGATTGTTCAAAACACCATCATAAATTAAATCTAAGAAGTCCTCATCGATCAGACACCTGGAAAAAAAATTACTCAGGGTCAAAGGTCACAAAAACTGGTTTTTCGCGATTTTTAGCAAAACGGTAAGTTTTATCATAAAATTAGCGCAGACAAAAATTGTAGATCATCAGATAATTATCTATAATAAATGTCTAAATACTTTTTTTCGCATGTGCCACCGTTTTTGAGATATAACGATTTAAAAAGTTGAAAGGTCACAAAATCGCGGAATACCCGTTTTTGTGACTTTTGTCCCTGAGTATTTAGGGTTCCGTAGCTAAATGGCAAAAAACGGATTCGTCATGTCTGTCTGTTTGTCCGTCCGTATGTCACAGCCACTTTTTTTCGAAACTATAAGAACTATGCTGTCAAAACTTGGTAAGTAGATGTGAACCGCATTAAGATTTTCACACAAAAATAGAAAAAAAAACAATAAATTTTGGGGGTTACCTACTGGGAACCCTACCGGGGGTTACTTAGAACTGTTTTTTTTTTTTCATCACTCCCATACGTGTGGGGTATCTATGGATAGGTCTTCCAAAATGATATTGAGGTTTCTAATATCATTTTTTCTAAACTGAATAGTTTGCGCAAGAGACACTTCCAAAGTGGCAAAATGTGTCCCCCCGTCCCTTATAACTTCTAAAATAAGAGAATGATAAAACTGAAAAAAAAATATGATGTACATAACAATGTAAACTTCCACCGAAAATTGGTTTGAACGAGATCTAGTAAATAGTCTTTTTTTAATACGTCATAAATCGTAAACCACAATTTACCAAGAACGGAACCCTTCTTGCGCGAGTCTGACTCGCACTTGGATCGATAAGGACTTTTTAGATTTCATTTATAATGGTGTTTAAACCATTATAAATGATGGTGTTTGGTGTGTGTAAACAATCCTACCAATTTGCAGCTGGGTGTGATTTTTTGTAACTTCACTCCGATTTTATGGTCTAATTTTACCGGACTATAAAAGAAACATTGGAAATGGTGCATTCTAATCACATTAGTGATAGTTATAATAATAATTGTAATTTAAAAATATCATATTGTAGGCAAAACAAGTTTAAACTAATGATAATTTTATTGTGTCAATAACATCCTTTATTAATGGTCCTTATCAGTGGCCTGATACTGTGTATTAAAATACTAAGTGTAAATAGAAGTACAAAAATAAGACAAATTCAATTAGCTGCAGAAGACGCCTATTGCATTTAATTATTTAATACTTCATGCACACAAACATACACAGACAGACTTAACAGCCTAAGCATTTTCTACCTTTGTGTGATCCAGAGACAAATAGTACCATTGCTATATTTTTAATGTAGGAAATGTAATCTTAATGATTAAATTTCCATACAAAATAAAAGTTATTATTGTAAATTATCATTATGTTTTATGTTACAGTATAGAGGGAGAGTTCACGAAAGTATTAGCCACGGAGGAGTGGCGTGTGTCTCGCGTCAATCAGAACTATGCCGTGTGCTCTAGTTACGGTAAGGCAGTAGTGGTGCCGAAGTGCGTGGATGACGAAACCCTCGCTGCTGCAGCCACGTTCAGGCAGGGAGGACGGTTCCCTGTACTGTCTTATAGACATAATAATGGAGTAAGTTTTGTTTTACTACTGTTTGTTGAATACTCTTCTCTTATTAAGTGATGGTAATTCTTATCTGTGTCAAGAAGTTTTTTTATGAGGCATGATCCTAAATTGTTGGCTAAATAATAACAGCCGCACGGGTCGATCTTCAAGGTTAAGCAACGCTTGCCGAGGTCGGTCCGTGGATGGGTGACCATTTCAACATAGCGAGTTTCCTCCGTGCCTCGGCAAGCACGTTAAGCCGTTGGTCCCGGCTGTCATTTGAAGATCTTTGACAGTCGTTATGGGTAGTCAGAAGCTTATGAGATCTGACACCAGTCTTGCCAAGGGGTATCGTATTACCCAGTTACTGGGTTGTGGAGGTCAGATAGGCAGTCGCTCCATGTAAAACACTGGTACTCCGGCTGAATCCGGTAAGACTGGAAGCCGACCCCAACAACAATTGGGAAAAGGCTAGGCAGATGATGATGATCCTAAATTGTTGAATGAACCGCGGCACTTAGGTACAGTTGGGGCACCTTTAAGTGGTACTGTCACTGAGGCAAAACCCTAAGGACATTCGTAAGGCTCTATAATCGGCGGTCTGTGGCGCAAGTTATGCGCTACGTCAATACGCACTATCGTCAATTTTAGAAGTACTTCCGTCTCAAGACGCTGCCAGGGTGCGGCTATTCTGTGATCTGTGATTGAGTTTCACAAGCAAAAGAATTCTATATGTAAAAGTAAGTTTCTTCATCCAGTTTAAAATGAAAAGTTACTTATTTTCTTTAATTGTTGCAACCAGGCAGTTTTAATGCGCGCCGGCCAGCCTCTATACGGTCCGAAGCACCGGCGGTGTCGGCCCGACGAAGCGATACTCAACGCTGTGGTGGCTGTCGGCACCAAAGGCATCATATACGACCTCAGGAGTTCTAACTCTATATCACAGCAGCAGAATAAAGGTAATATTATAAGAAGGGTTAACATATTTTTTTTTAAACATCTTGTTTTAAATTCATTAACCAACTTATCTTTCCTAAATGCTCTCAAAAGGTTTTGATTGTACCTACTGTATGTACCAAACGCTTTTGAAACGTTTTGAGAATTAGTTTCAGGTAGTGATTTTTTTCTTTCCTAAATGCTCTCAAAAGGTTTTGATTGTACCTACTGTATGTACCAAACGCTTTTGAAACGTTTTGAGAATTAGTTTCAGGTAGTGATTTTTTTTTGGGCACTGTTTATGCATAAACAGTTATTCCTCGGCCTAAAAAAAAAAGAAAATCTTATTTGCATACATTCCAATTTAAAATAAATAATTTATAGTTCTGGCCCCTTCTAGTAAAGTTTTTTTTTGTTTTACACTTTAGGTAACCTTTTGTTGTTATATTCCTTTCAGGTGGTGGAACAGAGAGTAATTCGAACTATTCCCAGTGGAAAATATACAACAGATCTATGGATGAAGTGGACAACCAACAACCACTTTTAGATAGCTATTCCAAACTAATTGATGGTAACGTTTTGGAACACTATTATCTACTCATAAGTATAGAATCTATATCTATCTAAACGTCGTATTTTCAATAATAATTGTATTAAATGCATCGAAAATGTGGGCATTTGAAATGGGATGTCAGAAAACAGTTCCTTAACACATTCATAGTTTCATATACATGTTTTGGCGTCCATCTACTACTTTTAAAATAGAAATACCAGTAGCGTATTTACCATTAGGCCAAAAGGGCCATGGCCTGGCTAGCAGAAGGGCGGGGCGGCGTACACCGCCCCCGGCCTCATTCCTTATTTTATTGAGTCAAGCAGTACTCTTGTAGCTGGCAGACCTATAACTTCAAACTGTTATGAGGTGAGGTGCTAAATATTTTCAAAGGGATGCATGCATTAAAACTTGACAACTTCATCTTAGTAGTCTCGATGGTAATCTAGATTTCTAGATACTTTAGATTTAACATTGGTAAGAGTAGTTTTTATGGGGGCGGTATACATATTTGGCCCGGGCAATAAAACTTTAAATACCCCACTGATACTGAATACTGATGTCAAAGTCAAAGTCAAATGTGTTTATTTCAAGTAGGCCATTATGTGGCACTTTTGAACGTTAAAATTTACATTTAATAAAAATTGATTCTACCGTGCATTCGGAAATGTAGGTTGTTATGGAGAAGAACGCACAAGAAACTCCATACTTACTCTTTTAAAAAAAAGTTTTATACAATATTTATATAGGTACATACATTAATAAATTCGTATACGTGAGGACGATGTTCCCAGCACAACTATACTACATATAGGTATGAGAGAATTACAAGCATTAACAGGTAAATTCCTTTACTTGATAAATAGGAACATGGTCCTCACGTACTTACAAATAGTGCAAACATAGGTACATTACCTAATTAAACAACAACAGAACAGTGTGCGAGTCAATTTTTTTAAACAAAAAAAGAAGAAAAAATAAAAATAAAGCGTTACTATAATTATGAATATAATACAAATTAACCATTTTGATTTTGTCCACACCAAAGATAGGCCTATGGAGCAGGACCAGCATGTTTCCAAGCATTCTTATCTTGAATATAATCATCTAATTTGTAATATGCTTGTTTACAAAGTGTGCTTTTAACTATTGTTTTAAATTTTCTTTCATTTAACTTTAATATCTCACAAGGTATTTTGTTATAGAATTTAACACAGTACCCCATGAAAGATGTGTGTACTTTAGATGGAAACTATTATCCTATTAAAAACGTCCTAATTCCCTGTTTAGCTCCCACTATCAATGAAAATAAATGTAACGGTCTCCGTAGGAAAATAGCACAAGGAATTTTTACCTAACTGCGGTGAAGCCCAAAAGGAGGGTTATTTACTAAAGAACAATAATGAAATGTTCCAGCGTGCAACGACCGTGAGATATCGAGTGACAAATGGATCTCACGGCTGGAATCATGCGGGTGGCCCGAGAGCGTGCGGAACGCCTTACATACTGCATGCATCGTCGCGCAGCACATACATCAGGTTACATAATAATCTTTACAATGCATGTCCTCGAAAAGAGCGGTTTTCTAAGCAGCCAAACTGTGCGGAAAGTGTCACTTTTTTTCACTAGTGCTTTTTACTTTCCTGTACTTTTTTTAATTTTTAACTCCAACGTCAGCCCGACGCATAGAGTTTTTATTATTTGAGAAAAGTTTTAAAATTAGTTATGTACATATTATCATTCATATAAAAGGTAAAATAAAACTAATACTTTAATTTAGGCGTTTTTAATTACTCTAGATTTTGATTTTGATCAATAAATTAATTTTAAATATTCATTAACTATGTTTGGCAGAACGTATATTTTGCTCGTGCCTTATTGCGTTACGATGTGACAGCTATTCGCACATGCGCAGTAGATATGCCCGAGGAACTATTAGTTAATCTGTGGATATATTGAACGCGCTTGAATAAGCCCGCCATTTTATTAATTTCATTTTATTAATTTTGTTTATTTCATCGCACAATGCATAGTAAAATATTGTATGATACACGTACGTAAGATGATTTCCAACTCGTGTCGATTTATCCACTCACTCGCTTCGCTCGCTCGTGAATAAAAATGCCACTCATCGGAAATCACCTACCTTCCGCACTTGTAGCATAAATAACTATTATACTACACCTGCTCGGAAAGTACCTTGATACTTTATCAAATTTACGGTAGAAAGTACGTCATTGCATATCGAACAAATATGCGGCGAGAAAACGCATCTGAGCGGGAGAGAAAAGTGTATGAAAATCCATTTCTTACGTGGTTTTTCTTTTTTAATTTTGGGTAAGACTATGCGCTGGTAACCTAAATATCAAAAGCCAAAAAGTTTTTACAGTGAGTTTTTATCTCCAAGTTCGCAAAATGACACTGGCCACTGTGTGTTGGATGGTGTCAAACAATTTGAAAAAAGAACATGTGAAAATTGCAGACGCCATTGGCGCCATTTTCAATTTGTGTGTTGTTTGAGGATTCAGTTTTCGTAGAAAAGTAAATTCCTCGTAGGTGTAGTATAAAGCACTATGTATCACTCGAGAGAAAGTGCGATTCCCGTAATCGGTCACTTTCTCCTCTCGGTGAACAATGTACTATATTACTTCCTTGATTCTGAGTTATTGAAGTAACTAGCTCACCCCGCGTGGCTTCGCTCCTGTCATCTGGCTACCTACCACCTAACATACCAACCCAACCTACCCTACGCACCTACCCTACCCTATCCTACCTACCTACCTACCAATTTGTTAAACTATTTATTTGAATAATAATTAATACCACAATACCAACTTTTGATTCTACCGGCGATCTAATCAAAATTTAGAACATAAAAGCTGCTATTGTGACTTAACTATGATAGTTAGATATATTCTCTCGTAGACTTTTTTGTAGGTAATAATGAACAATTTAATCATGTAGTACATTATTTTTATGTATCATCAATAGTTTTCTCAGCGCACGCCAAAGAATGAATTTTATAGGCAATATTTTCCACTTTGGGTTACATTGTTGCAATTTTAATAAGGATCTCGATTTTTTAACCCCCGCCGGAAAATGAGGGGTGTTATAAGTTTCACGTGTGTTGTTGTGTATATGTGTGTCTGTCTGTGGCATCATAGCGCCTAAACGGATGAACCGATTTCGATTTAATTTCTATTGTTTGAAAGGTAATTTTGTCGAGAGTGTTCTTAGCTATGTTTGAATAAAATCGGTTCAGCCGTTCAAAAGTTATGGGCGTTTTACTGTTCGAATCGAGGTGTTTTTGCAAGATAAATGTGTCGGGGATTTTTGAAATTTTGAAATTTTACTTGTTTAAATAAATTAGTGCCTATGTCACTCAGGAATAATATAGCTTTCTACTGGTGAAAGAATTTTCAAAATCGATTTAGTAGATTCAGAGATTACCCCCAAAAAAGTCACAAACTCACAAACTTGACCTCTTTATAAAATTAGTATAGAGGTGTTAGGGTATTAACTTCATCCACACGATCGATATAGATCGGTGAAATTCAGTATCATAATTCGTCGATTTTCAGTTGGTGTGTCGAAGTGGCGTTTGAGATTTTATACAGGGTCACATTTTTTTCGTGTCTAGCCATTGCTGTCCCACTGCTGGGCAAAGGCACAAGTCCTCCCAAACATTATTTTATTTCACATTAAATTACGATCGACGGATATATATAAATTGTAGATATGTAGCTACGTATTTTGAAATGTTTCTTTTCCTACTTCTCCATTATTCTTTTCTGTTTAGTTTCGTTGCGGGATCCAAGACAGTTAAATTCATTCGCCGGAACTTCGTCGAGCTTCATTGTCTCGGCGCTTTTCTGGTAATTCTGGCTTTCAGGAGTTGCAGTGGTATGGGCAAAGTGCGGTGGGATTGTCCCAATAAATAATACCTAATATTTTCTTGGTGGGTCACGTCAGCCGCATACATGCGCAAAGACCGCTATGCAAGTCTCCACACAATGGGTGCATGAATATGGACGGCACCACCGAGGCCGGCCCTCAAAAAGGTGGCGAGACGTCCTAGACGCGTACCGCACGGGCTAGTTTTAAAGATCTTTGCCCAGCAGTGGGCAAGCAAAGTGTAATAAAAAAAAACAACTTGCTGTATAAACATCTCTTCTTCTCCTCTTCATCTTACTTATGTCTTATTTGTGTTTCCAGAAAGCAGAACCAGTGTTAATCCACGGCACGCGCGGTGAAGATGCTACGTTACTAGTGTGCTCTTTGGTCCAGATCATACTCAATCCTGACTGCAGAACTATAAGAGGGTAAACCACGCTTTCATAACATAATAGAAGTTTATAAAACTGTTGCATAATAAGGGGTAAACATGGATGTGTGTTTAAAAGCCTCGCATACGGCCCGGTTTTTAATAGTTTCACACGAATGTTTTAATACCTAGTTATGTGCAGTTTCATACACTACTTTCTCTCTACACTCATCTACACTCATTCATTGGGATTGAACTTACTAAATAATAGGGGTTATAGTATGAAATTGCCGTTTATTGTAATAGGTACTTCGAATTGACATAGAACCTTCATGGTTTGAGATTTTTGAGTGAAACTTTTTCACATGGTACCTATGAAGTTCTTATTTAAAACAATGTGCAACATTCGGTTATCGACTTTCAGTTGTTACAAGAAAGATGGATACTTCGAAAATTCGCGTGATTTTTGATTACGAGTTCCGACGCGGAACTGACGCGGCAGAAACAGCTCGCAATATCAATGTTGCGTTTGGAAAGGGGACTGCTAATGAACACACCGTGTGATTTTGGTTTAAACGCTTTCGTGATGGAAACTTTGATTTGAAGAACGAACCACGTCGAAAACCGCCCACACTGGTGAATAAAAATGAATTGAAAGACATGGTGGAAGCCGATCCGAGCCAAACTACCCAGGAATTAGCGGCATGGTCTAACGTTACCTTACCAACAATATTGACTCATTTGCGTCAAATCAATAAAATATGAAAAATGGGTGCCTCATGATTTGACTGATCTGCTGAAAGAAACACGTGTTGAAACTGGTGTTGTCTTGTTGAATCGATACAGAAATGAAGAAATATTGAATCGAGTTATGACATGCGATGCAAAGTGGATTCTTTACGATAACCGTAAGCGAAAAATGTAATGGCTGACCCCAGGTCAAATGCCGCAACAGTGTCCTAAAGCAAAGCTTACCAATAAAAAGGTAATGGTAACTGTTTGGTGGTCTCAGCATGGTGTTATTCACTATAGCTTTCTCCGATCTGGTCAAGCAATAACGGCAGATGTCTACTGTGCTGAACTCCGAACAATGATAGCAAAACTAGCAGTGAAACAGCCCCGACTCATGAATCGATCTTCACCATTATTGCTCAATGATAACGCGAGACCTCATACAGCACGAGAAACCGTTTTAACTCTACAGGAACCGCAGTTAGAAACCATTCGTCACCCTCCGTATTCGCCAGATCTTGCTCCAACGAACTATCATTTTTTGCGTGATTTGGACAATTTTCAACGTGATAAAAAGTTTTCTTCTCAGGAGGCAGTACAAAATGCTTTCACACAGTTTGACGAATCCACATCACAAGAGTTCTATCGCATAGGCATAAATGACCTTCCTATTAGATGGCAACAATGTATAGATAATAATGGTAATTATTTTGATTAAATAAATCAGGTAAATAAAAAAAAAAAACTAATTTAATTTTTTCAGTACCTATCGGCAATTTCATACTTTAACCCCGAATACCTTTGTTTGCATTTTCCATGGCATAAAGTCGTGATTTATTATATAATTTCGACTTTGCTGGTAAGGAACAGGAAATTACTCATAATCAAATATGAGTAATATCCTTCGCCGCGTCTAAAATATCGGGCGGAGTCAAATTTTCTTCACACTCACTGTTAACAGACATTTTTAAGCAAGAATTTAAAAAACTCATGAAATTCAGTGCAGCAAAAACTGCAAAACCCATCACATCACCACATTAACCGCGCATGCGCTAAGACTTAGCACGCACTGCAATTTTTATTCCCGTGAATTTTATAATACCCCTTATTATGCAACAGTTTCATAAACTACTATTTTTCAATTAGGAGCCATTTCCTGCTTAGGAGAAACCATACGACTGTTAAACAGGCAAATATACTTGCAAACGCACTTCTCACTTTATGCAACTGCAAGGTGCATTGTTTACTAAAGACGACTGACAGCCAATTTTAGCCACGGTCCGGTTCCGTGTCCGTGATTTCAGTTCCGAGGTCAAAATGTTCAGAATTATGACAGACTAGCTTCTGCCAACGGCTTCGGCCGCGTGAAAGTCGAAAATTATCCTGAGGGAACATATTCCCGGGATAAAAAGTATCCTATGCTATTCCTGACTATAATCTATCATGGCAAATTTCATCCAGACTTAGCCGTTCTGGCGTGAAGATGTAACAAACACTCACAAACTTTCGCCTGTTTTATTAACCCCCGCCGGAAAAAAGGGGTGTTATAAGTTTCACGTGTGTTGCTGTGTATCTGTGTGTCTGTCTGTGGCATCATAGCGACTAAACGGATAAACCGATTTCGATTTAGTTTTTTTTGTTTGTAAGGTAATTTTGTCGAGAGTGTTCTTAGCTATGTTTGAATAAAATCGGTTCAGCCGTTCAAAAGTTATGGGCATTTTACTGTTAGAATCAGGGTGTTTTCCCAAGATAAATGTGTCGGGGGTTTTTAAATTGTGAAATTTTACTTGTTATTAGTGTGATTATGACGGATAGAGTTCGGATGTAGTACGTAAGCTTACCTACAAGAAGTATACGGCTATGGATCCCGCTCTGCGTACATATACGTACATACATCAACGGCGGCTCGCCGCAATCCCAACCGCCCATGAACCGCCAGTGCGTATAAGATGGGGCGCCGCGGTGCCTAAGATACTAAGCGCGATATAGGCTCGCACTTGACCACTATCTCACCTGATGGTAAGCGATGATGTGCTAGTGCGTAAGGGGGCTAATCCTGTACCTTTGTCGTAAACCTAAATGAGAGACTTGACTTGACTTTGATGAGAATTCATAGTTTTCTATTTTATAGTTGACACGTAGTAATGCGACAATTGTTTTGTTTGACAGTGTCGCATTATCGAATATGATAAATTACATACATTTGTGATGACGGCAGTGATTTGTGACGGCGCAAACTATTTACATCGGAGTCTTTGTTTCCTGATAGCTACAACCTTGAGGTCTTTAAGTCAAGAGTGAATAGTTTACTTCTAGGCAAGCGTACTTCACCGTCGACCACATCATCACTTACCATCAGGCGAGATAGTGGTCAAACGCGAGCCTATCCATTTTTTTTTTTAAATCATCCCTAGCAAACCCGCATTAACGGAGATTTGTCGAAACAAATGTACATGAAGACATATCGAATTACAGGGCTGGATTATTTAGGTGCCAGAGGTCAACTATAATAATTTCTTACGTTCTTGTTTTCTAGGTTACAAGCCCTCATCGAGCGCGAGTGGATTCAGGCGGGTCATCCGTGGTACTCTCGCCAGCGCGTGGGTCCTTACGGGCCTTCCACACCACGTGCCGCACCCACCTTCCTGCTGCTACTAGACTGCATCAGGCAGTTCCTGGAGCAATTCCCTTGCAGCTTCGAATTCAAGCAGTCGTTCTTGATAACGTTGTTTGAGCATTCTTATGCTAGTCAGTTTGGTAAGTTCTTTTGAAGATAGTATAGATTTTTAAGGGTTGATGATGTGATATTGTATCTGATTGAAGGTTTTCTATTTGGCCTATCTTCATCATCATCTGAACTTTTTCCAACATGTAAGGGTCGACTTCCAGTGTAACCGGGTGCAAATAATATTTGATTCAAACAAGGCCGACAAACGTATAGGAAACTAGCTTCTGCGAGTGGCTTCGCCTGCGTGATAAGTGTTTTCTTATCCTAAGAGGACATATTCCCGGGATAAAAAGTATCCTATATGCTATTCCTGACTTTAATCTATCTCTGTGGCAAATTTCATCCAGATCCGTTCTGGTCCTGGCCGTTCTGGCGTGATTGAGTAACAAACATACATCCACACACACACATCCATCCAAACTTTCACATTTAAAATATTAGTGAGATTGCTCAGCGCTTTTTTTAAATGTGACTTCATAACAGGTTGAATTTTGATATCTGTCTACCGAGTATGCCGTTCGTTTTTAGTTAAGACATTATTTTACAATTTTAAACCGACTTATCAAACTTTTCTCCTTCCAGGCACCTTCATGTGCGACAACGAACAAGAACGGGAAACCCGCGGGGTCCACTCGCAGACCACCAGCCTTTGGTCGTGGCTCAACCAACCCGACGAGCTGCCCAAGTACATCAACCCGCTGTACGACCCCACGCCCAACGTTATATGGCCCTCCGTTGCGCCCATGAGCTATGTCATATGGGAAGGTATGTGGAGACAGTCGCATAATTCATACCGTTGTAATGTGCAACGCGCCACCAGTACATGGTGGACATCGGGGTTTTGCGAATACTTTCATTGTGCGCACAGCTTAGGAGTGGAATTTTCCGCCGGAGTCTTTGTTTGCTGATGGTTACAAACCTTGGGGTCTTTAAGTTAAGAGTGAATAGGTTACTTCTAGGCAAGCGTGCTTCACCGTCGACCACATTATCGCTTACCATTAGGCGAGATAGTGGCCAAACGCGAGCCTATTGCTAAATGTAAAAAAACTACATAAATAATAAGTGAACAAATATGCAATTGACGCGCGCGGCTATTGTGTCGGCCGGGCAAAAAAACTTGTACTAATGTGTCATTTAGACTCCGCCCCTATCCTAAATTATCTGAAACATTTTATCGGATTCGGTTACGGATAGATTTTTATTACGGATATCTGATATTTTCGGCTGGGGGGTCTCACTCTGCAGTTAAGGTACGATCGGCCGGCGCTCCTTCTGAAAAGGAGTATCGCAGGTATACCTTTCTGCGCTTTAAAATGGAGATGTACTTAATACAAACTGTTATCATTATCAACCATATAATATATTATTTGAAGAAGATGGAATGCCGCAAAGAGATTACGTCGCGAATTATTCACTATTAGGAATGCAATTGTTCACAAAACGAACGAGATCTACCTGGACATGTAGAATACCTAGACTCAACGGTTTATTAATTTTATTATTATTTCTAACAATCTCGGGACTCTGAGGTCCCGGTCCTTTAAAAGGGGTGCCAGGGTCCGATGTCAAACCGCAGAGACCTTGGTAGATAATATGTATCATGATAGGTGACACCAACCGACGATTATCCATGTATGCACTAAGCAAGTGCACCCAAGGACAATTCCTGGTGGTGCAGGACTATTGCAAAATATGGAGACAAAACACATCGGTGGGCTTATTACGTAAGTAACAGCAAGCAACAATAATTGTGCAATTATCGCGCGATCAATTTAATGACCTGGCTACTGAGGCCTTTAAGTCAAGTCTTTTTTTTGACAGGTCTTTTAACAGAAGCTGTTATATCGGTCCAATGATTTATAAAATTTATCGTTTGATTAAGTAACCAGCTTATGAAAATGCAACACTTCATGGATGCTTTTTTTTACAATAGTCAAGTTATTACTATTTAGCTCCAATATTCTGTTAAATTAATATTTGCAGATGTAAAGTATTTGTGACAATAATATGGCAGTGATATTGGATACTTTCATTTTATTTACATAATTTATTAATTTGAAAGAACTATTGAAACTATTTGAAAAATTGGATAACTATACTTCATAAAAGATAGCTTGATCTCTGCGACAGCTATCAGTATCAATACAGTAAAAATAGCGCTTGACAGGCAATAACGTAGAGTGCGCGCGGCCAAAATCGTAACTAAACGTTTGTCATTTATGTCAGGTGTCAAAAGAGTGTGTTGTATTCCGCGTTTTTATTCGTTTCCGAAGTAAATAATCGCCATCATTATGCCAAACGTAATCTAAAGTGCTAAGTAAACAAGACAATAACGGGCCTATGGTACCGTTTAACAAAGATAGAGCCCGCGTTGCTTATTTGACAGGTATTTTAGGGATACCATTATACTAAAATTTCCCTAATTTTTCGTACTACCAGTACCGGTGCCAGACAGTATTGGTTTTTGGGTGGTACATATATATACCAGCGGGACAGGACTGGCATCATTGTTAGTTTATTTTAGGCGTTTCTGAACGCACAGTCACCCAAATAACTGAAGATTGTTATGTGGCAGCAGCTTCTTCAAAAATTGTTGAAGAAGAAATTAAAAATAATTGAAATTTAAATAGATGGTGTTAGCCACTGCAGGACCATTGTTAGACCAAAATTAACAGTAGGTACTACTACTATTGAAATAACTATTGAATACTTAGTAAAGTATTCAATATATCATATCAGCCGAAAGACGTCCACTGCTGGACATAGGCATCACCCAAGCGTCGCCACTTTGAGCGGTCCCGTGTGTCTCGCAACCAGCGGAGCCCCGCAACGCCGTTTGCTGTTTCAGAGCCATCCTAATCCCGAAGACATTCCGGACGTCAGCCTGTACGAAGGCTGACGTCCGGAATGTCTTCGGTATAGTGTTGGGTCAATCTAGCGTGTACAACTGCCCATAGAATCCTTCGATCTCCCTCAGAAGCGCCGGTTTGGCGGATACGATCCTGCCATCATCGATCTTCAGTTTCGTGAGCTGGCTCTGCCCAATAGACAGATCTCTTGCAAAGACCTTGGACCCCATATTACGCTCAATCGCGTCTTTAATACTTTCGGTTTTAAAGAGGCGCAGGTCGCTTTTCAAGGACTTAGAGAGCCGTCTATTAAGCTGCCGGTATTTCAACGCATCGTCTGAAGACTGCAGGATTATCTCACACCTCTCCTCCACGAGCTTGAGAGTAGGATCAGAGAGCTTTTTGTACAGCGGGTCTTGGAAAACTTAGACCCGACCGTATGGACAGATTCCACGAACCTATCGCTGTATTCGTCGTCCACGGAGCTCCCCAGGCACTCGAAACGATTCTGGAGTTCGAGTTGAAAGGTCTCGGGGTTTTGGACCTGGATCTGTGCTGGACGGAGCGTGGAGTTCATCAATCGAGACCTTTCAAGCTCGACATAAATGTTCAATGTGCCTCTTACCATCGGAGATCGCTTCCGGTTTTCATCAAGTTGAGAGACATCATTGAACATTTGCTTCTTGGTTGACATGATAACGTCTATCTCGTTTAGGTCCACTTCCTGGTATCACGCTGTGCTCCTTATCCATAAAACTGGCCAGTAGGTGACCCCAGTGGTTCCGACGTCCAACTCCAAATTGCCCCACTTGCAGCTCATCCTCGTCTCGTTTGCCCAGTTTCGCGTTGAAGTCGGGGGACTTCATGACAACGGTGAAGTGAGTTTTGGAAACATGCATGCCTCTAGAGATATCCTCATACATGGTCTCTACCTCAGGCGTGGACCTGTATGACCTTCAGCGAATATCTTGCTAATATTCTGAGGGTGGCGTACCTTACGCCACCCTGGTCGACACACTCTCGATCTTCACCACGTTGTTCACGAGGGACTTGTGGACGATAAAGCCGACACCACCCTGGGACTACCGGTCACCCTCTCGAAAATAGAGCAGGTTACCGGATTTCAGGATTATCGAGTCCTCCCCCTCTCTTCGGACTTCAGTTAACCCTATAATGCTCCATCGTAACCTGCTCAATTTCTTTGAGTTCGGCAATCTTCTCGTCGGTCCGGAGTGTTCGCGTGTTATATGTTCCCAGGTCCAGTCGTTGGTTTTTTTTTGGAGTAGCAGGAAAAAAAAAAGAACACTCAAAAAATGCACCTACCTAGAAATTTGAACCTACTCAGCCATCAGCGCTCGATTTGCAATCGATCAACAACAAGGGAAAATGTAATCGCAATTTGACAGCCACATTGCTCGCCGATGGATGTCGCTCTGCTGTCAAAAACCATGCGTAATACGAAATGATCGCGATCGCCTTGCGATAAATGCACATTTTATTTACCAGATAATTATTGTTAGCAGTGCTGTTGTGAAATTATTATGGTATGGCTATCGCTCATACATAATGCGGATTCGCGATTGAAAAAAAATAAGCCTGCCGATTTTTTGACGTAAAGCGATAATCGCGCGATGATTGTACAATCTCTGCGCAATTATTGCTGATTGCTGTTTCATACGTAATAATCCTGCGGGCTATGGGTTCGGGAGGTTTCGTGGATCGATTACCTAAAACTATAGAAGGACTTGACTTGAACTATAGAATTGGCCCCTGCCTGACCACTGTGGATCTACATGGCTATAAAATGGCAAGGGTAGACTTGCACACTCAATTAATGGGCCTCCTCATAAACAGTCGCTAGCAGTTTAGTGACATAGCGACAGCGGGGCAACATATACGGAGGTGGTTAGGGAGTGGAGTGGTATACCACGGCTATCAGGACAAGCCCGGAATTACGGTCAACATCACTACCAGCATCATACTGGGTTAATTTCCTTCCTCCGAGCACGTTTGCTCTGGCGAATCTCCACCCAAGGGAGAGGTGGGAACTCTATTCCCCGTCAGTGTTCACTCCGACCGACCAATAAAGGCAAGCCGGAGAAGGGATAAGGGACAAGACTTCTCCCTGGAGATCCAAGTCCGTGGGGTCGGCACTGCCTACCAGCTCGCCATGTTGCGGCAAAGTAGAATCTAGCGGCACAAACTTAGGGATCATTGAACCGCGCAAGGCACGCACGACGTCAACATAGAAATACTGCGGTGGAGATTATTATTATTTCACTGAATCTTATTACTATTATTAGACAATTCATATGTTGTCGTAAGCGAAACTGGCATGGCGACAACCCTTACGAGCCGCGTCAAACCGCGGCAGACTGCGATAGAGTTACGCGTTAGAAGAGAGCAGCGATGTTTAGGTGAATATCGCGTTGGGCATTGACCGCTTAGGCGAGCTGAATTGCACTTTGTTGCTTAACAGCAAGAGTCGCTATTTCTATAGATCGGTGTGCGAAGTGACCTTTCTGCAGCCTTATTGAGTAATGAATTCGGCAAGAGCAAAGTGCAAAGAGTCTAATCGACCAATCACATACGAGATGAAAGATGCCATGTGGCTTTCCGTCTATGTGATTGGTCGATTTTTCATACCCTTTGCCCTTTGCTCTTTCCGAAGTCATAACGCAATAAGGCTGCTGTACTCTCTCTCTAGAGACTCCTTTTGTTCACTCACTGATATATTTTTTAACATCTCATTATCCGTGACACATTCTGAAGACCAGTTCTCTAAAGCACAGGCCGGATGACTTAAAAAAATTAACCAAACCTCTCTATTCCAGAGCTCTTCCTCCGCTGGCTCGTCGAGCAACACACAGAACAGCGCGAGGAACAGTACGGGCAAATCCGCACGCGTGAACAACAGCTCCGTGCGCACGCGCAGCAGCTGAGACGGGAGCTGTTCAACCTGGCGCATACGTACTACGGGCAGCGGGAGGACAAGTAACATAGCTAGTCATTGTAGGTAGTGTAGGTAGCTGTATTGTAGTGTTGGCCTAAGAGGCGTATTGTATTGGTCATTTGTCAGTTGTGTCACAGACATTGACGTGTGAGGGCGCGTTATAGTACATCAAGCAAGACACAGGAGGACAATGGATCTTAACTCAAAGCTAGACAAGCTTATCTAGCCTGGTATCGGTGACAAAACAGTAATAGCTGGATCTTGGATTCTAGATAAAGTGCTGTTGTATCAGCGATAATATCCAAAAATATTTGGAATCGGCCACGAAACTTTTCACCCATCATTTTGGAGTATTTTTATTGATAAAAACTCCAAACTGTCAAAAAAAAAAACTTGTTAATAGAATGCAAGGATTTTTAGATTTTAAAAAAATATTAAGATGTTTTAAAGTCGTCAGATTTAGGGAAACCTCACAATTTTTTCGTCAGATTTTCCTATTTATGTCATTTTCGCATCCGATTAAATGAACATCTACGTCGATGCATGTCTATTGGCAAATTTTGGAAAACTGGAAGTAGTACCCTGACAGTTCTTTTAGTAAGACGCCTCTAATCAGTTAACAACTTTTCGTCCTGAATATCATCATTTCAGCCGAAAGACGTACTTAGCATAGGCCTGAATATGCTTGCTCTAAAACCCTTCAAGCTCCCATCTATCTTGTAATTTTTCATTAAAGTTTTGTTTGTTGTAATTAAAGCAACCAAACCAGATAAGCTTGCTGCACTAATACGTCTATTAATGAAATGCGGTGTTGGCTGACGATCAATGTCGAGTCGAGTACGACTTCGTTCGTTTACAAGGACGAAGTTTGACGAAACCGCTCGACGATGTATTCGGACAAGATCGGCAATCTTCGTAATTAACCCGACCTTCTTAGACACAGGTCGAAATAGTCAAGCCTAACTAGAGTGCGCGCACGATAAGTCTGAGCGCGACAGGTGGCATGCTTAATGTTGCCAGCATAACTGACCTTTTTCCATTCATTTAATCAAAAGTCATTTTTCATTACTCGAAAAGTTACCTCTCAAATAAGCAACACGGGCTCAATCTTTGAAAAACGGTACCGTAGGCCCATTATTGTCTTGTTCACTTCAAGAAAACGTCCCTGCCATCACTTTAAATTACTTTTAGCATAATGATGGCGATTATTTATTTCGAAAACGAATAAAAATACTGAATACAACACACTCTCTTGACACCTGACATAAATGACAAACGATTAGTTCCGATTTTGGCCGCGCGCAGACTTATCTTGCGCGCACTCTAGAAAAACCGTCGGGGGTATTTGAATTCGGTTCTAGTTTCTTGTGATTTTATCTAAGCTTGGGATATTCGAATGTGGGCTAACGACCACGTTTAAATGCGCCATGATAGTTTTGAAACGAACTGTGGCACATGTCACGGTAATGCATGCTTGGTTGAGGAAGTCAAAATGGACTATCCTTGTGTTCCGAATTTTATAAATAGTTTAAGCTAAGCTGGATCTGATGTTATGAAAAGTTCTAGTTCAGGAGAAAATGTTCTGTATACGGAAATAAATAAATAATTACCTCATCTAAGGCGGAGTAAACGAGCTTTTAATGACAGAAAGCGGCATGGGTACTGCAGTTCTGCAACTACATAAACCCCGCCGAAATTACAAAAGAAAATAGAAAAGTTTATTGAAATAAAAATATACGGTTTGAATGAATGTTTCCGAGTCTATGCGAACATTAAGAACGTTAAAAAATTTAGTAGAAGTAGTTTAGTAAGAAGTAAGTAAAAAAATACATATTTGTAAATGAATTATTCCCTAAGCCATCCGAGCTTGGGTGTTCTAAGGATCTCTTAATATAAATAAACCGCTATGGCCTAAAGTATTGAGACCAATAGAAACACCATTTAATGTACATGTAACACCAAATTACGGGAACATGTGTGTAATTATTATGATAAGAGTATTATACTATTAATTGGTTAATCAGCTTAAGTTACGGCTAGCAAGATGCACCCTTAGCTAGTAAGTGTTTTGAGTAGGCGTTTATCAAACGATCAAGAAGTATAGCTGTACATTGTACAAGAATCTTTTGACTGATGATCAAAATTGGAACTAACGCCGCCATCTTGATTTTTCAATCCAATAACCATAGACAATAATTTTACATGTTCACAAAAAACCCTGTAATTTTTTTCAAGCGACAAAAGATTCTTGTAGCATTATGTGCACTTTAGTTTCGATAGGGTTTCGATATAATGACGTATAAGACGACGTCAATAAAATTTAGATGCGAAGGCACCGAAATCGTAGTAAGTAGGTATCTACTATAAACGTGTACTTTTATAGTTATTGCAATATTAAAATTTAAAAGAAACCCATAATACATACATAGCCTGCTCATGTGCTCTGAGAAACAAATTAACCATTATAAATAAAAAATAGATAGTGTTGGAGACTGCCAACAGAAGTGAAAACTTAAAACGTCTCATTAGAATGTCGGTGACGTGAATCCAAAGTATTGCCCCAACCAAAAAGCGCTCAACGCGGTTCAAGTTCAAGTTTTCACTTCAACAGTTACAGATCAAGATAGTACGAGAGCCCACGACCAAAACGTTGTTTTATCGTTTTACGTTCAAGACCGTATAAAATCTTTAGACTAGATAAATCTTAACCCGGCTAGGTAGGAATTACCGCCCAGAAACGTCACAGTGTTATTCTTTGTTAGTTTCTGCTATGTCAAAAAAAATATAAGCAGACGGTTTTATAACAATATGTCTGATATTAAAAATGTCCTCCCGACCTGTCTTATAGCAGCATGGTCTTTTTAGGGTTCCGTACCGAAAGGGTAAAAACGGGACCCTATTACTAAGACTCCGCGGTCCGTCTGTCTGTCTGTCTGTCTGTCTGTCACCAGGCTGTATCTCATGAACAGTAATAGCTAGACAGTTGAAATTTTCACAGATGATGTATTTCTGTTGCCGCTATAACAACAAATATTAAATACAGAATAAAATAAATATTTAAGTGGGGCTCCTATACAACAAACGTGATTTTTTCGTGATGATGGTACGGAACCCTTCGTGCGCGAGTCCGACTCGCACTTGGCCGCTTTTTATTAATCTTTTGTATCGTAGTCGAGATTACCAACTACAAATAAAAAAAAACATGCTATGAAACACCTCGATATTTCTTTTGACTTATTTGGAAATGCGGTCAGCTCAATCGTTGAACATTTCTGAAATTAGTATTTTTGGAATCAGAATAACCAAATCTATCGATTTTATCCGGTTTTAGTCGTAAATCGATAAGGCAAACATTTTGGTCATGATCACTCGTACTAAGAGCTAAGCTCAGTTAGTGTTGACTTTTGCAGACTAAGTTAAACTATTTTACCTTAAATTTTGAGCTGCAACCGGGGCAAATTATAAATTTCTACTTACAGAAGTTAAAGAAAAGCAACTGCGTTACCTAATAATGTAATACGAATGAATTTATAAAAGCTTTAAAGCTATTTGAAAATTGCTGCTTTTATCAGCAGTTTTTCAATACTGGATCTGAAATCTATGTCTAAAATGTCATTGTGCAGTTTAAACATTTTATAAAAATTATGACATTAACACATAAAATGTTGTCTACCCCTGTCTTTTTCTAGGTATTTGATAAGAGTAACTCAACCTTTGGCCCGCTTTGGCGCAGCTTTTATGTAGCGGTAAGATAAGGTACCTAATTTGTAAAAAAAATGATTGTCGTATGCGAATGTAACAAGGTTGAGTATTACTCTTTAAATAAATAATCTACTCACTTAATTTATGTATTATTAAAACCAGTCTGAGCTTCATACTGCGCTAGGCCTAATGTTAATACCATAGTAATAAGTTCAGGCACTGCTTTTATACCAATGACATAATAAATGATTTAATAAGACTGTAATGTATCCTCTATGGTTACCAAACTTATGAAGTCGCCAACTACAATTTCATGAAAATATGAGATTTTTAAAACTATTTCTGTGTCGATCTTTGTAAAATTCGCGAAGTCTGTGGTAAAACTATATGTCTTCTACCTATTTTTATTTTATGTATTTTTTCTACAATAAGGCTCTCTCAAAGTTGCCATCTTTTCTACTCCAAAAGTGTCGTAGTTTACATTCCAACGGATATTTGTATTATTTTATAAGGCTTTTTTTACTTGGCAAGACAATTATGAATTGTTGAAATAATAGAATCGTCAACATGGACTCGTTTTTTTTATTTGTAAGGCTAAAGTAACGGCCTATCATATATTTTTTAGTAAATAACAATTTTTGTAAATATTATAAGCCAATGCTTACCTTAGTTTTAATACGGCTACCACAATTAGTTATCTCTTTCAAATTATAAAAATAACCACGGTTTAAGTCGTAGCGTTGAAATTAGGTACAATTTAGAAGAGCGTTTTTCTTATTTATTAAAGGCATAGACAATATAATAACTGAAAATAAACATACATAACAATTGATAAATAAGTTTTGTATGACGTAAAAACGACTTAAGATGTTTTTTACCCACCAGATACATTTTCTATGAGCTAAATTATATCGCAAAGAGCATAAAGTGATTATGTGTGTTAACAAATCTTTATTATACTTTTACTATTATTATTTATATTTTTTAAGATAATCACAGTTCATTTTATAACAAACACACTCTTAATAAGTATTGCGAAACGCTAAAGTTTGAATCTTATGTAAATATCAAAATTAATGCTAGCTTTTAATATTGTTTAAATGTGATAACGTATGTTTTAAATAGGTAATTTAGTAAATGAAACTCAATTGCAAATAATGAACGTAATATCTTTTACCTAATGAAACTGCCAGAAAATTACTTTAGAGCGTTATGTGCTTAATTATGTATAGAATTATTAATTTATAATGATTTTAAGTCAAGCTGTCTAGCTGTACTCTGGTATTTTAAGTCAAGCTGTCTAGCTGTACTCTGGTATTTTAAGTCAAGCTGTCTAGCTGTACTCTGGTATTTTCTTGATAGTTGGCATGACACAAGAAAGGCTTACTAAAGAACTTGCATATTTAAGTATCGCCGATATTGGAGACAACTCTGTGAGGCTAAAGTGGGATTGGGTGGATCACTATTGCAGGATGCAAGTGGATAGATGAGCCAAGATCGTCATGCGTCCAAATAGTCGGCCTAAGAAAGGCTGGCCTGACTATTTGGACTAGTTCCTGAAGTCAGGAGATAAAGTTGGTTGGAAAGTTATGTATGGGGTAAGCCTAGCAGTTGGACAACATAGGCTAATGATTCAATCAATCAGCTTCCAGTCTAAGCCGGCGCGCACGGGCGCACGGTTGGTGCAGTGCTTGAGCGATTGACTCCTGCGCTGAGTGTCGCGGTGATATAAATTTTTGTTCCGTGCGGGCATCGAAGCCCGCACGGAACAAAAATTTATATCACCTACAGATAGTTGTTCCGGATCTGGGTGTTGTGTATGTGAGTTTATATGTTTGTAAACACACCCACGATACAGGAAAAAAGCCTAGCGTGGGGCAAAGTTTTCAAAAAAATATAAATAAAATATAGTATAAATAAAAACCAGAAGCAGCTGCGTACCAGTATTTTACATTGACGGCAACAACCTGACCTCCAACATGACTTAAGTTCCTATGTCCTCCTTAGCTGGGGCAAATCCACAGACCTAAAACATACGCTAATATAAAAATAAAAAATGCAATTACTCAAATAAATCAATGCCGCATAAACGCTTCAATTATTGTGTCATTATCAATTATCATTAAATAAACAGAGTATAGGTAGTGGCAAGTGCAATTATTTGTGTCACAATTTAGCGTCCAGTGTTGCTAGAATAGTTCAGATAGTATGACAAATGCTTCCATTTGAATAATTGGAGCACATAACGCGTCAAAGAATGAAATATTATGATTTAATTTATATTATAATATACGTACTTATATGAAAAAAATATTTAATGTCAATTTGAGAGGATATGAATTTATTTGTTAGTCAATTAAATATTACACTGCAATTGAAGGCTTTTGATTATACTGCTTAAATCCCTTATCTGCTTTTAAAACGTTTTGTTATAGTTTTTTTTTTCAATTATGAGGTCTTATTATTATGCATTTGGTTAATACGAAATTACAGTTCCCTTCAAATCAAAACTATGAAAATAAAAAACTATACCTTACAAATGGCAATCCACTTATCTATGGTAAAGTACCATTACATACTTAAATATAACACAGCACAATGTCACAGTACAAAGAGTCGCAACAATTTCCAAGTAAGACATAATTATGCGCGCAAGGATGATTGCTGGACATTGAAATGATACGTTTTTATCTAGCGTGCGCACGCGCACGGCACACACATACAGACAAACAGACGTATTATTACGAAAGGATGAGATTCTATCAACATTTTACATTTTGAATAACAAAAATCCATGCGCATTTTCACATTAATATTCTTTAAGGTATTAAGTATTGATGTGTGTGAGTTGGGTAGTTGTAAATGTGTCGGGCGTGCCAACAATGGGAGATGGCCGATAAAGGGGAACGTGTTCTCCTATAGCCGGCCATTCTTTTAGATAGCTTTGATGTTCAGCCGGTATTCGCTTGTATTGAAAATGTACTGAGAAATTAAGTATACTTAATATATGAAATCATTATTGATATTTAAAACATAATCTATGTTGTATCCATTGGACAGAGAGACGAATAGTGTTTTCTATTGAGTCGAAATCAATATTTTATTATAAGATGGTCTGATTTAATGAGCCATATCCTGTAGGTGCAGTATAACGGCTTATACCACTGATTATTTAATTTTAAATAACAAAGAGGTTCTATTTGTTTTAAAACTTTTTACCTAAACATAAGCCAAACAATTTTCATTTCATAAAATGGAACGCGATGTAATTTGTTCTGGGGCTGAGTTTTTCAACGGGTTTTTCAACAGTGGTGGAGGTAGTGGAGGGGAGGATAAAAAAAACGTTATGAAAGGCTTCGCGGGGCCTCGCTGGCGGCTGGCGGCTGCTGCCGTAATGATGCGGTTGGCGTAATGGCGGGCCAGTCGTTCACCTCACTGCTCGGTTCGGTACTCACTCTATAGAATATAGAGTCTATGGCCTTACCTTGTATCTCTTGTACTTGCAATAACTTTTGTATGAAGTTTCGCTGTACGAGTAGAAAAGCCTTTGGGGGTGTTGGAAGAGAGGCCTCGGGAAAGGTTTGGTTTATAAAATAGTTAACTAAAACAATCTTATGTTTTCTTGCTGGTATTTCAGTGAAGTTCTGGCTTGGCAGCCGCAGCTAGGGATGTTGTGGATATTGACAGTTTGTTAAGAAAAGGTCTTAGTAATTAATTAGGGGAAAAATATCCAGTGTTTCTGATTTGCTGCATTTTCATACAGCACATATCAGGCGCTGCCAAGAGAGTTTTGCGCAACAATTTTCAGGTGTAATCGAGATGTAAGCATGATTTTGAAAGGATAACCCAGAGTTTTTGTACTTTATTGGCCAGCATAATTCTTACGTGTAGTTATTCTATTGGGTAAACCATACATGGCAATCATTACCTCAGCTCCACAAGTCCTGCCCCTACGATTACAATACAATTAACTTTCATATTGTCCCTGCTCTTATGATTTGTGCGCTTGCGCCGCGGACGTCCTATCCATAGCTGTTAACCGCCTTCCTATGTGCCTTTCTATTTACGATTTTCTATTTTATTTTATTATTTCTCGGAACTGAGGCAATAAGGTGTTATTGTAGGAAATTACTTATTGAGCTATCATTTAGCCGTCAAGTCGTCAATATTCGTCTTTTATTGCGTCGATTTTAGCTGTTCTCATAATTGCCTATGGTAGATTATGTTTTATGTAGATAGGTACCTGAACAACATTTATACCTTCTTCTAAATACGGAAAGTAGATAAGCGTGTTTCTTAACAGGCATCCTAATTTGTATATGAGCAGACCTGTTCTGAAGATGTTTGACCTTCATCTCACTCGGCAACAGCAGCAGTCCAATCTTGATACGGCTGCAACTGAAATAAAAAAAAGTTAGTTACACAAACGCATTTCAGTTTCAAAATACCCTATTGTTTCTTTCGCTACGCAACAGTGAAACGATGCCCGCATGTCGATAGCACCCAATACATTGGAAAGTAAAGCAAACGAACGTTGATAATGTAACACCATAAAATCTGTATCTTTGAAAACCCGTACCTGGCTTTCCTTACGGGGAGACTTCGAGACTTGTATGGGAGTTATAAAACGCGGTTCAAAGTTCGCGGGCGCTATCTAGCGCATCTACACGAGCGCATTGTTGCGGGCACCGCTTTCTCTGCGGCCGCGCCGAATGCGCACAATGCTCCAATATTATTGTTGTACGTACTGATGGGAATATGAACGTAACTGTAGCGGTACATACTCGTAAAAATTATTAACGCACCTACTGTTTTCGATGTAATCAGGCGCATGTGTTCAAAGCTACAAACGCAAGGTGGAACGACCATCTCTTTGGCTAGTTTTTGAGGGCAATCCTCAGGGGATATGGGTAGAAAGGGGGTGACAACTGTGATGAGGACTACTACTACTAGAGAAGGCAATGTCTTCTTGGTGTGAAACATGTCATGTCCCCCAATCGCAAATAAATTGGGCAAAGGGCATGATAATGTAGAGCAAGATCATGATCATCAGGGGTTCGTGTCTGGACAATCATCCCGACTATATTAATGATGATATGTAAATGTATCATTCCCTTTCTGGCTGAGATCAAGTCTACTAATACTCGTAGAGAAGTTTAGTACAAGATGACACATTTCGCCGATCCCAAATAAATTGGGCAAAAATTACAAGAGAATGTTAATCATCAGGAGCTGGTTTCCTTAAGTTCAGTGTTCGCTCTCAATGAGTGTACGGTTTGATAGGCACTAGTGAGAAGGGAGAGGGACGTGACTGATTAATTAAACGCTCGTTAGCTCGTAAGGATGCGCCCTGTTTCCCACACTTTCTTACAATGGAAGCTTTTGTTATTCTTGCTCTCCGTTAGTTTGTTTTTATCATATCCTTAAAAGCAGCGTGAATATGGTGGTGGAGATATTGAGGTTTTGCCAAAAGCTTGCGTGGTTGATCTTCGATTCCTCCCTTTACGTAGATTTAAGGGGATGTTGGTTGGAACACAATAAGCAACATCCGCTTTGTAGGTTCCTAGTGTTCCTACGATAAAATATGCCTCTATTGTTACTAACCATTATTTTTGAGTTAAATTGACCATTGCGTTTTATCCACTACCTACGTATTTAGAGCTTTCACTTCTATGTTGATCCAGATCCCACCAAAAATCAATGCCAGAGAATCATCATTGAGTCTTTCCTAAAAGAGCCAACTATAGCCATCGACTTTTGAAAAAGTCAAATTTTAAATGCCCTAAACTTAATAAATGTGAACTAGCACGCATGTTGATGATGATGATGACAATAGATTTGATATCACAAGCCCCCACACGGCAATAAGTTAGCTTCGTAGAAAGTGTAGAGCGAGATTTGTAACACGAGCGATCCGTTAGGTGCTTACATTGTTTTCCTCGCAACAATATATTGTGAAATTGAAATAATAAATAACTCTACCATTGTGTTTAACAATACGGCGGATAATTACCCGAGCGTATGCAAACGTCGAATGAACTATTTTGTTAAACAGAGTGTAAAAGCCTTTGTGCCCGCTTAATGTTCAAGAAGTCATTACGGTTTTGTTTCAAGTGAGTTCTGAGCTCTTTGTTATTATAGCGATAGGGTTCGAGCGGAAGAGTGAAAATTAACCACTCCCGTGTTCATGCGATGCATCGTGTATGCTCTTTCCATCTTGCGCGCCTGATTTTATCTGTGATAGAAAACAACAATTTCAACCGACTGATTTCTTTTTAATACATACCTTTTTAGTTAGTACGTGTGATGCGCATTTAGACGCTTTTACGTTCAAATACGAGTCAATTTCACGCAGAGTCTAAGCATAAAATGAGTCAGTGTTGCATTCAATATGAAGTAGTTGCACAACTTTTTCTGGAGCAACTATTAAACTTGCCTCAGATACATGGCTTACGTTTAAAATCACGTTCTTTATCAGTTGTGCTTTAATCAAGTTTTTCGAAGATGGAATACCGGTACGTTGGACTTGGTCGCTGGCCACCGATGACGCGGCTAGCCTTCCGGCTTTTGTATGGTTCGGGCACCGAGGCAGCCGAGGCCCCGGTTTTCCAATAAACATTATGTTATTACACAGTTCTACTTCTTATGATAAATGTAAAGTGCGAAAACGTGTAGCACCTACCTTTGTGTCGTCAAATAATAGAGAAATAAATAATTTTACATGCTTCGGTGATCGGTCTGTGACGATTTATGGATTGATTCTATTAGTAAGCTTCATAATTTATTTATTATCGATAAAAACCAATCGTCGTGTCGTTAATAAATAATATATTCTATCAAGTTTGCCTGATAATTTATTTTAGTAGATAAGTAGCAGAGTTTATAGTTAACTTCATATATTTTTTGCGTCCTCATGACTCCATCTAAATGGTATTTACTTAATGTGTGAATTGTTGACATCACTATCAAGATACCGTTTTAATAGCGTCGGCATATTTCTTTATAAAATAACGGTAACTTTGAAGCCTTTCCGTGGTAAGCAATTTTTTAGTTACTCGGTTCTTACAATTCTAGAGAGCTTGCAGATTATCCAATGACTTATAGAAGGGATTTCGGATAGATGGGATACGGGAGGTGGTGTAGCAAGTCTGGTTGTGTTATTGAAAGTGGTGTGGAAAAGGAGGTCTGTTATCAATCAGAGGAATGTAATAGGACAGTAGGACTTATAATTGGATAAAAAAAATAGCATTAATATTAATGGGTCCTAACATTGTGAGCTGTTACATTTGATTTCAACAATAGGTTTACAACTGGGCTTATCCCTAATCCCAGTCGTAAACGACCCTTTGTGCCTATTGTCCTTGTTTGTTCTGTCTCCTGCTTGATATGGAGGGAAGTGGAAATTTATATATTTTTTCCTACTACTCCGTTATTCTTTTCTGATTAATTTCGTTGCGCGATCCAAGACAGTTAAATTCATTCTCCAGAACTTCGTCGAGCTTCATTATCTCGGCGCTTGTCTGGTGGTCTCCACTGTTGATTCTGGCTTTCAGGAGTTGCAGTGAATTGGGAATAGTGCGGTGGGAAAGTCCCAAAAAAAGACATAATTGGAGGCATTTTTCCGTCAGAGGACAGCAATACTTAGCTATCCCCAGAAGCTTATGTGAGCCTTTATTGTACCTAAGTACTGTCATATATCTCGTGTGATTAACCAAGGAGGTTGCCACAAACCAGGAATAATTAGCCATGCTATTACAGAGCTTATTTGTCTACACTTACATTATTGTATGGCATAAATAGGTATCGGATGAGTACTAGTACTTTAAAAGAACAATATCACATTTTAATCAAGGCCTTTATCACAAAGTGATACAGTTCAATTTTCTATATCAAGATTTAGTTTGGCAATAGTGTAGGTGGGCAAAAAGTTGTTTGTGTAATAGCCCGTAGGTACAACTTATGGCGTTAAGTACCTACCTATGGTGGTCATGGTGACGTCATCGTGTAATGGAAAACAATCCACCTTGAATCTGTTAGTCATGGAGATTTTATTCTTTCAGCGGACGTACACCATACCTACCTATGTACAGTGTTTATGGAAATTAGTTCTGTTTTTTTCTATTGTGTTGGGTTAAGTGGTATTGTGGGTATGCCGTTTTATGGTTAGGTACTGAAAAAGAGCAGGTTTCCATTAACATCTTCATCAGACAGCCCATACAGAGTTGTGGAGCGTACTTTCCTACAATTACCTAGACAAGCTATTTGGCTTGTCTAATACAGATTCAGTTCCAAACCATAAAACTACGTAAGTACCTAATACAATAAAAAATATTTATAATCGTGACAACTGACAATCTAAGCAAGTCCGATGACATTTCTCATTTTACATGCCGCGATAACTTTGCAAGTAAGAAATTGAAAAATCTTTTTAAGTTTAAAAAAAAATCGACATCGTTTGCGTAGCATTAGTACTTCGAAGCCTATTTTTTATACCGCGCAATAATATTGTAGGTTTTCCATACAAACTGCCAACCTCACCCTGATATGTATGATTGCGGGGTTTCTCCTCCGGTCTCAAACTATTACCATACCAAACTTCAGCTAAATCGGTTCAGCGGTTTAAGTGTGAAATGGTAACAGACAGCCTGACATACGGATTTCCTTTCGCATTTATACTATTAGAAAGTATGGATTTTTATTTTATAGCTGACAATACAAAACCTAACTTTTAAAGTTTAGACTTTTCCACATCTAACTATTTCAAAGAATCAATATATTAGATATGGCAATATTACTGCATAACCTTTCAAAATTCAACGGTTTTATCTGTAATTCTCATCAGTGTCAAAAGATGGCGCCACCTTCTAGTGGCTTACCGGGCTTTCCTCATTACTACGTCACTCAAGAAAATTAATAACAAAATGACAAGCTGATGCATTTCATGAACAACTTGGTAGAAGTTGTTTGTGGAAAACGTTAGCACAGAAATGGAAATCTTCGAGTCAGCATGAAAATCATTCGTGAAATGATTTACATGCTGACTCGAAGTTCGAGGGATAATAGAGAATAGTCTAGTCCTGTCTGTCTGTCTGTCACCAAGCTGTATCTCATGAACCGTAAAAGCTAGACAGTTGAAATTTTCACAGATGATGTATTCCTGTTGCCGCTATAACAACAAATACTAAAAACAGAATAAAATAAATATTCAAGTGGGGCTCCCATACAACAAACGTGATTTATTTAATGTTTTTTGCGATAATGGTACGGAACCCTACGTGCGCGAGTCCGACTCACACTTGGCCAGTTTTTTAGTATTTGTTGTTATAGCGGCAACAGAAATAATCATCTGTGAAAAATTCAACTGCCTAACTATCACGGTTTATGAGATACAGCCTGGTGACAGACGGATAGATAGACGGACCGCGGAGTCTTAGTAATAGGATTCCGTTTTTACCCTTTGCGCACGGAACCCGAAAAAGGCAATGTATAGTTCTCCCCAAACTTCATGGCCACGCTAAAGTTGGCTTTTCGATGCGCAAGGCATCCGTGCCTTGCGCATCGAAAAGCCGTGCTGTTTTTGTATGATTTATCATTTTGTATGCCGTGCCGGTGCTGTTTTTGTATGAGATTTACTACTGCACAGCCATTGTCGCCGAGAACTATATCTCTGTTAATAAAGCTAATGTTAAAGAAATATTGTTAAAACTCTTTGACCTTTAGTAGGTACATTTTTTGAGCCACTGCCATCTGTGATACAGGATTACCTAGTACAGGCACTTAACATTATTGTTCCTACATTATATCTAAGATTTATATTTTTTTTTTTGTTTTTTTTTTTATTGTTTCACCCGTAAAGGTCTCCTCCCATTCTTTCCATTTCTTTCAGTATTGTGCTTCTTCTCGAGGAAGCCATCCAAAGCGTACCGCCATCTTCTCCCCGATCTGCCGCGACCCCATCCAGTTGTATCAGATTTTTTTATTTTATTTTATTCATAATTCTCCACTGATAGACATAATTCACTAATTCCCATATCATAAATATTAATAATACAATTAATAAGATTTACAATAACGCCAATCCGGTTTTGAACGCCGGCCGGTGGCGCCTATCAGTTGCCAAGCAATCATTCGATAATTTAACTATAATAGTATAATATGAATACATTTACATAGTTATTTCTTCTCATTCTACAAGTTGTCATTGAGATTGAAAATTAAGATATTCATTAGCAGTTACACTCGTAATGGGTATGAAGTGCGGTAAACTGCTGGGCACATTATAGTATGCTCTTAATAGGTCATATTGATATATGTTGATATTTAGATGTTTTGTTATGTGTTAATTTGAAGAAAAGAAAAAAAGACCTTATTGACGTAGATTATCGATTTAAAATAATCTGCTTGTTGCGAAAATTGTACTTCCACATTAACAAACTGCACTCGTAAGTCTCTCTCTAAGTTAAAGATCAAGATGGTGGTAGGAATGCGATTATTAAATGTTAAATACATCTAGTGAATCTTTAGGTTAATGTTAAAGAACCAGTTTGACTGAATATCAATAAGTATTTTGTCTACATTCGCCATCTGGTCTTTAGATCCATTCTGTAAGTTTCTAAATCATACCGAACACGAGCAAGGGAACAAAAGGTTTGCGAGGAAGCCCAACATAACAATATGACCTGTTTATTTCTGAAAAGACAAACTTTTTAATCGTTTCAGTCCTGAAACCGTCCTTGAATCATCAGTGCTTAGTACCGATATTTTTTTCTACTGCACTGTCTTTGAAGTCCAACAAAAGTTCCATCGCTTCAAATAATTCGTCGGTTATATTTTTTAGGCACCAACCATTAATGATAGGATACGTTACGTCAAAAACGTTATTGTATTCTTGCTTCAAAACAGGTTTTGAAAATTCCATGTTGAGAAGCCTTTTATTGGTTTCTGGTTGCAGAGGATCGTGATTATTTGATTCATTATATAGGCATGTGTTGGTGTGCTTTGGCAATGAGTGAATTAAGACTCGTTTACCAATGATCTTTGTTAAATCGATTATAACATTTATTTTCGGATAGGATGATTCTAGAACCATTTTTCATTCCAAAGCGTAAGGCTCAGTGGCGTATTTACTTTTAGGACAAGATTGTAATGAACTGAGGCGGAAGTCTGCGAGGGGCGGCGCAAACAGCTTTTACCAGCCTATCTTGCTTACAAGCACTATGCCACATTCTCTTTTACCCTACCGCTCCATAACATCTGATCTGGGGCGGGATTCGAAAAATACTCTAGGTCGCTTCGCTCGCTCTTTTATTCTTAAGCTGACAAACAAAATGCCTATTTTCGAGCTTGCTGCGCTCGGTCCAGCAGTATTTTTTTAAACTTCTACTATAGCGAAGAATATTAATTTCTTCGAAAATTATAGGGCGCAAATCCCATATGGCCCGGGGCGCTAAATCTTTAAATACGCCACTGTTAAGGCTTATGGACTGGTAATAACATTGATAAGCTTTGTTGCTTTATTGCAAAACCCGACTGATTCAAAAACCGACTGTTGAAAAACCCGACTGCTTCAAAAGCGAACTAAAAAGTCGGATACATATTCGCGGGCTGGTTGACCAAAATCTGGTGTATCCTCCGCCTGCACAGCATGTTTTTTTCCTTGTTTACGACTTTTTAGTTCGCTTTCGAAGCAGTCGGTTTTTTTGAATTTAGTTTTTTTATTTATAATTTTTTAATTAGTTTTTTTTAATTAGATACATTTAAACATATAAGTGTTATATATTTTTTAAATCACCTCTTAAAACCCTTTATTTTGATACACCACACGATGGGTTTGGAAGAAAAAAATAATTTGGGCCCCCACAATATGGCACCC
Organism: Orthosia gothica; assembly: GCA_949775005.1. Taxonomy (NCBI): domain Eukaryota; kingdom Metazoa; phylum Arthropoda; class Insecta; order Lepidoptera; family Noctuidae; genus Orthosia; species Orthosia gothica. Next base: position 20,553,636 of record OX459048.1, on the reverse strand, counting down.
AAAATCCGCCAAATTTCTATTGTCCAATTTTAATGTAGCCTATGACACTCGCAGGGTTAAGACGCATCGATTGACGTATGAATCATCAAAATCGGCCAATGCCTTTGGTTTCTGGAACGCCATATAGGAACAAACATACATACATACAAACATAGACTGATAAACACATTACCCTCCTTCGGCAGTCGGGTAAAAATACACCACACCATTTTTGGTCTTTTGGACACATACAATCGGAGACTTACATGGTTTGAATAAGCTGCAGATATATACAAGACTAGAGATCTATAACAACCTTATTCATATTAAACTCATTCAAACATATAAAAAAAAACAAACATATCAAACATTCTCCAGAATTTTCATTCCAATCGTGCGATTTGAATGTCTAATCCAAAATAAATTTATAAATTAACCTTTAGAATACCTGGAAGCAGAGGGTCGGAACGAGAACTAGGCAAATAAGGTTGCATTCGTAAATTGTACCATCATGTTGCTATGGCAGTAGAAGCCTGTTAAAAGAATGAGGTCTAAAAATAGGCGGGTGGCAACAAACCAGATTTATAGTCCCGACCCACGGCGCTAGCGTCCTACCAAGTTGTTTTATAGCTTAACTGTCAATGTTTACAGTGTAAGATCAATTGGCGGCGCATGTGATGGCTCATGGCCGTCGATAGGGAACTTTATCTCGTGCTACAAGCCGCCGTCGATGTGGGCAGGTCTAATTGGACATCATACAAAATCTCATTACGAGTATTGAGCAACAATAACAATGGCATTTTGATCTCTATGGCTTCGGTTAAGGGATAGTTTGGAAACCGGTTTGGGATCTTCGTATGGACCTGTTGCATTGTTGTAGATGAAGTAGGTAGTGTGTCCTTCCATGGCCACTATAAAAAAAGATAGTCCGGGACTCCTACAAAAAGTAGAAATTTGGTCCTTTGCAAAAAAATGGGTACAGAAGGACCAAAAGCCCGTTTGTTTCAATAATAAATTGTGATTCTTATTCCGTTTCTCTTTGAACATAACAACAATTAAAATGTTCGTCAACAGGTGCAAACTGATTGTCTTGTTAATTTTTCATGTTACGAAAGGATTGTTTCAAAATGCACTTCGGTTGGTCGGTTGCACCATTAAGTGCGGCCACCAACACAGCTTCTCATATTGCACCCGTGGACAAAATTCGTGGAAAATCCGACTTGATTATAGAATTACGTTGGGTGTCGAAAGATCTTTATTTTATCACAAGTCCGCTCGAATAAAACGTATCGGACTATCGGCTCGGAATGGAGTGGTTTTCTTTCTATTCTTCGGTAAAAAGCGGACAGCCGGTTGTTGTTACTCATTTTACGCATCAAATCACACGAACTGAACCACTTTGAATGGCATCAATCAAAACTCTGAGAAACTCTTTCCTCAAGACAGATGATGGTATAAAGCATGTAATTTGTTTACGCATTCAAGTACCTACGCACGTAGTTAATCTATTAGGTACCTAAGGCTGCAGAAAAAAAAGTTAACACGTTCTTTTTTTCTACACAAGAAATGAAAAGACGGATGTGGTTCGGCTTTGGGCCTTTTCTCATGAGGCTTGGCACAAGCGACAGGCCTGCAGCTGGTTCATGTGACATATTAGTCTCTGATTTAGATTTTACTGTTTATGGTATGTTTATTAAATAAAACATCTACCTTATTCGCGAAATACATAATAATTTGAGTGACCAATAAGCTCAATATCATAAACAAGAAACATTCGTATCAAACTCCAAAAATGTGTGTAATTTGTAAATTTTTCAGTCACAGCTTTAAACTGACCATAAATAATTTTATATCCATCAAAAAGTGGTTCGCGTGACAGCAGAAAGCCGTCGGGGGGCCAAGGAAATTTGAGCCCATCAGTCGCGTTCATTCGATTCATATTAACGCTCAAGTAATGTAACAAATAAAGGGGAGGTCGTTGTCCCATCCCGGGCGAGACGCGAACGCATCACAACCACGCCCGGTCCTCGCACAAAAGAAATAGTTAATATTAGAGCCCGCTCCTCCAGTGTCATTAGCAGCGGCACAAAGCTCCGCAGTCATTCCACGCTCTTACTATTTGTCAGAGGCAAAAAGTGCCTTGTCCACAATAATTACGGGACCGGCTTTCGAGAGCGCTCATAATTCGTCATGTTCTGGTCGGCCGCGTCGTTTCTGAACGCATCCATAATTTGACGTTTCCCGCCGGCCGCCAGCAATCACGACAGAACGCGGGAAAATGTCACTTAAATATATAAAATAGAATTGTAGAAATGAATGCCTAACCTACCCTAAATGTTTGAAGTTGACTGTGATCGGATCAAAACTCGTTATCAAGGACTAATACAATTAACTTTTGGACGAAGGCAATAAATTTAAGTCCATGACACCAGGTTCAATAAAATATGCAAGCCATAAAATTTAATTTAGTCCGAGCTCCGAGGTAGTAAAACTTAAATACCTACAAAATAAGTGGGAACACCAGATTGTTGGCAATAACCCCGAAAACCTTATTTTTATTGAAATCTTTTATGGCTAAAAACTAGTTTCATCGGAATAATCGGAACACCGGAGTACCAAATGTTGGTCGGTATATCAAATCGGTTAATATTAGGAAATGAACCGCGGAGGAAAGTGGAGTTCGCCGACCGCTACTGCCGACAATCAGGCGACACTTACAGATCAATTGATTGTTACGTTTAACAATTGAAAGGAGAAATAAGACTTGTTTTTCGATTCAATGCTTTCTTCACAGTCAAACGGCGACAGGTTTTGCTTTGATATAGGTAGGTACCTAATACATTCAAAATATATAAAAAGTTGTGGTACCAAATAGCCTAATAGGCAAGTTCTATAGTAAGGTACCTATAATGTCAGAATAGATTATCCTAAAATCACGAAATTTGAACATAACCTGTGAAATGAGAGTGTGCGAAGGTGAACTGCACACATCTCCACATCTGCGTACCACTTTAGAGCGTACTGGCGTGATGTTATGTTATGAAATGGTATACTATAAACAATATACCGATTTGCTATTGCAGCAATCCCGAGAGATATGCTGTCATTTATTGAAGAGTTCTGTTGTATATCTCCGAAGTTCTTTATCAGATCTTCGCCAAATTTAAATGGGACCAATTTAGGCAAATGCTCTACCAAACAAAAAATTATTCCACAGTAAAATCGGACCACAATTGATGGAAAAAGTCCGTGAACATGTACAAAAAAGAACATACATAAAGTCGAACATAGAACCTTCTTCTTCCTTCTTGGAAAGTCGGTTAAAAATTTATAAGTAAGTTTCACTGCTTCTGTTTTCGGTCCCTCCAACTGTCTTCAAATCCACATCTGCCTAAATATTATTCTCTATTTAAGAAAAACCTTTGACTTGTTGTCAAGTCATCTGAAGTAAAGCCTACAGGTACACCTACACGTCTGAGCAACTTAAAGGAAGACAAAAGGTATAGTAATGTAGCCATGATGTAATTTTGTTCAATCCTGAAAGGGTTGAATCATAATTACACAGTTTGTAGGGAGAGGGGTGTAACTGTTTCCTGTCCCATCGAGTTGATTTTTTCCAGCATGTGAAATTTAGGAAAAACTAAGTCCGCTTTGGCTCTATTGGATATTATAGGTACGAGTAATATCGCATGATGCATAAGTCCAAGCGGATAGTAGGTAGGTATATAATTCCGTTCCTAAGAACAGTGAGTACCGAGAACCTGTCCATACCTATTACATAATAAGCACAGATTATCTTACTTTTCCGAAGGTTAGTTTATGATTCATTTTTGTCCTCCTACTATAGACTGACCTCGGTTTTGTTGTCCTTTGTTTACTGCTTCATCTATAACAGCACTATTAACACGAAGAAAAGGAGAAGATCAGCTGGAATTACGATTACCTCTTGCTGTAACTGCTTGCTTACGACTAGATGTAGAATTTGTCTATGTACTGATTCTTGATTGCTAAATGATTGCTAATCAACCGCTTTCTTACTACTTGCTCTACATGCTTGCTTGTCTTCTGATTTTTTACTTGCTCTTAATGTTAACTTGCTGCTTGTTTACTACTTGCTCTAAATACTGAATTATCTACTGCTTTCTTAACAGGTTGACTGCCACATCGGTCACCGGTGACCCTCAAACAATACATTTTCTATTGTGTTTATTTTGTGGCAGCCAAACTGTTAAGTAGGTATTCTTGCTCACTTAAACATCGCCCGCGTTTTACTATTTTTTTTAAATTGCTTGCTTAGTGCTTCGCCTATAACTTCTTGCTCGCTTCTTGCTTGCCAGTTTGTTTATCGACAGCGTAATCTCATACCTATAAATTTTCAGCCTTCATCAAAATGACTACCAACTTTGGCATTTAAGAGCCCAATATATCAAGAAACCTCAGTGAAGATCCAATCATGTCTGACGATTACCTACATCTAGCACACAGGTCATATTTTAACTCAAGCTGGTGCGTATTTTACGACATAATCCATCTTTACAATCATTTGCCATTCGCCACAAATGACGTTATTGACAACCTGTTGCGAATAAACATCTATATTTATGTTTTCTATATTAAGATAAACATATTCGCCATTGATTTTAGCCGAACTGTCAGACTATCCGACTGACCTATGATCCTCGAACGATTTAGATACCGATAATCTTTATAATGGCTGTAAATTAAAGAAACAAAGCAGCTTATTCTTGATATTTGAGTTGCGTGAGTAGTGTATTATTGGGCATTCTATGCCACTGTCGGCAAGTAGCTCGGCCAGTGCGCCTCGCTACGCGACAGTGGCATAGAATACCCAATAATAAACGATCGACTCGACTGTGTAGTATATTAGTGTACTCACCTGAAGATCTTGTAAGAAATACCACTGGCTACCAGTAGCTAGGCGAGTACGCATTACTACATAAAGTAACGCTGAATAATGTAAGTACGATCGCTTCTCAAACGATCACTCTATCGCGAAAAAGGTTGCACTACTATTTCAATTTATAAATATTAATGTATCAGATACATTTTACTCATTACCAATCAGATTGTTTCCAAGTGTAATCATGAAGTTTGTAAAGCAGCCACAATCACTGCATGTTACAACAATCTGCGAGGATGTTAGTAAGACTAGTTTTCGTCACGGAGAATTGTTACCTGACTCAGTTCGATGTATCATATGCGGACCGTCTAACTGTGGAAAAACCAATTTATTGATTGGTCTTCTCATACACGAAAATGGATTAAGATTTAAAAATGTTTATGTTTATTCGAAAACTCTGTATCAACCCAAATACATGTTTTTAGAAAAAGTTTTACAACGAGTGCCAGGTACTTTACTCCAGAAATATAATGGAAATGAGGAAGTGATAAGAGTTCAAGACGCAAAACCTAACTCTGTGATAATATTTGATGATGTGGCTTGCGAAAATCAAGATAGCATGCGTGATTATTTTGCAATGGGAAGACACAAGTTCATCGATTGTTTTTATCTAAATCAAACTTATAGTAAAATCCCTAAGCAGTTAGTAAGAGACAACGCGAACTTACTCATACTTTTCAAACAAGATGACATTAATTTGCGTCATATTTATGAAGAACATGTCAACACTGATATGACATGGAATGAATTTCGTGAAATGTGTTCAAAAATATGGAACGAGCCCTTCAGTTATGTAGTAATTAATAAAGATTGTTTAAAAAATAAAGGATGTTACAGAAACAAATTTGACACCTTTGTAGTCTTTGATTAAGAATAGGGTTATTTAAGTCCGTTACCTTCGTGATATTATTATTATTCTTCAGACATCGTTTCATCAATCACTATCAGCTCATTTTTTTTCGCAATGGAAAAATCTTTAAAAAGACAAATAGTAGTTGCAGCTGAAGCTGTTAAGAAAAAAGTAAGAAAAATGAGAGATGTCGAGAATAACAATCAGCAAACACTGGAATCAGTTTTCAAGCCTGTAACAGAACCACTCAACCAGATTGCTAATGCCAGTAAGCAGACTTCTTACCTGTGTCCTACAAAAAAAGAAGAACTTCCGTTTATTGATAAAGCTTTGCAGAACGAAGAAGTCAATGTTAGAAAAGAAAATTCAAATGAATATGAATCTGATATCGAAAGTGACTCTTCATATAAATCATTAGTTGAAAACAACCCCGCTCGTGACACGTCATCCTGGTCAGTATCCTCAGAAGCTCTTTCAGATGTTCCATTCGGTGTCAGAGTAGAAAATGGGAGATTGATGTTAGGTTCTGCTCGTATAACGATCGGCGATGAATTTATCACAGTAGCTGGACACAATTATAGAAATACGTCTGGTTTGAAACAGTTGTTACTGAAAAAGAACGTAGATTTAAACATGGTTACAGAAAGTGATATGCAGCATTATAAGTCAATGCTACTTGATACAAACGCACATCGACGAGACTATGAGCCGGATAAACCAATAAAAAGCAATAAAGGTCAAAAGTATATGCAAGTTATCAAGCCTATTTTCAAAATACAAAACACTGTTCAGACTCCTCAATCGAAGGGAAAAGGACTACCCTTAACCAAAATGTGGAAGAAAAAGGTTGATTTTGTATATTGGAATGATCCAAATGAACTGGTGGATAGGTTAAAATTATTAATCGCATCTCGAGATGCTGGTAACACAGGATTAGATAATGAAATTATATCTATCATTGAAGAATTACGTGAAAGTAAAATTATAAATAAATAATACATCTACGTTTTCTAAAAGGTGTGTTCATTTTATTATAAACCTCACAACACAATACACCTTAAACATGAACGTAGATAAATTCGGACATCATATTCATAAAAGAATGCGATTATCAGAGTTATTTGAGATTAATGAAAATACATTATTAAAATCAAAAAACGGAGATTTTGATTTAAAAACATCAAGACTGAGAGGAATCAAAAATCCAGTAGAAGCTGACGATGCAGTGAACAAGGATTATGTAGATCGAATGACTGCTAATATGATAAAAGAATTTAATACACTTATAGGGACATTGCGTTCACAAAGTATTATAGACGCACGGGAAACATTTCAGGTTTCTTTAAAAGCCGAGATGCCTGCAATTGTAAGTCATTTGCAAGATAAGTTTTATACTAAAGAAGAGGTTGATAAATTAATTCAAAAAATCAGTAATGGCAAAACAGCAAATTGTTAATGAAATACACAGTGCAGCACGAAGAAATTTCCTTAGACGTCATGTCATTCTAAAGGGAATCGATGACTTGTGGCAAGCTGATCTGATGGATATGCAAAATCTAAGGAAATATAACAAAGGCTACAATTACATTTTAATAGTGATCGATTGCTTCTCAAAATATGCTTGGACGCAGCCGTTAAAATCAAAAAATAAACTTGATGTCACTCATGCATTTGAACGAATATTACTTGACAGTAATCGAAAACCTGATAATTTACAAACGGATATGGGAACAGAGTTTTATAATAACACATTTCAAGCGCTTATGAAAACATACAAAATTAACCATTACTCATCGTTTTCTACCAAAAAAGCATCAATTGTTGAACGACTAATAAAAACCATAAAAAATAAATTGTACAAATATTTTAGCCTTAATGGAAACTATAAGTGGCTAGGTAAACCATTAGAAGTTACACTGGAATCGTATAACAACACAAAACATCGAACTATTAAATTAAAACCAATCGATGTAAACAAATCTAATGAGCAAGTAATAAAAGAAAGTATTTTAAAAGTACATAAACCTGTATCTATTCCATATAAACCTAAGTTTCAAATTGGCGATAATGTTCGTATCAGTAAATACAAACACAATTTTGAGAAAGGTTATACTCCAAATTGGTCAACAGAAATTTTTACTGTAAAGAAGATTAATAATACAATACCAGTGACATACCATGTACAAGATCAACGAAAACAAACTATATTAGGAACCTTTTATGAACAAGAACTTCAAAAATCAAACTATCCTGGTGTTTATTTGATAGAGAAAGTTTTAAAAAAGAAAGGAACTAAAATTTACGTGAAATGGTTGGGTCTTAGTAATAACGAAAATAGTTGGATTGACAAAGCTGCATTAGTGGATTGAGTTAATAAGTATATAGTCATTTTTTTTTTAAATATTTTTCCATTGCGCTTTGTACAATGCAAGGTGGTGGACTAGTTAATAGTATAATAGAAAATCTACCATTCGAGCTTCATTTGCCTGGATATAATTATTGCGGACCAGGAACAAAACTCCAGAAACGTTTATTACGTGGTGACCGAGGTATTAATAAGTTGGATGAAGCTTGTATGCACCACGACATTGCATACGCTAACCACACAGACTTATCACATCGTCACAAAGCTGATTTACAATTATTGAATATGGCAAAACAAAGACTTAAATCAAAAGATGCTGCTAAAGGTGAAAAATTTAGCTCATGGCTAGTGAGCAAAGTTATGAAAGCCAAATTAAAGTCTGGTGCCGGAATTAAAACGTTTCAAAATTTTGTATCAAAGATAAAATCAAAAATTAAGAAAATTAAACATAAAGATAGTAAAGCTTTAATTAATGCTGCTTACTTAGCAGCAAAAAAGATATTTCCAAAAATTCAGAAAATTCGGGTACCTCGAATCATACCAATACCAAAGACTGGAGGTATTTTGCCTTTAATTCCAATTTTTGCTGGCTTATCAGCTTTAGGCACTTTGGCTGGTGGTGCAGCGGGTATTGCAAAAACCGTTAATGATTACAAATCAGCTCAACAAAATTTGCGAGAAACAGAACGTCATAATAAGACTATGGAGGCTTTAGCGTTGGGTAAGGGTTTATACATTAAACCGCATAAAAATGGTAAAGGGTTATTTATTGAACATCCAAAAAACTGATGAAGAAGCTACCTAATCGCCCACTGACTAATATCGACATCCAAGAACATGCACGAGACATCCCACACTTTCGAGGAGTGTACATGAAGGATCTATTGCCAAGAAAGCCAAAACAGATTGAATGTGGTATTGTTAACTTGGACGAATCTAAAAATGAAGGAACGCATTGGGTAGCTTATGTTAAAGTAGCCGACTATTGTGAATACTTTGATAGTTATGGAGACTTGAAACCTCCAATGGAATTAATGCGATATTTTAAGAATTGTACTGTTTATTACAACTACACAAGATATCAAAAGTTTAACACAGTAAATTGTGGTCACCTATGTTTAGAATATCTGTGGCAATTTTGGAATAAAGATGTATAAAATTAATGTGTGTCTTTCATTTCAATCATTTGCAAAATGTCACTCACTTTATCGATAACCGGAAACTCGTCTACCTTATCCACGTACTATCCTAATACGTTACAACTAAATGGACAGTATGAGTGTGCATTATTGCATTTCTCAACATTTAATTCTATTCCAAACATTGATGAAACGAATAACAAGTTTTACTATGGTTCCGAAATCATTGAAATACCGGATGGAACCTATGAATTGCAAGATATCAGTGATTATTTAAAATCGGAGATAAAAGGAGCATCAATAAAACTAGGTTGCAATAACAATACTTTAAAAACTACTATACACTGTACGAAAGACATCAATTTTGAAAAAGAAAACACCTTTAGACGTCTGCTAGGGTTTGATAAGCAGATATTAAAAGGTAATAAATGGCATGTATCACAGTTTCCCGTCAACATTTTACCTACGACCGTGATCAGGATTGAATGTGATATTATAAGCGGATCCTACATAAACGGAGATCCGAGTCACATTATCCACGAATTTGCACTCAATGTGCCGCCTGGATATAGGATCATAGAAATCCCGAAGAACGCAATATACTTTCCAATCAATCAAAACAACATAAGCTGTATACATATCAGACTGTTAGATATTAACAATCGTCTAATAAATTTACGTGGTGAAGAAGTACAACTATATTTACATCTCAGACGAAAAAATGATTGACTATAATAAATATGAGCAGCCCCAGGTCAAAAATATCAGTGCTAATTTAGCAACCAAGAAAATAAGAGCGCGCTCTAATAAAAAAATAAAATTAACCAATAATAATAAGGCATTCCTGAAAGCTATCGGTTTGTTAAAATGAATATTTTAGACGTTTTATCCGCTCCGACTTACGACAATACAGTTGAAGGAATCGAATTTCATTCCTACAAGCCCTACGTTACAAGTTTTAATAGAAATGATGAAATTCGCATACCCATCAACCAACAGGACCTATATGTACTACCATCAGCTAGCACTCTTTATTTGGAAGGAACTGTAATTGTTAGCAAAAAGGACTCAAAAGACAAGGCTTCTAGCGTTCATTTTACGAATAATGCTCTCCTTTACTTGTTCCAAGATATAAGGTATGAGTTGAATGGAGTAGAGATTGATAAAATAAAAAATGCTGGCGTTACTACCACCATGAAATCTTTAATATCAATGAATGAGAACGAATCAAAGACATCGAATTCATGGGGCTGGAATATCGATGGCACAAAAAACATTCACGGAGGTAATTTTTCTGCTTCTATACCCCTCTGTAATATCATTGGTTTCGCAGAGGATTTCAAGAAAGTCGTGATAAATTGTAAGCATGAATTGATATTGCTACGAAGTAACACTAACCTGAATGCTGTAAAACTAAACACCGGTGAAATTGCGGAAGACGTTCAGATAAATAAAATCATTTGGCGCGTACCGCACGTTAAAGTGTCTGACAAAGAGAAAATAAGTTTATTGAAACTATTAGAAAAAGATCGACCACTGCAGATGGTATTCAGAAATTGGGATCTGTACGAATATCCGGCTTTACCTAAAACTACAAAACATACCTGGTCAATCAAAACATCCTCGCAAATAGAGAAACCAAGATACATTATTATGGGACTACAGACAAATAGAAAAAACAATGCCAGTTCTGATATGTCTCAGTTCGATCATTGTCATGTTCGTGATGTAAAAGTGTACCTCAACTCTACTTATTTCCCGTATGAAAACCTAAATGTGAGTTTCGCGAATAACAGAATCGCTTTATTATATGAGCAATACGTTAGATTTCAGCAGTCTTATTACGGGCGTCGACCGCAGCCCTTACTAAGCGAAAAACAATTTAAAGATTTAGCGCCACTATTTGTTATCGATTGCTCTAGGCAAGCTGACAATTTAAAGACTGGGCCCGTTGTAGACGTAAGACTGGAAATTGAGAGTGATACGGAAATACCAGATCAAACTTCTGCGTATTGTCTTATATTGAACGATTGTATTATTGAATATAAACCTTTAAGTAATACAGTCAGGAAAATATCATGAATCCTAATATTGTTATATTAGATGTTCAAGGGTTTAAAGACCTGTACAATAATTTTATAATAAAAGAGTTGGCTTTTGCTACCCGTGATTATACGCAAACATTTTTGATAAAACCACCATACTTGTTTAAATACTTAACAAGTGAAGAAAAGAGGCAAGTTAAGTGGCTGGAAAGAAACAGAGGTATTTATTGGAATGAAGGGTATATCGACTATAAAGAATTTCGTCGTATAATTGTTCCCTATCTAGAAAATAAGGAAATCGTTGTTAATGGTTTGGAGAAAGTAAAGTGGATAAAGGAACTTTGTGAGAATTGTAAAGTATCAGACCTTGGTACTGAAGGATGTCCTAATTTCTTAATTTTACATAAAAAATACTGTGAAGGAAGAACTAATTTAAATTGTGTAAAACATTTAAAACATTGTGCTCTTAAAAATGTGTTATGTATTAGAAAGTATTTAGAGTTATAAATGTGTACCTGGTTAAAGTTTATTGGTTTCATAAATAAAAAACTATATGTATTGTAAAACTGCTTTTATTTCAAACACCTAAACTTCTACAAATAAAACAATCTTCTTTAAAATTAAACAAAACAACACAAATAAGTACTCAACTTCTTAGACAAACAAGTACTAAAAATCACTATCTATCAAAGATTTAGATATTTTTTTAACTAAAGATTCAGTTTCGTCCATAACATTGTCGATAGCGTCTTTAACGATATATTGAGCACTTATAATAACGTTTTCACTGTCACTGTCACTTTCACTGGTTTGCGGATTGTTATTGCATAGATCTAGGACCGATATTTTAATTAATTTGATGCCTCGTCGCTGTAATCGGCTCATCACAAAGGATTTAGTTGGATTGTGCTTCTTCGACTTTTCCCTGCTTCGTTGTTTTGATTTTTTTTCTTTCGTCACTTGTTTGCTGGGCCCGGGTTCGTCATGAAGCATTTCGGAGAATCCTTCATAAGGATTTTGAGCGTACTGGCTAAACATAACCTCTGATTCCGTAATCTGGAACAAAAATAGACACCTATGAAATTTAAACTAAAAAGAAAACTTTGAAAACTTTTTTTTACAAAAAAAATACAACCGACTTCACCAAAAAGTGCAAAATAACTTTAATTTCGGCAGTCGGTGTTTCTATTAAAGTTTTTTTTTTCTCTTCGTTATTTAACACAAACATCCGAATTGAGAACCTCCTCCTTTTTGTAAAGTCGGTTAAAAATAGTGATGCATACACGAATTGTCAGCAGATTACACTATTCACACTACATAAATCGCTAGTTTATAAATAATATAAAAAAAAAATTGAGAAACTTACCGATGACATGATCGCAAGACACTGTGTGCGTGATACAAGTACTCAAGACGAATTTTATTTCGTAAATTGAAAAAACCGGCCAAGTGCGAGTCTGACTCGCGCACGAAGGGTTCCGTACCATTATCATAAAAAACGGCAAAAAAAATCACGTTTGTTGTATGAGAGCCACACTCAAATATTTATTTTATTCTGTTTTTAGTATTTGTTGTTATAGCGGCAACAGAAATACATCTTCTGTGAAAATTTCAACTGTCTAGCTATCACGGTTCATGAGATACAGCCTGGTGACAGACAGACAGACAGACAGACAGACAGACAGACAGACAGACAGACAGACAGACGGACCGCGGAGTCTCAGCAATAGGGTCCCGTTTTTATCCTTTGGGTACGGAACCCTAAAAATTATATATATTGCGATGGCGAAACATGTTCCAATTTAGATTAAAATGCTAACTAAGCTTTTATGAGGGTAATGCACTGCTATGTCTTTGTAATAGTTATTTTGCATGATCAGCGTTATGCAATTGATGCAACTATTCATTATTTGAAATTTGTATAATCAGTCTTATTGTATAGCGTACAAAATACATTTTACGTAAAATGAACGATTCATGTTTCAACATGCATATCATGTTGCAAATTAGGAGCGCTACACATGGCTACGATACTATAATATTTTATCTTAAGATACAATGTTGCTCGCCATACAATTCACCTATTAACGAAAATATTAAATAAATATCTTCGTCGTGTGTAATGGTGCATTGAATTGTATGACGAGTGATATTGTATCTTAAGACATTTTTTTTATAAACCAGTGCTTGACTGCGATTCCACCTCATGTTAAGCAGTAATGCAATCGTTGAAGATGAGGCGCACTAGTTTATTAAAAAAATCAAATAAAATAATAATTATAGTACCTTAGTCGTGTGTGGCACCCTTAAATCTTGGTCGGGTTTCATTTTATTTAACCAACTACAAAAAAGGAGGATGATGTCTTAAAATATAAATTAAACAAGTAGTCATAATCATTCACATTTTATTAAATTAATATCTTTACATAAACTTAGCTTTTTAAAACTATGAATTATATTTATCATACATTAAAGATCAAGAACTATGTTACATAGGTTACATAAATCATATTCTAACTCTATTACTAATTACATTCAAATTAATTTTAGCGTTTTAAAATAAGCGAGTGACCCCAGGCTCGCGTTGATATTCGATCTACAGATATTAAGCGTTTATCGTCATTTCGAGATAAGGCAATTTTGTTGACACTCTTAGTAAATATTTCGTGCTTTATAGATTGAAACATAATATTTTTTCCACGAATAATTCCCCCATTTAATAAAATATTTTCGTAATCTGTTATATTTAAGTCTTTTATTACACTTGATTTTACTCCTTTTGCTTTTTTAATGACTTTATCGACTGTTTTTATTGAGTAAAGTTTCGATCTCAAACCAACAAAATCTGATATATATTTTCCTCCCATTTCGTCTTTGAACAAACCTGGAACTTTTTTGTTAATAATTGGTATTTTAAAATTATTTTTGTCATCATAGTTACTGGTGTCGAAATATTGTAAAAAATTATACTTTAAGTCACTATAAAAATCAAACGTGAATATTTTATAGACAAACGAATCGGTATCTGTATAACACAGCTGCACTCGATCTTCATAAAAAGGTTTTACAATGTTATAATGAAAGTCATACATATGTGTCTTAGAAAGTTCTAATACAGTGAATCCAATATAAATAGGCTTATCTAAAATAATTTGGTCAGGTTTCATTTGTATAGCAACTAAATTTTCAGTTAGAATTGAAGCGCTATGGAAATAGGGGTTGGCTACAAGTCTCTCGGAGGATATAAATTTCTTAGTTCGATTAGATTGATCACACCATTGATTAACTAAGTGTACGGTTACTCTATTTTCAGTATTTTCCAATGTCTTGCCAAAAACACTGTTGTTTAACAATTTAAAAAAGTCTTGTTCGAAAGAACTTTTTGCCTTTTGTCTTAACCGAGTGTTTAATTCTATGTACTGTTTTAAATAAGGACTTTGTCTAAAAGTAATAGCTTTATGAACTTTACGTAATGTTAAGCCATGTTCTAAACACTTTTTTAAATGAATATAATGTATTACGTAGTTGTACTTATTATGTAAATTTGCAACTAGTTTCTTTGTTTTACCTCCTGGAGGTATACATTTTTCGGGACAAAATGGTAAATCATTATGGCATTTGTGTAAATGTTCAGGATAAAAAAGATCGACTTCTAATATAAATCCCCACTCAGAGTTATCCTCGACATTTTCTACACAAAAATTAGTTAATTCACTTTCATCAAGGAATCTAAAATTAGAATAAGGTAAATACTGACACATGCTAAAACCGTACAAATTATTACAATCTAGATATACTATGAAACTCTGAGGCTGTGATGCATCATATTCTGGCATGTATTTGTGATTTGCTTTTGCATACCGATGGGAACACATGCACAAGCCGCCTCGTATACCGCTTTGAATCATTCTGATGATAGCTAAATCCGAAATCAGTTCTAACTGAACACCTGTTTTTAGCAACATTGCATCGAACGATAAACTAGGTGCAGTTATGTAAAAGGCGGGATCGAGTTTGTAATAATGTTTACATGTTTTCCGAAAATTTTGAAATATGTCTGTCAACAAAAGCACGTCTGTTTTTAAGTATAGATCTGTATATTCGCCCAGATCAGTAATACTGAATTCAGCCCAAACATTTTGTGCATGACTATAATCTTCATCGCTAATACCTTCGTTAGTCAAAGAATTATGGAAATAATATTTAGAAGGTAACGACTTTTGTTCGTAACATTTCCAATCTTTAATATAGTCATACGGGTACACACCTTTACGAATCAGCAAACTAAATTGTGTTTCATCAGAAAAATTTGATTTAAGATTAACAAAATCATCTGTTTGCAATGTTTTAGCAAGTTTGTCTAAACTAGTTCCTAGAAAGTTGAAGGAATCTAAAAACCTTATTTGTATAAACTCGTTATCAGCAATAGGAATAAACTTTGTAAATGATATATAATATATAATAATTTGTCCAGGTATTTCGCCTAACTTTTTAATAAATAAATGACAATCGTATCCGGATAAGTTATGAAAAAATATTGGGATGAATTTTGGTACTTTGAGTTGTAGGTTGCAGTGTCGATGTGCTGCACCCCGGTACCGGCCTGTCATATGACAGTGATCCCTAACTCTATCTTTCAACAGTAAATTTTCACAAACGTAGCACTTAACAGCGCGTTTGAAATCAAGAGCATCTATGTCTGTGAATATCATAGGCTCGTTTTGAGTGAGAATTCTGTGTATTGCTTTAGCATCTTCAGTCAGTAAATGTATAAATTTTGAAACGCAATCTTTTCCGCGATAACTTCTATAGTCACCAACCGTATCGTTAAATGATGACACTATATTATAGGCGAACGCAGTCGGCACGTGTCGGTGAGAATATGACGTGTTAGCGGTGTTGAAATCTTCGCCGGAAATCGGTTCAAGTATCGTTTCGAAATCAGCATATATGACGTAAGGAACATTTTGTTTTCTATCGTAATTTTTGAACTTTAAAAATGTTCCTTTTTCTGGTAATACCGTGGCAATCCCTCTACATAGGTGTGAATCAATTTGGGTGCGCGTTGGAAAAAACAATAAGCACGTTTCGCAGAAGTACAGTTTACCATGGTGTTTGGTTATCTGATTTCTGACTAGACGAGGTAAATCAATGATAAGACAATAATGAGTATTAGTATTATTTTCCAAGAACAATAGATGGATGCTCTTAGATTTATGATTCGATGTAGAATACAAAGGTCCAACGATAGTTTTATTATTTTTTAAACCATACACGTAAATATTCAAAAACGGATTATTTTTCTCAAAGACAGCTATGTCTGAAAATGTTATCGGAAATGTCAAACCATCAACGTTCAAAACATCCTGAAAGTAAGGATAAGATGAAACTCTGTCGGGATGTTGGCTAGTAGGGTACAGAGCCGCTACTACGCACCATAAAAAGCAATACTCATCATTGTTACGAATATTCAAGCAAGCTTTTTTATTTTTTATACATTTCGGTAAAGTTATAAATTTAGATCCGCCGAGAGGTTGATATTTATTAATATTTATTTCTACATGGGAATTGCTTAAAAATGTCCAACCGCTATCTCTCTCCTGAAACTCTTCAATTTTCTTTAACAATAAATCAATCACTGCTTTATAAATCGAATCAAAGTCGTAATTAAAATTAACAATAATGTTTTTTGTGGCGAATGATTTTATTTCTTTTTGATCATTTTTAAACATTAGAAAAAAAGAAAAAAGTTCAAAATTTATTTTCAGAGCTGTATGTTTCAATAATGATTGATTTATTAAAGTTTTAACTTGTCTACTAATATTAATGAGAAACATTTCAGGAAAATTATTTATTTGTTCGCCAGTTGCGGTGATCTTGTAACTAACGATTCGTTTTTTAAATGCAGAATTAATAATTGCGACATTGTCAAAAACAGTGGTCGCACTATTGGTTTTATGATTATTACTACGTAAATGACCAGACCATCGACTATTATCTACCAATATATTACAAACTGAACAATGGGGCATTATTGATTAATTTAATATAACTTATCGTTACTATAACGTACTTAACGTTTGACTAAAAGATTAGAGTTTCTAAGTATAATATGTATAACAAGAATAATACTAAGAACTAAAATTAGTGATCTTGTGAAAGTAATCAAACAAAAAAAGTAGAAAAAAAAAACTACAGAAATAAAGAGAAAAAGTAAAAGTATACAGTAACTGAAGAAAGTATTAGGAGGATTACCTAATTATTGACATCCAAATAAAAATAAGTTCTGAAAAGAGAAAAGCATAATATTAATTAGGCGCACAGTTCAAATAATTGTTCAATTGGCTGGCCTGTTGGTCTAGTGTTTAGTGACGGAGGTCGTGGGTTCGATTCCCACCCAGGACAAATGTTTGTGTGATGAGCACGATCATTTGTTCTGTGTCTAGGTGTAATTTATCTATAATATGTATGTATTTAGAAATATATAAGTATGTTTATTAGTTGTCTAGTACCCATAACACAAGCTCTGCTAGTTTAGGACTAGAAAGCGTTGTGTGAAAGTTTTGGAATGTTATTATTATTATTAATTATAGTAAATATAGTATACAAAATTACCTTCAATAAAATGGATAGTCAAGTCATCCAGATTAGAAAGTTTGCTGTTAGTCCTCTAGTTTAATAATCTCTTCTTTATAAAATATTCGAGAAGCTTGTCAAATTAATTGTTTCTGGAAAGAGAAATGCACAATAATTATAATTTGCCCCTCAGATTTAAGAATTAAAAAAAAAAAATACAAAAAAGTGCATAAAATTATCTGCAAAATATAAATATTTATACCTAGGCATGATCCAGAGGTCAATAATTTGCTGTAGTTATTTATTTAGCGAGATTCGAGTCGCTTGACAAAATAGTCCTGAAAAGAGAAAAGCATATTATTAATTAGGCGCCCAGTTCAAATAATTATAGTAAATATAGTATACAAAATTACCTTCAATAAAATGGATAGTCTAGTCATCCAGATTAGAAAGTTTGCTGCTAGTCCTCTAGTTTAATAATCTCTTCTTTATAAAATATTCGAGAAGCTTGTTGAAATAATTGTTTCTGGAAAGAGAAATGCACAATAATAATAATAATAATTCGTCCCTCAGATAGTAGAATAAAAAAAATACAAAAAAAAGTGTATAAAATTACCTGCAAAATGTTTATACCTAAGAATGATCCAGATGTCAATTGCCCAAATTCTTAGGTAAATAATTAATTTAATACAAAAATATTTAACCATAAGTAACGTCTTTTGAGCAGGCTTCCGTCGTTGATTTTAGGTATTAAATTTAAAAGATGTATAAGTATCATATTTTGTATTATAATACTTATTGCGCAAGTATTTGTTTTTTTGGGTCAACTAAGTCGTTTTGTGTCGTTTGCATCAATCATCTATTTTAGGTAGGGTTGACACGCATTCAACATTATGTTACCTATTCAGATAATTACGTTGTTATTGTTCCGTTCAACCAAAGGATATCTAAGAATCTCATTGCTAAGTCGCCCGATCTATGCTCCTTTGGTTTTTTTTAATAATTTGACAGTTTTCAGTTGAAATAGAACTCCTAGGGATAAAAAGTATAGCTTTCATCCTGCTCCATAGGCAACTTTAGACCTACTTTCAGAGAATGAAAAATATGAAAAAACTCTTTTTTACTAATAAACTTAGTTGCTATGCATTTTTACAATAAACTAAAGGTCATATTTAAGTCACTTGATTACTTTTTTATTTGTTACAAAAGTTTTTTTTTTTTTTTTTTTTTTTTTTTTCTTTTTTTAATGCTCTACAAAAAATCATGCATTGACGAAAGGGGCGCGCCGTTGACGACTTGGGCTCGATTCAGACGGATTCTGAACGGTCGGACAGCGAGCTGCCCATAGCTCACCGTCCGATTTGTTACTAAAGTACTGTTTCGTTTCGTCAACCCTACGTTATTTCGCTGCATCGCCAAATCGTCATCCGCTACTAGGTATACGAGTAATAACTGCTTAGTCTTTATTTTTGAACTGGTATTATACGTCCGAGGAAAAAAGACGATTTATAGTATCACATTTGATTGAATGAGGTAATTTTTGAAACAATTAATTATAATGCGTTATCGATTTTATAAGCTACGTGTTTTTGGAGTACATTAAACAATCTAATTGCAGTTTGCAAGTGTGGAAGTCGTCTATAAGAAGTTCTGTACCATCAGTTATAATTAGATAGTGTAAATCTCGAGTTGTTGTCAATACCAGTATTAATATTCATCAAATCAATTCAGTGAAATTCTAACTGCAGATTGGCAAAATGTAAGTATAATATAACCCTCCTTCTAGCGCAGTCGGGTAAAAATATTTTAAGTGTTTACTGAGACCCGTGATCTGTTTGTATATTTATAGCATGCCATGATTTAAACAAAACATTTCATATCTTTGTTTCAGGTCTGATTCTGAGTGTGAATATAGTCAACCAGCTCTAACACTTGATCAGAAAACTAAACCAACTCGCAAACCAACAAAAGTCAGTGGGAAACGCAAGTCGGATTCACCATCGACTCATGCAATTCGCACAAGGTAAACGATTTTTTATTTTGAATTAACTCTATTAATGCTGCTTTCTATTAATTAAGTCTTATGTCTTATAGATTTTACAAATAATTCGTTTGTTATTTTTGTGTATTTTTTATGTGTTCTTAATATTCTATCCTAATCTAACGCCCTGCTCTGGATTTGCACAGGTGTAATTCTAAACAAAATACAGTTTTTGTCACTCAGGAAATATAATGTAGCTTTCTAGTAGAGAAACTATTTTCAATTCAGTAGTTCCAGAGATTACCCTAATTAGTATAAATGATAAATATATAAATTGTTTAATAGGATAACATATTAACATCAGTTTTATTTTTCAGCAAATTATCAAATACCAGCACTGATATATTTGGTATCAGTCGCAACCATGAAAATGACACAGAGCACAGCACGGGTTCATCTGGTCTGCCATCGTACTTCGTAAGCCGTGTGGCCAACGGTTGCGAGCGTCGAACAGCAAGTACGGTCGGTGAATACTACATAGACTGCAAGGTCTACAAGGCTAGCGACGCGCGCCTCACCGACTCTCAAGAGCTATGGAAGAAGGCGCTCGTTCGTGTTAAGTTCCAGAGCAACGCGGATTCGTGTCAGTGGCGAAAACTGCAAGAGTTCGTCCGTTCGGCTGACACATTGTTTCCAGAACAACCAAAATTTTACGATAACTGACTGTTGTTACACACATGAGAAAACTTGTAACGTTATTGGATACAATTAAAGTATAATGAATAGACTGTTGTTTTACTTACATACTTCAAACATTCTGTTGCGATGAAGTATTAGGCCCAGCTACTGGCAGCCAGTGGTATTTCATACAAGATATTCAGGTAAGTACACTAATATACTACACAGTCGTGTTTTTCGCGATAGAGTGATCGTTTGAGAAGCGATCGTACTTACATTATTCAGCGTTACTTTATGTAGTAATGTGTACTCACCCAGCTACTGGCAGCCAGTGGTATTTCTTACAAGATCTTCAGGTGAGTACACTAATATACTACACAGTCATGTTTTTCACGATAGAGTGATCGTTTGAGAAGCGATCGTACTTACATTATTCAGCGTTACTTTATGTAGTAATGCGTACTCGCCCAGCTACTGGTAGCCAGTGGTATTTCTTACAAGATCTTCAGGTGAGTACACTAATATACTACACAGTCGAGTCGATCGTTTATTATTGGGTATTCTATGCCACTGTCGCGTAGCGAGGCGCACTGGCCGAGCTACTTGCCGACAGTGGCATAGAATGCCCAATAATACACTACTTGCGTGCCATAGTTTAGTGTTCTAAAAAGGCGTTTGAGAATTGAAAGACGTTGGGCTCTATTGATGCACTGCAGCTAAGAGTCGCTCCTCATTAATCAACTGGTTTTAAAATAAAAGGACTTAAATAAGTCCTTGCTTAACTCTAAAGTAAGTAATCTTCTTAAGCGTCAGTTATTACAGTTTAAATTAGAATTGTTGCTACACTCGCTACATTATTTTAAAATTTTAATACTGTTGCGCTTGGTGAGTATGGTGACGCATGCCGTTATTGCTTATCAATCATATAATGATCCAATTCTGCAAGCTTTCACACTCTATTAAAATACGGTAACGGACCGTTAGGATAACGTTATCATTTACAAATGAAATTAGGTGTGCTTATTACCGGCGATAATACAAATTAACTGTAAACGAAAAAAATCTATTGAGTTTCGTGTGAAAATCTAGAACGATGGGGGTACTTTGGATAATGAAGAGTGAGTAAGGGGTGATAACACTGCTGTTGAAAAACGAACCCGCAGTAGTGACACGTGCCGATATGCGGGCTGCAATCAAATTAATAAAAGGAAAGCTTTATTCTTTAGTCCTTCAATTAAAACGCTGAACTACCAATAAACTAACAACACTGCGCTCCAGCAATTTAAACTGTATCACTGTGGTACAATTATTTTATTTCAGCCCAAAGAACCGACCAGCGATCCTATCGTCGCGATCGCTTTTGTAATTAAGAATGAGTCGTGGCCAGCATGATACTTAAACTGGCACTTTCCAGTCTTATCTGTTGACTAATTCCATAGGAGAGCTACTTTGTTTCTACCGATAACTTCAACACAGGACAGACTTTGCTTAGGAAAAGGCGAAATAACTTGCTGGGAATTTATTTTTCTAAGATTAAACTCTATCTCTCGTTTATGTCTTCTGTTTAGGTCGAAAACACATTTATTCAGAATGGCCAATTTGTGCTCAAATTCAATCAAACTACTTAGATAGATTTCAAATACTCAAGTCCCAGACACATGTGACGAAATAATTTGAACCTCATTTTAATAAGCTTAAGACAGACAAAATAAATAGAGTATCGTTTTAACACGTTTGCCTGATCGATGGCGGTGTAACAGCTAGCCGACAAATACCTACACGATATTAACACCTAACGTCTAAACACAAAGCAAATTTAAATAATGTCAGTGTATCCAAAGACTAGTTCGCGAACAAAATTTTAAATGATTTAATTGCTACTTTCAACAAGGCGATGGACGTGATTATAATGTATTTCGAGATGATGCAGCACTATGATTTATGAGATGTTTTATTAATTGAAAAGTATTTTTTGGTCCTTGTGTCCTTTTTGACTGTGAAAAGTTGTTCTGAAGTAAGTGATTCCACTGAATTTTACACCAGTCCTATTTAGTTAAAACAAAGGAGGATTTGAACTTCTGCCTTTGAGTTGACTGACCATCGAAATCATTGTTTAGTATTGTCACAATATTACTTTTATAGCATAGTAAACTAGCGGGGAAGCCCACATGGTCGTCCGTTTTTACTATTATCCTCAAAGCAATCCAACCTAGTACCGAGTTCCACATTATATCGTCAATATATTCTTTTGACGGTTATTTCTTTACTTTTTGATATACATGTTTCAATGCGTCTTTTTTCTGTTTAATAAGCCAAATTATCGAACAATCAAATTCTTTCATGTCTCCTTAATGATCTCCGAAATGACACTATAATGTCGTACAAGAAAAAAATACGGTATGTATTCTTGTTTTTGAATATAACTATGCAGGTATGTGTTGCTCGGTGTGACGTGAAGCGATGACGCATCTAATGTTAACGTACCTTGAAATTGAGTTCACCCCAAAACAGAGCGCATTTTAAAGCAGCCTCTAATATCTAGAGGCTGCTTTAAAATATTCACAGTAGAGGAAACAAACATAAAAGTATCGCTTAGAAATACTAGCTTAAAAACAGTCTATAAAATAGGCACTATACACGTGCTTGACCTTTTACTCGTACAAAGCTATCAAGCGGCATTATATGAACTGTAGACCCGATCGCAGCTTTAACTAATACTGGGACAAACCGAGATATCTTGTTATTCGATTATTACAAGGGCATCTTAAACAATAACATTGCAGGTTTACTTTCTATTCGACCTCCTGAGGTCACAGATATTCAATAACGACTTAAACCTAGAGCAGTACCTACGACCCCTCGCGCAATAAAAGGACACGATTGTAAAGCTCGTAAAAATGATTTATGTACTCCTTTGTACGCACAGTAAAGATTTGTATGAACACAAAGTACGAAGAACGGACCATGTTACTAAGAGCCTTGAATTTGTGAACGCTTGCTCTAATTTAGTTGCGTTAAATGGAGTTGTAAGAGATCGTTGGGGTCGAGGTAGGCTGGCCGTGTCGCGGCGCGGGGTACAAGGTAAAATAGACGAAGACGAACGATGGTATCTGCACGTGGAGCGCGGTACTCGGAGGGCCGTCGGAACCGGTTTTGTAGTAACCGGCGTAGGGCACTAGCCGCTTTTACGCTCACCGTAGGCCTGTGAACTGCTTTATCGAACAATATTATGTTTATTCCCATGCTCGGTCGCGGCGTGGGATCCGATTTGGTCCTGAGTTCCGCGAACGTTTCACTTTTGACAATTGATTAATTTTCTATTCATGAATTTTCCAATCGAAGCTTTTTCTTTTTTCCGTTGAAGGCCACGAGGAGAACAGTCATAAGGTCAATGTTTTTATATTATAAAATGGTGAATACCTCGCGTTCGCGAATTTCGTGTTATTCTAGTCTAAAAACATTATACAGTTAAGCGTTATTTACTGCTTCCGCTTCCGCGTGTATGCGTGGGTGTAGGTTTGTGCAAAAATGGTTACATTTTTATTTCGACGAATTTAACCTTATTTGGACCTGTAGACTGTTTTTTTATTGCAAACATAAATTCATAACTACATGAGAGTTTAGATAGACAAAAATTTTAACTTTATTTCAGCGCTATTTTAAATGCTTGTCTCACCGCTGAATGTTGCCTAAGTGTCATATACAGTTTAATGACACGACAAGGTTGTAGCACAAAAACTGAGGTTGACGCGTCTATCGACATGACGAATGCACATCACTACGGGTTGCTCGTCCTCAAACAAAGGAACAGCTAGGCAGGAATCCGTCAAGTCACGCCGACGAACCCCGCTCTGCGGCTGCTCGGCCAGCACAACAACCGAAAACTAATCGAAAACACCCGGAACTAATCATTTTCTAATTTAAAAAAATGCGGATAGCATCAGATTCCTTGCTTGGGGCGAGCAACCGAAACGACTCGAGGAAAATCTTGAATCGCTGAGACATGCGTACTCAAACACTATAACGACAGGAACAATGGAACCATTAGAGGCAGGTGTCGAAACGGTCGCGATTGATATCCATAAATACATTAGAATTACGAACAAAAACCGTTACAGTGCGCCTCTATTCCACTCGTACGCAGCCTGCCCACGCTACCCGGATCTTTCCCGCATTTTTTTCACGTGCTCATACCAGTCCAATCTACCAAAACACGTAATTAAGTTGCAGATTGCCGTGATTTGTACTGGATATGTCTTGTGCTCAATTTGGACCATATATTTATTCGTAAGGCAAATTGTAATCTAAATTGTAACCGACATTGAAGGCGCGCGGGGCGAACGGTCCGAACATTTGAAATATTGTAGTCGATGGAGTTTAAAGCGTGAACAAGTCGATTAGATAGACTAGTGTAGTAGATGTTTAACTCGTTTTAGATGCGTGTGAATGTTATTCCTGCGAGCCCGGCACTCGGCAGCCCGGCTCGGCCGTGGCTCAGGTATCGACCGCGCCCGCAGCCCGCAGTCCGCACCCCTGCACGCTTTATTATTTCTTTATGATGGTTTCTTTTTTTTATTCTATTAAACTAATATTTATCATAATTATCATGAGTGCGAACATCCAGTCATGCTTTATGAGACACATTTACAAACTGAACTTCACCTCACATTTAACATTGCTGTGTTTTATTTAATATCATTAGTTGTAGACGCCTATTCAGCGTTAACATGCATGACTCACGTGTTTTGGGCACTTATTTAAGTTTAGTTTTAATAAACGTAATTTATAATACTCTCAAGTCGTATTATTATACGACTTAACACTAGACCATTTGTTAAAGCCATAAATCGCAGTGCACATAAATATTTGTGTTGGGTCTACCTCTACGTAAATTTAATTCTAGCGTTGAGTTAGATCGCGGCAAGTACAGAATTTTGAATTAATATGTTGCTTAAGTCTGCACCAAAAAATAACTCAAATAACGTTTAAGAAATCATTAAAGGAGCTAATTACGCTAACAAAATGGGAAAAATCGTTGTAGAAAGCAAAAACTATCCAGCAGTTCCCGGCAAACTGGACGAGATCGCTGTCGGTTGGTATTAGAAATATTCTCAGAAGTCGATTAATTACCTTAAGAAATAATTTATAAGAATCTAGCTTAACGTTTCCTTGCGTTTCTTCGAGCTCGAGCACTATCAATCTGCTCTAGCCCGGATGCAAAATAGGTGTCTAGTCAACGTACGCACTGAGGCAGGTTTTTGCCACCGGTGCTGGCAACAATTTCCTGTCATCATTTCACATTATTTTATAGAATATAATATCGTATCATGCCGCATATTATATGAGGAAATGCTGTGTATATTTTAATACTGCCTCGAGTGTTATAAAGATAGTAATGGTGCGTGTGTGTCAAATTTCAATATTCCTTGTCACTATTTAAATAAGATTTTAATAACACTCTTAAGAATTTGCTTTTAACAAATTACATAAAAGATTTAAAAAAAAAAAGTTTTTTTTGTTATTCGAAGACATGTGACATACACCAACCCGCACTGGGCCCGCGAGGTGGGTTATGGCCCATTCCCTCTCACAAAGATGAGGCCTGTGTCCCAGCAGTGGGAACATTAATAGGCTGATGATGTGATGTGTGATGTGATGTGATAATAGATTATATATAATATTATAATAGACGAAATGATGATTGTATAGTTAGAAAAAGATTCCCAAACCAAATTTTTATCTGCAATTAAAGAGCATCCAACACTATCATGCAATGGAATATAATAAGAGTATGTTATAAAATTAAACATTAAATACAACTTGTCCCTCGATATTTCAGCTTCTGACAGCCTAAGATAAGAGCCTCATAAGAAGCTGAGAAATGGGAACCAAAGATAATGGCGCATTAATTTATAAAGTACTAATGTCAATGAAAGATTTGAGTAGAGTCGATGATTATGACGTCTCATCTAAGTAGCCCTTTCGATACGTGTTCGTTATCATCACTTTATAAGAAGATACAGAAATACAAATACTTAACGTAAATTCAATGTGAGACATCCAAGCTCAGGACAGACAGAGCTTAGCACTCTTTTCGTTTACCTGCTAAGTTGAATTGTCCTCAATTGTTTAAGATAACTGCTGAATATAAAGGACCAAATTCAAAATTCAACACGATATCAGTGGCAATGCTCATAATTTGACGATTCAACACATAAATTGTGTTCTTTACGTTGTCGAGCAGACAAATTTTTGGAACACTTGAAGAAATTCCTTTAATATCATTCGGCTTGTGATAGACAGTCAAAACTCAAATCAAATCCAAGTGATAAGCAATACATACTTATGTATTTATACCTACGTCTGGCCTAAGTACAAGCGCAATTGCCTCGTGGTCCTTCTGCCCATACCTATGTAGCTCCAATCACAAATACGAATGTTACAATATTGTAGTGAGTGACGTGTTAATCGATCCCACACTAGGCACAGCGGTCGCTCAACAATGCACGCTCATAAGCTCATGTGTGAGAGAGAGATGTTAGCTGTGAAATTATGAGTCGTACATGCGGTTAGCTCAGTATGACATGACGCTAGTTCACATATCTCTGTATTCGAGATGGCTTTGCAGTTCGTTTTGTCGATATTAGAGCTGGTGAAAAGGCTTTTTTACTGTTCTTTTCTGCACAATTCCTGTGGTTTAAATATTGGTTATAAATCGTGAAAGTTAAAGCCATTTCAGCGGCAAACGATGCAAATTCTAACAGCATTAGTCCAAAATTAACTGGTCCTACTTTGTGGTCCTTTAATACGCGAGTGTGTCCATTTGACAAATATGTTACATAATCATGTTCAATGATTAGGAAAGGATGTGTTATAAAAGTTTTCCATTAAAATTAGGAAAAGCCGTGGCAACATAGCTAATTAGGAAGTCGTAAAGATTTATCACAACCAGTTGCAGTCGCGGTTTTCATTGGATATTTATATTTCTCTAGTTGCGTTACTGAGCGGACGGCTATACGAGCATCTAAGCCTCGTATTTTCCAGTGCCGCAACCAAAAATCCAATTTCAATGATCCGTCGACAGGTAAACTGAAACAATCGCGGGATTAGTTATTTAATGGAGCGTAATGCCTTCCTCGAAATTTGGTTCGATCCGTAGATTGGTATGTCCAAACGGTCACGGCACGGGGCTGATTCGTCAAGCTCTTTGCATCGGCTGCTTCTAAAAACTGAAGTACTGGGCCTCTTCGGCTAGGGAGGTGAGGGGAGGGCTGAGTGGGGTTCGGGAGGGGGTTGAGTGATCGCAGCTCTATTACGTGCTGTTGGACGTAATATCGAGAGTACCGTCATAGTAAATCGGCCGTAACCTGTGTCCGAGTGCTGCTTGGCTATGACGAATTTTTGGTTCTTGCTTTTCTGGTATTAAAAACATGGGTAAGCAATCATATCCTCACATCTTCATATTGAACACTTGTTTTGGTTGTAAAGGATCGTTGGGTATAAAATGTTCACTTCTGAATTTAAATGTTGTTACCAAGATGCTTGCCAAAGGTAAAAACCCAAAGTATTTTCTCAATACAGTTCAAGAAACCAAAAGGAATGCCATTTACGTGTCTATAAAAAGACCGCAATAAAATTATAATTAGAAGATTAAAAATAAAGTTATAATATTTCCGGCTTAATTGCGCATGCAAATCACAATATTTTTTTATATAAAATGCATCTGACAATAAATATCAGTTTAAATCTAAATAAAAGTTCATTGTAGCTAGCCGTCATGGTGAGTCATTAAGATCGTTGAACCCTTGCGGCCGCCATCTTGGATCTGCGCCCGCGCAGCCCTCAAGAGCCGTCTTGTATTCACCCCTGGCCCTGTTATGAACGACCTTAGAATTAGTTTACTCTGTGGTATCTGTGTTGAACGTTATAATTATGAATATGTTGGCATTTAAAGGGTGGTTTCCAAACGATAGCTGCTGGTGATTTAAAAAATACAATCCTTATTTAATTTTTTGTCGAAATTTGACAGCCAGTTTGAATACTTACTTTTTTGTATTCAGAATTTTATTGTTTTGTACTATTAAACTTATTTTTCTATTTACGTAAGTTTATCTATGTATAAGCATACAGAGACAAAAAAAGAAAGTACCTTTAATTTACTTTTCGATTCCAACTTTCTTCGCTTTCGGAAACCACAAGAACTTCCAGAGTCAATAATAATGGTTTTCGCGTGGTGAACACTAAATGTGTTAACTATAACTTTCTGCGGTTTTCTTTACAATAAAAATAGAAATAAACTCAGTATCGAATAGAGAAATAAAGTTGTAAATCGATTGATATATAATAATAATCTAAAATATTTTCGTCTAAAATGATATAACCGGTTGTGCGGTTGTGCCTTGTGCCTGAGTAAAATCAAAGGAAGTACATTTGGTCAATGCATGCTACAGGCTGTTTGAATTCAATTCAATGACAATCTTTTATAGGGGTTAAAGGACTTATGATTTTATTTTCATCACTGGGGTTATTCTTTGTTTTCTTTATTCGGAATTTTAATTTAAAAGTCTAAATCCAAATAACCCGTTGTGTAACCCATTTGCAAGTTTTATTAATTTATTATACAAAATTAAACACATTTTAACCGACTTCAAAAAAAGGGAGAGGCTCTCAATTCGTCGAAATCTTTTTTTAAAATGTTTATTCCCCGATTACTCAAAGACGCCTAGATCGATTTGGAAAATTCTTCTTTTGTTTGAAAGGGTATACTTCCCAGGTGTTCCAAGATCTGATTATGGAATCCTGGAATAACGCCCCAAATATTATAGGCATACATATAGCGATTTTGGTATTTCTATCAACAATGTAATCATTTGCACTCAGAAAGTATCATTTGGTGAAGTGAAACTGATGAAGAAGACCACAGATGGTCACTGGGAATCCTTAATGCTAAGTCATGGATATTATATATCTCTAATAGTTAACAGACTATGATGAAGCAAATACTTAAAAATAAATGGTACTATCGAACTGATCTGATGATGAAGCTGGAAGGTAGGCACTGGAACATCCTAGTCGTGTTTGGGCTTATTGGCATCGTCATGAGATGTACTTTGGCTACAAATGATTTTCATGTCAATTGGAGGTACCTAATAAAACTTAAAAGAGGGAAATAAATAACTTTTTAACAAAAATATCGCCATATTTTTGTTAAAAAGTAGGTAGATGTTCGCAAACTTTTAGTCCTCCCCTCGTATTACGGATCTTAAGATACAGTCTATTGACAGATAGAAGGAGGGTCCCTTTTATCTGTTTGATGTAGAATACTCAAAATGCAATTATTCCAGATTGTTTATAAACCCTCGCTATGGGTTTGAAAGAAGGTAATAACTTTTTCTCATGAGAACCTGCCTGTGCCTCCTGGGCCGTAAAGGATCTACAATTAATTCAAATAAGCCTCTATACCGGGCATTTTACAGCATATATTTTTATGGTGTGTAAAGTGTCGCAATGATTGTAAAACAGGACTAGTGAACAATTCAAATTCTGAAGGGCTTTGTATTGCGTCATTCCGCCTCTAAAACAACTATTGTAAATTTTGCTGTTCAATGGAAACATTGTATGCATTTCATGATTTTTTGAATGGATATTGGATTGTTGACTAGTGCTGTGGGACGTTTATCTTCGAAATTACTTATTGTTTGATCATTTTTATCCATAGCATGTCATAACTGTAGCCCGTCGTGTGTTCAAGGATAAGGCACTGGGTATTTCCAAAGCCTTTTAGATACATGCCTATGTCCGCAGGATTACATTCAGTAAGAGAGGAGAGTGAGTATGAAACATTGTAATGCATTATGTGATTTCTGAATGGGTATTGGAATGTGCACTAGTTCTGTCGACGTTTGTCTTTGAAATTACTTATGGTTTTGATATTTTTAACCATAGCATATCATGGCAACTGTAGCCTGGCGTATATTTCAAGGATAGGGCACTGGCTATTTGTAAAGCCATTTTTAATCCCCAACGGAAAAAGAGGGGTGTTTTAAGTTTTTACCTGTGTTGCTGTGTATCTGTGTGTCTGTCTGTGGCATCATAGCGTCTAAACGGGTCAACCGATTTTGATTTAGTATTTTTTGTTTAAAAGGTGACTTAATCGAGAGTAGTTCTTAGCTCTGTTTGAATAAAATCGGTTCAGCCGTTCAAAAGTTATTGGCGTTTTACTGTTTGAATCGGGATGTTTTCGCAAGATATCGTGTCATAATTACGTGTTCAATAGATTGCCGAGTACTAGATAAATTATGTAGAATGGAATAAAAATGTGTAGGGGGTTTTTTAAATTTTAAAATTTTACTTGTGTTAAACTATAGGTATCTATATGAGGTAGGAGAACGTGCTTCGGCAAGCACATTAAGCCGTTGGTCCCGGTTGTTATTTGAAGATCTTTGACAATCGTTACGGCTAGTCAGAAGCCTGAGATCTTACACCAGTCTAGCCAAGGTGTACCGTGTTACCCAGTTACTGGGTTGTGGAGGTCAGATAGGCAGTC
The DNA here is from genome assembly GCA_949775005.1 of Orthosia gothica. Lineage (NCBI taxonomy): Eukaryota > Metazoa > Arthropoda > Insecta > Lepidoptera > Noctuidae > Orthosia > Orthosia gothica. Next base: position 20,522,556 of record OX459048.1, on the reverse strand, counting down.
GTTCCATGTAAAACACTGGTACTCAGCTGAATCCGGCTAGGTAGAAGATAAGAAGTAAGAGAAGATCACTGTGCCCAGACATAGACGAGCTTTTGCGAAAAAGATTCAGGAAAATTATTTTGTAGCCCTGCAGATATTACTATGAAAATTCATGCTTAACTTTTTTTCTCTTATAATCTTACAAGTAGGGATTTATTCCCCGTTTACGGATAAATAGTCTATAATCTGTTGCGTAGATAAATCAATTTGTTCGTTATTCCTAGTAATTACACACAACCATTTTAACAATGTATGTTAAATTACAACTGTTTAGCGCATATTTCACTGCTTTACAGATAAATAGCGTCCATTCGATATAATTGGCCGCTCGGTACATTAGGCCCTATCCATTGTACATAAGAGAAAGGCCGGTGCTTAACGTATTATGTCCGGGTAACAACAAACTGCCTAACGTGTATATAAGTAATAGTGATGTATGTACTCGTATCAGCTTGATATACATAGCTTACATGTGGCACGGAGTAATAAATAAATGGAAGGCTAGCGGTTGGGTGCATAGAACCGAAGAGTTAGCTACATAAAGATCGTTGAAGATATCGTTTTATTATTAGTTGCTAATCAGATATCACATATTATGTCGCTTGACCCTAGGGTCTTGACAGCAGGCCTAGGTCCTAAAGTTCAGGGACGTTGCCAAGGAACCACCTACATACAAACGTTGAAGATAATAAATTGGTTATATTGACAGCTGATATCGTACATTGTAGAACCGTTTTATCATATGGCCCTAGGGCCCAGAAGCCTAATTGCGTAAGCGTATTCGGCAAACAACACGCGTAGGTAATGGTGACGAACTGACGATACCTTTAAAATATCGACTTTCGTATTTCTTAATACACCTGAAAGAGTGTAAAGGATATGTGAATTCAACTCATAGGGTGGAGGACGTACCCTTTCTTAATTATTTACGGAATACCGGCAACATTTCAAAGAAATGTGTAATACTCTCCGTAGACAGCCTCACGGGTCGATCTTCAAGGTAAAGCGACGCTGCCCGATCGGTCCGTGGATGGCTGATCCATACCGAGACCCGCAGGATTATTACGTAAGAAACAGTAATCATCGCGCGCGATCAAAGAAATCTTCTAATATATAAAATTCTCGTGTCACAGTTTTCGTTGCCAAACTCCTCCGAAACGGCTTGACCGATTTTGATGAAATTTTATATGTATATTCAGTAGGTCTGAGAATAGGTCAACATCTATTTTTTTTTTTTTTTTTTTAATGGGTAGGGTATGTATGTAGGGTAGGGTAGGTAGGGTAGGGTACGTAGGGTAGGGTAGGGTAGGGTAGATAAATTTTTGGTATTTTTATGGCAAAACAAAGTTTGCCGGGTCAGCTAGTAAGTTATAATAGTTTGGTTTAATTTAATTTTCATAATAGTCGGCATTACCTATAGTGTAGGTAGGTACTGTAAGGGGTAGACAGGGTGAGCTACTTAAATGAAACTCAGGAATCACTGTTCTACTTATATTTCAGCAGCAAGGTGCCTGTCCTCAGGCACCTTCTATCGAACTCATACATCAATGCTCAGAGGAGCCTTTATATACCCGGAAAAAGTCTAGCGATGACAACTTCATTTATTTTATATTCGAAATTCAGTTCCCTTTCAAGACGTTATTTGTTGCCAGTCTTAATATAGGCAAGTAGGTTGCCTTCTCAAATGGTAAGTCCTTACATGATCTACGCCCCTACGAATAGACGCACAGAATCATATGAAGTGCTTCTATTCTAAGTCTTGAAAGGTTACATGAAACCTACCTTATCCTAACCCGAACATTTACCTAACAGAGGAATCAAAGAACAATTGAGGTACGACCCTTAAAAGGGGAAGGCTTAATCATGACAAACGAGTTATCGGATACTCCGATGTGTGCTTTTAACTTCAGCTGACGTGCACATAAGCACTAACAAATCAACGCAGTCATGCTTGAACCTCCTTGGCCAAAACCTCTGAAAAAGGAACAAGGCGTCCTCCCAACACTAATAAGAATGATGCGTCAACTCACATCGACCCGGATGGGGTTTACATTCAAAAATTCAGACATGATACAATATTTCGATCTCGTGCGTTTATCAGGCCAGAGAAGGAAAGGCTGGATCGCATCGAATTTAAATTCTACTCATCAAACTTACACCAGGGCATAATATCATAAATATATTTACTTTTTTAAATAACAGTCATCAACTGGACCGATGATGTCAACTCGACATCCTTTGCAAAGGCTATGCCCCGTTAGCAAAGTCGGATTCAGTTACAACTATTCCTCATCTATCGTATTTTATCACTAGGAGGGCCTGGTGGAAGTTTCGCACCTACAAACTTGCTCATTATATAAATAGTCGTTTCTCCGATGCATAGTTAATGTTGCCAGCCTCTTCTTCGCCCAGCAGCATACAACCCATCAGCACATCAACAGAGATATATCATTGAAATCATTGTTTCTTTCGATGCCCAGCGCGCATCGCAAATTCCTTTCAGGTTGGACCATATTCATTTGCACGACATGAAAAGAAAACATTAGTTAATAAAGCACAAAATACAACAATCATAAATCAGCTTACATAATAAATTATTTACAAAACTCTATTATACCTAAACTTCTTTCTAAAAAACTTCCAAAATTTGCATTTTACGAGATCGAATAGTTTAATGTGATCACAATGCAAATATCTATGAACAGTATTGCATCTAAGGCAAATATTATGGGGATTCCTCCTTGCCACAATCCTAGTAATATTCTTTACACCAAACATAGCATTCCAAGAAGTTTTATCATAAATTCTCTTGTATTTAAATCGGATTATAATCTTTTTATTGATCGCCTTCTTTAAATTTATGTTGGCGCAATAAGAAACCTTACTAAAGACTCCTTTAATTTGCCTACGGATCTCTTTTGGTTTACTTTGAGAAAAATTCTTAATGGCTGTCAATTTCTTTCTTTTCAAAATGACATTTATTATATTTCGTTTTATGTCAGATTGAATAATTACAATTTTATTTTCAATATTATCGTTGAAATCAATGGGATTCAGTATGTTAACATCTACATAACTTTGGCATTCAGGTGGAAACCCAACTCGTTGTTCCGTCGAAATATCAACATTGTTCTCTGCAAGATAAATCGAATTAGTGGAGTCAATTGGACTGGACCGATACATTACAATACTCTCGTCCGCGCACTCGCTGTTGGGCAAGGACTCCAACTCGTCGTCACCATCGTCAGCGTGCTCGCCCAGGAACACAGCTTCCGCCTCCAACTTGACATCGACGGGGTCGTCATCTCCGCTGGTCTGGTCAACATCGTCCTCGAAGATGCAGCTCTCTTCGTCGGTGTGACCGCCATCGCCATCAACCGCGTCCCCTTCTCCATCAATGTGTTCAACGCTTTTCTCACTGCACTGAATATTGTTTTGTGTTTGTTCGCCCTTAATCACCATACTAGAAAATAAATGTGCATTAACATCTTCACACAAAACATCAGGTTGTTTTTTATCTGCTTTTATTTCAGCGATTATTATGCGCTGTTCGCAATATCGACATCTGCGGTGAAATATTGAGAATTCACTCCTCAAGCGATCGCATAATACTGCAAAGTCCATCTCATATTTAAAAATCATATGGTAGAAGTGATATGCAGCCCCACGTAAAAAAGCTCCTAATATCAGGCTATAGTCACTCTTTCTCCAATCGTTTATTTCAGCCACTGACTCGAATTCGGTTAAGAATTCCTCCAAGCAGTATCTGTCCGTGCCTGAATAATAATTATCCATCATGCTTTCCATAAGTTCATATATACTAAATAATAAAACCGCTTAGCTTTTTCATATATTTCATCCGCTGTTTATTTCTGTTCACTGCTTCGTGCGCTGTATCGCCACACACACGCGAAATGTCTTTAAAACACTTATCTTCTTCTGGGATTTCGTACACTGTTTTTCGCCGTGCACACGCGAATTTTATAATTTTTATTTATTTTGGGATTTCGCACCTCCACCAATATGTAAGGGGTAGACAGGGTGAGCTACTTAAATGAAACTCAGGAATCACTGTTCTACTTATATTTCAGCAGCAAGGTGCCTGTCCTCAGGCACCTTCTATCGAACTCATACATCAATGCTCAGAGGAGCCTTTATATACCCGGAAAAAGTCTAGCGATGACAACTTCATTTATTTTATATTCGAAATTCAGTTCCCTTTCAAGACGTTATTTGTTGCCAGTCTTAATATAGGCAAGTAGGTTGCCTTCTCAAATGGTAAGTCCTTACAGTACTACACAATCGTTTACTAATCACTCGTTGCTTTTCAACCACATTTCTACAAAAAAACCGGCAAAAACTCTAAAATGTCTTTATTGAAAAGCAATCGTTTTGCTTTTGCAAGATACGTAATAAGCCTGCCGTTGACCCCGGACGTAGATCTTTGCCAGTCTTCAAATCTGATGCCAATCTTGCCAAGGGGTATCGCGTTACCCAGCTACTGGTTGCCCACCGCACTATTACCAAACTACTGCAACTCCTGAAAGCCAGAATCAACAGTGGCGACCACCAGAAAAGCGCCGAGGCAATGAAACTCGACGAAGTCCCGGAGAATAAATTTAATTGTCTTGGATCCCGCAACGAAATCAATCAGAAAAGAATAACGGAGGAGTAGGAAAAAATATTTATTTCCACTCCCCTCCATATCAAGCAGGAAACAGAACAAACAAGGCCCATAGGCACAAAAGGTCGTTTACAACTGGGATAAGCCCAGTTGCCTAGCACCACGGATATAAATTAGCATTATTATTAATGGGTCCTAACATTGTGAGCTGTTATATTTGATTCCAATAATAGGTATGGCGAAAACGCTTGAACGTATGGAAATTTGTTCTAGTTTCCAAAAGGTCCGTATAGTAAAAACAACTCCTAATGCAGCCTGTACATTATGCAACATAATATTGCGTTCATTCTGCCAAAGAATACACTCCCATAAGACTCCCAGCTACTGCTTTTTGTCACTTGTGGAGGTCAGATAGCCAGTCGATCCGTATAAAATTCAGCTGCATCCGGTTGATCTGGAAGCCGAATACAACATAGTGGTAAAATGCCAGATTGATCGACATGAGCACTTCATTTTGCCACTCCTCCATGTTCCACAGCATTGCAAAGTACTTGCATTGAGTATATAGCAATTAAACGTCGAGTAACATGTCATGTGGCGTAGACACACCTGTCCGACGTACCTTTACCAATTAAAACGTTGCTACTAAGTATTAATAACTCTGTGTAATTGTGTTACTAACTACTTGCTTGCTTAGGGGGAGCTTCCTTACAAGTAAAAATTTGTACTTTAAAGTTTTTGTTTTGCTAGATGCGGTAAGTTAATTGGAAGTATAAAGTAAATTAACTTGCTATTTTATTACAGGATTTTTATACAAGTAGTTAGTTACGGACCTATCTATTACCTAGCGGTGATTAGGGACTTACTGAAGGGGATGAATAAATGCAGAATCAGAATTACCGCAAAAATTGATTTTCTTTTATTAAAGATTTTTTTTTATCAACTGTACAGATTTTCAAAACTAAACTCAGGAGGAGTTTAGTTTTGAAAATCTGTACAGTTGATAAAATACAAATTTAGAGTTTCAGATTCATGTGACACAACGTTCATACACGCGCTGTCGCAAAAAAAAGGTCTCAAACTGCGATGACAGACCCCTAATGTTATTTTTTTTACTTAGTCTTGTGAAATGCAACAAAGAATGAATCCGATGAAATATGAGTGTCTGAGCACAACTGCACATTCCAGTTTCTTCAAAGGTGTCCAAGCGATCATTGTATTAAGTATGACCGCTCCGACACCTATAAACAATTTGGCAAATAAAATTCGCAGGGGTTGACCTCTAAGTTCATAGGGATCGGTTATAGTCTTGGTCACATGGACACTAAAAAAACTCTATTCAGCGAATGTGATATTATAAATCTTCACGTATACGAAAAACTCGTTAGCTACAAAAAAAATAACCATAATCTACAGTTCTATGGCCTATCAAAAACATAATTTGAAAGACTTTTCAAACATCAAGTTTATTGATAATGAAGTCGTTTTAGCTAAGCAAAGTCTCATAATCATTGATCGCAAGATTACGGCAGAACTAACAAACGGCTGACCGTCGCAAAACGGACTAAGTGCAGTGCGGCTGAATTATTGTCTCATATTCATTATTTTAGCCTTGAGCCACTAGATTTTATAATTACAGATACACAACTTACAGTTTCTTAGATAATTCTCATGTTTATGGTCAATTGCAACTGTAGTTGCTGTTTGTATTAATCATTATCTGCGCACAATTCAACTGCCATATCTACTGTCTTTGCGGACATAAATTGGTACGTCTACCTACTTATCTGTTGTAACATAAAGTATGCAAATTGGTTTTACATTTTAATTAACAGTATTGTAGGCCGTGTTACATTAAAAAAGATAAATCACCTGTTTCTCACGTCCTGATTTAAGATTTACTTCAGTCCTTCAAGACTGTCCGTTGAAAATAGTCTTTTGAACCATGTGAATTCCAACTTCAAAAATATAGGAACTAAACGATTTAAAACGCTCATAACGAACCAAAAATACTCAGAATAATAGCTTTAAAATAATATAAAACTAAAAATACAGTGATATCTCGGCAGCTGGTGCTATTAGCCGCAGCAATTACGGCGAAGAATGAACACCAACGACGCTTCAAATTGCGCAATAACAATCTTTTTTTTTCTACCATGATGTTGATGACGTGTCGCACTGTGGAGGGAAGCGTTCAGTGTAATCATAGCTTAGATCTGAGGTTTGTAGTCCGGGCCACGAATTCTTAGGAAAGTGTCGGCCCGTGTAATGACATGCTCGGAAATGATTTATTTGAACTGACTTCTGCTACAGAATGCTGCTAAGCAGTATGGCAGTGCGTGGCCGTTGGAATTCTTAATCGAAACGTGGGGTTCTAGTTTTTTTAGGTTCCTAGTTTCGTAGTAATAATTTGAAGAAAGATTTTGGGGGTCTGCGCTATTTAACAGGAGTAGGGACAGACACGAAACGAAATACCATAGATAGGTGGCAGCTTAGATACTATCATAACAATTGATCGTTTCGCGATAATTTTTCATCGAAATCCACGTGATCAATCAACCGCACGATCACAGAATAACAATAACAGAACTATCATTGTATAGAGTAACAATAAAGTGCGACAGTAAGTGTGTAGTGTCAATAATGCTGCAGTTCCCATCGTCAGCCCGCGCTCACTGGTTCCCTGGAACAGCTAATGATCACACGTGTGGGAACACCGTCATCGCTTCCGCGTCTACTGCCAACCTTCAAACACCGCCCAGCCGTTTAAGAAAAGCCCTTCCACTAATAGCAATAAGAGTTACGTCAACTGAACGCTTGTGCTCGATCCTTATTTCAACGCACACGCAGATCGTGCTAGTTCACAAGAAAGGTTCAGCGAATATGTTAGAAATAATATTGACTTTCCATTTTTTTGTTGGATAGTTAATCAACTGTATTTCTATCTTGAGTGACAAGACAAGGACAGGAGGAAAATTTTCCTCCTGTACCTACTTACTCGTAAATAATGTTTTTTCGATAGAACATTTGTGTAGAAACCAGGAATATTGTGAATCAGGCGCGGGCAATGACGAAATAAAAGGAAAAACGAGCCCATAGTGAATTTATGACGCGTTGCAATTTTGACTTTCTGAGTAACTTTAGTTGAATCACTCGATAAATTCAACAGTGATGAATATGACGTTTATCAGGGTCCAGGTTACTACCGGTTTCCCGTTCTTTGTTTGATATGGTTAGACCAGGCCTCTGGGCCGTACATTAGTGGTAATACCTTGCTGGCGTAGAGTATGCAGTTTCAATAGAATATGAACCTACCTTATACTGGTTATATTACCGCGGAGGCCTAAGGCATAATGTAGATCTTAGCAGAAGTATAGAACTATCAGCCTAAAATGTTCCCACTGCTGATACAAAGACCTCTTGTGAGAGGGAATGCCAGGATATTTTTTCTGTTACTGCTTACATAGATCCTGATTACTACTTCCCAAAAATGCATGATTGGTAGTTGTTTGGTTTTGCATATCATTTGGGGACTCGATCAAACAGAAGATGTACCTCTATTTAATGCCATATTGAGCTGTAAAGAGTGTATAGAAAGGTTGGCCTAGACATTGGAATTTTTTTCTTTAATTGGTAGGTAAGTTTGTTTTTAATTGTTTGTGAACGCACGCTTGGTTTTCATACACATGGAGGGATTTGTGTTATCTAGTTAGATTTATGTCTGTGGTCTAGATATATTCGTTGTTGTTATGAGGTTATCTGGCTTTTGAATCTACTACTGAAAGGTTTCTATGTCATCATCATCTTACTACCCTTGTCCCATGTTACTGTAAAAACAACCACCAACAACATCCATGTTTTTTTTTAAAAACGTGTCGTTTTTTTTCCTTCCACACCATCCTATGTCATCATCATCTGCCTAGCCTTTTCCCAACTATGTTGGGTCGGCTTCCAGTCTAACCGGATTCAGCTGAGTACCAGTGGTTTACATGGAGCGACTGCCTATCTGACCTCCACAACCCAGTAACTGGGTAACACGGTACCCCTTGGCTAGACTGGTGTCAGATCTCAAGCGTCTGACTATTCGTAACGACTGTCAAAGATCTTCAAATGACAGCCAGAACCAACGGCTTAACGTGCTTTCCGAGGCACGGAGGAAACACGGTATGTTGAAATTCATCCACACCATCCTATGTATGTAAAGTAATATAATAAAGCTCAAGAGCTTGTTCGTTTAAATTTGAACGCGCTAATCTCTGGAACTAGGTACCAGAGATTAGCGCGATAAATTCTATTGTCATCTGATAGCCCAATTCTTGAGGTACATCACGCTATTACCTTACGCGCTTTGGCGTTTTATCGCCCTTAGGAGGGAAAAAATCTGAAAGAACGCCAAGCGAAAACGGCACATTCCTCTCCCCTGTATTATGGATGCAATAAGTTTGATTTGTAAACGCGGGACACAGTCAATGAATATATAAAATAATTTAATGGCAACCATCAAAAAGAAATAGGTAACTAACTACTTAATAAAGTTATCATCATATAATATGAAAATCATAGGGAGACGGAAGTAGCTATTCATCATATTTTTAATGCAAATACATAAGAACGTGAAAGTGTGATGATATTATAACCGATTACTATTTGAGAGATGAGTTAACAATATCATGAATCTGTCTAGCCAAGCCAATAAAAGTTAAGTAAGTATCAAATAGCAGCCAGACATCATTAGTTTCTTCGGTAGTCGCGTATACGGAACTTAAATAAACAAGCTCGCTCCATGATCGCATTACATACACCGTGGTGTTTTGATAATCTATGACAAAGAAAAATAAAATAAAAAGAGGTCACCGATATGATCGTAAACAATATTAGCATTATATATTATTCTTACTAGGAATTCTGTATAATATTTCGCAAGGGCACTAAAATTTGGCTCGCCATAAAATTCTCTTGCGCATATTTTTGACACGAGGCGATTTTCTCGGAAAATGTTTATGATTCATTCATTGGTTTGCAATATCAGCAGTTTGATGTATTGGCTTTATGAGGATGTTAGTATCTTTCACAGACGTTTATTACTGAACTGAGCATCTCTTTTCTTAATTGCAATCTTTATAAATTGTCCTGCAGCTTATGAAAGGCCGCTACCACTCTTCCCGAATTGTTCCCTTTGCCGACCAATCCGTCGTAAAATCTTATATGTTATTTATTATACTGAGTATATATTATTATATCATCATCATCAACATCATGTCAGCCGAAACATGTCCTATAATGGACAGAGGCCTCCCCCAAGCGTCGCCACACTGATCGGTGCTGTGCGTCGTCACCTTGTGACCAGGTCGTCGGTCAACCTAGTGGAAGGCCTTCCATCGCTGCGTCTTCCGGTACGCGGTCGCCATTCCAGAACTTTTCGGCCCCAACGGCCATACGTTCTGCGTGTAATGAAGACTGATGTCTTCATTGCACGCATGCAAATCAAGGTTACCGACAGAGCCCGAAGAATTGCCAAACTTATATTAATATTATTATAACCAATCCAAAATTCTAGACTAATTTGTATAAAGAGCCAAAGCAAAAATGCTGCCAATACCTGTCTTTTTCCTGTAGCTCGTAGTGAAAAATATTACATTGACTGCCTGGAGGCACTTGCTAGGAACCAACTTTAACTACGAACTCAGCCAAAAGTTCGGCCCATTTTGGATGAAGCTGAAGGTGGTATTTTTAGCTGAAGACGACCAAAGCTGAAGCCAAACGTTCAGTCAGACACTAATGAGAAAATTTTGGCCGTAGCTGAAGGTATTATTTTTAGCTGAAGACGACCAAAGCAGAAGCCAAAGGTTCAGACGGACACTAATGAGAAAATATTGGCCGAAGCTGAAGGTGTTATTTTTAGCTGAAGACGACCAAAGCAGAAGCCAAAGGTTCAGTCGGACACTAATGAGAAAATAATGGCCGAAGCTGAAGGTGTTATTTTTAGCTGAAGACGACCAAAGCAGAAGCCAAAGGTTCAGATGGACACTAATGAGAAAATATTGGCCGAAGCTGAAGGTGTTATTTTTGTCTGAAGACGACCAAAGCAGAAGCCAAAGGTTCAGTCGGACACTAATGAGATGATTTTGGCCGAAGCTGAAGGTGTTATTTTTGTCTGAAGACGACCAAAGCAGAAGCTAAAGGTTCAGTCGGACACTATTGAGACGATTTTGGCCGAAGCTGAAGGTGTTATTTTTGGCTGAAGACGACCAAAGCTGAAGCCAAACGTTCAGTCGGACACTAATGAGAAAATTTGAAGCTGAAGGTATTATTTTTAGCTGAAGACGACCAAAGCAGAAGCCAAAGGTTCAGACGGACACTAATGAGAAAATATTGGCCGAAGCTGAAGGTGTTATTTTTGTCTGAAGACGACCAAAGCAGAAGCTAAAGGTTCAGTCGGACACTATTGAGACGATTTTGGCCGAAGCTGAAGGTGTTATTTTTGTCTGAAGACGACCAAAGCAGAAGCTAAAGGTTCAGTCGGACACTATTGAGACGATTTTGGCCGAAGCTGAAGGTGTTATTTTTGTCTGAAGACGACCAAAGCAGAAGCTAAAGGTTCAGTCGGACACTATTGAGACGATTTTGGCCGAAGCTGAAGGTGTTATTTTTGTCTGAAGACGACCAAAGCAGAAGCTAAAGGTTCAGTCGGACACTATTGAGACGATTTTGGCCGAAGCTGAAGGTGTTATTTTTGTCTGAAGACGACCAAAGCAGAAGCTAAAGGTTCAGTCGGACACTAATGAGACGATTTTGGCCGAAGCTGAAGGTGTTATTTTTATCTGAAGACGACCAAAGCAGAAGCTAAAGGTTCAGTCGGACACTATTGAGACGATTTTGGCCGAAGCTGAAGGTGTTATTTTTCTCTGAAGACGACCAAAGCAGAAGCTAAAGGTTCAGTCGGACACTAATGAGACGATTTTGGCCGAAGCTGAATTTGGCATTTTTGGCTGAAGACGACCAAAGCCGAAGCCAAAGATTCAATCGGACACTAACGAGAACTTATTAACAAATTAATTATGAGTATTTTAAAAAGCAGCCATAAACCATAAATATTGCTACTTATGCTAGAAAATTAAGTAAGCACACCTAATTAACATAAAATGTTAACGTGTTCATAATATGCATTTCTCACGCTTTTTAACTTCGAGATAGGCAAAGTATCCAATATTGTTAAGTTAATGTTGATCTCATTAAGATTAGGACGACACGTGATTTACTCTTCTTACAAGTAAGATGTCCGCACTTTGGAATTTATGTTTTGGGCAGCAGTTTTAGTTTGGTTTTGTTTGCGCTCTTACAAACTTACTCATACCCTTAAAAAACAGAGACCTTTCCAGTTGTATTTTTATTTGGTTTAATATATCTTTATTCTCATAAGAATACATTATTCACTTACATGAGAATATTCAAAACTAAACCTACATCACTTCTAATCAGTTATTGTTTGGTGCAAAAATAGACAATATTATTTAATTTTGAGGGTAGATCAAAAATACAGGTAATACACACATAGGTACTACCTACCTACCTGCTAAATGTACCTTGTAAATGTATAGAGTTTCGAGACTGCTCAAGAAGAATGATTGAGGTTGATCTCTTTTTGTTGAGATTAGCATTACAGGGGGTGACCATAAGCTCTTAGAGTAAGGTTATTTAGAAATTTAAGGAATGCATTGTAGATTTTCTTGTTATTAGTTGTTGTAATACCTACCTACTGCATTTTATGTTATTACATGATTTATATTTAACTAGCGCTTCGCCCACGACCTACCTATCTACTATCCTACATATGACTTTTTAGTTCACCCCCTTAAAGGTTGAATTACCAAAAAGCCGTTCTTAGTGCTCCCTTACATCATAAAAAGAAGCCCTGTACCTACAGTAAAATTCTTTAAAAATCTTAAACCCCCTAAATCGTCTTTTAGGAGTAGTTTTGAAAAACGAATGAAGGCCTTTACTATTGACTTATGTATTTATGCCAGTTGCATATTTATATGCCCAACAAATTTCCACTCTCCTTTGGGGTAGAATTTCCAAAAACAAAAAAATACATGAATTCTTTTTATCAAACAATAGCGTAAATCTAAAATTTCAAGTGACCAATTTATAAACTGTAGAAAATTTATACAAAATTTTCAACCCTCCTTTTACCCCCTAAGGGGTGGCATTGCCAAAAATCTTTACTTAGTACGCACTTACGTCACTTGAGGAACCTCCCTGTCAAATAAATCATCATACGTCAAGTGGTTTTGGATATTTCGTGATGAGTGAGCAAGTGACCTTTCGTTTTTTGTAGTTTTTGAAACTACCCCCAAAAGATGATTTAGGGGGTGTTGAAGTTTGTATGGAAGAATCTTATTTCTTGGGTTAGTAAACTTGACATAAATACCAACCTAAGTAAAAAATAGGTTGTAATTATTATTTTATTGAGACTACCCCCTAAAGACGATTTATAGGGGTTGTTAAACTTTTTTGAAGAATTTTATGTCTTGGGTTAATAAAACTTGAAATCCATACTTATATTATAATCGCAAAAGTAACTCTGTATATCTATCTGTTACCTTTTCACGCTTAAACCGCTGAACTGATTTAGATAAAATTTGGTATGGAGATAGTTTGAGACCCTAGAAAGGACATCATTATGCTACTTTTTTCATAACACACAAATGAGGGGCAATGGAGGGAATTAGGATCGGTATTGAATAAAACTTATTATTTATTATTATGGCTTAATCACTTGAACCGATTTAGATGAAATTTGGCATTGGAGATAGTTTGAGATACTAGGAAAAACGCATGCTATCCTTTTTTGCATAAAACACGTAGGAAAGGAAATGGGAGGGGTTAGTTTTATTTGAAACTTCTTATTATGGCTTAAACCGCTGAACAGATTTAAATGAAATTTACTATGGAGATAATTTGAAACACTGGAAAGGACATAGGCAGTAGGCTACTTCTTTTTGCATAAAACACGAATGGGGAGAAAACGGAGAGCGTGGTTAATTTTGTGTGCAACTTCTTATTATGGCTCAAACCGCTGAACCTGTTTAGATTTTGCCCCGGTAATCATCCTTGAGGGGGTGGAAAGGGTGGAAGTATGGTAAACTGTTAATTTCTGAAATAAGGCGGCCCACAACCATTGAGGTAATAATGTATGCCCACAACTTACAATATTATTGCGCGATATAAGAAAGTAGATACTAATGCTACGCTCTACGCAGACGAACTCGTGGGCAACAGCTAGTATCTAAATATTTGCATGCCAACTAATGGCGAAATGTGTCTTTGTGCTTATATTTTTATACCGTCTTTTGTACCGCATTTATAAATGGTTTTGACTTCGACTTTAATTTAAATGAAGAGTAAAAAATTTCAAGGTTTTTATGAATCGTGAAGAAACTTTGTCAGATTAGAAGACTTTATCATCATTCTCCTGTCCTTTCCTCAATTTATAAATCTGTATTAGGTACTCGTCATCTCAACAGTCAGCGATGAAACTAGTCGTTTCGTCGCTGACTATACTCAAAACATTCCTCACAACATTTTCCTTATCATAAAATGCAGAGTAAATATTTTGAAGCACACTTCCTAGGACATATTATTTTATGGCCAAAGGTGCTTATTTGTAGGTAATAGGTGTTTATTTTCTAGTTTTCCCTATAACTCTGTCACTGACACCACATGTGCTACGCAGCTACATAGGCAGCATGTCTTAAAATATTACCATGTTACTTGTAAGTAACATTTCCTCAGTCATTAATCAAGCTCGTGTGCCAACAATAAAATATTCTTATTTATTTAACTAAACAATAGTTAACACTGCTAACTCGTTGGTTTATTATTAACCCGTTTTGACGTATGGGTCGATTGATCCCTTTTAACCTATGTGTCTTGCTTGAAGAGTAAATAAAATCCCATCAATTTTAATTTCATTTAATTTTATATGATTTATTTTCCTTGTAAATCAATATTGACTGACACTTAAAAAACAAACCAGCTAAGTGCGAGTCGGACTAGCGCACGTAGGGTTCCGTACCATTATCGCAAAAACGGCAAAAAAATCACGTTTGTTGTATGGGAGCCCCACTTAAATATTTGTTTTATTATGTTTTTAGTATTTGTTGTTATAGCGACAATAGAAATACATCATCTGTGAAAATTTCAACTGTCTAGCTATCACGGTTCATGAGATACAGCCTGGTGACAGACAGACGGACCGCGGAGTCTTAGTAATAGTGTCCCGTTTTTACCCTTTGGGTACGGAACCCTAATAAGCATGGATGATGATAAATGTCTGATGATCTTGCAAGTAATAGGCTGAACTCGACAACGCCTAATATATATTTATCCGTGATAGTCTTAAAACTACTCATTTTCAATTATATTCATGTAGGTACCCCTACCTCCACATGGATAACCATGTTTTGCAGTACAAGTTTTCCGGCTACCGATTAGGTCACTATAGCGATAAGATCTTAGTTCTTACTGGACATTATGCTAATCTAAAATTAAGATAAATCGACATGACTATAGTTCATACAATTTACTTACATTTGTACATAAAGTTAGAACTTATGTACGATAACGAATTAGAGACTTGTAACGCGGCATAATCCCTAAATAGCCATAACGCGTGGGTCTTTGACCCGACGGCCTTGCCCTTGACGAAGTACCTACCTCCATCATCCGCGTCAGATGGGAACTCAGACTAATAATACTATTAGTCTGAGGACGGGAACATGGTGCTACAGTGTGCCCAGCATATCTTGGCAAGCGGCGAAACACGGAACTATATTTAATTGTACTGATGTTTCCATTGAACGTTGCGTTTTTATCTATACAAGCAGCGCCGCTATGGGGTCTCAGAGTATACTGGACGCGCTGTAGGTACGCATTCGTTGCCCCGTGAAACAGTTTGTAATAGAAAAATCTATTGTCTTGGTTGTTTTTTAAGATTTTATTATTTTATTAAGGTAGGTACATCAAACACGACGCCTTTAAAAGGCGTCGTCTATTGTTTCGCTAATTATGACAGATGAGTGCATTGGAAGGTATTGCATTTCATTTTGTTAGCAGTTGGGTTATTGTTAACCCCCGCCGGAAAAAGAAGGGGTGTTATAAGTTTCACGTGTGTTGCTGTGTATCTGTCTGTGGCATCATAGCGCCTAAACGGATGAACCGATTTCGATTTTTTTTTTGTTTGAAAGGTAATTTTGTCGAGAGTGTTCTTAGCTATGTTTGAATAAAATTGGTTCTGACGTTCAAAAGTTATGGGCATTTTACTGTTTGAATCGGGGTGTTTTCGCAAGATAAATGCGTCGGGGGTTTTTTAAATTGTGAAATTTTACTTGTATTATTACCGTTTCTCATGGGTTCGATAAATAAACAAATACCTCGGTAGACGGAAATGTAAAATTATTATTATAGGTCTACCAGAATCTCATGGCAAAAAGGGAAATAAAAATTTGTTGTATGCAATACTGGGGAAATTGGATCAAACGATCTTGATACTGTTTAATTTTTATTTATGTCTTTAGTATTAATGAACATGAGGTACCTATATTGTAGTAGTCACAACGGATCTTTGTGTCTTTGAACTTGGTCCTGCCAACCATTGCGTAAGAAACAGTTTGTCATCGAGTATACTGCATAGAGTAAGCGAGATAGGACGATGACAAAAAAGACAAAAGATATTTATTTCAACTGGGCCACCAAGCGGCACTTTTGAATGTCACATTTTAAATTTACATGGAATAAAAGTTGATTCTACCGTGCATTCGGAAAGTAGCTTGTTATGGAGAAGAATGCACAAGAAACTCCGTAAGCTTATGTGACATACATAAGCGAGTGAAAGAGACAGTTATACAATGCTATCTTCACCTTCAACATTGACACAAAAATAGCTACAGGGCGGGGTCTTGCAACCAATTCAGAGACACAAAGATCCACTGTGAGTATTATAGGTATGTGTATGAATAATGTTGTTATACATCGGGTTCTTAACATAGGAAAAATAAATCAATTGAATATTAATTTATGTACTAATTTATTATATATCATTTAAATCATACTATAGAGGTTTTAAGTTATTACTTAAAACCTCATTCAGAACTAGAAAACTAGAATACGATTCCATGAACTCCACTGGCATTTCAAAAACTTGTATCTTTGTAGTTTTATGTCATCTCTCTCCATCAAAATGGTTCTTTTTCATTGGCATTTAACATATTCAAAACCAATCTCTTTATGTATAAAGTCTGTAAAAAATAATAAAATGTATCATGTTACTTAAAGTCATTCATCATCATCAGTCTATATATATTTTTTTATGTAAGTTTTATGGCCTGGTTGCTAGGACCTTTTAGCCACGTCTTTGGAAAGAGTTTTGGATCTTATATTTATTCTTTAGTATGCATTAGAATGCGGATGTAACAGATTCTAATGTTTTTTGGAGTATTTGGCAGCAAATTGTATCGAGTCAGTCTTCCCAGTAAGCTTTGCAGAGGCAGTCAATACTACAATAAAATACACCGCTCCACTATCCCGAGATCGCTTTTGTCAATGATTTTACAAATTGTCCAGTTGCGGAGACAGTTGAGATACAAAACTACACCAATAATTTATCACAATATCCACTAGGAATCAATTTGCAAATAATATTAACAGCCACTGAACTTCACTCGACAAAATCCTGCCAAAAACTCCTGCTATATACACGTCCCACTGCAGGGCGCAGATTATTACTTAATATTTTTCTTACGTCAAAGATTCTCAATCTCCGTTAAAATCAATATCTTGTCGAAGAATTAGTAACAGTTACATTACTGTTGCCATTTTCTTCCGGCCATCATTCGATGTGCCCTGACCTACGATTTACCATATAATAGTAATGGAAAGAAATTAAAATTAAGTAAGAAAAATATAAATTAAACTAAAAGTATCAAAACAAGTCAGTCCAACTTACCGGTCCACTCTACGACGCACTTTAAAATCAAAGATTGAGTTTGATTTACGCCTTCTTCTTCCCTTATTTTATGGTACACATTGAAAACAATATGTCTCGCGTGAGATCGAAGTGGGTTTTTCGACATTTTCACAAAAATAACAAACTTTAAAGATAATATCAAAAAATTTCAGCAGCGGTTGACACATCAAGTACTTTGATTCGACAGGTGACAATTGACATTGCCATATGAAAATCACAATTTAAAAAAAATAAAAAATGCCATGAGATTCTGGTACACCTATAACTAAGAAATTCACATTATATAACAAGCTAAGAAAATCACATAGTAATTGCCTTTGTAAAGTTAGTTGGAGCAACACGCTTACACGCGCCAACAGCGAGGCTATATTCAGCCTTACGAGTATAAAATAGTGCTAAGTAAGTGCCAACAAACTATAGACCTTGAACCTGTAAATGCTGAAATTTCAAACCAGTTTAAACGTGCAAATCACGACATGCTACCTAGTCTAAAAGCTGATATAAAATTTTAACATTCCCACTTATTGGCTATTATTTATTCTGTATCAATGGACAGAATCTTGACAGCGTAGTGTAGGTACCTATCAAAGCGTAGTAGCGTAGACCCTTCAGAAAAAAAAACAGATTTTGTCGAAATATGAATAAGTAGTGAACTGAATAATATGCGCTATAGTAGTATGCACATATGTATTGTTTCTTCTGATGTCATAAACTATGCAGTACACTGAAAGAACCTGAATCCTTGCCAGGGAACATCGTGAGTAGAACAATGCCCAAAAAAAAAAGCAAGACATCCAGCAGCCTTATTGCGTAAGTGAATTCGGCAAGACGCAGGCTTTGACCGCTATCAATCGACCAATCACACAGACGGAAATTCACATTGCGTCATTCATCTCTCATGAGATTGGTCGATTTGATAGCGGTCAAACCCTTCGCCTTGCCGAATTCACTTGCGCAATTCGGCTGCAGGCTTCATTATCGAGTAAAACGATGAAAACATATATTTTACGACTTAACGAGTAGATTAATTTTATCAGTATCATCGTTAAATACACGAGAAAATGCACCGACTTTAAACAAGATCCAAAATTAGATATATACAAAAAAATGCGCAATTGCAGCTATTTCGTTTTTCAAATCGACTGACTACGAATCGTCCTACTCCAAAATTATTTAATTAAATGAAATTAGAGATTCAACTTATGAAAGGACAAAACCTACTTATTTCTAATAATAATGAAATTCGTCAGCACACGTAACATGGTAAGTTCACACACAAATCCTTGAACTAAACGAAAACGGTTTCTTTCGAAACCTTATCCTCGATCTCGTCGAAAGCAAGTCAAGCGCTCGGCTAGTACCTATTATAATATACTCTAATCTGATCTCATTTTCATACGCCGGCCGTTCCATGTCCTGACATGAGCTACAAGCTTCCTTCCACGAACCGCGGGGTTTGACGCCACCATATATCAACGGGTTTATGGGCTTACGTGAGAACTTGGAAATGCCCGACAAACGCAATATTATGTTTGGGTGATTTACTTAATTATGCTCGTATTATGAGTACTGCATAACAGTTATTACACGTTAAGTTAGAGATGTAATCTGTGCAGTTATTACACCATTTAGCTTTTCAACGAGTGATCGTAAAAATTGTGAGCTTCGTTTTACAGGTTTTAAGTCCATGCGGTAGGCACTTAGATACATCTCAATAGGCTCTTTGTAAGAACTTTTAAACTGATAAATTCGTGCCTTTAACGAGCTTCTGATTTTAACGAGCTCGCTAAACGACTCTTTATTTAAACCCCCACCGGAAAAATAGGGGTGTTATAAGTTTCACGTGTGTTGCTGTGTATCTGTCTGTGGCATCATAGCGCCTAAACGGATGAACCGATTTTAATTTAGTTTGTTTTGTTTGAAAGGTGATTTTGTCGAGAGTGTTCTTAGCTATGTTTGAATTAAATCGGTTTAGGCGTTCAAAAGTTATGGCCGTTTTACTGTTTGAATCGGGGTGTTTTCGCAAGATAAATGTGTCGGGGGTATTTTATATTTTGAAATTTGACTTGTCTATCCATGATTCGCACTTTTATATGCGTAAGTAAATCTATAGCTAACATCTATAAACGAAGCTTCTCAAGTACTTCAAAGCGCTACAAGCACATACAGCGTTTTTTCTGTTCTGTGGCTACAAGGCATGCACTGAGCTTTTATTTATTATTTGCCAAGAGATAATAATATACTACACGCACTCTTGTTTGCACCGATTTAAAGACACAACCGTCTCTCAGACACACTAACTATTAAAGCTCCCAGCATCCCCTCGGATAGTCACGATCGAAATGTGTATAAAACAGGCTAGCGTAAACACCAGTCGGAGCTAGCCCGACCGCTTCTTGCTACAAGATTACAGAGGCGACTAACTCCACTTAATGTTTTCTAGATAATACATCCAATGACAGTTCGCATGCTAGAGAAATGATTGAAAATTCCCTTCCAAGAAGCGTGAAATGAGAGGAGGGTGGTGCGTCGGCGCCGGGCGGCTGCGCCGGCTACTCGCTCGCGCACGCGCATTCCTGCTGACCGCAACCCTGTGTTTAGGAGTCACTGGCATCCACACCGCCACATCGTGCACCGCTCGCGCACCACGGCTTACTTATGTTCACACATCACCATACACACTTAGAACAGAAACATATACCTACGCAGTATCTAATAATATGTCCGTTAAATCCAAGAAACATTTGAAGACTTCGTGTAACGAGGTAATTGCAAAACAGTACATCACAGCATTCACATCCCTATGCTCATTAGGAGTATATACATCTATTTTACAATCGTACCTAATCCGTCTTTAATTTTGCTTAGAACCATGCACCTCTAACTGGGAATTATATTAATTGAAATGCAGTTTATTACCGAGGTCTAAGTTTGAATACAGTAGCCGAACTAACTGATTATCTAACTAGGTAGATGTGTAGATACCTGGTAAACCTGATGACGTAAATGAGTATGATAGGTGCAGAAGTGAAGAAGACATAAGAGCTTGTCTTTGTCTCTAAAATGTTTCGCAATTATAGGTACGTTTCTAAACATAACCCAAGTCAGTTACCCTAAACATAAGTTATAACAACATTCAGGGCCAAGTGGAGGACTCATTTCTGCTTTAAATTTCAGTTTACAACCACATAATCTTACAAAACATATTACACAACACAAAGACCGAACACGACGCATGCACAGACTACGAAGCGTTGACATCCATAACATTGTACTACTAGGAATAAATGCACAGGAAACGGGCTTGTGAGTGCCTCAGTCGGACACGCCATTACAATTAACTGTCCAAGACACCGATCACCATCACCATAATTACCGTCACGCAACTAGAATCATTTCATGACGAACCTTTCTAACCGACGCTTTTGAAGATCGGCTCCCACGAACCGAATATACTAAATATGATGAGTAATATTGTTTAGTGCTCCACAATGACTGATGGGAGTTCACACGGCATATCACTAATGTTGGTTTTAATAAATTGGAGCGATTTTTGGGTTGCACAATTTTCGATGTTACTACAGAAGCTGGGCCTGGATGTTTGGATGCCACAAACAGAGAACAGGCAGCAAGAAATTCTGTAGCTACGGGTCTGTGTGCTGTAGTATGATAAAAGTATGTTCCCAGAAACTTACTTAAAATTATTCGTTTTCTACATAGCGAGCATGATTTTGGTCTATAATAAAGAAGTATGATATTCCATATAGCTATTGGAAAAGATCGATAGTTTTGGGTATGTAAATCCTGTTCATTAGCTGTTCTGTTTAAATATATTCAAGACACATCTCACCTACTGCTTACATGAACCTGCCTATAGCCTCCTCAAACTGCAGATGTGTTGAACTGATAGGAACTGCCTGCCTTAAAATCTCGTATGTAATCGATATCGTTATTACCTATCAACACTGCAGATCCATTTCAAACATTTTGTATATGGTCATAGCAAGCATGGCGACTTGCAGAGTAAATCAAAACATTGGTACATAATTTAACTGCACGCATTTACCTAATGGACGACAGGTATCGTCACCGGCACCGCTGGACGTTAATTATCGCCTCAACGTGAATGCATCAACTTTATCAGCGATTGAATTGATTAAAGACAAATCGACTCGGCAAATTATTTACTCTTGACATTTCTTTAAAAAGATGGCATGACGTGTTAACTTCGTTTGAAAAACCATGCACTTTTTTTTTACCCGACTGCCGAAGGAGGGTAATGTGTTTATCAGTCTATATATGTGTTGAAGACGAGGCAGGGCGTTTTTTAAATTTAACTTGTTTTTATTTGGGTTGACTGGCACTCTTTGCTAATCGGGTAATTCAACAGATCTTATGTTATTTGCTGGTTGAGGGTCTTGGGAAACTTTTGCCTTGTTGGTTGAGAGCTGAACACTTCCAGTAGAGGCACTCCTTGGTCTTTTAAAGAGACCTGGATGGAAGGCTTGCTGCATATATTCCTTACGTCGATGCACTTGATAAAAAAGTAACCCGCATCGAATAAGAGAAGCTCGCCTTCGGCCTAAGAATAATAGACGCACGGGTCGATCGTTTAGATTAAGCATCGCTTGCCAAGATCGGTCCGTGGATGGGTGACGACCATCTTAACATACCGAGATTTTTCCATACCTCGGAAAGCACCTTAAGCTGTTGGTCCCGGCTGTTATTTGTAGATCTTTGAAAGTCCTTACGGATAGTCAAAGCTGTTGGTCCCGGCAGTTATTTGTAGATCTTTGAAAGTCCTTACGGATAGTCAGAAGCCAGCTAATCTGACACCAGTCTTGCCATGGAATGTGGTGTAACCCAGTTACAAGGTTGTAGAGGTCGGTCAGGCAGCCGCTCCATGTAAAATACTGGTACTCAGCTGAATCCGGTTAGACGGAAGACGGCCCCCAGATAGTTTGGAAAAGGCTTGGCAGATTGATTGACAGAATATGTACATTCGCGAGCATTAAACTGAAATCACTTCATCGCGCGATATTTTTTTTTTACAATTTCTATGCAATGACCTATGGATTTAGTATATCATTTGAAAGGTAATTTTGTTAGCTTTCATTTGATTCCCATTCTCGTTTAGCTTCACTGTGCCCGTGACGTGAAATATTGGACTGATGACCAATTTTCATAAACGCCCACTTTTTATAGGGTTTCAGGACTACCAAACAATATGGTGTAATCCCCGACGGAAAAAGAGGTGTTATAAATTTGACGTGTGTACTCTGTGTGTTTGTGTATCTGTCTGTGGCAACATAGCTCCTAAACGGATGAACCAATTTTGATATCGTTTTTTTTTTTGTTTGAATGTTGTCTTTATCGAGATTGTTGTTAGCTATATTTGATGAAAATCAATTCAGCCGTTCTAAAGATATTGGCGTTTTACTGTTTGAATCGGGGTGTTTTCGCAAGATATCCTGTCATCATAATTACGTGTATTAGATTGTCGATCGAAGCGTGTCTACTAGATAAATTATGTAGCATAAAATAAAAATGTGTCGGGGTTTGTTAAATTTTACTTGTGTTTTAATCATTGGTATCTGTTGTTTTTACGGTCTATGACATAAGGTGAATAATTTTTGGTTATGATTTTTTTTTTTTTTTTTTTTTATATATTATAGGCTCGCGCTTGACCACTATCTCACCTGATGGTAAGCGATGATGTGGTCGACGGTGAAGCACGCTTGCCTAGAAGTAACCTATTCACTCTTGACTTAAAGACTCCTAGATTGTAGCTATCGGGAAACACAGACTCCGGCAGGGAATTCCACTCATTAGCTGTACGCATAATGAAAGTATTTCCAAAACGTTTAGTGCGTATGGGTGGTATGTCTACCATGTAGCGATGGCGCATCGCCGTACGTCTTGTAGTCCGATGATGAAACGGGCTTGGTGGAATTAGATCATGCAATTCCATCGCACACTCCCCGAAATGCAACCGATAAAAGACCGACAAGCTGGCAACTCGGCGACGATGTTCAAGGCTCTGGAGCTTTGACTTAACCAGTGCCTCATCGCCGATGAGCCTTTTGGCCCGCTTTTCGATCGACTCTAGTGCATCAAGCTGGTATTTGGCGGATCCGTCCCAGAGATGAGAACAGTACTCCATGCATGATCGAACTTGCGCTTGATACAAGCTGAGCAGCTGTTCTGGCGTGAAGTACCTTCTAACCTTTGCAAGGATCCCCAGCTTTTTGGCAGCCAGCTGAGCCTTTGCCTCAATGTATGGGCCAAAATTGAGAGTCGATGTCAACGTAACGCCAAGAAGCCCAAGATGGTCAGTTATTGGCACGGTCACATCTCGGAAAGTTGGAGCCGGTTGGAATTGGCTCTTTTTAGCGGAAAAAAGACACGCCTGGGTTTTAGCAGCATTAAACCTGACCAGATTGGCATCGCCCCATTCGGAGACTGCCTGCAAGGACAGGTTTAGGCGCTCCACCATGGCCTCCCGCAGAGACTGGATCTGAGGTCCGGTAGCTCGAGCGTTGGACATGTATCTCTCAGCAACAGTGCTGTCGTCTGCATACCCAAAGGTGCCGGGTTTTAGCAGATCGTTAATATGCAGCAAGAATAAAGTTGCTGAGAGTACCGACCCCTGAGGGACCCCGGCATTGATATCCAATTGGTCCGACGAGCAGCCATCGATAACCACTCGAATGGACCGATCTCTCAGGAAGTCTGCAATCCAATCACACAGACCACCGGGCAAACCGAATGAAGGAAGCTTACCAATAAGGCTTTCGTGCCAGACCCTATCAAAAGCCTTCGAGATGTCGAGGGAGACGGCAAGCGCTTCCCCGTGCCTCTCGATGGCCTCACTCCAGATGTGAATGGCATACGCTAGAAGATCCCCAGTAGACCGATTTCGGCGGAAGCCGTATTGGCGGTCACTAAGAATATCGTTAGCTTCTAGGTATGCCAGGAGCTTTATATTAAGTACACGTTCCATACTCTTACAGAGTATGGAGGTTACAGATATGGGTCTGTAGTTGGTCGGGTCAGCTCGACTGCCCTTCTTGGGCACGGGCTGTACGTTAGCTTGCTTCCAAGCATTCGGCACTTTTCCAGCCTCATACGAAAGGCGGAATAGACGTGTCAAGATCGGAGACAGTTCAGGCGCACAGGTTCTAAGAACAATTGCTGGAATGCCATCAGGGCCGCTAGCCTTGTTCACGTCGAGGTGGCTCAGCACCCTACGGACGTCCTTTTGGTGGATACGAATGTCCGACATACTCGTCTCGCATCCATCAGGAGAAGGAGGGGGCTGCGCGTCACCAGGATTCAGACGTGAAGATTCCGCAAAAAGAGAGGCAAATAAATTTGCCTTCTCCTCAGCGGAGTGTGCCAGCGACCCATCGGGTTTCAGCAGTGGTGGTAGTGAGGGACGGCAAAAGTTCGACTCGACCGACTTAGCCAGGGACCAAAACGCTTTACTTCCTGCTGGGTAAGAAGCAAGTTTGGCCCCTATTCGGCCAATGTGATTGAACCGAGCCCTTCGCAACACCAGCTTGCAGGACTTGGCAGCCCTGTTGAAGGCCTTCTTCTTCTGACCCACGTCACTTGCCTTGCGCGATCGAGCGTCGACCCAAGCCAGGTACGCCTCATGTTTAAGCGCGTCAGCGCGCCCACATTCGGCGCCAAACCATGGCCGGTCAACGTTGGACATTGTTACGTCAGAGAACGGAATGTAGTACTCCATTCCCTGACGCAACACATCGGTCACGGCGTCTGCGCACGACGATGGATCAGTCGAAAAAAAGCAAGTAGGCTGCCAAGGATAGCATGCGAAGAATGATCGCATACCATCCCAATCTGCCGACCTGTACCGCCAAACCCGCCGGGTGCCTCTTGGGCTGGGATCGGGCGGGGAATAGACGGACACAGACTTCACCAGACAGTGGTCGGAACTACCCAAGGGTGAAGCTATCGACACAGAGTATCTGTCCGGATCTGTTGTCAGCAGAAGGTCCAAGCAATTCGCTGTGTGCGAATCAACATCCGGTACCCTCGTTGCCCCCTGGACCAGCTGGGTGAGGTTTAGCGCAAGCGCAAGCTTACGCATCTCCCGTCCAGCATGGTCAGTGCACTGGTATGGGAAGAGCCACTCCTGGTGGTGGGCATTAAAGTCCCCCAGTAACACTAATTGGGCGGAAGGGTACCGCTGCTGTGCCGCATCAGCCGCCTCACTGAGGTACTCTGTGAGCCTGGATGTCTCCTGATCTCCACTGTGCGAACGGTAGACACAGGCGTAGATGACTTTATCCAAACCTGTGTCCACCAGAGCCCAGAGCGTTGAGAATCTGGAGTCCTCAAGGTTACGGAGACGCCGATAGCAAACGTCGTCACGGGCATACATACATACGCCCGCCCGCGGTTTAAAATTGTGCTCCAGGGTGAACCCTGGGTAAGACAAGTACGACACGTCTGACGGATTCGCTATCTGCGTCTCCGTAAGGAAAAAGAGCGCTGGTTTCTCAGCCTCCAGATGGTAGTGGACTGCAGTGATATTTGAGTGCAGACCTCGAATATTAGTGAGGTGCACTTTGTGGGGGAGGGGGTGCAGCCGCTGTTTAACACCATTATTCTTTTTCCTTTTCATTTTAAAAGAGTGAATGGAATAGAGGAGAAGGAAGTGAGACGAGGTTCCACGCTGCTAACCTACAGACACGCACTGAAAGGACAGCATCATTGGGGCACTAGTCTGGAGACTGCGGGGACGCCCGAGCCCCCCCGGAATGTCCATCGGGCCCTCCCGTCTGGTCGCCAACCAGCACGATGGTGCATTCCGGGATTTTTCGACAGTTGGCGGGGCAGCCTTTCGTGTGTGGCTGGCACACTACTTGGGCCCCCAACTACCTGCGGTCGGCCAGCGGTGCACCGTGCCTCGGATCCCGCTACCCTCCGCGACTAGTCTCCCGATACATCCTTAACAGCGCGCGTCAGACTGGTCAGCCTGCAGTGGAACAGCTATCTCGACCCAACTCCTCTAGTTGGCTACACCGAGCATCGTACCGGAACACGGCTAGGCCGCTTGGCGGTACGTCTTTGCCCGGTGGGTGGTCACAAGCCTTCGGCCGAAGCCTACCACCAGTAAGTGTCACCTGATTTGCACCACCCGGGGACCACGTGTAGGGAATCAAAAAAAAAGGGGTACACACCTACGGACGTGGGTGACTCGGCCCCCAAAATGATATTACAAGAGGTTGAAAGCTAACAAAATTCTCTTTCAAATAATATACCACAATCCATAATTCATTGCATACAAATTGTAAAAAATTGTTATGAACAACGCGCGATTAAGTTTTCCCAATTTACTGCTCAAAAACCGACCAAGTGCGAGTCGGACTCGCGCACGAAGGGTTCCGTACCACTATCGCAAAAAACGGCAAAAGAATCACGTTTGTTGTATGGGAGCCACACTTAAATATTAACTTTATTCTGTTTTTAGTATTTGTTGTTATAGCGGCAACAGAAATACATCACCTGTGAAAATTTCAACTGCCTAGCTATCATGGTTCATGAGATACAGCCTGGTGACAGGCGGACAGACAGACGGACCGCGCAGTTTTAGTAATAGGGCCAATTGTAAATCGCCCGTTTTAACCCTTGTAGGGTTTGCACTTTTGCAGTTAGAAGAAATAAACAAAGTATTCAATTGTCACAAATCACAGTACTTTGTCTGTTTTCAGACGGATCTAATAAAAAAATATTTGGAAATATGAATATGTAACGCTAACGACAGTACGACATCAAACCCAATGAAGTGCCTAATCATTTAATATATTTTGTTTGAGTGTTCAACAGCCTACCGAAAGCAGTAAAATGAATAATATTTTATTACATAGATGCGTTCAGGTTTATTTATTAAGAAAATTTTTGAAACTGCAGAAATTATTTTGTATATTCTAAAATTCAATAAGAAACAATTTACCAAAACATTGCATAACTACTAGGACAACAAATAGGTTCCTAGGCACGGGTTTTACGACTTTCAAGATATTCTTGAATACAATAGGTATACCTACTTACTTAATCATTTTACAATATAATATCTCTAGTAAAATCATGTGTTGTTTTCCATCCATAAGGAAACAGACACAATTCTTACTTGCAAACAATTAAACAGTTTGTAATGGTCATCGAGTTAGTCATAAATGCATGTTTGCTGTTGCTTAGCGCCATTTTTGATACTGGTCGTGTACAGTACTTTCCTCATGAGAGATGTCTTCAACTTCAGTCCCAATCACAAACGCGTCACACGTCGCGTCGCATGGTAAATAAAACTCTGCAATGGCAATGCACCTTGTTTTTTATCGACCATCATTACTTTAAACGGTACATCGTAGGTAAAAGCTCTGTGCCTCCACTACATAGCACGCAATCAATTAAAATAACATAGTTTGATTCGGAATGTTCACACAGGAACTGTAGGTGCGCTTTCAATAGTACCCCATCATTAACACTAGTTTCACAAAACATGACGCAGCCAGCCCGGTGGGCACCCCGCGTGACGCAGGGGCCGCTGGGAAGTCAATGAAACACCGCTTTATAGCTAACATCGGCGACACGCACTCTGCGCAAATTGTTGCCTACCTACGGTTACGCAACGATAAAATTGTCGCTTGCATGCCACCTCTGTGCAACGTGGCGAATAAAATAACCACTCCAACTGCCACCGTTTCCCGGGACTTGCCTGTCGCATTGTGAAAGAATTCCGACGTTGCATTATTGTGAATGCGACGACGACGACAATAGCTTTTTGAAAGAGACGAAAAATAATGATTCAGAACATGTTAACTAGTTGGCACATGAATAACTTTGACTGTACTTTAACTAACCGCACTTGCGCTATAAAGGTAAAGGGTGAAAAGGTGTTTAATCGTAAATCAAATGCATGTAACAAAGTAGGTACAATCTGTCAGCTTTATAAGCAGGATAACCATTATCTTCGCCTAACTGGGTAGATGGCAGCATTTGCGTCAGCCATATTTGTATTGTTTTTACTTGATTTTGCATCTTGTGTTTTGGAGGATCGTCAGAGATCCTGAGTTGGCTGAAACGTCTCTCGGCAGAAAAATCCACTCAAGGACTTTAATACTCTGTATTTCGTTGTCTTAGTTTGAGAATGCAGTTACTACGTCACAGCGTATGCACGTCAAACCTTACCATTACCAATCCGAAAGGCTTCACAAATTGCCCGTAAATCATGCTTGTTAAAGTAGTTGCATGTGTTTTGCCGCATATTTACGTACGTATGAGCCCCAGTAATGTGTTGCATAACTCAGTGATTGTCGTAGCCAACAACCGTCCCGGAGCCCTCCGTTCACCAATTAATCCGTCCAATTGAATATCTAGCGCAATACCTATGTCATAGCAGTACCTAGTCAGCTGCCTGTCGAACCGCCAATAAACGCTAGTTTGATTTACAATTATTGTTTCTGTCGCCAAGTCACCGTAGCGGACGATATTGTACCATTGTTACCAACCAAAATATATTTGCACTGATGTAATTTTGTATGTCGCGAATGATAAACCAATTTGCATCGCAAAACCTTCACGCATGTCACCATACATCCATAGATCGCCAAACTATGATAACATTCCTATAACGTAGTATGACTATGATTGCACAGGTAGTATTTCCTTTGCATTATTAATGAAATCACGGATAAAACATTCCACATCGCATTGCAGTGCTCGGTGGACAGGTGTTGTACAACACAATAAATTCAAGGTGCCAGTGAATGGTAGCTGCGTGAATGAACACGGCACTAGTCCTAGCGACTAGCGACTAGTACTGGCGACGTGAGTACCGGAGCGGGCGGGCGCGATCATAAACAAACGACCAATGGAACGGACATTGTGCCCCAGTTAACGATACATTTAATTCCAACTAGTGTCCTTCTTAATCGTGGGTATTAATTAGCTCTTGACGATCGACTAGTTTACCTATACCCACCACGACGATACGTAATAAAATTTAAGACTGACGCTGAATTGTTTCGTGTCGACATAAATTATGGCCATCAATAAAAATCTTAGTAAGCATAAAAATAGCGTGCTCGTGCGCCCGCGGACTTTAAACTGAATGTATGAAGAGATCATGTTAATATTCGAAATTATTTATGACTTGCTAAAATGGCCAATTGGTATTATCCAATAAGGCTGCGCGTACGCACCTCATGGCTCGTAAAGCTGCTGTTACTCGATGCTGCTCACGTTTTATGTCAGTCAATGGTACAAAGGTGTAAAATATAACCAACTATCTCATTTCAAATCAATAACGATCATTTTGTAAGTACGAAGATACACATATTTTGACATTGGGCGGCAAAATGTAAACCTAGCCTAGTATGGCAGCAATTTTCTCACGCATGGTGCGTGAATACGTGGTCACCTAAATTAAATAACGATTTTATATCCGTTGACACGCACAGCATAATTTAAACTTTCATGAATATTCGTATAGGTATGGATATTTAATCTGATTATGACAGGTGTTGGTATCACATTACATTTATTATTGCAACGAGCTTTTAAGGTAAACGGTTTAGATCCATAATGCGTGCGCGCAGTCGAATGGGCTGTTTATAGGAGATATATTTCATTGGTCATTACAGTGTAGTTACTGCTAAATGTAATCGTCTTGCTAACGTTACTTTATCATTTAATGGAGCAGCATTCGATAGTGGGCAATATTTCCACAGTTATGGGCCCTTGAGAACGGTATTGGCGGCCACTTAGTTTTGCAAGTTCGGTTTAATATAGCAATTCTGTACTGTTATTAATTGGAGGTTAATTCAATAATCTAGATTTTTTTTTGTTTTCTGATTAGACACAGATAAATTGTCGTGCATTCTCTGTTTGAGAAGAGGCCTTGACCTGCAGTGGAATAAGTGTTTTTTAATTAGATTGCTTTTCTCTTGACACTAGTCTAGGTAAGAGGTGACAGAGAAAACGTCGACGATGGAGAGAGCTTACCCAGAAGGAGCCTGTTCACTCTAACTTTGAAGTGATTCGCGTTGAATACATTCGGCAACACAGATGCAGGTAGGTAGTGAATTCCACACTTTTGTTGTGCGCATTATGAAGTGCTTGGTGCGAATTGGTGGAATGGCAACCAGGTAAGGATGGCAACTTGCAGTGCGTGTAGATGTCCGATGGTAGAAGGGGGCCGGTGGGATAAGATCGTGAAGCATACTTGTATTATTATACACAGACCCGGCTCACTAAGATTTGACTTCTGCTATTGCTTGTTCCTCCTATCCTTGTCCAATGTCGATTATCCCCTAGTTCCCTACACTCATACTACTATTTACATTCATAGATACCATTCCTCAAACAATATATCCATTTGTCTTTTTAAATTCTCGAACGTTATGGGTCGGAATGAGACTAGCGTTGATTAAATCATCATAGGACGATTCGTATTCAATCTACAGCAGCAATTATAATTATTCATCAACTTGGGAAAAATGAGGCGAACCGTCTTATTAGCTTTAGATTGTAATAACTTTGCCTCGAGACTGCCAGCGGACTGAATGTTGAAAGTAATCAATGTGTGGGTGAAATTTTTAAATCAAACAAGTTTTCTTATGGAATTTCAAATTTATTAACAAAAATAAACTATGTAAGTTTATTTAGGCACAACTGATACAAAGAGAGACTTATAATAACTTACAGCTAACAGCAGCGCACTTCAACAATGTTAATTTTACAAACAAAACTATAATTAAACAAACAAAAGTATAATTAAACAAACAAGATTTAAGAAAAAGGTTATTACAGTGCCACAAAGTTCTTTGTAGTCTCTGAGTTTGTTTGACGAATTAATTAACAGACCTGAACAAACCTCTCCATTTAGAACGTTTTAGCATTCAATATATACGTTACTGCAATCAATGACCTTTGACTAACTGCCACAGGATATTAAAAATAAAATTGAATTATGCAACAGTACCTACTATGAAGTTTTGGCCAAACTCGATTAGCGTTCACCGAGACATGATTATTGCAAAAAAAAATTAGAAAACAAGGCGTGCCTGTTGTAACCGGCGAATTGAACATAAAAGTGCAATAATGATTGTGGTGTCACAAGCTGACGGCAATCGTGACCGCGGCGGCAAAGCGAGCGCATCGAGTGCTGCGCCGGCGCAGCGTGCTGACACCGCAATCGGCGCGCAGGCGAGCGCCCGCGTAATGACAGCTCCACCGCCATTAGCTCTCATTACCCCACAGTCACGTACCGCAGGCAGAAATGGATTTGGTCTTTGCAAAAATAATGATTGTAGATTGCAGACCGCCTTCAAAGAAAATTGGATTCGAATGCGCGTAAACAGGGACCAGGGTTAGGCGGTTCACATCCCTGCCCTTGAGAGCCGTGGACGTTGCACTTGCCCGCCGGGAGCTCACTGTGCGCCAGTTTAACCTGCGAATAATAAGTACATCTAGGAAATCGCCTGCTGCAATCACATCATTCTATTTTTCATTTTGTGAGTTCTACAAGCAACCATTACAAAGAATCTTTTTTTTAATCTTATACAAAATATTTTTTTCTTATTATAAAGTAGGCAGCATTACATCATTGAACTATGAGTTTGTAGAAATGAAACAACGACACGTTTAGCTTATTGCATTTTATTAAAACAAGTGACAAATCGATGCTGAGTTGTCGGTAACACGACACGAAACCCAATTGTATGATATGTTTTGATACTCGATACTGATTTAGCTAAAAACTAGATGGGAAACTAGCTCCACGTAGTACCATTCAAACGAAATGTTGTAACTTAACGACTGTATGATTCATGCTTTGCTTGCGTAAAATACAGCCGAGGTACAATAAGTGTACCTAATTACAGTGCCAACTTAGAATACGAATTCACGTACGATAAGAAGTTACATTAGAATACAAATAGTTATTACAGAGTGAGTCGCAAAGAGAGAACCGGCACCTCAAGTGGGTCGTCAACGACAAAGCTCTCAATAAATAGCAATCTGAGTTGATTATTGAATCAATAATGTTATGCATCGTCGGTTGTGAAGTCTATAAAAAGTGTCCAACACTTCATAAACCAGATGAGCCAGAGCAACCAGTGCGGTGGCGGCGGCGCGTTGAAACAAAATCCAGTAGCCAGTAGAGGCATCGACCTCGAACATTTCTCACATAAATCTTGTTCACAGTCCCCGTGAGCCGTGTTCGGTGTTCGCTAACAAATTACAGCGCGTTATCCGAGCGAACCGGCCGAGGGCCGTTATTACAACTAATTGGCGACAATCAAGCGCTACTGCTGCCGCGCCGCACAATTCTCTCGTCGCATCACTCAGTTTTCCAGACAATTCAAATTCTAACTTTATTTATGCATTGTTTTGTTCGACTTCTCTATTATTCAGCTTCCACAGATGGTATTGCTTTATTCATACGTCCTGACAATCATGAGTGTTTTGAGTTTCGGCTTGTATTATTATTGTATTTACTAAAAGGGGGTTCATCAATATCTCTAACGCGTATTCCTGTGCATAGAAATGCGTCATATCAAGTTGGAGAATCTTGGTAAACAATCAACAGCTACCTACTTTAAATTCCTGATATTTTGTCGCCCTCGTTACTGTTATTGAATACCTATGCTACGGTATGAGATACTTGAATATTAACGTCCATGGGAACTAGGGAGGGTGCGTTTCCCCCTCGTCGGCTATTTCGAGCAGTGTGCAATGTGTGCATACATTACTAAATTCCAATTAGCATCTGTAATTCCATTATTTTTTGTTTGAACCGTTTGAAGCTTGACTCATCGACTGTCATTAAAATTTCAGAGACAGGAAAAAGTCTCCGTTTCATAGCTGAGTAGAGTAGCAAGGGCGACGTAGCGATGTTGCAGCACTGGCGTGGCAGTACCTAACTGTGCGAACATATGTATACCAATGCATTAAAGTGTTAAACAAAGGAAACTTACGTTAGGTCGGGCGGTTCCCTCGACCCTCGCGGTTCGCACGGCCCAGCTAACGCGGAAGCGCAATGTTTACACGACAAAAAAATAGCGTTCCTCGTGAGCAGTGTGAGCACGCGCATACAATACACATAACTCCGACTTCATGGGAATAACGCAGCACACTACACTCTTGTTTATCGACGCTTATATTTTAGCATCTTTATGTGTCTGCCTGCACCGGTTAGTTCCAGTTTTGAGTTATAACCGAACGAAATAAACGATCTATTCAAGTTGTCGTCTCCGGCTGAATAGTTATTCTTCGTATTCCATTTCCTATAAAATATTCTGGAATAAACTCAAGTTGTAATATTTGCGCTAGATACATATCGTTTGAGTATTCATGAAGATTGTTCGAGTAGTGGGTAGGGTACGCAATAAATCTCCATAGCATTTTGAGGATAAACTCGATATTGAAAGTCTGAATCAAAGGTCAACTGTATCCCAGACATGTTTACATTAGATATGATGTCACGAGTTCTGGAATGATGGGAAATGAGGTGAGCCTCCGGAAGTTTATCTAATGATTGCTTCAGATTTACAAATATGATTGACAGCATGGGTACAAGACTAGATCACGAAGCACGCGGTTAAACAAAAAAAATAACAAGCTTTTTCAAAATATAATTAATCTTGAAATTAAACGCCATCTAATTGTATGATATGAAAGATAATAAAACACATTCGTAGAAAACCGAGTAGCGGAAAAATTACAAGTAATAAACTTAATGCGATAATTTGTTATGAAAAATGTAAAGCGTCGAGAGGCGAGCGCGCGCTACCTGCGAGCCGAATGTTCCGTAGGTCTAATTCTCACTTTTAACAAAACGTTTACAAGCGGGGCCTTACATAATTATTTTTTGTCGGGCCCACGCTTTTATACCTTCTACCTGGGACCGGGTACCTGCCCCACTAAACCCACTACCCGGAACACTATTAAGTAACTCTACGAGGCATAAAAACATGTAGAAATAACAGAGAGCCGACACTCTTGATGGACACAGTATAATTTAGTCTGAAAAGAATTTGTGAAATTGCTTTGTTGATCGCGCTGGGGGTTTCGAGAAGGCGAGCGTTTCTTGAGAAAGCGAACAATTTGTTCATTAGGGGTAATAGCCGGGGGTTCGTAAGATGACTTGTTTGAAAACGGGCTTCGGTTTCTAGAACTGGCGGGAAAATTATTGTTATTACCGCAAGAGGGGTATTATTATTTATGTACAAAATAAGGATTTTATTTTTAAGGACTTTACAATCTTATTTGAGGTATTTGGAGCAAAAAACAGGATTGTGGAACTGGTTTTTCAGGTACTGGGGCCAAACATTAGTCTTTCCAAATATGGGGTAGATGTACTTTTGGGAATGATAGGAATC
Organism: Orthosia gothica; assembly: GCA_949775005.1. Lineage (NCBI taxonomy): Eukaryota > Metazoa > Arthropoda > Insecta > Lepidoptera > Noctuidae > Orthosia > Orthosia gothica. Next base: position 20,487,452 of record OX459048.1, on the reverse strand, counting down.
AGAGAATGTCGTGAAACCAAGAAAAAAGGTATTCGGAAACCATAGGATTTGGCAATTACAAAAAAAAAACAGTTTTGGGCAGATATTTTTGCCTTCTCAACGCAGAAGACAAAAATATTTATCATTCTAAAGGAACTTAATGGAGGGGTATGTGAATAAGAATAATCAGAACAAGTTACTAAGATGATGTTAAATGCTGTGTATTCAAACGGAAGTAAATAGGAAAAACCAGCGAGCGGATATTATAAACACGATATTATCCTCCTATGTATATTCATTCATTAGCAACTCCAAGAGCGGCCCAAACCGCCTCACAGGATACGAAATGTAAATAAAAAGATAATGACCTAACAATCAACAAAAACATTTTTACATAACAAATACCATGGCAACTAATCTCTTTCAGAATCATTTGCGAACGCTGTCGGATATACCTTAATGTTGTGTAGATACAGCGTCGGCGGGGAGCGGGGGGAAGGTTGTCGGCCCCGACCTGTGACGTCACCGCACTGACCACTCCGTCCGGGACCGCCACAATGGCCTTTCTCAGAAGGAGCAGATGCGCCTGCGCCGCTATCTGCAGTATCTGCCACCCGCCCCCCGCACCTCTACACGCTAACCCCGGCCGCACGTGAGGGTTTCCAATGGACGCTGATAACCTCACGGGCCCAACCAAACAAAATGTACCTCGCATTCTTCAACCGACGCCTCAAGAACATACCGTGACTTAACCGCCAAAAAAACTCCAATTCGTTACCTTTGAAACTGATGAAAAACAACTACAAAAACTTACATTGAACAACCAATAGCTAACCGGCGCGGAGTGTATCTAAATTACATTATTTAGGCGGTCGCGCACAGGTAGAGGCGCGTAGGTAACCTCACGATGGAGCGCGTACCTGCCGCTCAACGTATCATTACGCGCAAGGTAATCATACCGCCGTAATCACCGCTCTGACGCTGTGATGCTTTCCGCGACGTCGCCTCCGCTGCCTCCCGTAGAACCTCGCAAATTCCATGGATGAGTGTGGATCTAGTCATGATGTACAGAAACATGCACTAAACCTCCACTCATCGAAAGAAATTGACCTTTCCGCCGCCGCTGATTCGTGGAACCGTCGAGCACGACGCACTGCACGCACTGATCGTTAGCGATGTCACGTTGTAGCACCGAACCGTTCACGAGCACGTTGCCGTGTTTTTTTAAACAATCATGATTGTATGCGGCGCGCGCTCCGGCGACGGAGCCCGAAGCGCGGCCCGCGCGCTCTGCCCGCTTACTATGAAATAAACGGTCGAGATTTGAAATCTGGAAAGCTAGACGCTGCGCGTGCGGCGGAGGGGGAAGGCGGAGTGCGGCGACCAATGGCGGCGCAGCGCGCGCGCAATGGCTGGAGGGGCGCTCCGCTGCGCCGCGCCGCCCGATATTATCTTACGAATACGAACGTTATTTTCTTCTTTCCTACTCGCCAGTCCGTTCAACCGACAGCGGAAGTGAAATGAACGCGCGCGTAAACTGCACACTCGGTGGTAGTGCTCGCAGTCGCGCTATATCCACCTGACAACAGATTTTAAACGGCCGACGGTATGAATGAAAGTAAAAAGATACTTTATGGACGAAGCAGTCAATCATGTCGTCGTTACGTACATTAAAAGTCAATTATACAATAAGCTGATTTATTTGCTCGGTATCGAGAAGAGACTTCACAATCCAATTTAAATGACATTGAGATAACATAGTGCATTAGTAGCGTGTTTGTGCAGCAGCGGTAATTGTACGGCACTGTGACGACTGACGGTCACACACCGTGCAATTCCGCGTTGACAATAATCACACGGTTAAAATGCGCACATTATAATCAATGAACTATTTCTTGAATATCTCATGCATAAAACACAAAGGTATCATTTGCAAACTGAGTGGAATTGAATCCAAAATGTATTATTAAGTTTTCATTGAAACCGTAAATATTATCAACACGCATACAATTAAAGATTTAACTAGCAGATATTTAGATTTAACGCAAATTATGGCCATATTATGCCGCCCTAAACATTTTACATGGAATTTAGTGCGGTCATTGAGATTAATATTTGTCGTCAATTTTGATTCAGAATCTGCACTACAGCATAATATGCATAAGATTGACTATCTTAACATCAGTCAATTTTTAGGGCGTAACTTAGTGCTTAAGATAAAACTAATTATACAGTTAGTTTTACTTTTGTTATGTACGTTTTTTACGGTTACGAAATCTGAGTCCGTAGCCGTTTTTGTTTTTTCTAAAATCGAGCTCACGGTACCTTTAGCAATTCAGATCTTTATAGACCATCTTAAAATCAACCCTGTATTTGTATAAAATTTCTACGAGAATTAGAAACCTGAACCGATATGTACCTAATACCTTCTAGCTTGCACACACAAGAGATGCAAATAAGATTATCTACAAAGTTCAAGGAGGTCACTGCATACGATATTAACGGGGCTAGCCTAACACAGGATGAGGCGTTTTGCAACGCCCGCCAATACAGACACAATAATCTTGTATAGATCGTTTATACATATGCAGGCTTTGTCCTTTGTATTGTATTGTGCATCTAACATTTTAGATGACAAATAGGTCAATAATATTTTGTATTCTTACATTGTCGAGGATCTCTAGTATAGAGGTATGCGGAGTAGTGTGTAAAGTCACAACCTCGATTGAAAAGGGCGGAACCTCCGGCCAGACGGGGGTTGTGTCTAGGCGTCTACTCCCTAAGCTCGAAGTCCGTAGTTTCGACCTTAGTTACGGGCGTTTCCTACTCCCTAAGACTTACGGACGGATGATTCGGTCGGGGCCCGAACGAAGAATGAATGACAACAAAATTTGACAGTTGTACCTACTCCCTATGCGTTTTTATCCGTTCGAAAAATTGAATTTGACACTTGTTTTAACGGATCGTTATGTCAGATATGACGACAACAAAATAGTTATCGTCAACCAGACGAAACTTATAATTCCCAACTATGGCTGCTTTTTTAATGCTCGCAGAAGATCTACAGGAAGAGCGGAGGCAACGTCGACGACATTTGCGCCAAAACTTCCAATTGGCAAGTATGCCCGACGTTGAGTTCATAGGGAACTATAGGTTCACTCGGGAATTATTTGAGGACTTGTGTGAGGACCCTTTTGCCTCACCACTTACGACGAAGTGGTGTTGATCCAACAATGAAGGTAAGGATATTAAAGATTCTGCAATTTATTGAGCTGTATTACCAATCAGTCCCACCCATTTTACTGTTGTTATTCTTTTATTTCAGATTCCCGCTGCTCTTAATTTTTGTGCCCGGAGGAGTAACCAAGGTGCAGTGGGCCTTAGCAGTGACGTTCTAATCGCACAACAGGCAGTGTCACGGTGTCTGCGGCATGTCGCAAATTCACTGAACAGCCCCTCATTAATAAAAAAGTATATAATATATAGTTATAATATATAGTTGCCACAGAATTTGGCTGAGAGGAACCTTATAAATAAAAAGACAGTAAGTTTAAAAGCTTGTACCATTTTTCTAAAACAATTATCCATAGGTATTTAATAAAATATAGCCTGCCATTTGAACAATGACTACCTATGCTTTGAAGAGTGTATAAACCTACATAAAGAGTGCACTTAAATAAAATTGTATCATTCACAATTTTACAGTTTTATGAAAATTATGGCCTGCCAGGTGTTACAAGGAATTTTGGGTACCCACTGGGAATTCATGATGACAACAATAGACAATAACATACAAAAACATGCTCGGTCCACTATACAGCATATTTGGCATTTTAAAAAGCCAATTAAGATGCCCCTTGGTAGCAAGAGAGCTGCATTATGCACCGGTCAGTTGGCATTTGTCACAATTTATACTAAGTAGGTATAGCTATGTTTTTCTAATAACGCATTGAATGGGTGAACAGTATTTTTTTCATCTATTTAAGACATTGAGGTAATAATGTACTAAGCACATTTAAGAGCATATTTTAATTATATTTTCAGGTATAATTGTCGTTGCCTGCTGTGTAACCAATATGATTAATCAGGCAGACTTAGAAGCACGGAAGGTGCTTCTAAGTCTCAGCGAGAAGATCTTCAATTTAAGCGCAGTAGATGGGGAGAAGTGTCTACAAATATATTATCTGTCCATCAAGCTCTTCAGCAAGAGCAAAGAGCGAGACACAGATTAGTGCAATTGCTAGAAAGAAATAGATACTTATGCATTCTCACAACAAAACTACACGAATATAAGAAATAAAAATGCATTGGGTATGTGTATGACTAGATGTATGAATGTGAGTGAGCAAAAAAAGTATGAATTGATTGTAGCAGGTGGCATTCTGTAGTTTCTGCCTTTCCCCATGGGAAAAGGGTGTGAGTTTATGTATGTATGTATTATTGACTCTTCGCAATAAAAGCATTGTTTTTATTCATTTTTTTTTATTTCCCCATTCAAATCTGAATAAATTTAACAATTAACAACACTATGACTTATACAATAATTACAAAAATACAACTACAAGAGGCAAATAAAAAACTTTTTTGCAAAAACATGATGATGATGGACACAGACTTCCAAAAATTTTTATTTTTCACTTTTGTAGTTTTTCATTTGGAAGTCGGTAGTATTTTTTAGCAAAAAAGTTGTTTATTTTTCCCTTTTTAGTTTTAGCTACCTAATAGGCAAGTTGTTTAGTAAGGTCCCTATAACGCCAGAACAGATTACCCGAATAACATGAAACTTGAACATAACCAGTGAAAAAAGAGATCTGCGTACCCCTTTAGATCGTACTGGCGTGATGTTATGTTATGAAATGGTATAAACAATAAACAGACAATCCCGAGAGTTTTGCCGTTATTGAGGACTTGTGTGAGGGCCCTTTTGCCTCACCACTTACGACGAAGTGGTGTTGATCCAACAATGAAGGTAAGGATATTAAAGATTCTGATGAAAGATTTTTTTAAATCGGTTCACTATTGACAGAGATATTGGTGAACATACACAAAAAAAAAAACAAACATACAGTCGGAACATAGAACCTCCTCCTTTTTGGTAAGTCGGTTAAAAAGACGTTTCATTTCATAAACAAAGTAGTTTTGAATTTGGTAGTTTGCACACTTGATTAGTTACCGAAATTAAGTGTTGATAGGAAAACAACCTTTGTGGGACTTACCCTACTTAAGTATGAAAATCGCCAAAATGTTAAAAGAAAAGAAAAATATTTATTTGTGACCCGCACCGGAGACATGAGAATAAAACAATAATAAAAATAAAACCCCATGTGAGACCAAAAAGGCTCCTATCTCAGAATGTGCAGTGATACTCAAAAAGGAAATAACGCTGCCCTGATATTATAATAATTCATATTAAAAAAAAAAACATGTAGAAGTATCCACGTGGCTTTCCTTTTACTTATCAGTTTTAAATTATTGCTAGGACCTTAATTTCTCTACTTGTCTACTTCAGTCTCAAATACCTAATAATCTGAATAAAATTAACAACACAGTATAACAATCAAAACATAGATTTCCTTTTATTTATCACTCTTAAAATATTGATGGGCACTTTGTTTTTCCAGAATAATCAGCTTTACTTCATCGAGCATCTCATTTCTCCTAGTTTTGCTTATAAGCACTTCCACCTTCGGCAAGTGTTGCACTTACTACTTACTGGTGGACCCTGTACAACAAAAACTGAATATCATTGACAGTTACAACAAAAAATATATGATTGTTTATCTGTAATTTATTAGTATTTAGTAAAAAAATAGTCTACTACCATATTAATAATTATTAGTATTACCATTGGAAAAGCTGGTTGTGACTCTTGACTAGATTTGTGGCTTTCCAAAACTCCATCCAATAATCGATAGGATCTTTAACTCCATTTGAAAGCGGGTTGGTCCTCCCAATGAACCTGTAGCACATGCTGACCGTCTGGCAGCTCCAGCAGCTTTCTTGGCCAAATGTTTTTAACAGCCCACACCTAAAATTTTGATATTTGGTTAATTTTAATTGCATATATAAATACACAACACTCTTAAGTACTGTTACAGATAATAGCCCAGTCAGTAAATAATTAAAAAGGCCTTTGCCAAAGCTGGCGTAGTCGTGATTTGCACATATGTATTCGTGATTGTAACGCCTACTGACTGGGCTACATGTATTTGCAAGATGACTGATTATCATTGTTTGCACTTTACTGATGACAAGACCTCAAAATCATATTAATATTGACGAGTAATGTAGTAAACTCACCCTTTGCCGTTGGTCCACGAACTTTGTGCAAATTCCCATTGAAATTAAGTTGCTTGCACAGGTTTTCTTACAGCCACTTTGAGCGAACTCATGAAGTCGACAAGGGCCTCAATTTGCGCGTAATTTACTGCAGCGGTCGGGGTCATTTTAATTAATTATTAATGAAAAGTATGAAATGAAAACTAAAATCTGCCCGGATATTTATTAGGAATTGCTTGACGTTTCATTTGAAAGTTGCCGTCAAACAGAAAAAAGGCAATGGTATCAACAGGATAATGCCACTTTCCGGACTAAAATGACAAAAGTAATTCATTTCTATATTGATAGACATGAAAAAATTATATTGTTAAAAATATGGTCATTTTCTAACGTAAAAATAATATTATATTTTGTTTAGTAAGTTTGAAACCACAAACTAGGAAAACCGGTAATCGACCGATAAAAAAGTACATCTCTAACGTCATCCGTCGTTCGTTCACGAAAATTGTCCATGATCCCGTTCGAAGCTCAATAACCCGAAATCGTTAGGGGGTAGGGTGCACTCCGAAGTTTCGGAATACTTTCGGACGGCCCGTAACTTCGTCGACGAAGATAGGGAGTAGACGCCCTGATCCGGCCAACTATGCGACGGTTGTTGGCGGACTGTGTTCAAATCGCGCCGAAAAGTGCTGCAATAATCCTGCAACGAACAGGATTTTTGTGTGATGTCAGGTCGTATGTACATGCATAGATGCCGCTACAGTAGTCAATTGATACATAGGCTGCACTAAAAGTATCGGGAATGGAATATTTCCACTGTTTCTGTCATATTTTTTTTTTTTTAATTGAAAACTCCTTGGTTTTAAAAATCGAACACCATTTATTTATTAAAAAAAAGATTCTCGGTCTTGTCACAAGGTTTTGTCAAACTTGTTTAAAGTCTGAATTTTAATTTAATTTCGCAACGTCACTATTTAGTACTTGTCATAACGTTGCAACTGGTTGCAACACTAAAATTGTCAAATCTGGAATCGAATTAAAATTCCGAGTATAGTCGTTGAGAAAATGGAATTGACTCGAGAAAATTCAAGAGCGATTAATTATGACTTTCGAAGTGGTTTAACACAAAAACATTGTGTTGACCGGATGATTTCTACATTTGGTGATGAAACCCCATCCAAAACCACAATTTATCGCTGGTTTGCTGAATTTTAACGTGGACGTGTCTAGCTCAGTGATGATCCCCGTCAAGGTCGTCCAAAAACTGCATTCACCCAAGAAAACGTTGATGTTGTGCGTAAGCTGATTGAGGAAGATCGACATGTGACATGCTGTGAAATTCAGGCAACTTTAGACATTGGCATGAGTCAAAGTCAATCTTGCATGAACAATTAGGTGTAAAAAAGTGCTTTGCTCTGTGAAGAGCAAAAAGCGGCTCGCGTTACTTGGTGCGTCAGAACTCTCGAAATATTCCACGCAGGATCCTCAAATGCTGTATAAAACATCGTATCAGGTGACGAATCCTGGATATACGCGTACGAACCCAAAATAAAAAACCAGTCACGAGTTTGGGTTTTCTAAAATGAGTAAAGAGCCAACAAAAATTGTTCGTTCACGGAGTGTTGCAAAAAAATTGGTGGCCACGTTTGTCTCCAAAACCGGCCATGTTAGTCGTAGTCAAGTGCTAGTCGTACTCGCGCACGAAGGGTTCCGTACCATTATCGCAAAAAAACGGCACTAAAATCACGTTTGTTGTATGGGAGCCCCACTTAAATATTTACTTTATTCTGTTTTTAGTATTTGTATTGTTATAGCGGCAACAGAAATACATCATCTGTGAAAATTTCAACTGTCTAGCTATCACGGTTCATGAGATACAGCCTGGTGACAGACAGACAGACAGACGGACCGCGGAGTCCCAGTAATAGGGTCCCGTTTTTGACCTTTGGGTACGGAACCCTAAAAATGGATGTTGAGACCGTAGCTGCCGCAGCTATTTATTTATTTAGTACTTGTAACTACTAGTTGAGTGTGCATCGCAGTAAACTTATTAAAATGAAATGGAAACGAAGAAGGTGGTGGATGCTGGCTAAACATAGAAACAGAACAGAGCGTCGTCAGACGTGTGGACAGATGGCGCTCGCGCTGAAAGCCTTTGTTGCGAGCCACAAAAACCAACAGCAAACAGATTGGTGGCAGACGCATCTGCCGACGTTAAGTACAGTATGTGGTACATACGAGCAAATTGCCCCATCTTCACGTCAGCGGACGCATTCGCAGATGACATCCGCTGCTGAATCTGTCGACGTGTTGAGGAGTTTACCCAGTAACTGGGTTGTAAGGGTCAAATAGGCAGTCATTACATGTAAAATAATGGAATTATAATGCTTGCAGTTAATGTGGGCATTCGCAACGCGACGCGACTCCGAGACAAGAGACCGCGACACATGTCTTGGTCTCCGCTGGTGTACTGTGAGACGAGACCGAGATCAAAAATCTCTTGTTGATTTAGTCAATAAAGTCAGTTATACTGTTGAAAATTATTTTACAATGCATGTCCTCGAAAAGAGCGGTTTTCCAAGCAGCCAAACTGTGCGGAAAGTGTCACCTTTTTTCACTAGTGCTTTTTACTTTCCTGTATTTTTTTAATTTATAACTCCAACGTCAGCCCGACGCATAGTTTTTATTATTTGAGAAAAGTTTTAAAAATTAGTTATGTACAGATTATCATTCATATAAAAGGAAAAATAAAACTAATACTTTATTTCAGGCGTTTTTAATTACGCTAGATTTTGATTTTGATCAATAAATTAATTTTAAATATTCATTAAATATGTTTGGCAGAAAGTATATTTTGCTCGTGCCTTATTGCGTTACGATGTGACAGCTATTTGCACATGCGCAGTAGATATGCCCGAGGAACTATTAGTTAATCTGTGGAGATATGTTGAACGCAAAGACCTTATACTTCTTACTACTAGACTGTGTACCAAAAATTTTTGTATAGCTAAAATGAAATCTATTACCATACATCTAGGTTAGCTATTCCCTTATAAGCGGTAGCTAACCAAAAGCGGTCCTGAGCGAGAGGGTGCCCGCTGGTAGTGTGTCCTTGTCTGACATCTTGCCAGCTCAACTAACTATTGGGTTTGGTAGAAATGGTAGAAAATTTTATATTTTCTTTTTTATGTAATACCAAAACGAACGAATAAAAAATATATTTAAATACGTTTCAAAGTCTATGAAACTTTGAAGCGTATTTAAATATTTTTACAGTTCCTTTAATTAATCAATTCATTGTATTTAAAAAATAATTCATTAATACTGAGTAAGAGTAGTACTTGTAAATGTTTGGGCCTGGTAATACTAAATGTAGGACCACCAGGTTTGTGGAGTTTTTGGCGGGTTTTGTTCGAGTAAAATTCAGCGGCTGTTAATATTATTCGCAAATTGATTCCTAGTGGAATAAAATTGGTGAAGTTAAGTTTCTCAACTGTCTACGCAACTGGACAATATGTGAAATAGTTGAGATCCTTTGGGGTATTTCAAAGCATCGTCTGAAGACTGCAGGATCATCCCACGCCTCTCCTTCATGAGCTTGAGAGTAAGATCAGAGAGCTTTTTGTTCCTATCTATACGATGAGTCTTGAAGAACAAGACTTATCCAGACTTGGGATTTGAGGGTTATCGAGTCCCCCCCCTCTCTTCGAACTTCAGATAACCCTATAATACTCCATCGTAAACTGCTCAATTCCTCTTCGAGTTCGGTGATCTTATCGTCGGTCCGGTGTCCGGAGTGTGCGCGTGTTGTACGTTGCCAGGTCCTGTCGTCGGTATTTGTGGGGGTAACCGGATCTCGTCCGGGATTCTTTGCACCCCTTGCCATACCTTAACCTAGATCGCTACCGTAGTCGAGGGTAGGCAGGCTGCCGGGCACTAGGGGCTATGTTTTATTTGTGCTATTCATGGGGAGTGCTTTGCAGGCGGGTTGGCGATCCCAGTATGGTTATTACAAATGCACAGAGAACGCTGCTGCCCATTCTCTGGTTTGTCCCTTAGTCGCCTCTTATGACACCAATGGAATAACATGGGATGTTGAAATTCTTTACGCCCGACACTTACCGTATGGTAAGTGATGTAGATTCCAAAAAATATACACACGTTTCTTTTTTTTCCTTGAATTTGGTAGGTTTAGGTAGCGTAGTTAGGTAGGATATATACATATATCGAGATACTTACACTATTGTTTTTACAATCAATTTGTCCCTTGTTAAGTTTGGTCATGGTCACCTCATTAGAAAGAGACACACTACCAACGGGAGCCCTCTCGCTCGGACCGTTTTTTGCGCCATAGTGCACAGTCTAGTAGTAAGAAGTATAAGGTCTTTGGTTGAACGCGCTTGAATAAGCCCGCCATTTTAATTATTTAATTTTATTTATTTATTTATTTCCTCGCACAATGCATAGTAAAATGTTGTATGATACACGTACGTAAGATGATTTCCGACTCGTGTCGATTTATCCACTCACTCGCTTCGCTCGCTCGTGAATAAAAATGCCACTCATCGGAAATCACCTACCTACCTTCCGCACTTGTAGCATAAATAACTATATCCACATTGTAATAGAAAGCCAAGTTATTAAGTTACTATTGGAGGAAGAAGAATATGATGATTTGCTATTATTAGGGTCCCGTTTCTCTCTGTCTGTCGGCCAAGACCTTTTTATCAGGAAAGCGTGGAGAAAAAGTAGTAATCAAATTGAAATCACGATGAAACATGAAATTTGGCAAGAACAAAATTATATCACTAGTAAAAGAAACAATCCGCAAAAATGTACGTCGTAACGAAAAAGAAAAAATATTACAACTATTAATAAGCTTATTTGCAGTTGGTAAACTATTCGGGACCTACATCGATGAAAGGGGGATAGCAGTTTTTCCAACGGTAAAGTTAATTTTGTTCATCAATCCAGTTTATATATTCGCTAGAGCAATATTTGTTTGTTCGGCTTGTTCCCGTCGAGTTACACCATTTTGTGTTACACTGTTACCCATTGGGATAAAAATTACCGATTAGTAAGTGACACTGTAACTCAATGCCACGTTTTTTTTGCCTCAATTTACACTTCAACTTAATAGTACGTAATGTTACATAAGCATATTATTACCTATATATTTTATTTATTTTATAAAAACAAGTTGTCCTTAGGATTACATAAAGCACACCATAAGACCCCTGGGGTCTGTCTTAGCATGCCATGGTCAGGAGTTTGATCAACGCACTATTAGTAAATTAAGGTGAAATCTGTTCGATGTAGTGTTGTTTCAGCTTGCGCTTCACATTTTTACTGTTCATTGAGTCTCTAATGTCTAAGGGTATTTGGTTTAATAAATTTGGTATTATGGCAGATGCAGTGCGTCTACCATAAAAATTATTTTTGCGTGGTTTATAAAATAGCAGAACAACCGACGAGGTGACATCGCTGTGCAGAGCGAGCGAAGCGAGCTCGGGAACTTAGGCTATCCCGACTCGGATTGGTTAGGTTCGAAGGGGATGACGGGAGCTGAAGTGATCGCAGCTCCCGTCATCACCTCATGTTAGGTTACTTTAAACCCTGTAGACAGAAGTAGGAGCCCCGCGCAGTGGGGCTCTGTCAACTTTGTCATTTGATATGTAACCGAACAACCCCTTTGCTCCCAGCAAAGGTTGTTCAGCAGGGGTTGTTCGGTCAATTTTTAAATTCTACTGTTAATTAAAACTACTACTTCTGTCCCCCCAATAAGAGTTACTCTAATGCCTAGTAGCACTTATGTCCGCCCCTAACGGAGAAATCAAATGCCTAATAGCACTACTACTGTCTGCTCCAACCGGGTAATCAGATGCCGAGCAGCAGTACTATCCGCTCCAACCGGGGTAATCAAATACCTAATAGCACTACTGTCCGCCCTAATCGGAGTACTCAAATGCCTAATAGCATTACTGTCCGCCCCAAACGGAGTAATCAAATTCCGAATAGCCCTACTGTCCGCCACAACCGGAGTAATCAAATACCTAAAAGCACTACTGTCCGCCCTTAACGGGACACTACTCTGCCTCGCATGAACATTTCAAAGTTTGGGCATCCTGTCTCGATCTTTGATCAATGTCGCGGAGCGAATTCCCTTTAGGTAGACTGGAAACCGACCCCAACATAGTTGGTAAAGGACAAGACAACCCCAAAATATTGGGATATGTTACAGAATGGTTTAAATATTTCTTTAAGCTCTTTGCACTGTATTTTAAACATTGAAACTAAGTATGTCGGTGACTAGTCGGTAAAGAGCGCAATTTGCTGTTTTTCCCTGCCCACCACGAGAAATTAACATTTGACACTAATTACACATAACTGACCTGTACGGGAGTCATTGTCCAATTTTATTGGTAAAAGAATCCATACACGAGACTTTCTTTTTGTCGATTTTTTTTTCCCTGTTTTATCTTGCGATCAGTCTTTCAGACTATGAGCAGATGAGATGCTTCGGATGGCATGTGAGGCGCTACTCCCACTGGATTCATCTTTCTTCTGTCTGACTGTTCTGGTCGATAATGTCCCACCGCTTTTTTAATCGGCAGATGCTTTCTATGATTGTAAGCTGTCATGCTAGCTTGTTCGGATGCTTTAATAGTCGGGTTTTGTAATTGTCGCCATATGTATTTAACTATTTATCTCCTCATTGACCATAGGAATATTGAGGATTGCATGATTTTCTGTTCTCTTGATAAACCACGGTGAGTTGGATATTTGTATTAACATCTTTTTTATAGGCTCGCGGTCGCGCTTGACCTCTATCTCACCTGACAATTTTGCACTTTCATTATGTTGGAGACGCTGGCTGATCCCCAAAGTTGAATACCATATTATGTCCATATTGGCTTTAGAATGGTCTTGTATATTAGCAGTTTGTTATCTATCGTCAGTTTTGAGTTTCTTCCAAGTAGCCAGAAAAGACCCTGTGTATTTCAGGTTCATTTCTTCTCTTTTTGATTCGACATGTTTATTTATTTATTTATTATATGCTTTATTGTTTCCTCCATGTCGAACCTCGAGAATGCATTTATGCTCAAATTTATTTTATTGCGTTTCTAGGAAGAAAACCTCGCAACGCACATCCTGATCTGCCTTAATTGTTCATACGATACTCGTAGCGCCATCTATGACATGACCATTGATTTATAACTAAGATTATGACCATTTACAGCACGAAGATTGTATTCCTACGGAAATGTTATTTTTTTTTTCATAGTGTAAATGCACTGATTTGGATATGCTGCCGTTGGCGGCAATTTACCATTTGGTCAACTATTCTCCAGTCTCTTTTAGACTAGTTTGCAAAATGCGTAATGATTGTGTTGGACATTTGTGCGAAGCAAGTAAAGCGGTGTCATCCGCGAAAGTAGCAAGTGTGGTCTCGGAGGTTTTGTGGGACTATGCCACCGCACTAATCCCAAACCACTGCAACTCCTGAACGCCAGAATCAACAGTGGCTACCACCAGATAAGCGCAGAGGCAATGAAGTTCGACGAAGGCCCGGCGAATGAATTTAACGTCTTGGATCCCGCAACATAATTAATCAGAAAAAAATAACGGAGAACAAAAAAAAAAATTGCCCTCTATATCAAACAGGAGACAAAAAATAGCCAAAAGGCACAAAGAGTCGTTTACAACTGGGATATGTCCTGTTGCCTAGCACCACATATAAAAAATATCATTAATATTATTGGTTTCTAACATTGTGAGCTGTTATATTTGATTCCCATAATAGGTATGGCAAAAACGCTTGAACGCACGGCAATTTGTTCTAGTTTCTACGACATCCGTATAGTAAATAGCTCTGGATGCAGCCAAAATAATAATACGTTAATTCTGCCAAAGAATACACCCTCATAAGATATGATGTGCAGATTGTACATATTATTTTATTGTTCATAGTCAGATGTAGAACATTGGCATAAAGGCGAGGCAACAAGCTTGAAGGAAAATAATTTACTTCTAAAGTTACTATGTCCTGTGAGAAATTGTGCAACACAGTGATCCACCTCCAGCCACATCCTGGCCAGCCGCTCACGAACGGATGGAAAGAATTGGTTGAGGTGTTGGCCCTTGATGGAATTAGCTAGCCTACCTACATTGCCATTCGGATAAAAGTTCCTCCCAGACATCAGTCTGTGGTTTATATAATCTAGAGATTTGAACACGGTCACTCTGCATTAAAAAGTCCGCGACCATGGTCTCTCGTGCGGAATAGTACGTTGCTACACTTCAAGATCGACCGGAAGTACGCCAGCAAGTACCGGTAAGGCCTCAGTACTTACCGTCCTGTACGCTTTGCATAAGAATATCAAAGCTAAACGCTGACTTTGAAGTAATTTACGTCGTACCGCCTCTATGGTGTTCGGAACTTTGTAGCAAGTCGGAAGTAAACGGAGTGTACAGCCGTACAAGTCCGAGTACCGAGGCCTGTGGAACTCCTGCAGATATTTCATGGAGTCCCGAGGTGGATTAGTTTTCTCTTACTTCAAATATTCTGCTTGTGATGTAGGATTTTAGTAATCCATCCACATTTTTAACGTGATTACATTTTAATTGAGTTCTTTTACTTTAATGAAAAATAACAGCAGTCTTTTTTTTTTTACAAAAGCATAACTTTTGCAAAAAACCGTGCAAAAGAAAAATCAAGAAGCGATGCGAGGTAAAGAAAACATGTTCCGACACACGCGCGAATAAGCTGTAAACGAAGCGTCAAGGAAATTGCCGAATACCCCCGAAACCGTAATGGCCGACTAGTCGGTCTCTTTACAACCTACTAATAGGCTAGTCGGCCAAAGTCATAGTCGGTACATCCCTAATTGAAACAACTTGGTGGAGTTACATTAACAATGTCAAAGGCCTTTTTTATGTATCATTTACTATTAAATTATTATGCTTATCGCCACAACTAATTATGAATGGGTGAAATGAAAACCGTATTATTAATTGGAAGCGTGTTTAATTTCGGTGGAATTGGTTCTAGTTGGTCGAAAACAATTAATATGAAAATTATAAGGGCACGATCGATATGTAGGGCAGCCATATTCGGTGTCAGATTGTGTATTAAAACGCTTTCTTTGACTACTAAACACGACATACATCGTCAGAAATGTAATTAAAGGATTTCTATAGAATCTACGAGGACACCACCAACCAAAGTGCTAGTAGTGCTACAAACAAAAAAGACTTAACATTATTTAGACGT
Source organism: Orthosia gothica (assembly GCA_949775005.1). NCBI lineage: Eukaryota > Metazoa > Arthropoda > Insecta > Lepidoptera > Noctuidae > Orthosia > Orthosia gothica. Next base: position 20,471,920 of record OX459048.1, on the reverse strand, counting down.
ACAAATTACAATCGCACAGCGTTTGTTAGATTTGTGGATTATTGAATAGTTTCGTAGATATCGTTTGTCCCATGCAGATGTAAGTCGATATGCCCAAATGGCCATGTGGCGCTTTTTTGTACAATGGCAGAATCACACCTATCTAAGTATGTATCGTATTTAGTTCTAGTTAGAGTCATATCTCAGTAGATGGCGACACATACGCCAGCCACCAGATCACATTACACACTAACATAGAGAAATAACACTTCGGTTAGAAGCGAAACAGGACGTTGGGCGTTTCTTACGCTCAAAGCTTTATTCTAAAACCGCATTAAAAATTACGCAATCAGTTATAATTATTGATTCACTTCCATACGAAGTATAATTTCATCTGACACTATCAATCTACTAAAATTAAAATATAACTAAGTATAGAATCGTAACTGGGTGAAACACATACGCCCAATGTAAGAATCAAAACTGGGCGAATCATATAAGCCCAAAGTAGGCTAAATGCGCGATTTTGAACGCGATTGTAACATTAGTTTCAGTTCTATAATATTTTTTTAATATAAAACTACCAACTACACTACAGTACCGGTTAAACGGGGTGGTTAACATTGAGATCTGGATAACTTTATTTTTCTTAGGTTTTTAAAGCTAACTCCGTGAAAACGGAACGCACGTCGCACATCAATTTTCTTTTTTAAATTTACAACACTGACATGTCAGCCATGTTTTGAATTGTTTTGCATCAGACTCAGCTCAAGAATAAGTTTACTTGTTGCAGAAAAAATATTTTAAATTGGGGTTACTTTTATTGCAATGAAAAAACAATGGGGTATCAAAGTAACCCCATTTTCATTTTAGCGTTCATAGGCTCGGTATTTTTTATTTTCTCCCAAAGTATGGAAGTAAAAAATTTTGTATTAGGGAATATAATTTATTTTGTGAAGTCGCCAACACTGCTTAATATTTTTCAAAATATAATTGAACTAGTTATGTAAATTTTAATTTCAAAATTAATCAATTTAACCTCGTTTTACGGTACTTGTAATATTAAACAGACCTTGCTAAACATTCCTAAGGGTTATTATTCGCCATGATGATGGTACATCCCAGGTCTGTCAGCTGCATGAGTTCAGCACCGCCGTCTAGCAGTCGGTGAGAGCACACAGCCATTTTCTCGCTGATGTCGCACTTCTGCTTGTTCGTGAGGTGCCCCGCGGTCACCACGGTCGCGGAGAGCTGCTCCAGCAGTTGGGAGGCGGAGTACGCCTCCATTAGGAAACTGGTGGAGAGAGATTGTGTTATAATAGGCTGCTGCGCTGCGTGTCGCGGGTTATTGTTCCGGATCTGGGTGTCTTGTGAATGTGAGATTAAATGTTTATAAATGCTACGATACAGAAAAAGAATCTGTATAATAGTTTTTTTCGTTAACAGAAGCGAGAGGTTGCTGTGTTAAATGTTTACAATAGAATCTATCAATGTATGATTGAGCATCTGAATACAGTTTCTAGTAAAGGCAAATGAGATTTAATGTTGGAGGGCCTTGTTTCTGTTGTTTGGATTGGTTGCAGGTGCATGCTGGAGGCCCTTGTTTGGTGCTAGATAAAATAGCAACAGCCTAAGCCCTTAAGGGGCGGGCATGTTGACGAAAAGTTTTTGTCAGTGTAATGTTAAGACGCTAATTGGAGATAAAAAATCGTGAGATCAAACCATACCAGATAGGAGCATTGGCTGTATTAATATAATTAAATAATAAATCAATTGAAAGGTAAATTATTAGCTTTTTAAAACACTCACCTTTCCACAAACTTTTCCAATTCACTGTAGTTTTTGATACTCAGGTATTCATTGACTAGCTTCTCAGGAACAAGTCCAGTCACCTGTTCATAAATAATATCATGTTCTTATCTTGGAGCAAAAATAATCACTATATTCACAAATTTCAAAAATTCATCAATTTAGTTCATGCACTCCACATCAACCTCAAGCAACGCACTGCTGGGGGATATAATAAAAGCCCCTGAAATTGCACACGATTATACTCAATCCTCAACTAATCTCTCATCCAGCTACCAGCCGCACTGCTAAAATAGTCACTAAACCTAGCCTGAGGGTATCCTACAAATGCTGAATCGTTATCTTCCACTCAAGAATAAATTTACTCCTAATACCATGGTATAGTAGCTGCACTGCTGCCTATTACGGCAATCTTCTTTATCATAGGTATCATCATTTCAGCCCAGAATCACCTACATTTCGGTTCATGTAGGCTTTACTCGCGCCTTCGACGTTATCGTAAACCTAACGCGCTTTTTGACTAGTTCCAACCTTGTTCAACTCGGTTTTTCTCACTTCTGTCAACATACCTCCACCAGACCTTCAGCAGTGATCTTGCCCAGCAGTCGCTGGCAGCACTGCATGGCAGTGAGCGCACGGCGCAGGTCTCCTTCGCACGTATCGACAGCTTGGTGCAAGACTTCGCCCTCGCCAACGTCTACGCCTTCCGCTTCGCAGATCTCGCGCAGTCTGTGTTGAAAACATTAAACGGCGAGGTGATAAGTTATGAGGTACACTATCAAGTATTGTATTTCTACCTATATGCTTGAGAGATGAGACTTACATTCTCATAATAATAATAATAAAAATTGGGGGCTGAGTCACCCACGTCCGTAGGAGTGTATCCCATTCGATTACCTACACGTGGTCCCCGGGTGGAGCAAATCTGGTGACAAACTGGTGGTAGGCTTCGGCCGAAGGTTTGCGACCACCCACCGGGCATACCGTACATACCGGGTATACCGGGCATGAACCTAGTAAACCCTTTACTTGCAAGTCGCTGCTAACACCATCTATCTATCACAGTGAAACAGAACCGAACGCGTTCGATGTACAAAAAAATATTAGATTAATAAGACGAAAAACGCTAGTTACGTCGGCAGTTTCTTTGTATGGGATGAGGCATCTGTATGCTAGTATTATATTATCTGTGCCTCAGAGAATCTTAGTACTAGAAAGCTTTAAGGGTGCCCTAGTTGACGGCACGAACTATTTTGTGCGCGAGGTTAAAATGCATGCTATCTCATCCGACAACACGTGCGTAAGAGATAGATGCTGTCATGAGCAGTAAGAAGCTAGTTCGCGTACGAATTAGCACTTTTGCAAATTTGTATCAAAATGGATGATGATTTAGGACGATAACAAGCGCGCGAAATTTTATAAACAGACCTTTGGGAGTATAGATATCATGACAAAACGACTAAATGTATATTTTCAAAATAAAATTATTTACATTGTTGAATTACTAATCTATCCCTGTATGGCGGCCGTTTTGCAATTTTCCTTCTTCTTATGGTATTTATTGCCGCCCAAACATGCGTTAAAATTAGTTTTGAAACATGGAACTTTCGACGCTCATAACTTTCAAATATTTTTTTTTTCCCCATACAGGGCTAGATAATGATGAGACAAGTTGATATATTTTTTTTATTTTGAACGTACATCGTCAAACAGTGGAGTAATCGCTAGACTACGTTTGTATGGAAGAATTTTCGACTAGTGTAACCTTAATTAGGCATATTAATAATTCCGACAAAGTGATAAAATAATGAAAAGAAAATGTTTTCTGGGTACCTCCTGTAGAAGTAGTGGAAATGGCTTTTTTTTCTCATCAATTCTATGGCTCTCATACAACAAACGTGATTTATGTGCCGTTTTTTGCGATTATGATACGGAACTCTTCGTGCGCGAGTCCGACTCGCACATGGCCGGTTTTTATTTATTTTTGTTAGGTACCTTGTATTACCATGAAAAATCATTAATTGCCAGAGGGCTTCTCATCATCCAACAAGCCTAAACACAACTGGGTTACATTGTATTATTACGGATTTCCAGTGCCTACCTGCTGGCTTCATCACCAGATCAGTTTGATGGTACCATTTTCATTAGAACCATTATAAATTTGCTTTATCACAGTTATTTAATTATTCAAGATAAAATATCTTACACCCAAAACATACTTCTCATTGATAATTTTCAGTGGCCATCTGTGAATCAAATCACTCATATCAAATTCACTTCACCAAATGATACTTTTTGAATGCAAATGCTTGCAGCATTTTTTTTGCTTACCATGTTGATGAAATAACCAAAATCGCTACATGCGTGCCTACAAAATTTGAGGAGTTCCCTCGATTTCCATAGAATCCCCACATCAGATCCTGACTTAGTGACAATGGGACCACCTCGAGAGTATAGACGAAAAAAAAAACCTATTCGGTCTAAATTGACAGAGTAATTGGTGAACATACATAAAAAAATAAAAGACCATAAAACCTCCTCCTTTTTAGAAAGTCCGTTATAAACAAAGCCCCCCGCCTCTGTTTGCAATATACTCAAATCTTTTGAATGGATTTTCATATGGTTTTTCACCAATAGAAAGATTGAGAAACTAGGAAGGTTTTCTATATAATTTGTCACAAGCGAATCCAGGGCAGGACACTATAATAATACAAACCTGTTACTGCCCCACTGCAGGGCAATGGCACAGACCAAATTTTTTTTTGTCTATACTAAATAACTACTGAACAAATGGGTGCCCCAACTCTCCTAATCAACTTAATATAAATAAATTCAAACAATGAAAACTCTACCTCTTGATAACATTTTCTCTAGCCAAAGGCTTAAAGCGGAACTTGGAGCATCTACTAGTGATGGGCGGTATAATCCTGGACACATAATTGCAGATGAGACAGAAACGAGTGGTCCTTGTCTCGCGCTCCATTGTTCGCCTCAATGCTGCCTGTGCTGCATTTGTCATGGAGTCTGCTTCGTCGAGGATCACCAGCTTGTATGGGGGACATGGTCGACCACTGGAATGAACATAAGAATATAAATAAAGAGATTTTAAATGCTAAATAAGTTAAGTCATTTATTTACCCATACTTTATTTCCTGTATAAATATTAAGATATAAACCAATGTTATGTTAATCTATTGAAAAGTATAACAGCTTATCACTTTAATAATTTATTTTGTTATTTTTGTATATGAAGTTTAACATGCATGTAAAAACAACAAGATTTACTTACTCAGGCCTTGTACTGCTGACTGTGAGCTGAGCAAAGGACTTCACTTTGTCTCTGATAACTTGGATGCCGCGCTCGTCCGAAGCATTCAGCTCCAGCACACGATCTCTGGTTATATCGCCAAACAGCTGCCGAGCCGCAGCAAGTATAGCACTAGTCTTGCCGGTACCGGGCGGACCGTAAAACAACAAATGTGGTAGATCACCGCCTGACAAGCACTCTCTTAGCACTTGTATCACTTCTCCCTGATCTACAATATCGTCTATCGTCTTCGGCCGACTGGAAATCACATATAAATATTGTTAATAAGAATGATACGGGTTACATGGTAATGGATCATGCATGTTAGAACTTACTATTTCTCAACCCATGGCGCTGGAGGCTTTTTCTTGCCCGTAGATTTTACACCCGAAGACGAGGGCTTGTCTGATGTGGATAATTTGCCACTTTTAAGAAAAGCTTGCATCTTTCTATAGTTTATAATAAAATTTTGAGTACAAACTTCCTGCAAAAGCGCGGTTTAGCCGGTTTAGCTTTTATTAATCAAATGTCAATGTCATGTCATGAAATTTCATACGAGAACAGAATCAGCTAACTGTCAAAGAATAGCCGTGCCAACTTCAATTAATTTAGCATGATTAGAATGAAACAAAAAATTCAAAACACTGATGCTAGAATGAGTAAAAGTTATGCAAGGTTGAATTGTTTCCTTTCGAACTGGAACGCAATACATAGTGTTGTACCACAAAATCTATAAATACGGTTTTTTTTGTCGATTACACGATCCATGTTTGTACATTTGTACAGAACCGTTTCGTAAATGGTAACATTCAAACCAGTTGTCAAAATGATACATTCTCCATATATATGTTCTGTGCCTTCTGCTGTTCGAGTGTTCGTTTTATTTGTTGATGTGTATCGCTTTTTGGGATAGGAATAGCGCGAAAACATTTCAAGACGATATTTAATGTAATTTGACTCAAATAGACATTACCAATTAAAGTATTTAAATCACAAACTGAAATGACGAGATCCAAAACAAAATCTAACACAGTTGCTGCTTCTGCACCTCCTCCAAAACGAGTTGAAAACTCATGGCTTTTACTCGTGAAAGGTATGAAACTTTTGAAAGATTTTCTATCTTTCCTATATTATAGCACTACGTTCATAATTCTAAAAAGTAAGTTGATTTCATTGGCTGTACTTACAGATTCTTTGCTGGACAACAGCAACTTCACCATAATTACATTACAACACCCGGCACACGGAGCGCCTTCAAAGTATTGCCTCGATGATAAAAATAACAAAGTCTATGAAATCCGAACATTTGACGAACCATGCCGGTCCTGGTTCGTTGGAGAAACTGTGAAATCAGATGGAAGTGTTCAAATGTTTACTTCAGTTAATCCTATATTTCTAGGTAAGAATCATACCAAATTATTATAATAGTATATATCAGTATATAAATTTCTGCATCCAAATTTCTTGTACAATGTTCGACTTCGATTGCCCAACCTATCTCGATTCTCTTCAGGAAATCCTTAGATACTTGTAATGTACCTGAACTTTGGAAATCGGCTTTCATAACGCCTATTCACAAAAAAGGAGTCAAAACAGAAATTGTAAACTACAGGCCGATATCCAAGCTCTGTATTGTGGCAAAAATCTTCGGAAGGATCATCTATAACCAGGTGTATAGTGCTCTTAGAAATTTGTTTAGCTCCTTTCAACATGGTTTTTTGAAGGGAAGGTCTAAAGCATCTAAAGCACTAGGTTTCATAATGCGGCTATCCAAGTGCTTCACTCAAGCCAAAACTTTAAAAATTCTTTATTGTACTTTTGTTAGAAGCAACTTGGAATATGCATCTGGAATCCATGTTATCAAAAGTGCATTGATCGTATAGAGAGCATTCAGAAGAGGTTCATCAAGTATTTGTGTTATCATAAGAAAGTGCCCTACCGGTCTGAAGATTACCTCAATCTCTGCAAGAAGTATCATATATTACCCCTAATTAATTGGCGAGCAGTCTCCGACAGCACTACATTATTTAAAATTTTAAATAATTCTATCAATAACTCCGATATTCTATCCAAATTTTATTTTAACGTTCCCAAAAGGTCAAAGCGGTAGTACGCACCGTTGCGTGTTCTATCTGCTTCTATGAACTACAGGCAAAATTCATTTATAGTGCGTGCAAGTTGAAACTTTAATGACATGTGTAAGCGGCATGATTTTGATCCTTTCATAACGGGTGTGTCCTCGGCCAGAAAGTGCCTGAGCCTTGGCTTTTTTAATTAGCATTTTGTATGTTTAGGTTTTTATCATTGTATGGTATATGAAATGTTAATTTACTTTGAGCTTGAATGCTATACTGCTTTGTTTTTTTCTTTTTGGTAGCTGTGTTGTGTTGTTCACACTCTTTCTTTCCAATCTATTTTAAGAAGTGATGACTTTTAATTGGCTGTCAGTCTCACATACTAATTTATATTTTGTTTGTTTAAGCTGTAAGTTGTCCATGATTGATAAATAAATAAATAATCTTATCAGTTTTTAATGAAATCCATGATGGCAATGTTTTTGATTTGAAATTGATTATCTGGGCACCTGGTTTAAAAAAGGGCTGTTTTTAATATTAAATCTACACCCATTTTTAGATCTAATAAGGTAGCCCAAGCATATGAAAACATTAACCTCTCAGGCCTGGCAATTTGGGCTTTGTAATAATAAATGTTACCAATTGGTTCCAGCAGCTAGGCCTGAGCTGTTAAAGTAATACAACTAATATTCTCTAATAACCTTCTTCCAGTGTTACCAAAGTTAAAGGAACAGTGCAGTAGTAGAGCAATACCGTTAGAAGACTTGCTGTCCGAAAAGGGATATGATAAGATCCTCAATTTTGTGTCTAGTTTGGACAATGTGGCTGATTTAAAGGTATTTTAGTAAGGAAAATAATTAAACATCATCTATCTGGCCTCCTCTTTTACGTTGGGTCAGCCAAACACATTTTCTTCTTTCATTCTTACCTGTCATGATCATTCATAATTTTTTATTTTGTTTAATTATCTTACCTCCGATTAGCTATTAGTAGTATATAAAAAGTATTGTAATTTAATATTCCAGGGTCCCGCTGATATGAAAGCATATAAATACAATGAAGAAAAGACCATGACTTGGCTGGAAGAGCGTGTCCGGAAACTTGCTAAAGTGTTACGAGAGAAGAACATTCATGTCACTGCCGGAGCTGCTTCTGCCACGTTTGTGCCAAGCTCATTAAAAGATATCAATGAAGGTATGTAGTATTCAGCTGGAACATTTACGTGTTGGACAAGGTGTGGCACAGGATACACCAAACGAATCTATTTAAGACAAAATCGTATCAACAAGTCTTGTAGCCAATCAAATGCGTCATAAGGCGCCACGCCACGTAAGTTTTTTTCCGAGTTTATAGGTAGGTTAAAATGTTTTTGATTTTGTTAATGGTAGTTCCTTATCAGTAGATGAAAAAGCACTTCTCTTGAGAAGAGGCACTTGTCCTGCATATACTGGAAGATAATAATGGTAGACTACACTATGTTTAGTCACTACAATAACCTGTTTTATTTATCATCAGTCATCACACTAGCAGTGTTTTTCTTTACGGGTTAATCTTTCAAAAGGCGTCTGGAATTATGGGTAAAAGACCAGGGAGTGTGGGCTTTTTACCTGACTAAAACCACCCTGGTGATCACCATCAGCATGTAGAAGGGGTCCCGTGACCTCTCAAAAGACCACACTAGACCTCCTCTGTGCAACGCCTGTTAGGGCACATCCCTGAGGAGACTAAAAAAGCGCATCCCCTAAGCCTCGCTGTGCACGGCAGCACGTGATCACTATGCCGCCGTCTTTCTTGTAGTCACTTGGTGGGCGGACTGAGTCCCCAGTATGACCGTCCATGAATAACTCTCGCTCAATCCTATTAAGGTACTCACCGAAGCAACCGTGCCCGGTCAATACCTGAGGGAGCCTGTAGGAGATGCACTCCTCTCTCTTCAGCCAGGCTTCGAAATGCGGCAGGACGGCTTCGACAATGCGCTTGCGCGATAATTGCGGCTGCTGTAGCCGCTCGCACCATCGCTCGAACGCGTGTCACCGTTCCTGCCGACTCAGCCTTACTAGAGCGATTTCTGGCACGCTATCACCATTCTGGCGATGGCGCGAATTCAATTATAAACCCTCGCGTCCATGTCTGCCAGAATGCCCAGCGGAGGCAATCGTGCTGAGAAAGTTGCCGCTTCAAAGGATACCGTTCGGTAACCTCGCGCGATACGAATGGTCATTCTCCGCTGCAGGCTATTAATTTTAGTCCTGCAGCGACGGACACCTAATAGTCTGTTTGACCAGACAGGCGCCCCATAAAGGACCATCGATCGCACGAATCCCGCGTAGAGGCGGCGAACTTCTTCCCGAGGTCCCTCGAGATTAGGCAGCAGTCTATGCAAAGCACCCACTGCCTGTTCAACGCGGGGGACCGGGCGCTCGAAGTGGTCTTCAAAGCCCCACCGACCGTCCAGGGTTAGGCCGAGATACTTAATGTATCGACCCACCTGCCCTTGCGCATTTCTAACTATCACTGACGAGCTGGGTGGCTCTCTGTTCCGCGGTTGTCTATGGAACCATAGCGCCTCGGTTTTATGAGGCGCTATCTCCAAGCCCAGCTCGCGGATTGATGCCACGACTCTTGCTCTTGCAACTAGTTCCGCGCGCACTATAGTGCCCGCCTAATCGCAACCCAGGGCAGAGAGTTAAAGGCGTTGACGATATCCAAAATTACCGCCAACGCCAGCTCACCCCGGGACACAACCTGCTGCCGGAAGCCATACTGGCAATCAGCAAGATCGCGACCAACTCGTGATAGGTTCCCAACGAGTCTTTAGGCAATTATTCTTTCGAATAGCTTGGAAACCTCGTGGAGCAGGCAAATGGGACCGTATGCAGAAGGAGACTCAGAGTCCCTGCCTTCTTTCCTTAACAAGACCAATCCAGCCTCCTTCCAGTCGGTGGGGAACACTCCCGCACGAAAGCAGCAATTAAACAGCTGTCTTAGGCGGTCCTCCAGAGCAGCCATAGTCAAAACCCACGATCGGCCAAGGATACCATCCGGGCCCATGAGTCTAACCGCTCGGTCTTGTTCGCCTTCAGTCACCCAAACTCGTCAGTCCAGTCCGAAGGGGTCAAGAGCGACGAGGGACCTTCCAGACTGGAGAGAGCGTGTTTACTACTCTCTCGAGCAGCTGCGGATCCATGGTTTCTGTGATGGGGGGACCCATGAACGTAGCTTGGCCATGACCACTTTGTCAGGTCTTTTTATAAGGTCGCCCCATGGATCCCTGTCCAGTCCCTCAAGATGCTCTCTCTCCAAGACCTTGATCTGGCATCCGAGGTGACGTGTTGGAGTGACATGGCCGCCTCCCGATACGCTCTGTAGGTTTTGGCTGTTTCCTCTTCCGTAGCTCTTGGCTGCCTTCTACGTCGGGTGCGCTGATACTGGCTTCGGAACCTTAAACAGAAGCGATGTCTTCCAACCACCAGTAAACCGCACCCGGCCGCTGGGCGCATCTGACCCGGGGCATAGAAGTGTCACAAATCGACGTCATTCTGTCCCGGAACCAAGCTGCCTCTTCTTCCGGATCGGGCGAGATCCCCTGGGAATGGACATCTTCCGGCCACGCCACGAAGTTGGCTGCTGCAATGAGCATATCTCGATTGAGCCGCTTGAGGAGCGACATTGGGTGTCGCGCCGGGCGGTGGGCTAAAATCTGCACGGCTCGGGCTTTCGGAAGGGCGCGGTCTTACATCAAACACGATGTGGCGATGGTCGGAGAGTGTGACTATCACCTCTACTAACCTCCAACCCGACACCATGCGGGCAACAGAAGGAGTCACCGAACACATATGGACACAGACCCCCTATTCAAGAGTCGAAGGTCAAGCGACGCCGCACAGTCCAGTACCACGCGGCCCCTCGGCGTGTCCCGGGGTTCCTCCAAGCTCTGGAGTGAGCGTTGAAGTCTCCCAGGACAAGCACTGGACGGGGTGACATTTGTACCGAATACAGTTCGCTACTCCGTCCAGATATCCCTCGAATGCAGTGAGGGAAATGTTGGGTTGGCGTAGCCGCCCACTAGGACCAGATATCCCCATTCCACAGCAACAAAACCATGTCCCCTCTCTAATAAGAAGGGGTGAAGAGGACCGCTACCACCAGCCCAGTAAACGGCAACAGAGTCCACGGTGTCTCGGCACCAGCGAGGATGGTCCCGAAACCAGTAGGGCTTCGCTACCACTACCAAGGCAACTGACCACTCCGCAATGGTCTGCCTGACAAACGTCCAACCCAAGCACATGCGCTTGTCTGACACCGGTTTTTTAACTAGCACTAGCATAGTGCCTAACATCGTAGGTTTCAAATAGCATTTGTTATTGTTAACTTTCTTGCCAATATGCTGTGGTTGGCTGGCACATATTCCTGCCACTTTAGCCACCTAACTAACAGCTGTCTATGCTGGCCCGTGACCAGCGGTCAATATCTTTTGTTTGACACGAAAATTAATTATGTATAATTTGAAAGGTTGAATGTCACTAATACATCATAGAATAGCATTGGGGCATTGGCAAGGTCTATATATTTATCTATGCAATCGATAATTGGAACCTCATGTAAAATCTAATTTACAGTACCACCATTTTCCAAATGTCCCTCGGCAAATTTCGTGTTTCGACAGTCGTCAGATTTCTATCAGTTGTCCAGAGCCGGATTTAAATTTGTGCCGCCCTGGGGCACTGAAGAAAATGCCGCCCTATGACTTAAATTTTATTTTAATAGTTAAAAATACTTTAAGTATCAAATACATTTATGTTATAGTATAAATGATGCCATATAAACGATAGTGGCGACCTCAATTTTTGTCAACTCTTTTTGGCCAACCTGTACTTGAATTATATTTCTTGAAAGATAAAATGTTTATTTAAAAGAATTATTTAATTATATATTGTATAGAAAATTTTATCTCACTTTCCAAATTTTGCCGCCCTAGAAAATTTGCCGCCCTGGGCACTAGCCCCGACTGCCCCTAGTATAAATCCAGCACTGCAGTTGTCCTTTGCACTTTGTGCAGACCGGACGCTCTCAATCAACTTAGAAGTATATAAAGTTTTTAATACTAACTCCTTAACTGCCAGACAATGAGACACAATAGAAAATGTATTGTTTGTCGGTCACCTGACAGTTAAAGTGTTAAACATGATGAACCTAATTTTTATTAAAAATAGGAGGAAATCTGCTATTTTTACAGCTCTATATATTTGACACGGAAATCAAAACAAAACAACAATAAAGTACTTAGTTCTGAATTCAAATTATTAAACACGATGAATCTAATAATTGATGGACAGTGAAATTACCATTCGTTTGTATTCGGAAATGCGATTATTGTCGAGAGACATTAAGAAAATAGTTGTACTGTACCTGATATTGATGTAAAGGCAAAATTTTATTTTCCGTCACTACATTTGACTACATCAAGATTTTCCCTCACCATATTTTGGTTGATTTGTCTAATTTTAAATATTATACTTTTCCAGAACGCTACTTGAAATATGCCTTTGGTATGCTGTCTGAGTATCTTCAAGATGAAATGAGACAATCGTTAGAAAAACGATTTAATTTTGAGGAAGACACAATCGAAACTATCGGCAATAAACGAAAGTCTGAAATCGAAAATAATGAAAATAAGAAAAAAATAAAATGTGATATGTCAGATGATGAATCTAAAAATAATAGTCTTGTGTTCCCTGAAAAAGAGAACAGTGTTGTAAAAAAGGAAAAGCCTTTAACAGCCAAAGAAAAAGCAAGACAAAAGGCAGCAAGTGGAACTAAAACAATTTCCTCCTTTTTCACCAAGAAGTAAATGTTTGAAAATAATTGTTATATGAATGTAATTCTGAAGTGTTATGTTTAAAATAAATGACGAGAATTATTTTTAAAGGTTATTATTCCAATATCAGCACAATGTATTCATTTAATGCTTTATTTACACAAATGTACAGAGGCAGCTTAACTACACTTCCTATGAAACGGCTGGTTGCTTCCAATAGTACTCTTAGACTATTTAAACAGGTGGTGAAATAAAAAGCCTATGCTGTGCAAATGGGGTTACCGTAAGAAGGGTAGTATTTAAATGCAAATCAAAAAATATCCTTTTTCTACGCAATAAGATTCCGAATTCCCATCAAAATTACTGATTGCACAGCAAAATATTCAACTCAAAATATCACTAAACACACTACAATTTATTTTCGCAGCGTACAGCGATTTTTTGAATAAGTCGACGTAGCCCCGCTGCGCGGGGCTCCTATTTCTGTCTGCAGGGTCAAAACTAACCGGGGTGCCCTAAGTTCCCGACCTCGCTTCGCTCGCTCTTGGACTGATTCTTTGACCATAATTTATTCGTAGATCAACTAAAATAGACTATGAAATATGGAAAATTTGCTGTGCAGTCAGTATTTATGCTATGTATTTAGTATTTTTGTACAAAAATTAATTTAACTGTATTGCATTATGAGGAAAAAAGTAGGTAATGTTATATTGATGTATAATTTCGTGCAGTTTGAGTTTTGTTAAACATTTAGTTTATTTGTAGTGAAGTAAGTTATTAGATGTAAATAAGAATATAAATGATGAGTATGTATTGATAGGCGATTATTTATTTGATATGCAATTTATAATATCCCCTCAAAAAACTGCCAACGCAAATCACTAAATGAATGAATTTGTCTCGTATTTAATACAATTCTGTCCCTATCCTCTTCAAACAATTGATAGAAATGGAACGATAAATTAAATCCGTTTATAGCTTAATGAAAGTGATTTGTGGTAATAGTACCATAAATAACTATCAGATAATATTTATGACTGCATTCATGAAATAAATAAATGAGTGAAAAACAACACGTCGGACGGAAAGCCGGTTTCCGCTCGTTGTACGCAAAACTATTGTTGTAGCTTAAAGTTCATAGTTCGAATAGTACAGTAATTAAGTGATATAAATTAAATAGAAAAGCCTTTTTCTTCCAACTACGTAGTAATGTTATCATTAATCACCACAAAACTGATCACAAAGGACGTATTTATTACTTAGAACCAAAACAGTGCAGAAATGTTATATGAAATCTCATTGTTGCACTGTTTTTCATTAATGCACTGTGTTTCATTAATGCACGACTTTGTATTTTTTTATCTATACTAATATTATAAAGCCGAAGAGTAGGTACCTAGAGGCGGTAGAGTAAGTAGAGTAGGCAGAAAAGTTAGAGTAAGTAGAGAATGTAGAGTAGGTTAAGTAAGTAGAGAAGGTAAATTTAGTAGTGTAAGTAGAGTAGGAAGAGTAAGTAGAGAACGTAGAGTAGGTAAAGTAGGTAGAATAAGTAGAGTAGGCAGGTTAGGCTAGGCAAGGTAGGTAGGTAGCCAGTTGACGGGAGCGAAGCCGCGGGGGTAAGAAAAGTAGAATACGCACCTCGCTAAAGAGAGTAATTAATGCATTCGTGTTAATTTAGTGCCCTGGCATGCGCCCGGGCACCAACATAACACTCATGCATTAATAGTTATTAATGCACTTTGCGCTCGATTCAACAATCTACTATTGTTTCATGCATTTAGAAATTAAAAGATGTGAAAACATACATAAGTTAACATAGAGATTAAACAATTGTGAAAATTATTTAGATTGTTTAAATTACAAATCGAACGATCGTAGCAAAATAAATTAATTAAATAATATAAAAATACATTGATTTTATTATAAAATTAAATTAGTTGATTATCACCATCTGTTCTTTCATTAATTCTCTAAACGTTTTATTTAAACTCTATTTTTTACCATTCAATGGTAAACTCCACTTTCTGTGCCAGGATTTTACACCATTTTGTGTGCGTGGCATGTTGGGAATTATCAAAAATTGGCCATAGTTGTGAATCAAACAAAGGTGATAGAAATGCTAACGCAAATAAATGCCGAAGATGCAGTGCGAAATCGCTATTTTGACCATATTAATGTCATTATCCACGCTTTTGGATTTGTTATCGCACATTTTGTGTGATATGAAAGTAGCAACCTTTGTGGATACTGCCATTAAAAACACGATAACAAGCACAGAGTTCATTGAATATATGGTAATTACAAGCATATTTATCTGCCATCTCGAAGTCACGTAATATAAATGCCGGAAATGTATACCACATTTTTTGAGTTATTCTATAAAATAGTTATTTATGCTACAAGTGCGGAAGGTAGGTGATTTCCGATGAGTGGCATTTTTATTCACGAGCGAGCGAAGCGAGTGAGTGGATAAATCGACACAAGTCGGAAATCATCTTACGTACGTGTATCATACAATATTTTACTATGCATTGTGCGAGGAAATAAACAAAATTAATAAAATGAAATCAATAACATGGCGGGCTTATTCAAGCGCGTTCAACATATCCACAGATTAACTAATAGTTCCTCGGGCATATCTACTGCGCATGTGCGAATTGCTTTCACATCGTTACGCAATAAGGCACGAGCAAAATATACGTTCTGCCAAACATATTTAATGAATATTTAAAATTAATTTATTGATCAAAACTAAATCTAGAGTAATTAAAAACGCCTAAAATAAAGTATTACTTTTATTTGACCTTTTATATGAATGATAATCTGTACATAACTAATTTTTAAAACCTTTCTCAAATAATAAAAACTCTATGCGTCGGGTTGACGTTGGAGTTAAAAATTAAAAAAGTACAGGAAAGTAAAAAGCACTAGTGAAAAAAAGTGACACTTTCCGCACAGTTTGGCTGCTTGGAAAACCGCTCTTTTCGAGGACATGCATTGTAAAATATATATTATTATCAGTCTAACACGGAAGTAAGCCGTATAGGTACAAGAGGAATTGTCCGCTCAGAATCGCCTGTACCCACTATTGCATGTACAGGAAACAACTGAAGAAAAGCGATAGAAGTACACCTGAAGGTTCCGTCCATCATCCAGTATCTAGCTGTATCTAAACTTTGTAGATTTCTTTCTGTGGTGAATATTACAATTCGTCCAATACCATCTAGGTACTTACCTCCTCGTTGAAATGCATTAATTTTTGACCATCAATTGAAGTACAACAAAAAAGGAAAAATCAAGTGAACAATTTCTGTTAAAATCAGTGATATTCAGATTCGGGTGTTGGTATTTTGAACAACAAGACATTACATTTTAACAAATTTATAATAAAATTCATGTACAAAGGCGAGCTTAACTCCAAGTGGAATTATCTTCCAGCAAACCTTTGAGTGATAGAGATCGAGACAATATATTATACCTAAGTAAGATGAAACTATTTAGGTACATAATAATACTTAAAAGACCTACATAAGTTTATAAAGATAAATACACACATGTACATACATACATACATAAACTCACGCCTTCTTCCCATAAACACATGTAGATATGTATACACATATATATTTAATTCATTGCGTTGAAAGGAAATGCTCCTTAATTTTCCTCTTGAAGACATCGAGAGAAGAGCTATCGCGGGAGTGTGGAAGAGAGTTCCGGAGATGCACTGCAGTAACAGAGAAGGAGCCATCGTAGCGGCTAGAAGTGTGAAGCGGAGTACGAAGGAGAAGCGAAGTGGCCGTGCGACAAGGTTTACCACTCTGAAGGACTCTTTTACACTTCGCGAAGGTATTGAGGAGAAGTAGGATTGTGCAGGATAGTATAGAGAAGGGATAGTATATAGGTATCACGCCGACGCCGAATCGGCAGCCACTTCAATCTGGTCCGAAATTCCGACACTTGGTCGTACTTTCGGAGGCCAATAATAAAGCGGATGCACAAGTTCTGCAGCCGTTCGAGTTTGTTTAGGAGTACCTCCGTTGCATCTAGAAAACAGACATCCGCATAGTCTAAGTTCAAATCAAATCAATGTTATTCATATTCGTTGCTCATCTGAAGTGTTGACATTTTGAACCGTATGTTTAAACATAATGTTAATCTGATTCTTAACTCCAAGTGGAATTATCTTCCAGCAAACCTTTGAGTGATAGAGATCGAGACAATATATTATACCTATAATAAGATGAAACTATTTAGGTACATAATAATACTTAAAAGACCTACATAAGTTTATAAAGATAAATACACACATATACATACATACATAAACTCACGCCTTCTTCCCATAAACACATGTAGATATGAATACACATATATATTTAATTCATTGCGTTGAAAGGAAATGCTCCTTAATTTTCCTCTTGAAGACATCGAGAGAAGAGCTATCGCGGGAGTGTGGAAGAGAGTTCCGGAGATGCACTGCAGTAACAGAGAAGGAGCCATCGTAGCGGCTAGAAGTGTGAAGCGGAGTACGAAGGAGAAGCGAAGTGGCCGTGCGACAAGGTTTACCACTCTGAAGGACTCTTTTACACTTCGCGAAGGTATTGAGGAGAAGTAGGATTGTGCAGGATAGTATAGAGAAGGGATAGTATATAGGTATCACGCCGACGCCGAATCGGCAGCCACTTCAATCTGGTCCGAAATTCCGACACATGGTCGTACTTTCGGAGGCCAATAATAAAGCGGATGCACAAGTTCTGCAGCCGTTCGAGTTTGTTTAGGAGTACCTCCGTTGCATCTAGAAAACAGACATCCGCATAGTCTCAAGTTCAAATCAAATCAATGTTATTCACATTCGTTGCTCATCTGAAGTGTTGACATTTTGAACCGTATGTCTAAACATAATGTTAATCTGATTCATTGAAAAATTAAACTGTTGATTAAATGGTGTTGATATTTTGATTGTTGATGTTTTGGTTTTTGAAGTCAAACATGTTGGTCGTAGCGTAACTAAGCGTCATCATCATCAGCCTTATAATGTTCTACTTCTGGGACACTAGGCATCCTCTCTGTGAGAGAGGAAATGGGCCCTAATCTACCACGCGGGCCCAGTGCGGATTGGTGGAAGTCACATGTCTTCAAATTTTTGGGTCGCGGTGTCAATGTCACGCCGACGGGCGCGCGCGCTGCATTATGTTATGTATTATGGATTAAACATTGAGATAGGAAATATATGGAAGCGCCGCGATGTTCTATACATACATTAGCTTATACAAATATATTTGAAATACGATACAGAATGTGAAACATCGTTTTGTTTCATTCTTTCTAATGTAGTAATCGTATTTAATGAAAGAGACAACAATATTTCAGTTGTTGCTCATTATGGCAACATTTTGTTATGACGTAGTGACGGCGGTTGTAGGTACGTGCCATATTCGCCATTTTAAGTGACGAATTTTGTGGTTGTGTTTGTGGTAGTCCTGCTGTCAAATGGTTGTTTACATATTGTATTATTGAGATTTGTGAGTGTGTGTGTGTTGTTTGATTGACACAACGGTACTTTCTTCATCTGAGGACACAACCTTAGAATCGGCGGCCATTGAGACATTTTGAGGTTTAGGTAGGCATGTTTTTTTCGTAGGTATTTCCAGTCCATATTATTTAGTATGTCTATGGGGTTAAAGTATGAAATTGCCGTTTTATTGTAATAGGAATTGACATTTTCTATGTCATATACTTCGAAAATTCGAGTGATTTTTGAATACGAGTTCCAACGCGGAACTAACGCGGCAGAAACAGCTCGCAATATCAATTGTGACATGTGATGAAAAGTGGATTCTTTACGTTAACCGTAAGCGAAAAATGCAATGACTGACCCCAGGTCAAATGCCGCAAGAGTGACTTAAAGCAAAGCTTACCAATAAAAAGGTAATGGTAACTGTTTGGTGGTCTCAGCATGGTGTTATTCACTATAGCTTTCTCGATATGGTCAAGCAATAACGGCAGATGTCTACTGTGCCGAACTCCGAACAATGTCTACAGCTCCTACTCATGATCATGAATCGATCTTCACCATTATTGCTCCATGATAAAGCGAGACTTCATACAGCACGAGAAACCGTTTTAACTCTATAGGAACTGCAATTAGAAACCATTAGTCACCCTCCGTATTCGCCAGACCTTGATCCAACAGACTACCATTTTTTTCGTGATTTGGTCAATTTTCTACGTGATATAAAGTTTACTTCTCAGGAGGCAGTACCTACCTACAAAATGATTTCACACAGTTTGTCGAATCTAAATCAGCAGAGTTCTATCGCAAAGGCATAAGTGACCTTCGGCAGCAATGTATAGATAATAATGGTAATTATTTTGATTAAATAAATATGATAAATTAAAAAAAAAAAAACAATTTATCAGTACAAATCGGCAATTTCATACTTTAACCCCTAATCTACTGTACTCTATCATCTGTGGCTGCACTGAAAGATGTTCGCGTGTGCATCGTGATTCAGAGCCATAGAAAAAAAACTTTTGTTTTAATCAAGCTTTTTTTGTATTCTTCTCATCAAACCCTTTCATTTGCCATATCATGGCAGTGCACAAAAAATAACTAGTCCACCATCTTGGGCCGTCCGCTATATTGGATTTAGAATGACGTCACATAGACCATACATTATCATCCAAACTAAACGTGTATGCAAAATTTAATCTTATACGGTAGAAGACAACCGAAGGGTACAGGGAATGTCCTAATTAATAGATTTTGAGAAAAACGCAGTTAAAAGTTTAGAAGTATGTTATTTAATATAAGTAAAAATAGAAAAATGAAAACTTGTGACATTGCCTGTACCTTTCAACTGCTTTAAATTCAGTAGCAAGATTTGACCCGAACACGCTTACATACATACATACATACATTGCAAGTTAAATAAAAGCTTGTAAAATGTTGGTTAAATGTCTAATTAATAATTATGTTGAGGGATTTCAAATTAAACTTTAGAAAATGATTTTATAGAACATATTTTAATAGGGTATGATTTTTTGTTGAAATTACGGTTTATTTTAACCAAAATTCGCGAACAAATTGCCATAAAAAGGAAAAATGGGTTAGGTTTGTTTTTAGAGTTCCTTACCCAAAGGATAAAAACTAGAAAAACTCCGCGGTCCGTCTGTCTGTCTGGCACCAGGCACCGTGTATCTCAGGTACCGTGATAGCTAGACAGTTAAAATTTTCAAAGATGATGTATTTCTGTTGCCGCAATAACAAAAAATACACAAACAGAATAAAATTAAATATTTAACTGGGGCTCCTCTATAACAAACTTGATTTTATTGCCATTTTATGCGATATTGGTACGGAACCCTTCGTGCGCGAGTCTGACTTGCACTTGGCCGGTTTTTTTTTTAATCTAATTAATTTAATTATTAATGAAAGGAAAAAGGATAAGGATATATAAGGATGAATGAAAGGCGATTAACGAAAGGTATTTACAAGGCAGACGTGAAAGGAAACGCCGGGAGGGGACGCCCTAGAAAGACATATTTAGACCTTATATGTGATGTTCTTCAGAAAGGCCAAGTGCGCAGTAACCATAACCGGCGTGTGTGTATGACTAGATGTATGAATGTGTGTGAAGCAAAAGAAGTATGTAAGGATCGTAGCAGGTGGCGACTGGCGTTCTGTAGTTTCTGCCTACCCCCATGGGAAAAAGGCGTGAGTTTATGTATGTATGTATGTATGTATATAATTAATAATCGGGCATTCAAAAAAAAAATTAATGTATGCTTACGTATTTTTATTGGAATCAATAATTCATGCGATGAATTTTTAGTAAACGAGTTGTGGAAGATTGATCACCACAAAAATACCAAATTGTTTTTTTGTAAATGTGCTATCTTACAGTAAAATATCAAAGATTGGTCTATTTTTTATATATTTTAAACAATTTCGGAGTATTGCATATGATGGTAAATTAGGCGACTGAAATCTTAGAAATTTGCGTGAAAGCGTAACAAGCCTCTTAAAAAAAAATCCATTGTGAGAAATGCAAACGTTATTTCTCCAATCGCGCTTGATTTTATTTCAATTCTCTTTTTTTTTTAGGTTCTTATAGTTTTCTTCCTGGACCCTATCATCATCTGCCTAGCCTTTTCCCAATTGTTGTTGGGGTCGGTTTCCAGTCTTACCGGATTCACCTAAGTACCAGTGTTTTACATGGAGCGACTGCATATCTGACCTCCACAACCCAGTAACTGGGTAACACCATACCCCTTGGCAAGACTGGTGTCAGATCTCAAGCTTCTGACTACCCGTAACGACTTTCAAAGATCTTCAAATGACAGCCGGGACCAACGGCTTAACGTGCTTTCCGAGGCACGGCGGAAACTCGGTATGTTGAAATGGTCACCCATGCCATGGACATCACCTCTGGACCCTATAAAGTATTTTTTCCTTTAAAACTGCTTATAACTTATTCCGTATAAAAGTTATAAACCCCATTATAACATCTAAAAAAGTGCTGCAAGTGTACAGCAGGCTTTATGATTATTAATCAGCTGATGAATAAGTAGTGCTGATGACTCACCAGAAAAGGAAGAAAAAGTTACATTTCGTAGAAGGAAATGTTTTAGAGACGAAATTCTTGTTAACACAGATTGGAATAAAACTGATTAAACTATGATTCAATTACATATTCGTTTCAGTTAGCTAGACAAGCCACGAATTATCAATTATTCGTTTACGGTATTAACACTAACCGGTTATTTCCGAAAAAATATTGGCAACACTGCTTTGGTTGGTCTTGGTCGGCCATTAACAAACGTCCATCCGTTTCGGACTTCAGCGGATTTTTATACAACACGGACATTTAGAAATAATTAAGTGAATCTCGGACGCTTCGGACCTTGTGTAGTGAAACTAATGTGATTTATTTTGATATTGTCGTGTCTAAAGACTTCTACAAGTGCTCTATATTCTCAAAATCGCGGCCAATGTCAGCAGGCGTGTCAGATCAGGTATTTCACATTTACACTATCTCTGTTCAATAATTACGTGTTCAAACGTATTGTTGTATAGCTAATATTGGTGTTTTGTTTCTTGTTTCATGATTATGGCGATCGTAGCGGATGAAAGGGCAAGGGAACCAAGGTAAAGATGGTATCGTTGTGACGTTGCAAAGTGTTTTCTCCGTAGGTGGAACAGCGTACCGGTCGGCTTCGTACTCGGTTCTCGTTATTGCGATGCTGCGATTAGCGTCGTAATCTTTTTAGCTTTCACTTTTTTTATTTCTTGCGTGATTTAAGATCTAGAATAATGTGACTAACCATGTTACTGTGTGAAATGAGGGATTGTAACTGTATTATCTGAATGTTGTCAGAAGTATGGTGATATTATGTGAAATGAATGTAGTGATTATGTTGTTCACCTGATAGGATGTAGGTGGGTGGCCCACCCAATCAACCCACAGACGTCTATCTAAAATAACTTGAAAATCTTTACCACCCACACATAATCAATGGCTGTGTCTGTACTACTCTTGTTTATATTGTGGTAGACTACAGAGCAGAAATGTATTAGGATAAAATTTCCATTATGGGCCGCTGATTTTTGCCGCGTGGATGGTAGGGGGTGGAGGAGGGGAGGTTTGGCTACCCCCCTGTACCATTCCCACCACTCGGAGCCCTATGGTTATGGAGATATCCATGGTTAAAGTTCTCAGATTAGTGTAAAAATTTCCGAAAATGTTCATTGTTTAAGTTAAGGAAAGCGTGTAGGGGGACTACCCCACTGTACCATCCCCACCCCACGGAAACCCATGGTTATGGAGTTATTAGATATATTTTATACTTAAATATAATTAATGAGATAAAAAAAAAAAAAAAATGAATTAGTCCAAGAGCGAGCGAAGCGAGCTCGGGAGCTTAGGGCACCCCGACACGGATAGGTTAGGTTCGAAGGAGATGACGGGAGCTGAAGTGAGCGAGCAAAGCGAGCGAACTCAGTTCCCATCATCTTCTTCATGTTAGGTTACTTTAGACCCTGCAGACAGAAATAGGAGCCACGCGCAGCGGGGCTCCGTCGACTTGTGTTTCGTTTCCTTCCCTCCCTTAAACCGATGGACATTTACGAAGAAAATTATTCTAACCTGAAAACTTTGACCATGGATATCTCCATAACCATGGGGCTCCGAGTTGTGGGGATGGCACAGGGGGGTAACCAAAGCTCCCCCCCCTCTCCCCCCCACCCTCCCCGCGCCAAAAATCGACGGCCCATAATGGAAATTTTAACCATGTATTATTTTGTAGAACACAGTGAGTTTTTTAAATTTTAATAGATTATGTCTTGTTTTCCTATATTTCTCAAGATATGAAATGACTACAGATATATTATTAATTAATTGTTCAGTGTCTATTCCAAGAAAATAACATGCTTTCACTCAGTAACTCTGCAAGTGCACTCCCTTATATTGTTTGTTTAGTCAGGTGAGCATATTAAAATCTTGCACCCAAACACTATAATAAGCTTACCAACTCAGTTTTGCTGAAAGTCACACTACACATGGGTCAAATTGATGGATTCATTTAGATTTGACTGCAGTGCCACAATCAGCACATTCTTTTATCAAAAGCCAATTAAACTGTTGACCTTGACTATGTAATTAAATAGTGTTTAAAATGTCATAGGTACTAATAATAACACTGCACCATTATTCAAAATGGAATTTTATTCTGTACATTTTATGGTTTTATAAATTAATTTGTGTGCTACTTTTGTTATCAAGAACATAATCAGTAGTTTATTGTAACAGTTGTAGTTTATAATACTATCTGCTGTAGGTCAGTTTACAGTAAACTTAATGGAATGTATGGACTCCATTGTCCGTACCTCCCATTTGGTCTGTTGTATATGGGAGTCCTGGTTATCATAGCCAGCCTAGCTCAAAGCTCTTAAGCATTTGCTCCTGTAAACAGCTTATATGAGCTTCAAAGGCACAGAGTGACAACTAGCCTGAGACCTGTGCGAATACACTACTGTGTTTATCAATAATCTAGAGTAAAGATTCTAGATAAATTATTAAAACCACAGAGCTCACCATGCATTAAAATCCATGTTACATATTGGAATATACACTCATCAGCACAATTGACTATTCACCCTTCCAAAGTGGCCAGTTTGACACATTTTACGTTTTTAGTTCTTGAGCTTAAGTGCTTATGATTGTAAGGTATTTGTATAGAGAAATGCTAATGACCTATTTAAAACTTTAAATAAACCGATCAGATTGAGGGTAAAATTTGGATAAAGTCCCTTTCTGTGCTAATCTGTATTTTAGTCACGTCAACATTAATAGTCTAGTTACTAGACTATGTAATAACTTTTCACTTCGTACAAGATCTAAGTCTTAATAAATTCAAATCATTCGTTAATAAACGTAAGTTGTGCCAGAAAGCGTTTTATACTATTAAAGATTACGTTGAGGATAAAAAGGCTTGGGATCGAAATGCTCCAATTCATTTTGATTTTTTATATTTTGCACCGTGAGTTTTGTTTTTAATTTTGATATTTCCTTCTTTTTTTTTTTGTTTTCTTGCAATGCCAAGAATATTTACTTTTTAAAGTATTATATTATTTTATTTTAATTATTGTGAATGTGAAGACTATGTGGATCTTTTTTTTTGTTTTTTATTTTATCTTAGTTAGTTTTTAATCATGGTCTGGCAGTTTGAGTAGTGTATGCGGCCTACCCGAATGTCCTTTCTTTGGTATTGTTCGTTGAATCGTTGAGCTCCTTAAATCCTGAGTTGAGCTGCTCGGTTATTGACAAATGCGTGCACTGACTGGACAGGTCCACTCAATCTGGCTGGTTCTTTCCTCAAAAGACCATGTCAGACTTCTGTCTTCATGGTCTTCACATGATCTAACCAAGATTTTGGTCAGGACTTTAAAAGAGACTGTGACCTCTGAGTTGGTTTCGGCCTTTCTTCTTAGAGTAGTCAGATAGGAAACGCCAACTTCACCTAGTTTTTAAAAAAATATGTTAGACATGTAAAAGTGTTTGTACAAACCAACTACATAAATAAATCATTTATCACTAAGATGTAAATTAGTAGGTAATTAATGTTACCTACATGTAAGGTAGGTTAGTAGTGCCATAACTTGAATCCCATTATGTTATAAATATGTTGGGCTCCTACATTCTTTGCTCGCCTGCAAATTGTCTGTGCCTACTTACATTCATAAACAGTAAGACAGTGTGGGATGTATGCTTTTATTCTGTTATTAAACAAAAGATAACTTTATGCTTGTTCCCCAAGGTTAGGCATACATTGTTTGGCAGATGTGAGCCAATATAGTACACTCACAGTAGTAGAGGTCGAGCAGCCTATTACAACAATTCCAGCCTGTTTAATAATGCACAAATCCAGCAGCGGTGGCCGAGTAGTCAGAGCAGTGACTTACAAGTTGTAGGTTGTGGGTTCAAACCCAGGCATGCACTTTACTTTGTGTTATTATTTCAACACCCTCTCAAGCGGTGATATAAATCATCATGAGAAAGCTGGCATGTCTAACAAAAAATTCGAAGACATGTGACATCCACCAACAGCACTGAGCCTGCGTGGTGCCTTATGGCACATTGAGGCCTGCCTGTGCAATGGACCAAATGGAAGTCTAAGTGCGGAAAAGGGGTCCATCTATCCTATCCTAAGGCACAAATCCAGGCTACTAAAGAGACTTAAATGTGGTAAAACCCCATCTAATTTTGCCCCACCTAGCCAGGACCCCAGCCTCAAAAGTAGCAGTAGTCAGTAGTTTTTTTTCCTGAGGAAGTTCTCAATAACTACCGGTGCGTTGTCTTCCTATGAATAATAATTGTAGTCAATTGATTACTTCAATTGTAATTAATGTTCTTTGCATGAACTGTACTACTCTTATACATAAACATTGTTGTAATGTGAATGCTTAGAGGTAAGCAGTACATTACAATTACTATTCATGTTTTGATAGACATTTGTAGGTCAAATTATGATAACACACCCCATGTTTACTATGTAAATTCTTTAATTACTCTGATCTAAATCCAAAATTAGAATTTTATCATTTGGAATTAATAGTACAAAATTCATTACAGATAAGCATTTTATTTATTTAATGTATTGTTTCTTTAGATTCTTGCTTAAACAATAAAGACATTAAAATGAAACATTAAGAGTAGTTATAATGTGTTTTAAAATTTTTTTGGACACAATGCCATATTCAACTTTTTTACTTACTAATAAAGAGCATAGCCGCTTGCTTTAATTTATCAACATTTTAGATGACTTATTAAAAACAAATTACTGATGTGCTTCTACATGCCATTTGTTATGGTCTTAGAACACATAAATACTGAGTGTGCTACTCTCATTATTTGCATTGTAGAACATTCTTTATGGACCTACCTTTATACTGCATTGATCATGCAAAAACATCACCTTTGTTATGCTCACATGGTAAATAGAGAATATTCACTAATGTATTCAATATTATCAATTCTGAAAATCTGTCCATCTGCATTAAAATGTTCTTGATTATAATCAAAGATGGACTACTCTATGTGATTAAATTGTTTAGCATCTGCTTGGATTTCATACTTTTACCTTTGAGCCTTTATTTTATTCACTTCACCTGAGATTTATGGGTATTATGGCAATGTTTTACTTATTTGATTTCCTTATGCAACAACCAACCTGAACATAAATATGAATCGTCTTAGATCAACCACACCTACATCTATAATATAAAAATGAATCGCAAAATGTGTTGGTAAGCGCATAACTCAACAACGCCTGGACCAATTTGGCCAATTCTTTTTTTTAAATGTTCGTTGAAGTTCAAAGATGGTTAATACGTTTTTTTTTTTTGTAGGGTAGGGTAGTGTAGGGTAGAGTAGGGTAGTGTAGGGTAGGGTAGTATAGCGTAGTGTAGGGTAGGGTAGTGTAGTGTAGGGTAGTGTAGGGTTGGGTAGGGTAGTGTAGCGTAGGGTAGGTAAGATAGTGTAGGGTAGGGTAGTGTAAGGTAGGGTACTAATTGTTCTCTGATCAGTTAATTTCAAGTGACAAACCGGTATTGTGTTCACTGTGAAATCTACTACATAAATAAACACATTACACTCCTTCGGCAGTCGGGTAAAAATAAGTCGGATTTTCCTCCCTGACGCTATAACTCCAGAACGCACGAACCGATTTCCATGGTTTTGCATTCGTTGGAAAGGTCTCGGGCTCCGTGAGGTTTATAGGCAGGGTAGGGTAGGGTAGGGTATGGTAGTGTAGGGTAGGGTAGTGTAGGGTAGGGTAGTGTAGGGTAGTGTAGGGTAGGGTAGTGTAAGGTAGGGTAGAGTAGGTAGTGTAAGGCAGGGTAGATAAATGTTTGCTGTTTTTATGGCAAAACAATGTTTGCCGGGTCAGCTAGTATTCTATAAAAGAGGATCAATTTAATTGTATAATGATAAAACAATTTGCTCAGTCAGGTATTCAGTGCCAGTATGCTCAATATTGTCTAGTGTCTCTTTGCACAGTTTACATGTTAAACTTTAGTATCTATAACATGACATGACCTATGGCCAACTTATTTAAATACTCATGGCCTGACATTTTTGATTATAGTGACAAATGCACCGAAAGAGCAACATTTAGAGAGCGGCGGCGACGAGTTGGCCGAGGTGTCATGGCGTCATCAGCAACAGCCTTCCTATGCGCCACCCATCTCGTCCGCGGCCGACCCCTACAGCGTGGCAGGTAGGTACATAATGTTTCAACGTACTTCAAACCCCCATATGAAACAGTCCAGTACTTAGAAATATCAGTTCCGCAAAACCTATTGTGCGTTTCATTGAAAATTTGTCGCACAAGTACCGGTAAAGCCCCTAGAGTGAGTTCATCTATGGTCTTGATTCTCCGTTGTTTATTTTGTATAGTCCTTCGAACCTATGGCCTTTAGCGAGTCGAGTTCCTATGTGAATAATATCTAAAGTTCCATATTTAATTGAACTTTGACCTTTAGAGAACTGCATTGAGCTAATTTTATACCTAGTTCTTACGATTTCTTGTGAAACTGGCTTGGACTTTTGAGATGAATCTCAGACTATTTTTCAGTCTAAGGTGATGATAAGCAGTTTTGTTCAGAATGCGGAAATTCATTTATCAAATTGTGCTAATAAGAGATACCTGCTGAGGCTTGTCGTATAATACAAATCAGTCTTTTCAATTAATTAAACATCTTTTGTATCTTGTTGCTTTTTTAAGTTATTCATAACTAGAAAGTGGGAAATTTGTTTAGAGGCAAATATTTTTCCTTATTTCAGGTTATTACGGTACAACAGCACTTCCTTATCAAGCTTTTGGAGTCGGGGATGGGACATGGTCCACCAATGGAACAGACCCGATGACTTTCGGAGGATACAATCCTCACGATTCTTATGGAATGGATGGTAGCTAGTATTCATACAGTAACAAGAGAAAAGATGTCACTATTTTCATCATTTCCGTATCAAATATTCATGCTAGAAAAACGACAATACCTCGATCTATATCTTGCTTCTGTTACACCGCATCCATCTTTGTGTTAGACATTATTAACATATCATTTACCATTTACCTTAGAATTTCATAAAACGCTTCTCGAATATATACTTTTGATCTTCCTACTCAGATCCAATCGACTCCTCTTGTAATGCTCTATTGTTATAATTTCAGGTGTGTTCGGACCCTCAACAACACCATTTTCGACAGCTGCATTCGGACAACCAGCGTCAACTTTTAATTATTTTCACGGAAATGGTGACTATTCGACTTGGGGACAACTGGGTCGTGCGAAGCAGTACGATGATTACTACAGGGCCGACGGTCTGTACGTGCCCGACGGCATCAAAGCCGTGGACACGGGCGTACAGTCGCTCTCGCTCGGCGAACACAAATTGGACAAAGATCGCCCTCCGGAGCTCAAGGACGTGTCGGGTGGCTCTCAGCCCAAAAAGATGACATGGGCGTCCATCGCGAGCCAGCCGGCCAAGCCCGCGCCGTCCTCGCAGGGAGGTGCCATCAAAAAAAAAGGCCCCGGCATGCCGCCACCACCGATTATTCCCGGAAAACACAACATGGATATCAGCACGTGGGACGCCGGCAAGAGCGCGCCGGTAGTGACCGCTCCGCCGCCGCCGACCATGCAGGCGCCGCCCGTGCCTGCGCCGTTGCCCATGCCCGCGCAGGCACCCGCGCCCCCAGCGCCCGTCATGCAGCAGCGCGGGCCGCCGCCGCAGCACCAGCAGCCGCCCGCGTGGGCGCACGCTCCTCGCGCGCCGCCCCCGCACCCGACGCACCCGGCGCCGCAGCCGCACGTGCCGCGCCCGCAGCTGGCTGCCCCTGCGGTGGTCGTGCCGCCGCCGCCCACCGCGCCCGCCGTGCCGCACCCCGTGCTAGACGAGCTGCGCGTCAAGAATGATTATAATCCTAAGGAGTTCGATCTGAGTGCGCCTCTAGCTCGGTTCTTTGTGATCAAGTCATATTCGGAGGATGATATCCATCGCAGCATCAAGTACGAGATATGGTGCAGTACTGAGCACGGCAACAAGCGGCTCGACGCGGCGTTCCGTGAGCGCGAGAGAGAGGGGGGCAACATCTTCTTATTATTTTCAGTGAATGGTAGCGGCCATTTCTGTGGAATGGCGCGCATGACAAGTGCGGTAGATTACAACTCCAACTCTAGTGTGTGGTCTCAGGACAAGTGGAAGGGACAGTTTCGTGTTAGGTGGATCTATGTTAAGGACGTTCCGAACGTGCAACTACGTCATATCAAATTAGAGAATAACGAGAACAAGCCGGTGACTAATTCTCGCGACACGCAGGAAGTGCCGCACGCTAAGGGGCTGCAAGTGTTACGTATAATGCACAGTTATTGCCATTCGACATCAATTTTTGACGACTTCATTCACTACGAGAGGCGTCAAGAGGAAGAAGATTCGCGCAAGGTTCCTGTTCACCACCCTCAGGAGAATAATCGTGAAGAACAAGACAACGGTCGGGGGTACAACCGCAACAACTATCGTGATTACCGGGACAAGCGAGACGGGCGCGATGGCGGCCGAGATGGGCGTGAGGGTCGCGATGGGCGAGACGGGCGGGATCCTCGCGACGGGCGGGACGGCCGGGATGGCCGGGACGGGCGTGATCCGCGGGACCATAGGGACCCGCGGGACGGCCGCGACCCGCGCGACCACCGGGACTCGCGCAACTACCGCGACCCTCGCGACCCTCGTGACCCTCGCGACGCTCTCGATTTAGATGATGATGGACCTCGGGACTATAACGACCATAATGACCGCAATGATCCGGGCATGTACCGAGACGGTCCCATGTCTAATATGTATCGCGAACGGGATTACAACAGGCCCCGCAAGGTTGGTTATATGGCGAAAATTTAGCTTTTATTGGTCAATGGAAATACGCTTAATATAAGTTATTTTTTAAACATTCTAACTGGGTATTTTTGTTTCAGGACAGGGATGGCTCGCGCGGACGAGGACGTCCTCGCAACTGATTGGTGTGCTTGTTATGTGAACATATTTGAGGACTGGCTTCTCCCCATAGACAACTAGTAGTCGACTAATTGGTACCGCATTACATAGACGTATGTATAGTGGACATACATAGACAGCAATGAGGAATTCTGTCCTACAACGACGCGACCGGCGGTTGTTGCGTTCCAACTTGAACAATTTTAATGTAACATAGATATTATTGATTGTTTTAAACAGTGCATCGCTAAAAAAACTTTCAACAAATTAAAATGTGCTAAATAATATTCGTACTGGAAGAACGTTTAATTAAACAAACGCCTAGTGAACAGAACATTAAGTAAATACCAAGTCGTCATGTACTAGTAATGCACTATGTGACGGCGAGTGGAATCGTGGACTTTATTTCAAATTTGTGGACTGAATCGATAAAATATAGTAATTTTTATAACTAGAAAATTCTGTGGTGAGAGGAGTTGATCCTACGGTTTCGGGACTGGTGAAGTTACAGAAACGTTGATACAAGTATCTACACATGTGCGCTGACTGAGTGTTACGATACCTCGGCATCAAGTGTCTATGATATTCATTAAATATATGATGGCTGATATTATCAGTGGTGACTTATAACTTTTATATTGCAGAAATTGTAATCAAATAAGGTGTGGACCTTTTGTATAAATTTTTTTATATCAATATAATGGACAGTTATGTATGAGTTCTCTCGTGGCATTGAGTTTGGTCTTGCTCCATGCGCTGCCTTTTTTACTCATTTTCGATATGGCAATATTTTTATTACATACAATGTATTTGATATTGCAATATCACAGAGTAAAATGACATCTGTTAAATATCTATTTAAAGGTACTTTGTGAATTAGTTTGAGAATATTCTGATCACATAATTATTTCTAAGTTGTAGGTACGTATGGATTGTTCCTTGTTGATTTTTTTAACATGTGTACATATATATTATTATAAAAGAACTCTTAAAATATTTTCTACTTTTAAGTGAAACTACAGTGTGACGAGAGAAATTGATGACAAACAAGAGGAGTATTCCATTATAACTTGTTCTGACCTTACTTATATTTTTATTCATGTATCATTATTCCCCCACCTTGATTTAAAGTGCCTTTTCGTTTACAATTAATAAAATATTTTGAATCTGTTCTTAATTTGTGTAGATGTCTAGTAGAAGTGCCACAATGGTATTTTATTATACCTGAAACTAATTTCTAGTTATTTTGCTTATGCATTCTAGATATGTCATTTGTTTTACATATTTTTTTAGTTTGTATTCTGTTTAGTTAGAAAACTGATGTCCTTCATAACATGATGAATTGATTTGAAAAATTATGTACCTTCTATATGAAATTCTCTTACTTAGAAGTGATACTGGATTAAAGCCTGTCATTGAAATTGTTAATTATTATTTTTTTGTCCAGCCATTCCTAAAATTATCGTTTGTGTGTCTAATATAATAATGTTGTAGATGATATTAGATAAGTTACATAGCAAAGATATTATTATTTGTATATGTAATTGTTATTGAATTTAAATCAAGAGACCAACATACGATATTTTTATTCCACTTTATTTATGTAATAAATAAAACCTAACTAAAAGTTTTCAGTGGGTTTGGGCGCATGCGATACAGCGAAACTTGATAGATGCAGCAAACAAAGTACATAATTCTAATGCCTTCTTTATATTTGCCGATATACTTCAGAATGCTGAAGTATTTCAGGTACGGTATGCCTCGCCAAACTTCTGGGCCGCCCTGAAGTTGGCTTTCCGATGCGCTAGGCGCGGATCAGTGTTGTTTTTGTATGATATTTACTACTGCGCAGAAAGTAGCCAACTCCAGGGCGTCCAAGTAGTTTGGCGAGAACTATACTTTGGTGCTGTATTGATAAATTTGTGGCAAGACTTAGACTTTATACCTTATCTAGAAAGCGCGAGATTGGCATACGTTGCGTTCGGAAGTTGCCTACCAACGTGCGAGCATTTGGGGTAACTCCGTATAAAATTTTCCCTTGATACGTGAACTGACTCTGAGGTTCGCGCGTAAAATGGACGCAATAAGTCGTCTCTAGTATTTTCGAGAGTCCGGCGATGTGCTCGCCGCTCGCGCGATACTTAGTTGAATCGCAGCGAATTTGCCCTTTCTTGACTAGGTCTTACAACGCTTCGCAATACCAATGCCACTAAGCAATTATAAATCAAATCACCTGCAGCCTCATTGCGTAAGTAAACTCTGCAAGACAAACCATTAGCCTTGCCGAATTCACTTAAAACAATTAGGCTGCGGTACTTGCAATACTGTCCATCCGCCTTCCATCCACGGAGCTCCTAATTGCCTTCTATTCTGTGTCGTATTGCTGGCGGTTCATTTGGAGTAATCGACTTTCTAATTAGAGTAGGGTATATTTTGCATACATGTAGCGCAAATATTTGCACAAAAATACCTACGTAACTAAGTGAAAAGCTATCAAAATATTTGGGAATAGTAAGTATAAGTCCAGTGATGCTGAGATGCGAGCTCTGCGGAAGTTGTGGCTTTCTGGCTTTTACATAGTCGCCATAGAGCGATAGATTATAGTAATAGAAGTCGCACACCCCTCACGCATCCATTATAATATTGTTTTGTTTGCTTTGCTTCTTCTAGGTCTTTTCCACCAAACTGGATTGTGTGAGGCTAGGCAAATTAAATAGGTAATGCTAAAGGTGGATATCGCATGCGTCTGGCTACGCATCCTCGCCCATCTTTGTTGGAAATGCACGCTTATGGTAGGTTGTGATTAGTGATGGTAAATTCCCGAGAATATTCTCCTTGCGAGAACTTTGCTGAACTGCTTTGCTGTTCTCGAGAATATTCTTTTGGAAGCGAATTTACGAGAATTTAAAATTAGGATGATTTTATTGTATCGATTTATTTTTAGAGTAATAGTGTTTTGAGTGCATTTGAACGTTTTAAGAAGTTGACGTCAAAATAATCTGCTCTATGTAAATTCTTCTGAGCGAGAACATTCCCGAGAATATTTCCTTATATTCTCATAAATTCTCTTTCAAAAGAATATTCTCGAGAACAAAACAGCAAAGTTCTCGCTAAAAGAACTCGCTCAGCTAAATTGTTAAATTAGGATTTCTCCTAATCTAATATCTTTGAACGAGCAATTCTTGTATAAATATGAACGAGTATTTATAATCTGAACCTCGATAACGGCTCCACCGATTTTCAAAAAATTAGGGGGTTTCGGGCGCGATAAATCGATCTAGCTAGGTTTCATTTTTAGAAAACGTCGTTTACTCTTTTTCACTTAAGCAGAGCTCGGTCGCCCTGGTACTTCTTAATTATTTATTGTATACCAAGATAATTCATTTTTAACTTAGTAAAAGTTATTATCAAACTTTATGAGTTACAAATAATCAGCTTTTCAAGCAGCAATTCCTCTTCGAGTTCGATGATCTTCTCGTTGGTCCGGAGCGCTGAGCGTGCTGTATGTTGCCAGGTCCTACCGTAGTCGAGGGTATTCAGGCTGCCGGGCACTAGGTAGGATTTTTTCTATGTGCTTTTCATAGGGCTTTGCCATAATCGATCGGACATTGCTGTATGGTACATGCAGGTAATGCTTTACGTTCGACACCATACGGTACAATTCAAGTCAATTTATCTGGGCTAACGGTCCGGTTTGGTAGGTCTTCCTTCGAGAGGAGAGGTTAACCGTCGAATCCGACTCGGCTGGACAGCGTTCGGAAAGTTGCGTACTATCTAGACAAAGAGTCTAAAGTACCACAGTGTCGCATGACCAATGTGTGTCGCCAGACCATCGAAACTGAGATATACAATACAGCCCATCCGTCTATGTTTTAGTTGATGCGTGTTGTTGTGCTCGCAACTTTCATAAACTAAAAATATATTAGCAACTAGCTGTGCCCGCGGCTTCGCTCCCGTCAACTGCCTACCCTACTTACGCCTTAACTACCCTACCTACCTACCCTACTTACCCAACCTACGCCTGACCTACCCTACCTACCTACCCTACTTACCCAACCTACGCCTTACCTACCCTACCTGCCTACCCTATTTACCCAACCTACGCCTAACCTACCCTACCTACCTACTCTACTTACCCAACCTACGCCTTACATACCATACCTAACTACCCAACCTACGCCTTACCTACCCTACTTAAATACCCTACTTACCCAACCTACGCCTTACCTACCCTACCTACCTATCCTACTTACCCAACCTACGCCTTACCTTCCCTACCTACCTACCTACCCAACTTACCTACCTGCACAGAATATTATTTAATCTAGGGAGAAGAATATCGCCTTCATACAAAAAACCGGCTAATTGCGTGTTGGACTCGCGCACGAAAAGTTCCGTACCATTGTCGCAAAAAAATCACTTTTGTTGTATGGGAGCCCCGCTTAAATATTTATTTTATTGTGTTTTTAGTATTTGTTGTTATAGCGGCAACAGAAATACATCATCTGTACAAATTTCAACTGTCTAGCTATCACGGTTCATGAGATACAGCCTGGTGACAGACAGACAGACGGACCGCGGAGTCTTAGTAATAGGTTCCCGTTTATACCCTTTGGGTGCGGAACCCTAAAAAAGTAAAGACGGTTTTGCTGCGCGCCATCTAGTAGCACTCCAGAACACTACACCGAAACGAAAACATACAAAATACCTATCCGTAGCTGAGATTCGAACCCGGAACCTTGGGCGTTGTAAGCCGTCGAGCTTATCAGTAGTCTATTCAGACGGGCAGTAGCAGCGGCAAAATTACGAACCACATTCCACACACGTATTTTTTTGTCTCGTGCATTAGGTCCCGAATTATTATTTTTAATCTAGCCACACCTGAAATAGCCCTTGTAGGTAAGTCGTTGATTCGAAGTATAGAGTTGACACCCCCTGCCTATCTGCCTACCCTAATTGACTTGTACCGACCCAGGCAGGGTTCAGAGACATGGCGTATGTTGTTATTTTACTTCTTGAACACTTTAAATTCATCTAACTTTTGATAGAGTGAACCGATTGCGATGAAACAAAAACTAAGTTATGCATAATTTTTAAGCTACTTCAAGTTACGCATAATTTTGATGTATATAAGTTACCTACTTTGGTTTCGTACATTTTACGTGATGCTTGCACAAATAAACAGATAAACACACAAAAATTATAAAATACTGGAAATGGGTTCTATAAGTTATCTTTTAACAACCTGACTATTTTTTATTTTAATATTTTCAATGTACAAAAACGACTTTTCTACAGATTTATTATATGTATTGAATGATTTCCACTCTGACACCTCATAACAACCTTTTTTCGAATAAAGTATAAAATAACAACAAAAGAAGTTAACTTTAGACCTTGAAATCAAATATATTGTATTAAAATTGAGCAATTTTACTTCCAATTTTAAATTCTCATAAATTCTCCGTTGAAAGGAACATTATCTTATCTTATCTTGTGGAGGGGCCGAGAAATAACTCGGACACTTCGACCCATGGGATCTATTGTGTTCCCCTAGATAACTTACTCCTCGCCGATCTCGTTGAAAACACTTTTCATGAGTTTTACAACGAGACTAGGAGATATGAGCCTATAGTCTTCTGGTTTTGGATATCCAACCCCTAGGAGACTCATTCGCTTACCAGCCAGTGCATCGCATGTGCACAGAAGGTGCTCCATGCGTTCCGTATGTTCCCCACACAACCTGCACATGGGTGTCGCGGTTAGACCCATTTTCATGAGCATGTCGTTGGTTCCAAAGTGCCCAGTAAAGGCCCCAAGCAGGTAACGGATTTGCCCCCTGCTCATATTCCAAATGCATTCCCGGGCTTTGAACGTAGAGCCTAGGAATTTCTTGGAGTGTTGTAGACCGGTATTAGACAGCCAATGTTTTCGTTGTTTTTGATCTGCAAACTCCCTAAATGTGGCTTTGACGAGACACGTCGAAATGCCTACACATGGTTCTGGACCCACAAAATCATTTGCTGAGCCCTCTCTTGCCAGTTCATCTGCCACTTCGTTACCATGGATTCCTTTGTGCCCAGGGACCCACATCAGTCTTACCCTGTTATGCTTCCCAAGCCTGTTTAGGGCCTGGATAGCGTCCAGAATAAGTCTGGAGTCCACTTTGTAGGATGCCATGGCTTTGATTGCAGCCTGACTGTCACTAAGAATATATATGGATTTGCCTCTGGTTCCTCTATCTATATTCTCTTGAGCACAGGTTATTATGGCATATGTTTCTGCTTGGAATACAGTTGCCATCTTCCCTAAGCTTCTGCTACATTTGTAACCTTTTGCGTATATTCCCGCTCCTGTACCTGATTCCATTTTGGATCCATCAGTGTACCATACCAGACTATCTTGTTCTGGTGGATCGATTCCCTTCGTCCAGTCCTCTATTGTAGGGATTTGGACCTTGAAAGACCTTTCAAACACAAACATAGTTTGCATTTTATCGGATATCATGCTTGTTACCCGATCCAGGTCTTCATTCCCATCGAACTTTGTATGGTTAGTCTTTGGCTTAGAGGCATCCCATAGTCCAGCAACAGCAAGACGATGTAATGTCTTCCTTGCCTCGAATTCAACCATCATATGCAGAGGAGGGATATTAAGGTATCTCTCAATCGCTGCCGTAGGTGTTGTCCTGAAAGCACCCGTGATGCCGAGACACACTGTTCTTTGTAACCTGGTGAGTGGCGCTTTGCACGAGGCAAGCTTTGTTCTTGGCCACCACACTATGCTGCCGTATGTGATAATAGGTATTATCATTGTCCGGTACAGCCATCGTATCACTTTGGGCTTTAGCCCCCAAGTTTTACCGTAGGTGGAGCGACACATGCCGAACACTCGTAGGGCCTTTGTCGTAATATTTTCCACATGAGTTTTCCACCTGAGTTCTTTATCAAGCGTTACACCCAGATATTTAACTTCGGTGGACCAGGGCAGCTTTATTCCATTGAGGGAGGGCTCTCCTAGGTTTCCTAGTTGTCTTTTCCTCGTGAATGGAATAATGACTGCTTTGCCTGGGTTGATAGAGAGGTGGTTCTTAGTACACCATTCTTCTGTCATCCTCAATGCCTGTTGTAATAATCCAGAGACTATGTTCGGTAATTTACCATTAACCATTATAGCTATGTCATCTGCATAGCCTACTGTGTAGAATGGTCCGGTATTGAGTTTGGTAAGTAGCGAATCTACTACCAAGCACCACAGTAACGGTGACAGCACTCCGCCTTGCGGACAACCTCTTGTTGTTTTTGCACTAAGTCTGTCTCCCATCAGTTCCGATCTGACTATCCTGCTTCTCAGCATATTGTCAATCCAATTGCACGTGGTATCATTGATGCCATGTTCCTTTGCAGCTATGCGTATGGACTCGAATGTTGTCTTGTCGAAGGCTCCCTCTATGTCGAGGAAAGCCCCGACACATATCTCCTGTCCCTCAAGCGCAGCCTCGGCTCGACTCGCAACATAGTGCAATGCCGTTTCCGTAGATTTGCCAGGGCTGTAGGCGCACTGTAGTTGATGTAGAGGGAATACTTTAAGTGGTCCCTCTCTTAGGTACCTGTCTACCAGTTTCTCCAGAGCTTTTAGGAGAAAGGATGATAGACTGATGGGCCTGTAAGCTTTAGCTTCCTCATAAGTCGGTCTACCCACCTTCGGTATAAAGGTGACTTTGACCTCCCTCCATGCTTGGGGTACGTACCCAAAGGCTATGCAGGCTCTGTAGAGCTTGCTCAAATGGGGTATCAAAACAGATGCCCCTTCTTGCAATAGTATTGGGTAGATGCCATCCGGACCAGGTGATTTGAGAGGCTGGAAGCCCGCTATGGCAAGCTTTAGTTTATTTTCATCTACCACTTTCTTTGCCGTGAGCCAGTTATTTTTGGACGTGTGCCTTGTGAGCTCGTCCCTTGTGACTGGTTCCTCTTCATCGCTGTCGCGCAGTATACATTCCGGGAAGTGAGTCCTAAACATCACGCCCAGAGTGTCCTGTCCAGTTTCCGTGAGATGCCCATTCTCATCCTTTATAGATGATAGTGGGTTTGTCTTAGTCATGGACATTGCTTTGCACACCCTCATTCCATTTGGCAGAGTTTCAATGGAGGTGCAATGCTGCCGCCAATTAGTTCTTTTGGCCTTGCGTACCGCCGTGTTGTACCTTGTCAGCATGCTATGATAGCCTGAGAAATCCTTCTTGACTTTTGCATCATTAAAGGCCTGTCGTGTTTCCTGACGTATTTTAACTAGTTCAGGAGTCCACCATGGTACCTTTTTACAAAAGGCCTTTTTCTCTGGGCAATTATCTTCCCATGCACCGATGGTGCCCATCTTGATTCTGTCCGCTTCAAATTCTATATCTAGTATGGAATTAAGCTTACCTTTAGGGCTCCCTAGATTTATTTTTAGGTCCCTCCTGTACGAGTCCCAATTTGTATGCCTTGGGTTTCTCCTTCGTCTAGTTTCGGCTACTCCCGCCGTCCTAAACCTAAAGCATATATAATTAAGGTCAGACAGAGAGATTTCGTCCGATACATGCCAGTTTTCAATATGACCGCTGGCCCTGTTTGAAGCCAGTGTCAGGTCAATAACTTCAGTTCTCGCCGAGGTCCTGAAAGTAGGTTTATTGCCTGCATTAAGGATTTGTAAAGAAGAGCTTACCACAAAGTCCAACAAATCCTCCCCTCGTTTGTTGACATCTGAACTGCCCCAAACGACGTGGTGTGCATTCGCATCGCAGCCAAGTATCAGGTCGAGGTTTTCTTGGTTGCCGTATTCAACCAGCCTTCTGATTAGTGGTGTTACTGGTTCCTTTTGTTCATATGGGAGATAGGCAGAGGCAAGGATAATTCTCCTTTTCTCTGTTCCCGTCCCCACTTGGATCAAAGTTGTTGTGAGATCCCTGTAACAGAAAGTACGTAAGGGCATTGCCTCTATACCGCCCCTGATATAGATGCAAGTCCTCGCGTCATTAGTTGGACAGTCATAGAATACCATACCTCCTGTCCCACCTAAGCCTTTTATAGTCCCCTTATACAGATAAGGTTCCTGTATCAAGGCAACGTCATATGTGTTAAGCTTCAGTTGCCGAGCCAGAAGGGCAGTAGCGGCTCTGCAATGATGCAAATTTATTTGCACACACCTTAGTCCCTCCATCTTGGATGATTTTGATGGGCCTGTGTTGATATGGGAGTGCCTTAGTTTTGAGGCCCCTCCTCCATCGCCTGGCTCTCCTCGAGAGCAGTCGGCGACTCAATTCCCCAGGGTGTCGAATTCCCCGAGGATGTCATCCTCGTGGTCTGCCTCTGACGCCCCGGTCTGAACCTCTGTCTCCTGCGCTGCGTCGTGAGCAGAGATTTCGTCGATGGCCCCATCGCAAAGCGGTGGTCCATCCTCGGAGGGCTCCGCTTCTGCTTCCACAGTGGGCGCCTCTCCCTTGTCTTCTTCCAGGAGCTTGAACGAGTATCGTTCAATACCTCCTGGAAGAGAGTAGCCCGCGGCCTTGATGACCCCAGCGGACACCCCGTCCATGAGGACGATACGACGGATGCCGGTCTGCTCAGTGAGAGTATTTACGACCTTCCAGTCGTCCGTCCTCAAGGCAGGGTTAAGTCGCTGGAGCAGTCGAATGGCCCGGGCAGAGTCTTGCAACGCCAAGTTGCGACTCTTCCATGCCATTTTGACTGGCTTTGGAAGGTCCTTGGCGTCGACGACCTTGAGTTTCAGGGAGCCAAGTTCCACATTGTGGATGGCACCCCGAAACCAGCAAGCTGCATCAGAGTCGTCGCAGGATACGTGTACTGCACCTGCAACGACTCCGGGAGCAACCGTGAGAACAGGCAGAGGATCCGGCGCATCCTCCAGTTTCCCAATAATGAGCTCCTGGATTGGCGCCAAGTCCTCCGCCTTCAAGTACTCCTCTGGGTACTTGACTGTGACGACAGCGAGTTTCACAGCCGCCACCGCATCCCTAAAGGATCCGGTTGAGGATGAATGCCCTTGGGTCTTCATTCTCTTGGCCACCGTGTCCCCGCTGTCCCCGCTGAGAACAGCACGCGGTCTCTTTGATGGGCCCTCCGTAGGAGTCCCCTCAAGAGCCGCCTGCTGTCTCAGCTTTTGACGCTTTTTCCGCTGCGCCCCAGATCGTCCAACCGGAAGCCAGCCTGAATCATGCCGGCCCCCAGGAGACGACGAGGTGCTGCCTTTGCCGGTCGCGTCCGGGGCTGCAAGGTCCGAGATCATTTGACCTCTAACGCAAGGCTCCCGTGTCGCGCCAGCTTTGGCAGTACCCTTATGCCCGGTGGGCTGGTTTGCAGTTCCGCCCTTCGGTGGTCCCACAGCAGTGCCGACCCTCGACAGTGCCGCAGCAGTACCGTCAATTGACAGTCCCACCACAGCCCCATCTCGAGACGATCCCACTGCAGTCTCGCCTCTGGACGTTCCTGCTAGGGAAGATGCAGTCCCGGCTTGCGCCGGTCCCGCCGTCTGGTGTGCAGTCCCAGCTTTTGCCGGTCCCGCCTTTTGGAGCGCAGTCCCAGCTTTCGCCGGTCCTTTCGCCTTGTGGTTTTTTTTTTGTTAAAATCCATTAAAAAATCCCGATACTATTTTCGTCCCTCAACTATCCCCACCCGCCATGGAGTGCTCAAGTGGCGATGCTACGGTAGCACCAGGGTTTAGTCGAGGGATATAGCCCCCCCCCATTAGTTGCTCACGAGACTGCACAGCACCAACCCACACCGCTACCACTAGCGATGCGAGCGAGCACTGCCGCCTGCAAGCCCCCAATGGGAGTGAACTCGCCTGGGGGCCGTCTGACCGGACCCCGCAGCCGATTGACCGTAGCTGGCTAAACTACGGCCTCCCGTGTGATGAGAAATCCGGGCCAAAGTGGAGTGTTGCCTCAGAGACGTTAAACCGCCTACGCTCGTCGGCTCAGCCACCAGGATCCCTTCATCCCCCCGTACGGGTCCCCGCGCACGGCACAAACACGCGGGAGGTCATTGCTATCCATCATTGTTCTCGTTCAATGGTGGACACCCAGGGGCATGACCTCGCCACCCCTGTGTTACGTCGCCCGGTGATTTCTGTTACGTCTATTTCATAGGGAATTAGACCAAAAACAGGGCGGCAACCACGAGAAGGAAAATCACCGCACTTGCCTTGAGGATCTACACGACCGTAGCGCTCTCCCTCAAGACCACGCCACCTTGCCGTCTCTGAAGGAGACGGACAAGGTAGGACTGCATCGACAAAGCCAAGCCCTACGAGGCTTGTCGCTGAAAGCTCAAAGCGTAAGTTTGTTAACACAGACCAGCCCCAAGGAACATTGCAGAAGAGTCTCTTAAATTCTCCATGAGGGAATATTCTCTCGACCCATCACTAGTTGTGATGACAATCTTTGATAGGTTACTTTCACTAATACTACTACTCAAAACTGCAGTGGGGCGCGCACATTAGAACTCTTTCGGGTAGGTTAAGTTCAGCTGCATATGCAGTAAGGAAAATAAGGCAGTTAACCGATGTAGCCACAGCTAGGCTGGTATACTATGCTTATTTCCACAGTATTATGTCTTATGGCATTCTGCTGTGGGGATCAGCAGCAGACGTTGACTCAATTTTCATATTACAAAAGAGGGCAATCCGCGCGATCTATAAAATGGGTCCTCGCGAGACCCTCAGAGAAAAATTTAAAGAGATCGATATACTGACTCTACCTTCACTTTATATTTTAGAATGTATTTTGTATGTCCGCAAAAATCGAGGGCTTTTCAAAACTAGAAGCGACTTCCATAATTTAAATACTCGCAGTAAACACGAAATTGTATTACCCAAATTCAGATTAACGAAAACTAGCAAGTCTTTTCTTATAAACAGTATACGCTTTTATAACAAGTTGCCAAAGTCAGTTATAGAACTGACCGATGGGAAGTTCAAAAATCACATCAAACGTGTCCTTATTAAAAAAGCATATTATAAAATCAAGGACTACGTTGAAGATAAAAATATTTGGTTTTAGCTCCTTCTGCACATGCGGCTTCCCTGGTAACTCATAAACGGCACAAATATGTGGATGTCTCTAACTATTCTCAATCTCATTTTTTCTTCATTTAATAAGACTTTTTACAATGGTTTTCAATTATCTTTATAGCCCTTTGCTAAGAATAGTTATAGGTCTACCAGAATCTCATGGCAAATGTGGAAATAAAAAATTGTTGTGTGCAATACTGGGGAAATTGGATTAAACGATCTTGATACTGTTTAATTTTTATTTATGTCTTTAGTAATAATAAACATGAGGTACCTATATTATAGTAGTCACAGCGGATCTTTGTGTCTTTGAACTTGGTCCTGCCTACCATTGCGAAACAAGAAACAGTAGTTTTAAGAAACAGTTTGTCATCGAGTATACTGCATAGAGTAAGCGAGATAGGACGATGTGACATACATAAGCGAGTGAAAGAGACAGTTATACAATGCTATCTTCACCATCAACATTGACACAAAAATAGCTACCGCACGGGGTCTTGCAACCAATTCAGAGACACAAAGATCCACTGTGAGTATTATAAGTATGTGTATGAATAATGTTGTTATACATCGGGTTCTTAACATAGGAAAAATAAATCAAT
The DNA here is from genome assembly GCA_949775005.1 of Orthosia gothica. Lineage (NCBI taxonomy): Eukaryota > Metazoa > Arthropoda > Insecta > Lepidoptera > Noctuidae > Orthosia > Orthosia gothica. The sequence goes on along the minus strand of OX459048.1, from coordinate 20,428,703 downwards.
TGAATATTAATGTATGTACTAATTTATTATATATCATTTAAATCATACTAATAACTTAAAACCTCATTCAGAACTAGAAAACTAGAATACGATTCCATGAACTCCACTGGGATTTCAAAAACTTGTATCTTTGTAGTTTTATGTCATCTCTCTCCATCAAAATGGTTCTTTTTCATCGGCATTTAACATATTCAAAACCAATCTCTTTATGTATAAAGTCTGTAAAAAATAATAAAATGTATCATGTTACTTATAGTCATTCATCATCATCACTCTATATATACTTTTTTTTATGTAAATTTTATGGCCTGCTTGCTAGGACCTTTTAGCCACGTCTTTGCAAAGAGTTTTGGATCTTATATTTATTCTTTAGTATGCATTAGAATGCGGATATAACAGATTCTAATGTTTTTTGGAGTATTTGGCAGCAAATTGTATCGAGTCAGTCTTCCCAGTAAGCTTTGCAGAGGCAGTCAATGCTACAATAAAATACTCCGCTCCATTATCCCGGGATCGCTTCTGTCAATGATTTTACAAATTGGCCAGTTGCGTAGACAGTTGAGACACAAAACTACACCAATAATATATCACAATATCCACTAGGAATCAATTTGCAAATAATATTAACAGCCACTGAACTTCACTCGACAAAATCCCGCCAAAAACTCCCGTCTATATACACGTCCTACTGCAGGGCGCAGATTATTACTCAATATTTTTCTTACGTCAAAGATTCTCAATCTCCGTTAAAATCAATATCTTGTCGAAGAATTACTAACAGTTACATTACTGTTGCCATTTCCTTCCGGCCATCATTCGATGTGCCCAGAACTACGATTTACCATATAATAGTAATGAAAAGAAATAAAAATGAAGTAAGAAAAATATAAAATAAACTAAAAGTATCAAAACAAGTCAGTCCAACTTACCGGTCCACTCTACGACGCACTTTAAAATCAAAGATTGAGTTTGATTTACGCCTTCTTCTTCCCTTATTTTATGATACAAATTGAAAACAATATGTCTCGCTTGAGATCGAAGTGGGTTTTTCGACATATTCACAAAAATAACAAAATTTTTAAGATAATATAAAAAAAAATATAATAAATAAATATCCCCCAAATTAATTTAATTTTGTTGTGATATTTTACTTCTTATACACTTTAAATTCATCTGACTTTTGATAGAGTAAACCAATGATATTCAAATAAACAGATACGTTATACACTCACAAAACAATTGAAAAAAGTGTTCCGCGCAGCAGCGGCAGCACACATACACACTTTTCATTCATCTGACATTTCACTACAATGTCGAAAGGGATGGCTTGATAAAACAAACAAGAAAAAAAGAGACAGCTAGTGTTTGTCACTTGCGTGTGAATGTAAACAAACATTATTCTGACAACCAATGTTTTTTCTTTTTGTAACCTCCAAATATCAGAAAATTAGGAAAAAAAAAAAAAATAAATTAGCAAATTGAGGTGTATTGCGTATTTACATATGGTATGAGATCCCTTCTGTTTTATGTAATTTGGTATTATAATTGGTACACTTTCTAAATACACACGATGGCATTTTTTTTAATTTTGTTTTTGTTTCAACAAAGCGTATCGCTCTTCGCCATGCGTGACATAAACTAAAGACTAAAGGTTACAATTGTCTACTATTTGAGTATTCACAATGCGAGCGCTTATAACATATCTGTTTATTTGAATATCATTGGAGTAAACCGAATAACTAACTACCTACCTACCTACCGTAGACCAGCAGCCTAATTGTGTAAGCAAATCCGGCAAAGGAAACAATTCGCACACCCCTCACGCATCCATTATAATATTGTTTTGTTTGCTTTGCTTCTTCTAGGTCTTTTCCACCAAACTGGATTGTGTGAGGCTAGGCAAATTAAATAGGTAATGCTAAAGGTGGATATCGCATGCGTCTGGCTACGCATCCTCGCCCATCTTTGTTGGAAATGCACGCTTATGGTAGGTTGTGATTAGTGATGGTAAATTCCCGAGAATATTCTCCTTGCGAGAACTTTGCTGAACTGCTTTGCTGTTCTCGAGAATATTCTTTTGGAAGCGAATTTACGAGAATTTAAAATTAGGATGATTTTATTGTATCGATTTATTTTTAGAGTAATAGTGTTTTGAGTGCATTTGAACGTTTTAAGAAGTTGACGTCAAAATAATCTGCTCTATGTAAATTCTTCTGAGCGAGAACATTCCCGAGAATATTTCCTTATATTCTCATAAATTCTCTTTCAAAAGAATATTCTCGAGAACAAAACAGCAAAGTTCTCGCTAAAAGAACTCGCTCAGCTAAATTGTTAAATTAGGATTTCTCCTAATCTAATATCTTTGAACGAGCAATTCTTGTATAAATATGAACGAGTATTTATAATCTGAACCTCGATAACGGCTCCACCGATTTTCAAAAAATTAGGGGGTTTCGGGCGCGATAAATCGATCTAGCTAGGTTTCATTTTTAGAAAACGTCGTTTACTCTTTTTCACTTAAGCAGAGCTCGGTCGCCCTGGTACTTCTTAATTATTTATTGTATACCAAGATAATTCATTTTTAACTTAGTAAAAGTTATTATCAAACTTTATGAGTTACAAATAATCAGCTTTTCAAGCAGCAATTCCTCTTCGAGTTCGATGATCTTCTCGTTGGTCCGGAGCGCTGAGCGTGCTGTATGTTGCCAGGTCCTACCGTAGTCGAGGGTATTCAGGCTGCCGGGCACTAGGTAGGATTTTTTCTATGTGCTTTTCATAGGGCTTTGCCATAATCGATCGGACATTGCTGTATGGTACATGCAGGTAATGCTTTACGTTCGACACCATACGGTACAATTCAAGTCAATTTATCTGGGCTAACGGTCCGGTTTGGTAGGTCTTCCTTCGAGAGGAGAGGTTAACCGTCGAATCCGACTCGGCTGGACAGCGTTCGGAAAGTTGCGTACTATCTAGACAAAGAGTCTAAAGTACCACAGTGTCGCATGACCAATGTGTGTCGCCAGACCATCGAAACTGAGATATACAATACAGCCCATCCGTCTATGTTTTAGTTGATGCGTGTTGTTGTGCTCGCAACTTTCATAAACTAAAAATATATTAGCAACTAGCTGTGCCCGCGGCTTCGCTCCCGTCAACTGCCTACCCTACTTACGCCTTAACTACCCTACCTACCTACCCTACTTACCCAACCTACGCCTGACCTACCCTACCTACCTACCCTACTTACCCAACCTACGCCTTACCTACCCTACCTGCCTACCCTATTTACCCAACCTACGCCTAACCTACCCTACCTACCTACTCTACTTACCCAACCTACGCCTTACATACCATACCTAACTACCCAACCTACGCCTTACCTACCCTACTTAAATACCCTACTTACCCAACCTACGCCTTACCTACCCTACCTACCTATCCTACTTACCCAACCTACGCCTTACCTTCCCTACCTACCTACCTACCCAACTTACCTACCTGCACAGAATATTATTTAATCTAGGGAGAAGAATATCGCCTTCATACAAAAAACCGGCTAATTGCGTGTTGGACTCGCGCACGAAAAGTTCCGTACCATTGTCGCAAAAAAATCACGTTTGTTGTATGGGAGCCCCGCTTAAATATTTATTTTATTGTGTTTTTAGTATTTGTTGTTATAGCGGCAACAGAAATACATCATCTGTACAAATTTCAACTGTCTAGCTATCACGGTTCATAAGATACAGCCTGGTGACAGACAGACAGACGGACCGCGGAGTCTTAGTAATAGGTTCCCGTTTATACCCTTTGGGTGCGGAACCCTAAAAAAGTAAAGACGGTTTTGCTGCGCGCCATCTAGTAGCACTCCAGAACACTACACCGAAACGAAAACATACAAAATACCTATCCGTAGCTGAGATTCGAACCCGGAACCTTGGGCGTTGTAAGCCGTCGAGCTTATCAGTAGTCTATTCAGACGGGCAGTAGCAGCGGCAAAATTACGAACCACATTCCACACACGTATTTTTTTGTCTCGTGCATTAGGTCCCGAATTATTATTTTTAATCTAGCCACACCTGAAATAGCCCTTGTAGGTAAGTCGTTGATTCGAAGTATAGAGTTGACACCCCCTGCCTATCTGCCTACCCTAATTGACTTGTACCGACCCAGGCAGGGTTCAGAGACATGGCGTATGTTGTTATTTTACTTCTTGAACACTTTAAATTCATCTAACTTTTGATAGAGTGAACCGATTGCGATGAAACAAAAACTAAGTTATGCATAATTTTTAAGCTACTTCAAGTTACGCATAATTTTGATGTATATAAGTTACCTACTTTGGTTTCGTACATTTTACGTGATGCTTGCACAAATAAACAGATAAACACACAAAAATTATAAAATACTGGAAATGGGTTCTATAAGTTATCTTTTAACAACCTGACTATTTTTTATTTTAATATTTTCAATGTACAAAAACGACTTTTCTACAGATTTATTATATGTATTGAATGATTTCCACTCTGACACCTCATAACAACCTTTTTTCGAATAAAGTATAAAATAACAACAAAAGAAGTTAACTTTAGACCTTGAAATCAAATATATTGTATTAAAATTGAGCAATTTTACTTCCAATTTTAAATTCTCATAAATTCTCCGTTGAAAGGAACATTATCTTATCTTATCTTGTGGAGGGGCCGAGAAATAACTCGGACACTTCGACCCATGGGATCTATTGTGTTCCCCTAGATAACTTACTCCTCGCCGATCTCGTTGAAAACACTTTTCATGAGTTTTACAACGAGACTAGGAGATATGAGCCTATAGTCTTCTGGTTTTGGATATCCAACCCCTAGGAGACTCATTCGCTTACCAGCCAGTGCATCGCATGTGCACAGAAGGTGCTCCATGCGTTCCGTATGTTCCCCACACAACCTGCACATGGGTGTCGCGGTTAGACCCATTTTCATGAGCATGTCGTTGGTTCCAAAGTGCCCAGTAAAGGCCCCAAGCAGGTAACGGATTTGCCCCCTGCTCATATTCCAAATGCATTCCCGGGCTTTGAACGTAGAGCCTAGGAATTTCTTGGAGTGTTGTAGACCGGTATTAGACAGCCAATGTTTTCGTTGTTTTTGATCTGCAAACTCCCTAAATGTGGCTTTGACGAGACACGTCGAAATGCCTACACATGGTTCTGGACCCACAAAATCATTTGCTGAGCCCTCTCTTGCCAGTTCATCTGCCACTTCGTTACCATGGATTCCTTTGTGCCCAGGGACCCACATCAGTCTTACCCTGTTATGCTTCCCAAGCCTGTTTAGGGCCTGGATAGCGTCCAGAATAAGTCTGGAGTCCACTTTGTAGGATGCCATGGCTTTGATTGCAGCCTGACTGTCACTAAGAATATATATGGATTTGCCTCTGGTTCCTCTATCTATATTCTCTTGAGCACAGGTTATTATGGCATATGTTTCTGCTTGGAATACAGTTGCCATCTTCCCTAAGCTTCTGCTACATTTGTAACCTTTTGCGTATATTCCCGCTCCTGTACCTGATTCCATTTTGGATCCATCAGTGTACCATACCAGACTATCTTGTTCTGGTGGATCGATTCCCTTCGTCCAGTCCTCTATTGTAGGGATTTGGACCTTGAAAGACCTTTCAAACACAAACATAGTTTGCATTTTATCGGATATCATGCTTGTTACCCGATCCAGGTCTTCATTCCCATCGAACTTTGTATGGTTAGTCTTTGGCTTAGAGGCATCCCATAGTCCAGCAACAGCAAGACGATGTAATGTCTTCCTTGCCTCGAATTCAACCATCATATGCAGAGGAGGGATATTAAGGTATCTCTCAATCGCTGCCGTAGGTGTTGTCCTGAAAGCACCCGTGATGCCGAGACACACTGTTCTTTGTAACCTGGTGAGTGGCGCTTTGCACGAGGCAAGCTTTGTTCTTGGCCACCACACTATGCTGCCGTATGTGATAATAGGTATTATCATTGTCCGGTACAGCCATCGTATCACTTTGGGCTTTAGCCCCCAAGTTTTACCGTAGGTGGAGCGACACATGCCGAACACTCGTAGGGCCTTTGTCGTAATATTTTCCACATGAGTTTTCCACCTGAGTTCTTTATCAAGCGTTACACCCAGATATTTAACTTCGGTGGACCAGGGCAGCTTTATTCCATTGAGGGAGGGCTCTCCTAGGTTTCCTAGTTGTCTTTTCCTCGTGAATGGAATAATGACTGCTTTGCCTGGGTTGATAGAGAGGTGGTTCTTAGTACACCATTCTTCTGTCATCCTCAATGCCTGTTGTAATAATCCAGAGACTATGTTCGGTAATTTACCATTAACCATTATAGCTATGTCATCTGCATAGCCTACTGTGTAGAATGGTCCGGTATTGAGTTTGGTAAGTAGCGAATCTACTACCAAGCACCACAGTAACGGTGACAGCACTCCGCCTTGCGGACAACCTCTTGTTGTTTTTGCACTAAGTCTGTCTCCCATCAGTTCCGATCTGACTATCCTGCTTCTCAGCATATTGTCAATCCAGTTGCACGTGGTATCATTGATGCCATGTTCCTTTGCAGCTATGCGTATGGACTCGAATGTTGTCTTGTCGAAGGCTCCCTCTATGTCGAGGAAAGCCCCGACACATATCTCCTGTCCCTCAAGCGCAGCCTCGGCTCGACTCGCAACATAGTGCAATGCCGTTTCCGTAGATTTGCCAGGGCTGTAGGCGCACTGTAGTTGATGTAGAGGGAATACTTTAAGTGGTCCCTCTCTTAGGTACCTGTCTACCAGTTTCTCCAGAGCTTTTAGGAGAAAGGATGATAGACTGATGGGCCTGTAAGCTTTAGCTTCCTCATAAGTCGGTCTACCCACCTTCGGTATAAAGGTGACTTTGACCTCCCTCCATGCTTTGGGTACGTACCCAAAGGCTATGCAGGCTCTGTAGAGCTTGCTCAAATGGGGTATCAAAACAGATGCCCCTTCTTGCAATAGTATTGGGTAGATGCCATCCGGACCAGGTGATTTGAGAGGCTGGAAGCCCGCTATGGCAAGCTTTAGTTTATTTTCATCTACCACTTTCTTTGCCGTGAGCCAGTTATTTTTGGACGTGTGCCTTGTGAGCTCGTCCCTTGTGACTGGTTCCTCTTCATCGCTGTCGCGCAGTATACATTCCGGGAAGTGAGTCCTAAACATCACGCCCAGAGTGTCCTGTCCAGTTTCCGTGAGATGCCCATTCTCATCCTTTATAGATGATAGTGGGTTTGTCTTAGTCATGGACATTGCTTTGCACACCCTCATTCCATTTGGCAGAGTTTCAATGGATGTGCAATGCTGCCGCCAATTAGTTCTTTTGGCCTTGCGTACCGCCGTGTTGTACCTTGTCAGCATGCTATGATAGCCTGAGAAATCCTTCTTGGCTTTTGCATCATTAAAGGCCTGTCGTGTTTCCTGACGTATTTTAACTAGTTCAGGAGTCCACCATGGTACCTTTTTACAAAAGGCCTTTTTCTCTGGGCAATTATCTCCCCATGCACCGATGGTGCCCATCTTGATTCTGTCCGCTTCAAATTCTATATCTAGTATGGAATTAAGCTTACCTTTAGGGCTCCCTAGATTTATTTTTAGGTCCCTCCTGTACGAGTCCCAATTTGTATGCCTTGGGTTTCTCCTTCGTCTAGTTTCGGCTACTCCCGCCGTCCTAAACCTAAAGCATATATAATTAAGGTCAGACAGAGAGATTTCGTCCGATACATGCCAGTTTTCAATATGACCGCTGGCCCTGTTTGAAGCCAGTGTCAGGTCAATAACTTCAGTTCTCGCCGAGGTCCTGAAAGTAGGTTTATTGCCTGCATTAAGGATTTGTAAAGAAGAGCTTACCACAAAGTCCAACAAATCCTCCCCTCGTTTGTTGACATCTGAACTGCCCCAAACGACGTGGTGTGCATTCGCATCGCAGCCAAGTATCAGGTCGAGGTTTTCTTGGTTGCCGTATTCAACCAGCCTTCTGATTAGTGGTGTTACTGGTTCCTTTTGTTCATATGGGAGATAGGCAGAGGCAAGGATAATTCTCCTTTTCTCTGTTCCCGTCCCCACTTGGATCAAAGTTGTTGTGAGATCCCTGTAACAGAAAGTACGTAAGGGCATTGCCTCTATACCGCCCCTGATATAGATGCAAGTCCTCGCGTCATTAGTTGGACAGTCATAGAATACCATACCTCGTGTCCCACCTAAGCCTTTTATAGTCCCCTTATACAGATAAGGTTCCTGTATCAAGGCAACGTCATATGTGTTAAGCTTCAGTTGCCGAGCCAGAAGGGCAGTAGCGGCTCTGCAATGATGCAAATTTATTTGCACACACCTTAGTCCCTCCATCTTGGATGATTTTGATGGGCCTGTGTTGATATGGGAGTGCCTTAGTTTTGAGGCCCCTCCTCCATCGCCTGGCTCTCCTCGAGAGCAGTCGGCGACTCAATCCCCAGGGTGTCGAATTCCCCGAGGATGTCATCCTCGTGGTCTGCCTCTGACGCCCCGGTCTGAACCTCTGTCTCCTGCGCTGCGTCGTGAGCAGAGATTTCGTCGATGGCCCCATCGCAAAGCGGTGGTCCATCCTCGGAGGGCTCCGCTTCTGCTTCCACAGTGGGCGCCTCTCCCTTGTCTTCTTTCAGGAGCTTGAACGAGTATCGTTCAATACCTCCTGGAAGAGAGTAGCCCGCGGCCTTGATGACCCCAGCGGACACCCCGTCCATGAGGACGATACGACGGATGCCGGTCTGCTCAGTGAGAGTATTTACGACCTTCCAGTCGTCCGTCCTCAAGGCAGGGTTAAGTCGCTGGAGCAGTCGAATGGCCCGGGCAGAGTCTTGCAACGCCAAGTTGCGACTCTTCCATGCCATTTTGACTGGCTTTGGAAGGTCCTTGGCGTCGACGACCTTGAGTTTCAGGGAGCCAAGTTCCACATTGTGGATGGCACCCCGAAACCAGCAAGCTGCATCAGAGTCGTCGCAGGATACGTGTACTGCACCTGCAACGACTCCGGGAGCAACCGTGAGAACAGGCAGAGGATCCGGCGCATCCTCCAGTTTCCCAATAATGAGCTCCTGGATTGGCGCCAAGTCCTCCGCCTTCAAGTACTCCTCTGGGTACTTGACTGTGACGACAGCGAGTTTCACAGCCGCCACCGCATCCCTAAAGGATCCGGTTGAGGATGAATGCCCTTGGGTCTTCATTCTCTTGGCCACCGTGTCCCCGCTGTCCCCGCTGAGAACAGCACGCGGTCTCATTGATGGGCCCTCCGTAGGAGTCCCCTCAAGAGCCGCCTGCTGTCTCAGCTTTTGACGCTTTTTCCGCTGCGCCCCAGATCGTCCAACCGGAAGCCAGCCTGAATCATGCCGGCCCCCAGGAGACGACGAGGTGCTGCCTTTGCCGGTCGCGTCCGGGGCTGCAAGGTCCGAGATCATTTGACCTCTAACGCAAGGCTCCCGTGTCGCGCCAGCTTTGGCAGTACCCTTATGCCTGGTGGGCTGGTTTGCAGTTCCGCCCTTCGGTGGTCCCACAGCAGTGCCGACCCTAGACAGTGCCGCAGCAGTACCGTCAATTGACAGTCCCACCACAGCCCCATCTCGAGACGATCCCACTGCAGTCTCGCCTCTGGACGTTCCTGCTAGGGAAGATGCAGTCCCGGCTTGCGCCGGTCCCGCCGTCTGGTGTGCAGTCCCAGCTTTTGCCGGTCCCGCCTTTTGGAGCGCAGTCCCAGCTTTCGCCGGTCCTTTCGCCTTGTGGTTTTTTTTTTTGTTAAAATCCATTAAAAAATCCCGATACTATTTTCGTCCCTCAACTATCCCCACCCGCCATGGAGTGCTCAAGTGGCGATGCTACGGTAGCACCAGGGTTTAGTCGAGGGATATAGCCCCCCCCCATTAGTTGCTCACGAGACTGCACAGCACCAACCCACACCGCTACCACTAGCGATGCGAGCGAGCACTGCCGCCTGCAAGCCCCCAATGGGAGTGAACTCGCCTGGGGGCCGTCTGACCGGACCCCGCAGCCGATTGACCGTAGCTGGCTAAACTACGGCCTCCCGTGTGATGAGAAATCCGGGCCAAAGTGGAGTGTTGCCTCAGAGACGTTAAACCGCCTACGCTCGTCGGCTCAGCCACCAGGATCCCTTCATCCCCCCGTACGGGTCCCCGCGCACGGCACAAACACGCGGGAGGTCATTGCTATCCATCATTGTTCTCGTTCAATGGTGGACACCCAGGGGCATGACCTCGCCACCCCTGTGTTACGTCGCCCGGTGATTTCTGTTACGTCTATTTCATAGGGAATTAGACCAAAAACAGGGCGGCAACCACGAGAAGGAAAATCACCGCACTTGCCTCGAGGATCTACACGACCGTAGCGCTCTCCCTCAAGACCACGCCACCTTGCCGTCTCTGAAGGAGACGGACAAGGTAGGACTGCATCGACAAAGCCAAGCCCTACGAGGCTTGTCGCTGAAAGCTCAAAGCGTAAGTTTGTTAACACAGACCAGCCCCAAGGAACATTGCAGAAGAGTCTCTTAAATTCTCCATGAGGGAATATTCTCTCGACCCATCACTAGTTGTGATGACAATCTTTGATAGGTTACTTTCACTAATACTACTACTCAAAACTGCAGTGGGGCGCGCACATTAGAACTCTTTCGGGTAGGTTAAGTTCAGCTGCATATGCAGTAAGGAAAATAAGGCAGTTAACCGATGTAGCCACAGCTAGGCTGGTATACTATGCTTATTTCCACAGTATTATGTCTTATGGCATTCTGCTGTGGGGATCAGCAGCAGACGTTGACTCAATTTTCATATTACAAAAAAGGGCAATCCGCGCGATCTATAAAATGGGTCCTCGCGAGACCCTCAGAGAAAAATTTAAAGAGATCGATATACTGACTCTACCTTCACTTTATATTTTAGAATGTATTTTGTATGTCCGCAAAAATCGAGGGCTTTTCAAAACTAGAAGCGACTTCCATAATTTAAATACTCGCAGTAAACACGAAATTGTATTACCCAAATTCAGATTAACGAAAACTAGCAAGTCTTTTCTTATAAACAGTATACGCTTTTATAACAAGTTGCCAAAGTCAGTTATAGAACTGACCGATGGAAAGTTCAAAAATCACATCAAACGTGTCCTTATTAAAAAAGCATATTATAAAATCAAGGACTACGTTGAAGATAAAAATATTTGGTTTTAGCTCCTTCTGCACATGCGGCTTCCCTGGTAACTCATAAACGGCACAAATATGTGGATGTCTCTAACTATTCTCAATCTCATTTTTTCTTCATTTAATAAGACTTTTTACAATGGTTTTCAATTATCTTTATAGCCCTTTGCCAAGAATAGTTATAGGTCTACCAGAATCTCATGGCAAATGTGGAAATAAAAAATTGTTGTGTGCAATACTGGGGAAATTGGATTAAACGATCTTGATACTGTTTAATTTTTATTTATGTCTTTAGTAATAATAAACATGAGGTACCTATATTATAGTAGTCACAGCGGATCTTTGTGTCTTTGAACTTGGTCCTGCCTACCATTGCGAAACAAGAAACAGTTAGTAGTTTTAAGAAACAGTTTGTCATCGAGTATACTGCATAGAGTAAGCGAGATAGGACGATGTGACATACATAAGCGAGTGAAAGAGACAGTTATACAATGCTATCTTCACCATCAACATTGACACAAAAATAGCTACCGCACGGGGTCTTGCAACCAATTCAGAGACACAAAGATCCACTGTGAGTATTATAAGTATGTGTATGAATAATGTTGTTATACATCGGGTTCTTAACATAGGAAAAATAAATCAATTGAATATTAATGTATGTACTAATTTATTATATATCATTTAAATCATACTAATAACTTAAAACCTCATTCAGAACTAGAAAACTAGAATACGATTCCATGAACTCCACTGGGATTTCAAAAACTTGTATCTTTGTAGTTTTATGTCATCTCTCTCCATCAAAATGGTTCTTTTTCATCGGCATTTAACATATTCAAAACCAATCTCTTTATGTATAAAGTCTGTAAAAAATAATAAAATGTATCATGTTACTTATAGTCATTCATCATCATCACTCTATATATACTTTTTTTTATGTAAATTTTATGGCCTGCTTGCTAGGACCTTTTAGCCACGTCTTTGGAAAGAGTTTTGGATCTTATATTTATTCTTTAGTATGCATTAGAATGCGGATATAACAGATTCTAATGTTTTTTGGAATATTTGGCAGCAAATTGTATCGAGTCAGTCTTCCCAGTAAGCTTTGCAGAGGCAGTCAATGCTACAATAAAATACTCCGCTCCATTATCCCGGGATCGCTTCTGTCAATGATTTTACAAATTGGCCAGTTGCGTAGACAGTTGAGACACAAAACTACACCAATAATATATCACAATATCCACTAGGAATCAATTTGCAAATAATATTAACAGCCACTGAACTTCACTCGACAAAATCCCGCCAAAAACTCCCGTCTATATACACGTCCTACTGCAGGGCGCAGATTATTACTCAATATTTTTCTTACGTCAAAGATTCTCAATCTCCGTTAAAATCAATATCTTGTCGAAGAATTACTAACAGTTACATTACTGTTGCCATTTCCTTCCGGCCATCATTCGATGTGCCCAGAACTACGATTTACCATATAATAGTAATGAAAAGAAATAAAAATGAAGTAAGAAAAATATAAAATAAACTAAAAGTATCAAAACAAGTCAGTCCAACTTACCGGTCCACTCTACGACGCACTTTAAAATCAAAGATTGAGTTTGATTTACGCCTTCTTCTTCTCTTATTTTATGATACAAATTGAAAACAATATGTCTCGCTTGAGATCGAAGTGGGTTTTTCGACATATTCACAAAAATAACAAAATTTTTAAGATAATATAAAAAAAAAATATAATAAATAAATATCCCCCAAATTAATTTAATTTTGTTGTGATATTTTACTTCTTATACACTTTAAATTCATCTGACTTTTGATAGAGTAAACCAATGATATTCAAATAAACAGATACGTTATACACTCACAAAACAATTGAAAAAAGTGTTCCGCGCAGCAGCGGCAGCACACATACACACTTTTCATTCATCTGACATTTCACTACAATGTCGAAAGGGATGGCTTGATAAAACAAACAAGAAAAAAAGAGACAGCTAGTGTTTGTCACTTGCGTGTGAATGTAAACAAACATTATTCTGACAACCAATGTTTTTTCTTTTTGTAACCTCCAAATATCAGAAAATTAGGAAAAAAAAATTAAATAAATTAGCAAATTGAGGTGTATTGCGTATTTACATAATTATGGTATGAGATCCCTTCTGTTTTATGTAATTTGGTATTATAATTGGTACACTTTCTAAATACACACGATGGCATTTTTTTTAATTTTGTTTTTGTTTCAACAAAGCGTATCGCTCTTCGCCATGCGTGACATAAACTAAAGACTAAAGGTTACAATTGTCTACTATTTGAGTATTCACAATGCGAGCGCTTATAACAATTATCTGTTTATTTGAATATCATTGGAGTAAACCGAATAACTAACTACCTACCTACCTACCGTAGACCAGCAGCCTAATTGTGTAAGCAAATCCGGCAAAGGAAACAATCTGTTTCTTTCCCAAAAACACACACATACACAAAAAAGGTGGGGAAGTCCGTAGAGGAAAGTAACAGTGCGGATTGGAAAGTGACCAGTGTGCTTATTCGAAGTTTTTATCGTAGGTACTCACTCGTGATAAATTAAATGACCTCATAGCGCGCGCAGGACGGTAAGAAGAAACCTTTTTTTGTATACTAAGTAATTTTTGTAACTAGTTTAGTAAGGTCCCTATAACGCCAGAATAGATTACCCGAATAACATGAAACTTGAACATAACCGGTGAAATGAGAGATCTGCGTACCCCTTTAGAGCGTACTGGCGTGATGTTATCTTATGAAATGGTATAAACAATAAACAGACATGCGATTGCAGCAATCCCGAGAGTTTTGCCGTTATTTATTGAAGAGTTCTGTTGTTTATCTTCGAAGTCTTTTATCAGACCTTCACCAAATTAAAATGGGGCCAATTTCAAAACATACTTTTTCAACAAAAAAAGAAGTTTTAAAAACGGTCTACAATTGACGGAAATAACGGTGAAAATACACAAAAAAAAAGTTGAACATAGAACCTCCTCCTTTTTGGTAGTCGGAAGTCGAAAGTCGGTTAGCAAATTTAATCATACAGTCTTCAGCAGGTCCAACAATACTTCAAAACTTTTCTGCCCATCACTGATTGTTCTTGCGCCCTAGTGGCTGCGGAACAGGACCAGCATTGAGCCAAACATTTTTATCAGCGATGTAATCCCCCAACTTATAATATACTTGCCTGCATAGTGTGCGTTTTATACAAGTTTTAAATTTCGTCTCATTCAGTTCTAGAATGTTCCCTTAGAGAATTGCGCCGGCGAAGATTGTATAACGCTCTGATGGCTCGTTTTTGCAGAATAAAAATTTACTCAATGTCTGCAGCCCTTCCCCATAGTAAGATACCGTAAGTATACTATGAAAGTAACTACATCAGTAAACTGACGTATTTTGCTAACAGCATAAGCTGCCGAACTTAGGCGTCCTGCAAGTGATATTAAATGAGGACCCCATTATAACCTTGAGTCTAGCGTGATCCCCAGGAAAACAGTTTTATCGAAGAATTCTAGCTTCTCCCTGTTTACTGTAATGTCAAAATGGATCTGACGCAGAATGTCCCATTCGCAAAACGTCACAGTTAAAACGAATGTGATATTCGCGAAACGTCCTATTCGCAAAAGGTCCCATTCGCAAAAGGTCTCATTCGCAAAAGGTCCCATTCGCAAAAGGTCCCATTCGCATAAACTAGTATAACGTGCGTGGAATCTTAATGTCCGATACAAACCCGATGTCCGTTCACGACCGATTGGCGTATTTGGTAGTAACGCTGCCTATCAAACCAACGGTTGCGGGTTCGAATCTCGTTAGGGCGGATATGTGTAACGGAAGGCCGGGAAGTTACCCGAAAAGTTAATAATTAAAAAGGACGCTCTAAACTCATTAAATCATTTACAATTGTTACGGCACTATAGATGCACAAAGTGCCCTAGCCTGCTGCTTCTACTGAGTTTACAAACTCTCTAATAAGTGACTTCAAATTGACTATCAGCATCTACTGCACCACTATGAGGTGCTGATATAACTCATTAACCTTACAGATTTTACCATACTGTTTATCGCGTAGGATAGGTATTATTCGTATTAAAATGAATGAGCATTTGATTTATCATTATCTTTTCAAATATCTTGCTGAAAACCGGCAGCACCGATACTGGTCTATAATTATTTGTGTCTTTAGGTACCTACTGTCCCCGGATATAAAAAGTGGTATAACCTTACTATGTTTAATTAGATCCGCAGCCGTATTGCGTAAGTGCGCAAAGAGTTTAAACTCTATCCAACTGTCCAAATCGGCCAATCACACGCGAGATGAATAACGCGATGTGGATTTCCGTTTTATGTGTTTGGTCGATTTGGTATTGGTTGGATAGGGTTTAAACTCTTTGCGCAATTACGCAATACGGCTGCCGGAAAGACTCCTTTATCTACGCCACAATTTTTTTTTTTTTTTTGTTTACAGTTTCTACACACAAATTAAAAATGAAAGCTAAGTACGGCGCTGTAGTCTGAATAATGGAGGTACAAACTTTAATGGACATTCCCCATAGATCTTCGGTCAGTTTGATCTTGATTTGCTTAAAAGTTATTATTACTGTTATTGGGTTTATAAGTGAAAAGTTAAATTAAGTCGGGCAGGCTGAAACGTTAGCGTTTAATAAACCAGTAGCAAGCGAAGGCGAAAAATTTAAGGTTTCAGTAGTTTTAATTGGGATTGCTGATAAAGAAATTTACAAATTCTTGAGCAACTTCTTTGTTATCTCTAATAAGTCCATGTGTAGTTTCAAGCACATGTTTCAAGCGGCTAATCAGTATAATTTATTTTGTTCCTGTTCGTTTTATTGTTTATAATTTTCCAAACGTTCTTGATTTTTTTTTATGCGGTTTTAACCTTATTTATTGCCAATGTATAAAGCTTTAGCTACAAAATATTGAATAAGTAGCACCATACTTATTAAAAGTTTCAGTGTTATTGAGGCTTATGGCCATACAGCTCGTAAAGTCTTTCCCTACTTTTCCTGAATCCTTCAGTTCCCAATCACTAAATAAAAACTTAGGGCATATTGTTTTAGTATGTGTTTGAACTACTGAGAAAACTTTTTATATAAAATATTAGTGTGAGGTCTTGATCACTTAATTACTAATTAAAGTGCTGTTAAATTTATTTAATTTACCGGATGTTATTGGTCTGGATTGAATCTGCACTTGTTTGTGGTTTGCAGGCGCTGCTAAGTGGGCTCAATGACGTTTGTTGCAAGCTCGGTCTTAAAATAAATGTCAAAAAGACCGAAGTTGTTGCCATGGGTGTAGAAGACTCTATACTAGTCCCAGACTTCTCAATCGGCAGCTTCAGGTATCTTGGTAGCATAGTCACAAATAAAGGAGACCTTGACGCTGAGATTAATCAGAGGTTATTATGTGCTACAGCGGCGGCCTTTGGCAAACTGCAGCCCAAAGTTTTCCGTTCTTACGATATCAGGTTGGCAAAAAATGTCTCTGTGTACATAGCAATAGTGTGCCTAAATCTTTTGTACTCTTCGGAAGCGTGGTGCCTCTACCGTAAGCTTATACGGTTTTGGACCAATTCCATCCGAAATGCTTCCGAAGCATACGTCATCAGATGGTCGGCTCATGTAAGTAACACAAACGTCCTAAGGCGAGCAAAAGTCCTTGGCCTACCTGATGAGACGACAGCTTAGTTGGTGAGGGCATGCCTCCAGGATGCAGGAACAGAGGCCAGCTAAACTGAACTCGCGGAAGGAAAACGGAGTCGTGGTGGGCAGTTCCTACGCTTCAAGGATGTTCAGAATAGACACATGAAGAGTGGCGATATTGACCCCAAACTTTGGTAGAATCTAACACAAAATTGGCCTGAGTGGAGGCGTAGTGGGCAGTGGCAGGTGCAGGCCTATGAGGATAGAAGGAAGTTAGAATTTTACCAAAAACGCGACGACCTCGAAGCTAGACCACCAACAGCTACTATTTATCATATCGTCAACGGTGATCTGATGTGTCCACATTGTGCTCGGAGTTTTCTGCCCAAGGTTGGTTATGCAAGTCACATGAGAGCACATAACAGAGCAGCAAATCTGAGCTTAATGAATGCGGTCGCTTTGGCCGAAACCGGCTAGATAGATAGCATCATCACTGTACCGTACGACCGAAGAGTCGTGGCCCGTCTGAAGTTAGCGCCAAGTGATTGCGCAGTAGTAAATCTCATACAAAACAGCAGCGCGCCAGGCCATGCGCATCGTAAAGCCGTATCGCTCGTACAAAAAAAAAAAAAAAAAAGAAATAATAATAAAAAAAAAAAAAAAAAAAATATAGACCTATTTATAGACCTGAGACTATATTTTACATTCGCCACAGCTCTACTAAATTAAAATGTAATGTAATGTGTCACTGGTAACAAAACCTCTACCTACCTTATTTTGATCATGCTTACAGCAATAATGGTAACTTCGTCGACTTACCTTGTATAGTACCTACAGAAAACTGTTTACTTAGGTAGAGAAAAGCTCAAGACTTAAGAGGGGACTCTAGTGAGACTTTCTCCATACAAACACATTCTGCTGTTTTCTTCGTGGATAATGCCTCTAGAGCAATGATTTTTTTCCATAAAATCTAGGTCTAATTAATACTTGCCTGTATCATTTCCTTTTTTCCAAAACTTAATCACAAAAAGAAATATGACAATACAAAAATCTGAAAAAAATGCCCGTTTTTACCGCCATGTTCAGAAGACTTTCAGACAAAATTTATAAGTTTTTAACAAAAAAGGAAATGATAGGAGCATAGACATACTTTTCCTCTAAATTTTGATATAAGAATTTTTTAGATCAGACCAGATTTCATGATGAAAACAGCAGAATACGAAACGTCTTTTAGTCAAAGTTTTTGTAGGTAAAATCAGCCTGAGCTGCAGTTGTCCCTTTTGCACTTTACGGGGTGAGGTTGGAGGTGACGCGACGGCAATAGTTTCTTCAAATACCTATTTTTCAAATTCCTGTTGACTAGAGTCCGCTCTTAAGCGAATATAGAATGCAAAAGCGGGCATAGCTGGTGCGTTTTTTTTCCAGTCAATCAGGGCCAGATTTTCCACGTAGCAGGTGTAGCAAATGCTACATGCCCTACACTCTGGGGGTCCCAACTTTGACGAACAAAATCAGAAGTCTAAGTATCTATGATATGATCAGAAGGTTTAATGGCGCGACCGCTTTACTCGCTCTTGCCTCTTGCACCCAGTTTCATTTCTCTTTAGGCCCGCAAAAGTCAAAAATAAATTGTTAGTATTGGTTTTTCTCTATGACTGTAAGAAAGATAGCCTTACCCTTCGGTTAGGCTAGGTTCTAGAAAATGCCAAGCTCGCTTCGCTCACTCATTCATTTTAGGAGCTCTCTCTCACACATATTTGTGCTTAGGTGGGCTAAGTACCTAACTTTATACGTAACTAATTCGTTCAGAATGTAGAAAAGTAGAAAACTTATCCAAAGTACCAACAATTTTCGATTTTATTTCAATTTAATTTTCAATTTTCGAATCCAAGAGCGAGCAGAGCTCGCTCTTGGATTCTTTAAAAAAATGGCCACCAATCTAATCAATGTAGGTTTTTAATAAGTCATGGTTCAATTATATTATAGGTATAATAAAAATTGTAGTGGTAAGAAGCAAAAACATTGTTTTGGCTAGTGTTACATTGCACCAACACAGTTAGAAATTACTACAGGCCCCTTGCGCTGGTTTGACTGAGGTTACAGACGGAGGAGACAGTTACTTTGTCGTCTTATGCAGAAAAGGTGAAGACCCAAGAAATTATAGGTGCATGCAAGAGAGTGACCTCGAAAATATTAGCACCGGAAAGACTCCTCTTTGTAAATGAGACTTTAGGCACGGCGCCACTCTCTCTGCTCTAACTCCAATGGCTCATCATCATCATTTCAGCCGAACGACGTCCACTGCTGGAGATAGCCCTCCTCCAAGCGTCGCCACACTGATCGGTCCTGTGCGTTTCGCATCCACCGTACTCTCGCAGCCTATGGCCTCCTCATATGGGTTAGTTGAAATTAATTTTATCAGCATAATAAGCGGGGAAAAAAGGTTAGGAACTTAAAATATTACTTGGTCTTCTGCAGCATTTTTGAACTTAAAACTATTTAATGTCAAAAAACAAATTGACAGCCGAATGTTTTTGAACGAAAATTTTGTTCCAAATCTTTTCTTTTAACAAATTCTTGTACATGCTTATCATAGCATCTCTTACTTTCACCCGGCATTTTAATATTGTTGTCCTACTTTCACAGTTATGCTCACCAATGTAAATGTCATTTTCATGGATATGGAATACGCCGATTTGTGTTGAGTAAATTGAATTTACTGTGACAAAAATCTAGTTTAAATTGATAAAAAACTATGCCTGCTGTATTAAATGTGGTAATGTGATGAGTTAGTTGTGTTTCATCAATACTATAATATGGTGCGTGAGTCAGAGTGCTCTAAGAACGTGTTCTACCCTGGGATTGTTTGTTTGTATTCAGTGCCTTCAATCGCGTCTCGGGTCCGTCAGTCGTCTCCGCGTAGTGTCACTCGCAGTCGGTCGGCTCGGGGCTCGGGCTCTCCTTGACTTGAGTATCATTCTCGTCTCGCATTTTATTTTCGGCTTTGTTAATGGCATAACATATTACGAGTGTTATCAACAAAACAATGCTATCGAACCTTATCTCTGTCAGATAATCACATAGCGACAAGAACAATGTGAAATCAATGTTACGATGAATTTATGTACTTTCGTATTAGAAGAAAGACAGTAGACAGAATTAGTGAGTGTTGGGTTGGGGATATTTTTGTAAAAATGAGACATGCATTCAGTCGAAATGCAAAAAAGTGTATCAGTGCAAGTAGATAGTGATTTCGCTTTGTTGCTGCCGAGCGGTGTCTACGAAATAAAAAAAATGGAGCCAAGATCGAAGTTACGAAAAGTGATACTCTTCTGTTTACTACTATCATTATTTGGAATGGTTGCATTTGGATACTTCTGTCCCGATCAGGTGAGCCCACCCACTGTACTATTTACACATTTTTTAAATATGTAGTGTTTATGTTTGACGGTTGTTATGGTTTGTTTATCATAATTCTGAAAGGACAGTATTTACCAATAAAAGTTACCTTGTAAAAATTACCTTAGAAATAGTTTAGAAATAGGGTATGCTTGCTAATTTAGTAGTTAATCATCATGGATATAGGGTTATCATTATACAAACACTGCTTAATTATAAAATCAAAATAAAACTTAAACATGCTCTTTACTTATCAGCAGTAGATAAATATATTTTGTTGAGGAAAGTAGTTGTTTAAATAATATTATTACATTGTAGACATATTATTTTTTTGTACCAAAAAGACAACTCTTTTTATTTTTATATAAAAATGAAATACCTATCCTTTGTCTATGCATTTGACTAGGTACCTATTCTCACTGCCAAAGAGCCTTCAGTAAAAGTTTTCTAATATAATTTTAACTATAGATACTAGGTATATTATATTATTATTTGGACAGAAAAAAACCATATTCACACATGATAAAAGATTGATACAGCCAAAAAAAAAATTGTACGCCCACAATTATATTAAAAACCACAAGAATCAATTAGTAAACCATGAGGAAACTAATATTAAATAATAATGAGCATATTTTACATTGATGGGAAACATATGACTCAGCCGCAGATATTAATTTATTGTAATGTGGATATAATAAGTAATGTATGAAAATAAAATTTAAATATTTATACAATTGGTGCGTCATACAGTGAATAAATTAACGAATTTGTATTGCAAAATTTGCAACCTTATGCATGACGCTCACCTTGTACTGGAGAAAAATGGAGCTTTTAAAAAATAAGAAACATCTACCCGAAAATATATATATAACAGAGGATTATCCCAAAGAAGTACTTTTAAAGAGGAAAGAATTAAAAACTCAACTTAAGGAAGAACTAGACAAGGGCAATGAGGGATATATTAACTACGATCGACTAGTAATAAAAGGAAAGAAAGATAAAAGGAAGCGGTCGCCTACAAGGTCGCCAATCGCATCAAACGATGAGAAAGCAAAAAACACCAACAAGACTAAAATGAGCAGAGTCAGCTATTTCGACAAAGCAAGATCCTTTTCCTTCAGCGGAACTAGCAGCGTGAATTAGCAATTAAGTAACACCAGCACCGAACGGAAAACCAAAACCAAACGAAACCAAACGAAAAATAACACAACCACAAGAAAAAGTCCCAACCAGGCTGGTCACCTTGGGACGTTAGACCACCACCCTCTAGAAAATAAGCAACAAACGAGAAAAACATTAAAAACTAAACCTTTAATAAAAACAACACAAAGAAAAGATAAAAATAAAATATTTATAGCAACCCTTAATACAAGGACACTCAGAACAGATGATAGACTGGTAGAACTCGAACACGCATTACAAAGAATAAACTGGGACGTTATAGGATTGAGCGAAGTACGACGACTAGGAGAAGAAGTGAGAGAGCATGATGACTACATATTCTACTATAAGGGAGAAACAAAGGGGCTACATGGGGTAGGCTTTATCGTCAAAAAGCATCTAAAAGAGGCCATTATACAATTTAGAAGCAAATCGGAAAGAATCGCCATTTTGGACATGACTATACAAGAAGGAAAGGAGCCATGGTCCATAATACAAGTTTATGCGCCCACAGAGAATGCAAGCGACGAAGATAAGAACTTATTCTATACATCACTACAAGATGCTATTGAAGACACCAACAAAAATAAGATTATAATGGGAGATTTCAACAGCCAAATAGGTAGCCAACAAAATGGAGAAAATAACATCATCGGACTCTACAGTCAAGGTAGGCGTAATAAAAATGGACAAAAACTCATAGACCTTGCTCTTGAATACAATTTAAGGATAATGAACACCTATTATAACAAAAAAACAAGCAGAAAATGGACATGGATTTCACCTGATGGCAAAACCAAAAATGAAATTGATTTCATATTAACTAACACCCCAGGATTATTCAATGATGTAGGCATAGTAAATAAGCTAAACTTCAGCACAATCCATAGAATGGTTAGAGGTACTTTAGTCACAATCACAAACAAAAAAAGAACAAGGAAACACATAAAAACCAGATCAGATCAAATAGGGACTCCAATCCCAGAAAGTATCCTAGATAAAGTAAAAGGGCAGATGGAAAAATTCAAAATAACGACTCAATTCAGGAAAACTATAATAAACTCGAAAAAATATTAACTAATCTGGGAACCGAATTGAGGCACATGAGCAAGTTAAACAAAATGGACAAAATAGGAGATAACGCAAGAACCCTGATAAAAGAAAGAGGAGAACTGTTTGTAGACAGGAGAAAGAATATTAAAAAGATAGAAGCATTAAGTAAAAATATCACATCAAGTATAAGAGGCCATAAGAAGCAAATACGTTTCGACAGCATTCAATCTGAAATCGAAAAAACAGGAGGAATCAAAAGAGTACTGAAGAAACTTAAGGATCATACGTCTTGGATACCGAAAATGAAGGGAAAAAATAAAGAAAACAAGGAATATACAACCTCAAAAAGAACAACGATCAGCAAAATCGCTACGGCCTTCTACAAAAGCCTTTACAGTTCATCCGAATTATCAGCAGTAATCGAAAACCCAAACCAAGAAGAAGAGGTACCTTACATATTAGAAAGCGAAACGAGGCAAGCCATATTGTCACAAAAGAATGACAAAGCCCCAGGAGAAGATAGAATAACCACTGAAATGCTAAAAGCGTCACTGGGTGCAATACTAAAACCACTCACTAGTCTATTTAACAAAATCATAGATAGTGAATTTATTCCGGAACAATGGACGAAGTCAACCATAGTACTGATCCACAAAAAGGGCGATAAAGACAAAATAGACAACTACAGACCTATCAGCCTCATGACAAATATATACAAAGTTTTTTCAAAAATAATCTTAGGCAGGCTCACTAAACGACTAGACGCAGAACAACCAAGAGAACAGGCAGGCTTCAGAGCTGATTTTTCAACAGTTGACCACATACATGTAGTGAAACAGGTAACTGAAAAATACAAGGAATACAGAAAACCATATTATATTTCTTTTGTAGACTATAACAAGGCATTTGACTCCCTATCTCACAACTACATATATAAAGCTTTGGAAAATCAAGGAATAGAAAACAAGTACATTAGACTTATAAGGAATATATACAGCAACAGCACGGCAAAAGTACAATTAGAAAAAATTGGAGAAGAATTTAAAATCCAAAAAGGAGTCAGACAAGGGGATCCTCTGTCTCCCAAACTTTTTTTGGCTGTATTAGAGGAAATTTTCAGAAAGCTAGATTGGGAAAGGTGTGGCATAAATATTAATGGATGTAGGCTGTCACACCTGCGATTTGCAGACGACTTGGTACTGTTCGCCGAGGACCCAGTCACTCTACAGGAAATGCTCTTACAACTGACAACAGAGAGTCAAAAAGCAGGTTTGACCATGAACACAACCAAAACAAAGGTTATGGCCAATAGTCATCACCAAAGAATCTGTGTAAATGACCATGACATTGAGTATGTGAATGACTACACCTATTTGGGTCAAATAATTGCACCAAACTTGCAGATGGACAAAGAATTGCAAATACGGGTAAATAACACCTGGGCCTGCAGTCTCGACATAGATAGCAATCGTTAAATCGTAACGATCGGTTGATAAGTCCTAACGATTGTTAAATAACGATTTTTGGTAGTCTCGACTGTCAAAGCTATCATTTTTCATCGCACACTTAACATATTTTGACGTTACGACGATAAGTTATCGGATTTCCTAGCGTGCATTTTTGACAGCCCGCTAAGTGTTCGTAACGATCATTATCTTGGTTTTAGAGGTTATAAAAACAATAAATAAATAATAATTAGACATAAATATGGCTGTAGATAATTTATTCGTGCTCGAACACAGACGCGATATGATAAAGCAGCGGCAAATTGCACGAAACCGACGTGAAGGTGAAAATCCTTTGGATTTAGAGGATGGCCAATTTCTCTATCTTCACCGAATAAACAAGGACATGTTTCATGAGCTCGTTGGTGTACTTCGCCCATCTATTCAAAGACGAGGGCCTTACGGACTTTCTGTGGAGTCTCAAGTGAGTGTAGAGTTGGGTAGATACCGTGCCTAAATAATATTTCTAATTATTTTTCATAATATCCAAGATGTTTTTTATAATTTTCTTCTTAATAGTCAAGTGGCAACTACCTATTGGCTTACAGTGGGGCTGCAGCATAAGCCAAAAGTCAGTAAGCCGAGTAATACATGCTGTAACTTTGGCTAAAACCTAGATAGGTATGTCAAATTTCTCATGACCCAAGAAGAACGGTGTGCAGTTAAAGAGAAGTTTAGAAATGCTCCACAGCCATTCCATGATGTGATTGGAGCCATAGACTGCACACATATAAAAATAATATCAATGGGGACCACCGTACATGGCTGCTGGGTAACTAATAATAAATGTTCAATAAAATCTGTCTAGAACAGGTTGCCCATTAGACTGGTGAAAGTACATTCTATGTTTTATCTTTTAGGTGATGATGGATATCCTCTGGAACCATGGCTTATGACTCCTTTAAAAATTCAACGACCAGGGACACCGGAGTATCAATACACAAATGCTCATTGTTCACCCAGGAACGTCGTTGAAAGGTGCTTGGGTGTGCTGAAGTCTGTTTTTAGGTGTCTTTCCCACCAACGCATAAATACACATATATAAAATATTAATAAAATGAACCAGAGGCCACCACACCCACACAAATAGTGGACAATGATGGTAGAGTTCATGAAGATGGCCTAGAAGTTACAGGTACCTTATCAAATTATTTATTTTAAGGTATCCATTTAATGTTTTATTATATTTATTAAACAGGTATACCTATATTTGCAGAAGATATAATTTTCCCCAGATTTTTATACCTATTTCATTGGCATCTTCATTTATATAGCATCAAGTCCGACTTAAGTAACACCGTTGTATGAATACTCCTAAAATCTTGTTTTTGTTATACAGGATTTGTATTGTGCACTGGGAGAGCTGTTGCAGAGCACATAAGAAGAATACTCGTTAATACTAGTTTTATTTTATTGACCCACTGTGATTTAAATAAAAACATATTAAACCATACATTATTTTTATTTAAAAAGTTGTTAAAGCGTTAGCTATTTTATTTGCAGCCTATGCAAATAGCACCGATGCCTCAGCTCGTGCCTTGCTACCTCAGCCTGCATCTTGGCAGCGTCTGCTTGCACTTGAGTTGCAGCAGCTAGCATCTGTAAAAAAATTAAATATACTATAAATGTCTCTTAATGACCTCTAGCGTGCTAGTGATTATAATAATAAAGAAGGAAATGGCATAGCATACGGGCAGTCGATGCCAAATGTGTACTCTACACCAATTAAGGACATTATACATCTCTCCACCTCAGTCAGTGACGATGCCTCGGTTACCAATTTGAATGATTTATTTTTTTAATTTTGCCGCCTTAGTGCAGGCATGGCTTTTTAAATCTCTCCAAATCTGTAAATAGGATACCTAATGTATTCTACTAAATATTACAAAAACTGACGAGGCTTGTACTTACATTTAAAAACCAACTTGAGATTTAACGCTCGGGCAACTTGTTGGATCCGTTTGGGAGTTTGTTGAGCTCCTTGGCAACCTCCTTCCAGCCTGTTTCAAAATTTGCCCGTGTGGAGATATGGACGGCGTTCTAAAGTCACCAAAAGCGCATCAATCTGCCCCGAAATACGCCTGAAACATTTAAGAT
Source organism: Orthosia gothica (assembly GCA_949775005.1). Classification (NCBI taxonomy): domain Eukaryota; kingdom Metazoa; phylum Arthropoda; class Insecta; order Lepidoptera; family Noctuidae; genus Orthosia; species Orthosia gothica. The sequence continues at coordinate 20,402,569 of OX459048.1, read as the reverse complement.
ATTCATTAAGTAAACACAAACTACTTCGGACATACCCAAAATAGGAATCGAAAATTGTTGTAGGTTGTATTTACCTGACGCACACGCTGCTGGCACTCACTCGGGCTCGGGCCTGCGCCTTTGTCACTGTACTCCACCATCGAAATACGGTTCTTTTCCAGTTTTTTTATCAATTCCAATTCAATTTCATTGTCGTATTTTGTGTACAAATAAACTTGACTTTGACATTGACATCGACAGTTGACAGTTCCCATGTTCCACGTCTGTGTTGCAAGGAAGCGAACTATTTTCTTCTTTGTTATGCGTATTCTTAAAAATGGTATAAGCTACTTACACGTTTCTATGCAAAAAAGTCTTAACATGATATGGTTTACCTATCTTTTGTACAATTTTCAAAGAAAAATAGTTTTTTTTTAATATCTCATCAACAAATTTTCCCTTTAATAAAAGGATTTTTTTCAACTGGCATAATTTTACAATAAAATCACCGCACTATGAATACGAGCATCGGTAGCGTACCGGCCACGCTACGTCAAGAAAGTGACCGATTGTGCATGGTAACTCGGCTGTCGAGACTTGCGTTTATCGTTAGCGTCGTTACGGCAAGCGTATTTTTATGGTAAGAGTTGACGAATGTTAGCTAGCGTAACGATCGTTAGCTATGTCGAGACTGCAGGCCCTGGGCTCGCTACTGGTCGCTGAAAGAAATATTGAAGAACAAAAACACTCCAATGCCAATCAAGCGTAAAGTATTCAACATGTGCATCCTACCAATACTTACTTACGGGTGCCAAACCTGGGGCCTGACAAAGGCTCACAGCCAAAAATTAAAGGTATGCCAACAGGGGATAGAGAGAAGCATGCTACACATCAAGCTGAAAGACAAGTGGAGACTAACCAAAATCAGAAAGACCACAGGTGTGACAGATGTCTCAAAGAAAATCAAGAGACTTAAATGGCGTTGGATTGGTCATGTGATTAGATCTGCCAAAGAAAAATGGACCAAGGAGGTCATATCCTGGTACCCCAGAGATGTAAAGAGAACAAGAGGAAGGCCACAAAGAAGATGGGAAGATGACCTACCACAAGGATGGCGCAGATCAGCAATGGACAGACATAAATGGCGAATTCTAGAGTAGGCCTATGTCCAGAGAGGACAACCTGATGGATTGAATTGATGAATCAATGCTGGTGTTACCAATTTTTTTAAGAACATATTGTGTAAAATAGAATTAAGTATTAGCAATAGGAAAATTAGTAATACGGCTAGTTAGTAAGAAATGTAAAAACAAAATCAGAGATTAAAGGCTATTTTTATTTTATTTTATTTATTTTTATTGCAAAATTTATTTGATAATTTGGTTTAAATGATTTATATAAACTATGTTGTAATAGTTATTTATGATACAAGTGCGGAAGGTAGGTGATTTCCGATGAGTGGCATTTTTATTCACGAGCGAGCGAAGCGAGTGAGTGGATAAATCGACACGAGTCGGAAATCATCTTACGTACGTGTATCATACAACATTTTACTATGCATTGTGCGAGGAAATAAATAAATTAATAAAATGAAATTAATAATATGGCGGGCTGATTCAAGCGCGTTCAGCATATCCACAGATTAACTAATAATTCCTCGGGCTATATCTACTGCGCATGTGCAAATGGCTGTCACATCGTAACGTAATAAGGCACGAGCAAAATATACGTTCTGCCAAACATATTTAATGAATATTTAAAATTAATTTATTGATCAAAATCTTAATCTCGAGTAATTAAAAACGCCTAAAATGAAGTTTTAGTTTTATTTTACCTTTTATATGAATGATAATCTGTACATAACTAATTTGTAAAACTTTTCTCAAATAATAAAAACTCTATGCGTCGGGCTGACGTTGGAGTAAAAAATAAAAAAAATACAGGAAAGTAAAAAGCACTAGTGAAAAAAAGTGACACTTTCCGCACAGTTTGGCTGCTTGGAAAACCGCTCTTTTCGAGGACATGCATTGTAAAACATTATTTTTATAGCTAAACAATGGCCATAGTATTCAGTAGCCCAAAAGCCTGAAAACAAGCTTTATGGTTACATTATGCCTTGGTACGACAAACAAGGCATATTGTAATACCCAGTAAAAGGGTTGTGAAGTATGTTCTAAATTAAATACTGGTCTTCATCAGCTGCATCCTCATGGTTTGGTAAGTTAGGATAAGATTACGTACTCGAAGATGATAAACAAATGCATAAATCCATCAAAGACAAAATTGGAAAATCTATATTACGAAGGTAATAAAAGAAAAATTAGGCTGTCATAGATTATTTATTATGTATAACTAATTAACATGTACTATAAACAAACAAGCTTACAATCACACAAGAGATATTGATATTTGTGGTTTTCCTCAAACATAATAAACACATTTTATACTGCTTGCACTACAAGTTACACTTACTTAATTTTCATCTCTAAAAACAACCTTATTTTATCATGCAATCTACCGACCACGCCATTCGCAGATGTGCTGTGTGTATGTTTGTCGAGTGGAATCGTCCTCCCATCGGAAGAAACCACCTCAGCTTTCTGTTGTGCAGTGGTACATTTAGAGTGGTCACTAGGCTGTTGGTATGTGATACTATACGGTCCTTGTATCTACTTGTCTTGAGCTCAATTTCTTGCTTAACAGTTTTTACTTATAAATGCTTGTTTAGTTCACTGGTTTTAAGAAACCAATGAGCGATGATAAATTTCCGAAAAGTAGCAGTAGTACAGTTCATTTTCATAAATTATATATTATATTTTTTCCTGGTGACCGGTAACACAGGTTTTCAGTACCTTCTTCGGGCAACATTCTCTCACAAATGTTTTTTTTTTTTTTGTATTAGGTACCTAGTTTAATAATTTTCTGTACCTTCTTATTTATTATATTATGTAGGTAATATCAATACTTTGAATATTTTAATACACAAAATATTTTAAACATTTGAAAACCTAATTAAAACTTTGATAAGTTCAAGGAAAAAGTAACAAAATACATTTTACTAATTGCTAAAATATTATAAAAATATCATATTCATTATTGGTATTGATAACACAGTTTTATCATTGAATCTGGTCTAATTTAAAATATATTTTTTATAAAAGTATTCTTAACCAATATACTTGTATGTGCTACAATAATACTTCCTTCATATTAATATTATATATGCGAAAACCTGTATGTTTTGTGAATTATGGATAGACAGAATGTAGGTATTTTATTGTCATCAACCACACATAGTACACAAATATTTTGTTTATAATAAAGTACATTCTATCTTACACAACTTTTACAAATAAGAATATAGTTGACAATCTGGTTTAGGACATAGACATATCTCAGGTGTATAAAATTCCTGTGTATATTTCCCACTTTTATACAGGTGAAGCTACTGGACATAGCAAGGTATATTTAAGACTATCTGTCACCTATCTGACAGTCACCTCAACCTGTTTATAAACTTCATTATCTATTAATTAAGCAGATCTACATGTATTTATCTTTCTTATCTAATCTGCTATGCAAATTATCAAGAAAGGATAATATTATTATATTGCTATATCACCAACTGATCAAGTACCATACTTTGAAGTAGTTTAATGCAATAAAATACATATTGACAATGGTTAAGTATTTTATTGATACCTACTAGCTATGATATTGTGTAAAGTTTGCAAAATATCAATTTAGTAAACAAGACGATTCTTGATAAAGTTATTGCATATATGACTTTCAGGCATTTTTATCTAATTCAAGCCATGTGTCATTTAAAATGTTTTCTTACATAGGCAGATAAACACTTCTTATGTACACAATTAACTGATGCTAAAATTCGTAATATTCGATGATATCTACCACTTATCTAGGGTAGTTTACCTATTCAATCCAACCTAATATTATAAATGTGTTTGTGGACATGGATGGATGTTTGATCTTTCGCGCTAAAACTACTGAATGGGTTTGGGTGAAATTGGTTTTAGTTTTTATCTAGGTAGTAGGTTTCTTTGAGATAATTATTGAACGCGGGCGGGAGCTAGTAATAAATAAAAGTCTAGGTAGGTATAGTACTAGTCCAGGTAGTATAGTAGGTATGTACATGCACTTAACTCGACTAATTAAGAGCGTGGCGGCCATGCTGCTAGGTTTTTATGAGTAAGTAGTCCGGAATCGAGCGGGCCGGTCTCACAAGCCGCCGCAAAAAATACCCAGCAGGACTTGCAGCCTCCAGCCGAGACTACACGTTGGTATGTGGCCGTAACATGTAGCGATCAATCATTTTTTAATAAAAATTGGTCCAAAAGTGCCTGTGCCACGCCACGATTCGCATTTGACCGGTTTTTATGTAATAATAATTCTAAATCTCAGTAAAAATCAATTGGAATAATTGGAACTGCTAATGGAGACTTTTGTTTCGTAAAACTGGCCCAAGATGCGAACAATCTCGTGGACGTAGTTTAATAGACGTGTCTCGGAGACGTGGGCGGGTGGGTGTTAGTCGGAAAACAGTTTTTAATTTGAATAACTGCAAACTGATTGCAATAATACTTTAAATGTAGGTGTCACAGACGGTCGAGTGCCTGACCTCGTCTCTAAATGTTTTCGAGACTCTTTTAAACGTATACGATAGGATGGAATAAGTTCGTAAATGGAATGAGATCTCTATAATTTTAAAAGAATATTTTGGGACCAATAAAGACATCTGTGCTAACAAAGCTCAGGCAGGGTACAATAGTGCAGTATCAACTGTTCAAATAAAGCTAGAAATTGCTTTTGAAATAACATGAAACAATAACATTCTTGTATTGCCCATCCATTTGGTGTTGGAGCAGCTACATAGACTGCCCTAATAACGACAAACTTGCAGTAACCAATTCAGTCTTCCCATCCTTCAAGCGTGAGACAGTAGCCTTCGATCCTTGAAATACCACTTTCCAGTTCCCGTTATGGTCATGCGTTTTACATTCGAATTGCAAAAGGCGAGACAAAGGATAAAATTGCATCTCTTTGCACGCGGCCTGCGTTTCGTACTGTGTCCCCGCGGCCTCATATGGCGCATCGAGTTGTCCGCAATGAATTGATAATGGACAGGATAACACCTGGACAGATACACCTACATCACTGACGACCACGTATTCAGATATAAGGACTTTATTTATGCTAATTTTAGCCGTGCGTTCAAAGACACGGTGGATATTTTAAAAGAGGAGAGCTTACTGAGCTAAGCGCGCATCAAAAGCTTTTTTCGTTCAGAATTTGGTATGGGCCATATAAAATGCTACGCTTCAAGCATCATTGACAATTTTAGTAGTTTTTCAGAAGCATGATACAACGACTGAACGCTTAACATATTTGGATGCCAATAGCGGCAGCCAAGAGAGACTGGCATTTGCAAACATGACTCGATGCTCAATTATTACCTATTCTGATATTGCGCTCAAACGCACAACAAACCGCTAAATCCGGATGCAAAACGCGATGCAGCGTTGATGAAGACACAAAATCGCTGATGAGCAAATCTGTGTCAAAGCTCTAAGAGGTACCTTCAGGAAGACGTCATTCTAAGTACTGCCTGTCTAATTCACATTAGCTAGTCATCGAATAAGCAATGTTAATTACTGTTAAGTACTTGGAGCTCAGGATTTGTAGTTATGTTGTAAGTGCTTAGCTGCACATTAGCGCCAATTATCTCAATTAGACGGCGCCAGAACGGGCAGTTGTTTAGGATTATCTCGGCATTACCTATAGCACTACAATCTAGGGTAATCTAATGAGAGCATGTTATCTCAGGAAAACATCTTGTAATCAGTCGAAATATTGGACGATTTGGCGTTTTTCCTTGCCCGCATTTAGTATTTGGAGGCACAGGCAGTACACAATGCTTAATCCGATAATTTAGGACTGAATATTTTTTTTCTGCACTAAATTACTTTCACACGCGATCGCCGCATTAATTCCGTTGGTTATTATAACTAAAGCCTTGTTACTACATGTTGATAAACCGTTATGTACTTGACCCATATCGAAAGTAGGTCTTACTTTCAGAGAAATTTAACTCGAAACGAGAAATAACTTGAAGTAAGATAAATACGTGCAAGTGTAGCCAAGCTAAAGCGATTCGAGGTGAACATTCAGGGCACGTTGCGGTTTTTGTTAATTTGGTAACGACAACACATACTTATGTAATTCGAGACTTGATTAGGCAGAGGTCTAGTTTTAATAAGCAGTTACGCCCTTCTACCAGTTAGATACAGTTTCATGGGAGTTTTATTACTTTACGGAGCAAGTTGGTCGTGTAAAGTTTCGGCGACGTAGGCGATACTGTGTGACAAGTAGGAAAAGATAACAAAACAATGAAGGTAAACAGTGCTGCGAAGCTCCGAGGGGCTGCAGTAGACGGTAAACTTCATAACATTTAATAACTAAGTTCCTATATTATAATAAGGCGCCAGAAGGAAGGCGGTCGCGTCCTCCGCGCCAGGCGCCGCATCGTATTTCGTAAAGTTATACTCTATAATAAACCGCACTACCAATGCATCAGTGATGAGTAATCCGCCGCGAAAACCTTTGATCGATGCGAGACTTCTTGAGAATCACAATAATCGATACAGCGCCTCGATAAATGCAATTGCTTTTACCATTTGCCTGAGTAATACTACTTAAGTAAAATACATTTGTTTTTGATTCGTCGTTGTAAACTTTACAACGACGAATCAAAAACAAATAAACTATGCTTTATATTTACTGTTTGCTGTCTCGGCGACATCTCAGTAATCGTAATAATTGGAGTAGAATCGTTGGGGTGGTGGTAGTGCTGATTGTAACTGTATATTAATGGGCTAGGGCGCTCTACCCACTTCATTAGGCGAACAAACAAGCGGGGAGAGGATAGACGCCCTTCATCTCTTCACCCTCCTAACCCCACCGACCTTAATCGTGACTCTCAAAGATATTATAACAATTATTCGTTCTAGATTAGATTTTATTTTAACGGAAACCAAGAAAATATGCAGAGAAATGAGGAATAAACTCGAGAAACTGGGTTTCTTAAGAGGGGTTAAAGAGCTCCTTTCATGATCGTACATGAGGCGACGGAGCCGTTTTAAGTCTGTTTCTTTAACTTTGTCAAAGAACATTTTCGGGAAACAAGATCTGCCGGGTTGACTTTTATTATTACGTAACTGTGTTTAGTGATTAAATAAATAGGCTTACAGCTTCATATAATACATAGTATGTTATGTAATTGGCCCAACATTACCATTTCAGTTGAAAAGCTCCGAGCTACTTATCGCCACTTATGACTTCTAGAACCAGTATTTCTTTGGTTTCCACAAAGTAGAGGTTTCCATTTATTATAATGCGTTGGTCTAATAAATTGTCTGTGATAATAAACCCTTTTTGAGAGAACAATGCGATATGAAATAGAATATTGAATACAAATGGCTGTTGTTGCCAACTTGAGGTGTATCATGTAGAAGTTTTGAAGAAAGCTGTTACCGTCTGGAAAACTGCAGGAAGAATTTTCAACTGCCGGCAATTTTAGAACTACCTACCCTCTATGTGGTGGTCATAAAATGCACTTAAAGCTAGTTGTCAAGAGAAAACACGTTTGAAACATATTGCAATCGCCAATTCAATGGCCTAAGTTCAGTGTGTATCACTAAAACTGTATCATCTGTTAACCGATAAAAACTATGGATAAAATTTCCTTTATGGGCCGCTGATTTTTGCCGCGTGGATGGTAGGGGGTGGAGGAGGGGAGGTTTGGCTACCCCCCTGTACCATTCCCACCACTCGGAGCCCTATGGTTATGGAGATATCCATGGTTAAAGTTCTAAGATTAGTGTAAAAATTTCCGAAAATGTTCATCGTTTAAGGGGCAGGGAGGGTGGGAAGGCAAGCGTGTAGGGGGACTACCCCACTGTACCATCCCCACCCCACGGAAACCCATGGTTATGGAGTTATTAGATATATTTTATACTTAAATATAATTAGTGAGATAAAAAAAAAAAAAAATTGTGAATTAGTCCAAGAGCGAGCGAAGCGAGCTCGGGAGCTTAGGGCACCCCGACACGGATAGGTTAGGTTCGAAGGAGATGACGGGAGCTGAAGTGAGCGAGCAAAGCGAGCGAACTCAGCTCCCGTCATCTTCTTCATGTTAGGTTATTTTAGACCCTGCAGACAGAAATAGGAGCCCCGCGCAGCGGGGCTCCGTCGACTTGTGTTTCGTTTCCTTCCCTCCCTTAAACCGATGGACATTTACGAAGAAAATTATTCTAACCTGAAAACTTTGACCATGGATATCTCCATAACCATGGGGCTCCGAGTTGTGGGGATGGCACAGGGGGGTAACCAAAGCTCCCCCCCTCTACCCCCCACCCTCCCCGCGCCAAAAATCAACGGCCCATAATGGAAATTTTAACCAAAACTATTTACAAAAAAATACTATCGTCTTCCAAACAAAAAAAACTACTTTTTGCGTTACAGACACCGACTTCCAAAAATAAAGTTATTTTTCACTTTGTTGTTTTTTTGTTTGGAAGTCGGTAGTTTTTTTTTGTAAAAAGTTGTTTTCTTTTTCACTTTTTTGTTGTACCTACCTAATAGGCAAGTGGTTTAGTAAGGTACCTATCCTATAATGCCAGAATAATTACCCGAACATTTTGAAACTTCGGTGAAATGAGAGTGTACCAAGGTGAACTGTACACATCTGCGTACCCCTTTAGAGCGTACTGGTGTGATGTTATGGTATGAAATGGTATAAACAATAAACAGACATGCGATTGCAGTAATCCCCGAGAGATTTGCCGTTATTTATTGAAGAGTTCTGTTGTACCTACATCTCCGAAGTTCTTCATCAGAAGTTCACCAAATTAAAATGGGACCAATTTCGAAACATACAAATAAAATAAAAAAATAATAATTTTAAAATCGGCCCTCAATTGACGGAGCTATCGAGGAACAAACAAAAAAAAAACAAACTAAGTCGAAAATAGAACCTCCTCCTTTTTGGTAAGTCGGTTAAAAAGGGATTGTCAGCTCACTTCGACCTCACTTCACATAAGTCATCACGGCGAGATTTTACAGAATAGCACTGGATATTTTTTTGGGGTGACATTATTTGATTATTGAGTAGGTATTTTTATAAAAATAGATCTTTTAATAGCGTCATCTAAAGCATAGGTACCATTCATAAAAAAACCTAATTATGTCCTTCCTCGCCTGTGTCATAACGACACCTTAAAAAGGTAATATACACTGCTTTTTCATCGCGTTAAACGGATGACCTCTTTTGATATTCAGATTTCTCTCGCCTCAGAGCTGACGTTAATTTGAAGTGAGCCAACTCCATTACCTTTCTTTTTTAAAGGGCGCTTGCGCAGCCTACTATCACTGCATTCGTTACGGATAATTTCATACGAGGAGTGAAAGACTTGATAGGAAAGAGTTGGGTGTGTATGTGGTTAGCTTAAAAAATAGAGGAAGTAAATAATTAGAAGAGCAACGAAATTAATGAATTGTGTGAAAGATGGTATGGTAACAAAACAAAAGGGTGCGAAAACTGAGGTGATCGCTGTTAATTTAACTTTGTAATCCAAAGGTTGACTGGTAAAGAATGCCTTGTTGCGTTAAGACGGTACCCTGACCAAAAAATCGGCATGAGATATGAGCGTTCCTATTGGTCTAGCGGCACTGGTGGCGCATGAATTACAGTAGTGAATACGCCCAGATTTTAGAATAAAATCTTTATAAAATCGAATTTTGGTCTTTTGAAAAAAATAATTCTACAAAAATGTTCGTTATTAAATTGTCTATCCATTAGTGTTAGTACAAAAAATAATCAATGAACACTTTACGAGGAGATGCATAATATCAATAATTATTTCTCATTTTTATGTTTTTTTGGAAGTAGATTAGTGAAATATATACAACATTAAAAAAAAAACTAAATCTACCATTTTAGAATCAATATTATGTAGAAATTTAATGTATTTTTATTAATTGATATTTCTTTTTAAATAACGAGTAGATAGCTCCTAAAAACAGCACAAAAAACGGCTTGCGCGGTGTTTTGCTCGGGGTACCGCCTTAAGGCGTATATATTCCCCAATGTTAACGCAGTACTGGCCGTGCGCCCGCTCGGAACCAGAATATCAATATTGAACCTCCTTTAGAACAGTTTTGTTTGCGTATGCTATTTCAGTTACGAAGAAATTCTAGCCATCAAATTTTCTGTATACAAATATTTTAAACATTTAAGTCGTTTTGGTGGAGTATCCAAAAGTAGCGAACATATAATATCGTGTTGTTAATTATTGTTTTACACAAATAATGTACCTACATGAAACAATAATAAATAGGTATATTTTTCCAAACTGTTTAACCTAGCCGTTACCAAGGAGTATGCTTTAGAAAGTTACCGTTTTACGGCACTAAAGCGGTTGTAGGCCCTTAAGTCCACCTATACATGTACCACTACGTTTTATTTAAGTTTATGTAAATGATAAATAAATGTATGGAAGAAAAAGACAACGACGAAAACCGCAAATAAATAGAAATAACAATTCACACGCTTGTGTGCTGAGGTTTATTTTAAACTAGCTTCTGCCAGCGGCTTTGCCCGCTTTTCTTATCCCAAGGGCATATTATACCGGGATGAAAAGTACCCTATGTGCTTTGCCAGACTATAATCAATATCTGTGCCAAATTTCATCGCGATACGTTAAACCGTTTAATAGTGATTGAGTAACAAACATACACACATCCATCCAAACTTTCGCATTCATAATATTATAAAGTATAATTACTACAGCAAGATAATTACCTACGCAATACATATTAACCGCAAGGAAAAGGATTGTTTATTTATAATAACAAAGCAATAACCTAAACTTTTGTTTACATGGAAAAATATAAGAAGTTATCCACCTAATAAAGTGGCAAAAACTGAGACAGCTTAATCCACGTGTGGCTGAAACTCCGCTGTGGACATTTCGGATGAAGATACGGAAAACGCCATAAGATAAAATACACACCTAAAAGAGAAGCTTATTGACCCGTTATTTATGCGAAATACCCACATAATACTTGAGTAATATTTCTCATATATCCCGCAATGTGTGTTTAGGCTTGAGCCACGTTACATGAACCCGACCTCAATATCTACTTGATTTTGATACCGTAGGGGTCAGAATAAACGAATTTTCAAAGGTTTCTCATCAACCTTTGTGACAAATATGAATCACAAAGCGATTTAATATCTCTCTAATAAAACAAGTTGTAGAATGTTTTCATTATGTTATGTTAATATACTGTTTTCAGTTCACCATCCATTTTTTGATGCAAATTTTATGGTCTCGTAAATTACAATAATACAAACTGTTATGGTAATAATGATCTATAATAATAACAGAAACACATTAATAGCTAAACAATAAAAGCAGATATTTTTGTTAAAGATTATAATTATAATAAAATGTGTATCCGTTTTAAGAATTCCGAAGAGACAATTTACATTTAGTATCATAAGGAATATTTGTATGAAACGAAAGAAACGGCATACATTTTATAATACTCCGTAAAACAGTCAACAAAAAGCTCAGTTAAAGTCGGTACAGCCACCATAGAACGAGGCGTACGTCAATTTATTCAATATCCTGTCGGGTATTTACTATGCAAAGTTTTATTTAATACCTTAGGAACCTCTTACTTCTATTGCACACTCAACATCAATCAATAAAGCCGTGTGTATGCACAGAATACGTTCCAGTCAAATATCATGAGCCTCGAACAACAATTTCGTTACGCGGCATTGTGTAAGTGCTGACAAGCGTAACACGCGCCTACTAATCGGATTAAGCTACAAGCAATGCGCGTTTCTGACAGAGCTTCAACTATTTCCGCAAAATGTCTGTCCTATTTGCAATGAAATATATGTATTGTTTGGTTTATTACTGTCTTGTTTCTTAATGCTAGTGATTGCAATCACAGCTGAGCTAAGCTCCTGTTTCAGGTCCATCTTATTTTCTATGCAAACTGTTATTTAGCTTTTTTATGAAGAGTTTCTCAGTAGCAGCCTGGATTTGTGCCTTGGTAATGGCCACTGGCTGGCTCCCTTTGACATGGCAGTTAACAGTCTATTAATGTTCCCACTGCTGGGACACAGGCCTCCTCTCTGTGAGAGGGAATGAGCCGTAATCCACCGCGCGGGCCCAGAGCGTGTTGGTGAATGTCACATGTCTTAGAATTTTTGGTTCTAGGACGTGCCGCATCCTCACAATGTTTTCCTTCACCGTTTCTAAGAGCAGTGGTGATGAAATAAATTACACAAAGTAAAGCGCCTGCCTCAGTTCGAACCCACGAACTACAACTTGCAAGTCGCGGCCAATACCACTGGGCCACCACTGCTCTCTTTACTACAGTCATCATCTCTTAACTCATTTCACCTGATGGTAAACGATGATGTGAACGGCGATGAAGTAGTCTTGCCTAGAAGTAATCTTACCTTTTTGTCTTTTACAATTATTTCTTTTGTCACCAGGTTTGCGCCCTGTCGCCGCGGGAACGAGTGTCCGAATCCTTGGCTCTCTCGTACGCCGAAGCTCCTGGGCGGCCGCTGCCCGACGTCATCGCTCAGCCGGGTCTCTCCTACGACGAGGTCCTTCACGACGACTTCCGATTCGACCTGAACGCCCATGACGTCATGGTCTTCTTGCACATACAGAAAACTGGCGGTACCTCTTTTGGGAAGCATCTGGTCATGGATTTGGACTTAAAGGTTCGTTTTCTATAGCTAATTTGCCTCTTACATGATGATGATGATGAGCATTAATTGAATAAGGTAATCGCAACCTACGGCAATTTGAAATCCCAAAAGCGAGGCAGGAGCGTAGCTAACCCTCAGACGAGGCTGTATCTGTAACTACACCGGCACTGCTTATTAGCAGAAATGATAGTACTTTCCCGAAGCTCCGTAACAAATATCTCTACCACTGCTAAAACGTATTATGTCTCCTTTGACAGGCCATATTGCTAATAAACAACCTACCCACATCTCGTCAATACACCTGTTTCTCCCGTTCTACCCGTAGCTGTACGTATCTAGACATGCGGCTTTGTGGGTGAGCTGGAATGTCCGTGGGCGATTTAAGGTTCGATTCAGCTAGATGTAGTTAATTGCAATTGAAAGCGTTAAAGTTGGTCGCCTACACGTCCAAGTTGAGATCGCGATCCTTGAGTGTTACAGCACAAAATGAAACGGAACAGGTTTGAGAGACTGTAATGTCCTATACGCTGATAAGTCGTTATGTTACTACAGTCAGAAACGTGTAAGAAAATATTTAGTGAATTATAGGCAGTAATCACCCCTAGCAATTACGAATCAGAAAATTTGAATGAAAAATCTCTGAAGCACGTGACAGACATATGAAATGACGGTGTTACACCTGGAGTGGGCTATTAAAGCGCGCGAGGTACGGTGACACGGCAGAATAGCTGGAAATGGCGAACACGTTAAAAGAAAATGCACCGTCACTCTCACGACCTGACTTCCCGACACTTTGTACCACCGCTTACTTCTTACAAATGTTATAAATTAAATTACACGTTTGGCAGCTAAAATCCTCGGGTTCATATAAGCGGTTATGTCAAACGTCGGTACATAATAATAATGGCGGTGTAATTAGAAGCGTTGCGGCTGACTCTTCAAACATTTAAAGCTCTTTGTGGATGAGCTTTCAGACTTAATTAAAAATGAATTTCCAGTATCGACGCTGGGCAGAGTGCGCGCACTATAACCCGAAAAGAGTAATTGGATTTTTATATTTTCCGCTGCCGGTTAATGTTAGTTACGAAAATTGATGGCACAGCGTCTGACGTGATAAAAATTAAGCTTTTCTCGATGAAATCTGCGCTCTCTTAACAACCGAAACTTTTACAGCCTAGTACTCAGATCTTTTTATTTTATTCCTCTTTGCAGATTAGGTTGTACGCTGGATCGGGTTTAATCATCAATTTCTGTTCGAATTTATGTCGATGTTGTATTTTTATACCATCCCGAGTTGCCAATATTAAAAAGTAATAACGAGATCCTCCGCATCGTATCTCATTGATATTCCCCCTTAATAAAGCCGATTTGAATGTAAATTGACACAAGTAGCCACGATAGCCTGCGTCTATAAAGTGTATCATTTCTGCTCATGTGAGATAGATTCCTATTCATGACGGAAACCGAGCAATTCGTGTTGGCGTATGTTAATAATCAATAATAGCTTTTATTTATAGGTAGGTTAGATTATTTCAACGCACTGCCAGTATTTTAAAGGGATTTTCGTTATTTGCCTTCTTAATAATTCAATCAGACCGCTTCAAAGCGGTACCTAATTACTTTATCTGAACAATTTTATTTACTTACAAGTTATCTTAATTTACGTGTTCTGCCACTATGCGAAGATAATTCCACTGCCGGGACCGACCACCGAAATTGAATCGAATCATTATTTGGTTAATTGAATAAAAACAGGCGATATTATAACGGACCGGGGCAGGGGTCAGAGATAAAATGAAAAAGATGCTCTATACGCAATGGCCGGGGCACGTACGCAAACTTTGAACACTTTCAATGGAACGCCTTTCATTCGCTCTCTTCGAGCGAACAATCGAAGAGGTCTGCTATACCACCAATGAATGATATTCAGCGTTATAAAAATATAAGTTTTATTAATTCTATAGAGGCATGAAACCCATTGTGCAGACAGTATTAAATTCCGTCTGCATATTCCGACGAATATTGTATCTTTATCTTCGGATAGCTAATGTATTTATATGACAGACGTAGCCACTATTTATACATACAGTCTAGAAAAATATATTTGAACATCTAGAAATTCTGTTGTGTAATGGCGTCTTCAAGCAACATTGACTTATATTTATGCCGTAACTCGGGCTTATTCCTTTTTGCGTAGGTAAATCCTTTTAGCTCGTCCACATTTTGGAAAGGGTATGTTTGTGAGTGTTCGTTTTCTACGTTTTTCAAAGTCATTGTGTGGTTGTGAACGTGTAGATATGTAGTTTGTTCATATGTTGGCTGGGAACGAGGCGGCTCCGACGGGGGCGCGTGTTTTCAACCGCACTGTAAATATTTTAACACTCCGGCTGTTTCGGCCCTCCTCTGCCTACTGTATTGGGATGTGGTTTCGAACAATGCTCAAACGTAAAACGTTTTATTGGATACGGTATTCAAACTTTTCATATGAGCTTTTTTCGCAGAATTGCCAGCTGTTGGATGAATTTTAAAAATAGCTGCATTGCAATCTTTTAAAACATCGGATACGTTTTACAACTTCTCTGTTCTAAAACTGTTGACAGACAGAAATATTAATGGTCATCTAAATTGGAATGTCTATTCATGCAAAATATTCAGACATGTTCATTTGTCAACCATCTCATGTTCTATTTTTATAGTGTCACATTAATATGCACCAAACAATATATAAAAATACGTTTCGATGATTGGTTCCTCATTGCTTTTTTGTAGTTTCGTGTCAGGGTCCCAACAAAAGGATGAATATTCCGGTGCTTACGGCCCAACTTTAATTCTATGTGCATAGCATACGTATTATGTGTTTCTAGCTACCTCCTAACTGCTTTGTTTCTACGCATTACAATGTACCACTACACGCTCTCGGGCCATTGTTAATTCTATAGCATTTGTTCCGCTTTGAATAATTTTGAACACAGAAGTCTCGGTACTTCAGCAGGCTTCGGCAGGCATTATAAAAATTGTGTGTAAACAGCACAGGACTATTGTTTTAGTTTCATTGAATAGACTACTAAATACATTAAATCAAAGGACATTTATTAAGCTGTAGCTCACAAAATGTTATATATATATTTTAAATAAGAGTCTGAAACGCGATCGTGAACGAAACACCAAAGGAAAAGAACAAAGGATCTACTAAAACTAAATGAATTTTCGAGATACCAAAGAGAATTAAGTCCTGATGTCTTGGAATTTCGAACATCGGAGTTTGGAATGACAGAAAGTTTGTATTAGAAACACAAAGACAATATCAACATTGATTAAATCTCTAGCGAATTCAGCAATATCTATCCAAAGTTACGTTCGGTGTTCAGCGCATGAAAACAAATAAAAATGATTAATCCGGTCGTTGGAACGAGGCGCGATTGTTCGAGCTCTTCGACTAACAGTCGTATACTACTTGTAGATAGTAGAAACTGACAGTATTCACGTTTGATACCGTGTCTGATATGTTTGCGCTCTTTTGAACAAGACAGCCAATCAATTGACTTTGTTCCTGTTTTTAATGTGCGTTATGTCCTTCTTTTTTGCTCAAGTAAGCTTTTATATCCTTCTTAATATTTTATCAATAGTGAATTCAGCCCGTCTCCTTGACCTAATATTCCCTTGGGCAAAATTTTATTACCATCTTTTATATCCTTGAGACTCCTGATTGAGAAACAAATTAAGTTTTGAGTGTCCATTTTACTGAATTTGGATATTTTAGAGTTTATTATTTCACTTTTATTTCTCGAACCTGATTACTGATTGGAAAACGATCTTGTTTCACATTTTTGGTCTCTTCTAATGTATTTCTCGATACAAAGTGTGGTTCTAGTTCACCTTAACTGTAAAGCTTGTTCAAAGCATTCAGTTACAAGGTGTGTCGGTTCTCGAAACTAATCGCCTTCTAGCTTTCTCTGAAGCTAAATGTTACCTTGTTTTAGTACCATCATTGTATTATTAGCAAGCGTTCCTTGAGTTCCAACTTCCCTAAGTATATATGTTAGTAAATAGTGGTCACTATTCCCTACTGGCTCTGTAACGTCGTGTATTTACTCCTGCACGGTCGTCGTGTAATTTGGTATTTGAGTGTATCTCGCTCGCGCCACTTGCTCTACGGACATCCGCCCGCTCGCTTCCGTCCTTCTAATTTAGTCCACGAATTCACTATTCAGCTTCATTACTCGTATAGTGTCCGAAATGTACGGATTCTGTACTCTGCCGTTTGCCGGATTTGTTATGTAAAAGGTCCTACACTTTATGTAGGATTGGCAGATTGTTATCTTCGACCTTGTCCACCCTCAGCCAATTGTAATATAGTATTGTTGTTGTGATTGGTTTGGATTTTCCTAAAATTGTTTTAATCTATAAAACGTGGTGACAAGACATGAGGTCATGCGTTCTTAAATATCTCCTGATAACCTCCGTTATACATTTTACGTTCGATGTTAGTAAATTCCAGAGCGTTATCTACACTTTGTTCTTGTTCTGTATTAAAATCTTGTGTTTATCTGTTATTGGTATTGGTAATGTACTCAAAACCACACACACTGATAATAATTCGATGTTTACCATCTCTTGCCTTCGTCGTAACAAGTTTTCCCGTTATCAGTTTACTCGGTATAAGAAGTGGATCCTGTTTTTCTTTAATTCCCGGGATCAACGATAAACAGATCGTGTTTACCTTGAAAAACTTTCATATTACAATTCTACGGAGCGGATACCTACGAAAAATCACGAAAAATGGGTAAAAATGTTGGGATTAAGTTACAAAGCTTCGGGGTATGCTTTTCATCGGATTTTCGCAGATTTTCGTGAAGTCTCGTCTCGGGTGCCGGGACTCGATTGTCCGCTTCGTGCGTCCGCTCGGCACGCGCTGGCTCGGCAGCTCGGCTGCGATACCGATTTCACTGGTAATTTCCGCACACAACCGATCCCCCTTCAAAGAACTCACGCCCAATGGAGGAAATGAAAATCCCTCTCGTTTAAATTGTACGCGAGGGAACGATTTAACTTTTGTGTTTAAATGTACTTAAGTCATAATTCATTGGGATATCTACTCTAACAGTGTGGGAATTTGTACCTATGCCGTATGATTTACTCTTTTGGGATTTTCATTGTTTTAATCAGACAAAATTGATATAAATGCGCATAACGAAAGATTCAAGTAATTGATGATCAGACCATTGTGTTGTGCTTACGTCATCTGCTACGTTGAGCTACGGCGCGTAATTTTATTAGTTTTAAATTACACGGACAAAAACTAATCGGTCCATTTTTTTTCGCAGAGGCCATGCAACTGTCAACGAGCGCGAAAACGGTGCCATTGTTTTCGGCCGCATAGCAACGAAATATGGTTATTTTCGAGATACTCCACCGGTTGGAAGTAAGTACCTATCTCATAGAAAAACTGGTTCATCGCTGTCATGGTAAAATTCTAAATATTTAAAGCACCCCATTCATTTTTTGTTGGCACACGAACTTTTTTGTTGGTCGAATAGCTTTGCGGCTCCAAGCTGTGTAAACTGCAACACGTGTCTCATTAGAATTCCGTGTGGCTCCCAATGGCGACAAAGAGCTGAAGTCATATTGTAGCGCGATAAATTCATGTCGTGGTAATTATTTCGGGCTCGAAATTTGAATATGAATTATTATTGTGGCGGGCGCGAACAGTGACATTCGATTACATCAGCGGCGCCGCGACGACGTGTCCTTGGGCCCATCGTTAGCCTTTCCTGTTTTGGGCATGCAAATGTGCCGAATGTACTACATAAATAATAGGCACTTGATACAGTGGACCATGCAAATCACCTCTCCCGACTATTGTCCACCGCCCTTGGGGATTATACGAGCGACCGAACGTGGTTAGCATCGTTGATTGAAAACGAATTTCGATTTGATTACCGCTCACAGCACCTACGTAGGGGTCGTAAACGTTTATATGTGGACCCAACTTGTATGTTAGTAGGTAAATATCTAACGCAGACAATGTTTGTGGCGAAGGTACTAGGTGCTTCGAGATAGTCATAGAAATAAATGGTATGGGATAATGGATACAATCTATTTGTCGGGTCCGCCTCGACGGCGCATTATCATGGAAACGACTTTATTTGTGAAATCTACCAAGACACATAGAGCCAAAAGTGCCTTTCTCACTACACCGAGCAAGATAGGAGTAAATAAAAACTGCTCTTTGAGAAATTCCTTTCATAATATCGCCATGATAGGGATCGTTATCGTTTATTCAAAGACTTGGTTTATATGATTATATGCGTGGCTTCATTAAATACTTATCGTGTGTTCTAATTTGATTTTTAGTAGTCGTCGTAACCTCGTTGATATATTGCTCGCAATTCTAAACGATACGTTGTCGATAAGCGATATTTATAGCGAAACTCTCGGTCAGAAAGCGGCAGGAGGTACGGCGAAATCGATCAGTTGCTGCAAGTTGAATGGGCGACGTTTTTAAGACGTAAAAAGCTCCAGGATCGGCGGTACGTGTCACGTTGCGAATGAACTACGAGCGCAACGTGCATAGCTCGCGTGTCGAGAATACGGCGCCATGACTGATACGCGAATTACACGATTAAGACTCCACCCCCTAAGGAATACCAGCACTTTATACTCTGGTAAAATTGCCATCGAAATGTTGCCGACACCTGACTACGAAACTTGTGAAGCAATTGTTATATTGTCAGACGTAGATTATATCAATTTTGTCGCGTCCCAAACCGTTGACGTCTCATTGCTATGCCGGTTAGCAGACAGTAAATTAACTGTCCATCACGTGGTAAGCCCACTAAATAGAGTTACCGGTGGTAGCACTATGCTGCGCCACGGTGGTCCGCTCAACACTAGGCAGTAGGCACGTGTACACGATAAATAAAGAACCTCAATGGCTACCCGTTTTATTGTTACGCAACTGGAAAAAGCCAAGGTACGAATTAATTGTAATAAACGTTCGACTCCACACCCACTGATTCGCTCCGCGACACATCTATATTTCATCTTAATTTATTAAAGCAATTCTATACAATATTTTTAAAAGCAATCTGGATATTGTCAAAAGAGCCATTTGTCTGGTCTTTGTCCCTACGTCAAGGTTGATGTGATTATGTGTAGACAGTTAACTTAGGGTAATATTTTTGTTTTCCTTCGGTTTCGTCATAAAAAATATCTTTATTTTCTCAGAGAATATTTGTCTTATCTGAAGGGGAGCGCAAAATAAATTTCGTTTGATCAATTTGCAACGAAAATAATCTTATTTCTCATACCCGCCCCATATCGACCGCACTTGGGCGGGTGTTATCGCCCGAACAGAATTTTTATTGGACCCAAAAATATTATCTATACGGCGTACTTAATTTACTGAATTGTAGTAAAAGTGCTGTAGTTGACACTTTGGAATATTATTGTTTATTATCTACCTGACCCACGTGTCTACGTTTTCTCACGCGAGATTTAAATTGAAAAGTATATACAAAAATAATAAATTTTGTTTAAATTACGAACAAACATATTCAATTTAAATCTTTACGTAACTATGAATAGATAAATGTATGTTAAATGTTTACATGTTTTCTAAATTTGATTACGTATGGGGTGCGTCATGTTCTTGTACGAAGTGTTTTGACAGGAGTCACAAAGGGTCATTTAAATTTACACGCAAGATGGATAATGTGCTGGTCTTGGATTAGGTTAGGGGCCACGTAACGATCTATTCAAATACTCGACAACATTGAATATTTTATTCATTAGACTCGACACTCCACGCTTTCTGACATTGAAAGAAATATGTCGCATTCAACGTCAAGAACTCATCGTTTGGTAATTGATTTTATGCATTCAATAAGCCGACTATACGAAGAATGTCCAGTGCCAAGGTGACTTGGAATTATAAGACAAGGTATCTTAAACAAAATGCGTTTCTAAGTCGTTAAGAATCTTCTCACGGGGTGATAGGTGGCTCTGCTATCTCTGATGAGTAGTAAGCTATTAATTTGGTTGTCGTCGACAGCACCGTTGGACCTCCCAAGTAGTGTCGTTGGGCGGCGGCGGGAGGTCGCACTCTTCCCTTATTTGACAAGTTGTTACCGTTCAGAGATTAGGCTCATTGTGCTCCACTGTCTCCCCACTAATGCGCTGCACATTACCGTTTGGGTAAACACGCTCCCTTAAATGGCGGGCGGCTTTTAACCGGTGGTTCAAGTAAGATATATTTTTACTCTATATGGGATTAACGTCAGATAAGATCTGGGTCTAATATGATTGAAGGCCATCTTGTAGCACCGGCCTGATTGTTAGACACGGTGTACTTCATAATATTTAATCATAATCCGATGTGGGTTGTTATTTATGCGCCAGTAGCTGCTCTAGATGGTTTGATTCTTTGTGTCAGTGTCATTTAAACAGGTTCACAGGTATTGTGCTCACACAAAGGAGATCGGCGATACGGCGGTATTATTGTATCGTCTACAGATAAAAGTGTCACATAACTCAACCCACAATGTGAACTATTTGGAGTGAAACCAATTCAGAGAACTTTCATTAGCCGGTTAGACGAGTATGTGGTTTCGAAACATAGCTTAGTTAGCAGCTATCATGGCTGTCATCTAATCAAACACAAACACTGGCCTGCAGTTACGCGGAACACATTCCGCTAATAGTAGCGTCAATATTAAAGTGGTATCACAATTGCTGTTTCAAATAGCTGGCCGTTTTAACGGGTTGGCTGTACTTAGTCTATTATGTAGTACCTAGTCAGTAAATCGAGTGGACACACATTTCGCCTTTGATTGAATTCACTTCCTAAATGCTTGAGGCGCGCGAAGAAGTATTGTTGACGTCGCAGGACCGCCGGCTTCGGGTCATACGACACATTTCTGGGTGGCGTGGCGTCTGTCGCTCTGGTATATTTACCGCTCCATTTGCTTACTTCTCTTTGGTGTTATATCTAGGCCTCAATCAGTCACGTCGCACGATAGCCGGTGCGCGGTTATCTCTCTCGTAAATTAACTCAAATTATCTGTCTCCACTCGCAAACACTGTCGACTCTAGCTTGTGTGTCGGAAGCTGCCGCTTTGTATAATACTTGTGTTTCTAGATTAATCACTTTGCATGTTTACAATCTCAAATGTTAGATAGTTGTTGAAGATTCTAGTTCTACCACTAATAAGTGAATTAACTACGAAGTCCATTGTTTTATTATGGTAGTAATGATGATGAAAATAATTGCTGACTAAGGTTCTTTTATTCTAAAGCCCTTTTTATATCCGACTGAAAAAAGCCCTGCAGTTTTAATAGTAGGTATACCGTAATTGGAGAGCCATTCATTGCAGGGGTCAGATCTTTTAGAATATGAGCGTTAAAATTAAATTCACGTTAACAAGCGCATTCGTCATGAATGGCGCCCATTCGAAATATAAAATGAAATGTCATTCTGAAAAGCGTTCATAATGACACAAAATTATGAAGCCATTACAAGCCCGCACGTATGAAAGAGCCGAAATCAACGTAACTGCCGACAATTTCAGAGCCATCTATTAACTTGTCTAGACATTTCGCGAGCGTGACATAAGTGTCTAGATGAGATTACAAGAATTTCTGTCATTTAAATTCGATATTGATTTCGCCTTGAGTTTATTAAAGTCAATTCTAGACTCTATTAAATCTGTGGAGAGGTTGTGCCGGTTCATTGAAGACGAATGAAAAATAATTTCCTGGTGCTATTAGAAACGGTTCGTAGGGAAAACAACAATTTGTTTGTTCAGCCGTCTGATATTGTTCGATGGGGTTTATCGGGAGAAGTTTTTACAGCTTTGGGAATAAACTTTTGTGTATCATCATAGAATGTTTACAGTGAAGAGAACGGTAAATATTTGACATTGCTTCCTGAATAAACATAAAACACTGAAGGGGTTATGTTATGAAGGTTCCTATCTGATATAAAGCTTCTGATCAAACATTTGTAGTATATGAAGAGATGTGGATTCATATTAGAGCAACGTTTTATCGATGTAATAAACCACATGTAGGTTATGTTATCATAATTAAAGTGGTTATGGTTACATATTTTGGCCATATGTCATTCCATTAAACTTTTTACAGTACTTATTAGTCCATGTGACTACTTACCTAATGTAGTAGGACACTAATTTTTACTTGTGTTTAGAATTTTTGTTGAATAACATTTTCGACTTGGACGTTTAGGGTTTGATGTTAAAATATTTTTCTTCTATTTTATTTTTCCCCGAAGTTGATCAATATTCTAGAGACAATGTTTTAAGTAAATGTTTTTTTCTTTTACTTCATTCTGTGGGAATTATAGAAAAACCGTCGCTACTTGTCAGGTTGCGCACGTTTCAAGAATTAACTGTGTGGGAAACGGATTACCATGACAAACCGGGAACCTGTCACGGAGTACGGTTGTTCGTTTTTATATCGAATACTTTACGGTGAGACAGACTGGGTTCTTAATGAGTGATTAGTTTTACCCCTGGGTCACAGTGACGGCTTCGGCGAGTCTCGTTCAATCTCGGAGAGTGCGGCCTACATATTCGTCGGTAATCGCATAGGTGCCTGGTTTGGGAATATTCGGCAAAGGCCAGCTGTATCTTCGGTATACGTCTGTGATCACTATATTGATGTCTTTTTCATATTATTATATCGGTTTTATGTTTACTTGTAACTTTCTGGGCGATATGTCACTCTTTTGTCTGCATGGTGGTCTTTTACGTGGTGTCTCCTATCGGTTAAATAGTTTTGATATTTTTTTCAGGTCGTTCTTAATAAAGCTAGTTGTGTTTGGTTAAGTCTACAAACAGCCTAACTTAACATTTTCGCCTCCTAAAATCGTTATCTCTGCCATTATTCTTTCAACTAGTCTAAAATCAGGGCTTGCCCTCTATTTCGACACATCGAACCATCGAAGCGTCTATTTCAAATGCACACTACACACGCAGGGTATGTCTTCTGAGAATTGTAACAATAGTAAATTTGTAGCAACTTCTCAAAGTTTTTGCATTGCAACAATAGATTCAGTTCTCGTACTTAAGTACATATAGTTTCTTGTAACGCGATATGGTAATTGCGTCACGTTCACGTCTGTGTGCTGCAGCCGCTTCTCCTGTACACCGACTCTTAAATAAGACAGACACATGATTTAATGTACTTGAAAACCTGCACTTTCCTGCCTGCCAAGTAAATTTACAATGTACGTATTGTATTAACCTTTTGAACGCTAGGCATTTTTATGCTGACGCTACCATTGTCCAATGTGACATTTAAAAATAAATTTATTCGCGCTTATAAATTATTACCTTCATGTTTTTGTTACTTAACTGACCATTGTCTATGTATGAAAAGTTTTACTGAAAATAATTTAGGGAATTTACATTCAGAAAGAAAGTTATAAAAGTTGTAAAGTTTTATGTTTTCTTTTCAGTGGCTTTTGAGATTAGTGAAGAATGAACCACTGAATATTTAAGAAGTCGGATTGAAATGAAAATAAAGGTAGAATTCTTTGTTGTAAGTAACATCAAAAGAAAAATATATTAGCTAAAGTTACAAGCGCCATTTTCCTGAGAGTAAAAAGTTCTTCGCTTGTTATTATTTATTAACAGATAGAAAAGTCTTAGTTAAAAAAGAAGCAGATAAGAAACGAATGTATAGTTATGACCAAAAGCGTTCCATTACGCATAAAAAGAAAAAAGAAAACATCAAAAAGATCACGCAAATGTAACCACACAACATCATAATCAGCGAACGCGTCGCGAATCAAATTGATACATATTTTTATCACGGACGAAGCCCAACGCTGCCGCTCGTTCCATAACTTTGGAATATCAGACAGCACAATAAAACCCCACATATATCACGCACGCGCAGTACAAGACACATCAAGATATCTTTATTACTTACTTTGATAAACAGAACTAGAACTATCGCATGAATTAATCGGGCATTCACCTTTGTGATACAAACTGCTGTTCATTGTCAGACCTCTACGCATCACCACATTAGATCCACGTTTAACATTACGTAAAGTGATGCCGTTAAATCTTTGATTACATTCGACTCGAATTGCGGAAAACGGAAAAGTCCCATCTCGACACTGGTAATGATGTCGGCTCTGATTACTCGACGAAACGAAGAGGAGTGTGAAATGAAAAATATAGCGGAAAGCACGCAGATTTCTTGAAAAATATACGTCAACGGAATTACTTCAAACGCATGGATGCACCGTCAATACGAGCCGGCTTGTCGGCAGGATGCGTGTATTTGCTGAAATGGAAACATTTAAAAGGGGCGACGATGCTTCGAGGGTGTTGTGTAAGCGTAGACGTGCAACATGCATTGCACGTAAATCCCACATATATGTGTGTGAAAACAGCCGTATAAACATAACTTCGGTACCTCGTGTGGCAGTGAACCTATAAATTGATTGTGCCCTCAACTAATTGACTCCACTATCTCACATATAACATTTCTAACGTCCCTCTATTTATAAACTAATTACTTATTAAATATTTAACCATATGTGTGCATACGTCAATCAAGACGCGACGAAATCACGTCGTCGTATCGTAATTGTGGATCAACAAGTCGGATAGTAATTGTGTATTAATGAATGTGTTTGCGCGCCCGCCTGCCCAATGACCGTAGCGGAACAAATTCACTGAATCACTTCCTGCCAACAATCTACCAATACTAACTTGGTTATAGGCATTTCGTTTGTCGCGTCACTATTCTGAACACAATTTAAAAAGTTTTGTCACCATTCGGTGACAAACGCGAATCGCTGTTTGCTGCTTAAAATTTATTGTTCAATAGCTCACAATGTTTCCGTATAGTTTTAATGAAAAACATGTTATTCTACTTATTCTGCTTCGAGCTCTTGAGATTTCGTGCTACATTTAGTAAATTGGCTGTTATGCTCAATGTGGATTATGAGATCATTCACTTGCCTTAAGGTTACACTAGTCGAAAATTCTTCCATACAAACGTAGTCTAGAGATTACTCCACTGTTTGACGATGTACGTTCAAAATAAAAAATGATATCAATTTGTCTCATCATTATCTAGTCCTGTATGGAAACAAAAATGTAAAACAATAATTTATTAGAAAGTTATGAGCGTCGAAAGTTCCATATTTCAACACTAATTTTAACGCATCTTTGGACGGGAATAAATACCATAAGAAGAAGGTATATTGCAAAACGGCCTCCATACAGAGATAGATTAGTAATTCAACAATGCAAATAATGTTATTTTGTAAATATACATTTTTATGTTTTTTCATGATATCTAGACTCCCAAAGGTCTGTTTATAAAATTTCGCGCGCTCGTTTTCGTCCTAAATCATCGTCCATTACGATACAAATTTGCAAAAGTGCTAATTCGTACGCAAACTAGCTTCTTACTGCTCATCACAGCATCTATTTCTTTCGCACGTGTTGTCGGTTAAGATAGCATGCATTTTAACCCCGCGCACAAAATAGTCCGTGCCGTCGACTAGTTCAACCTTAAATGTACATTCCAAGTGTGTGATATAGTAACAGTTTCGCAGCAATTAACTTTGGACCGGCGTGCGACGGCTTCTCGGATAAAGTAATCAAGTAATCTTCCAAGTGTCCTGTAGTCATTTTCGTCGTCCCTAAAGCATTATAACAGCCCGTAAATATCCACTTTTAACATGGGTTTCCCCTATAGACCGCTACAGGAACAATCCTGGAAGGATATTGTTATATTACCTCGCGTCCTCAGTTACGACCCCCGTGGGATGTGATGTGATCTATTTGTAGAGAACTGGAGACCATGCAGTCACTACCAACTACTAAGTAACTGGAAACATTCCAGATCAACTCAGACAAATAACTATGGTATAAGGAATATTTGAGATGACTGCGATTATAGACGATTATATCTTATTCTAATAAGAAGACGCGCTGTCTTCTATCAATTGTCAACTAATTTGCCGAAAACACCCCAGATATTGAATTAAAGAACAACAGACAAATATTAACTGTAAAACAAATCGTTGAGATAATAGCGAATAGAGACGTGGAAGAAGAAGCTGCACCAATACTACATAAGTTGGTAAATGAAAGGTAATGATAAATATAAATGAAATCATATATCGATTACAAAGATTCGCATCCAGCCAGACGTAAAAACCATATCTTCATTCGATTCATAAAATAACCATAAATATTTAATCGCTAAACTATAGAAAAGCAATTTATTACGGCAATAACAACTATATGCTCCAGCCAAATTAGAACGGAGAGGATTCTAAACTTATCTCAAAGTGCAATTACTTTGAGGATTATCTGCTATTAATTTTCTCATAGTCCATGTGGTTTTAGTCTGTCGTAATAATAAATTATTACTTTAAAGCTTGGTGGGTGCCATGTGGCTTGCGATTCGGTCTCTCTGGGCTCTAACGAGGGTGTGACAGTCGCAAACTTAATTTACCATCTAATCTATTAACACGATCTTATCTCCTTTAACCTAAATCTAAAATTTATGTTGTTTTCTCCAGTCTTAACAACGGTAGTTAATGTTTGTTGAATGATTCATGTCGTTACAGTGAAATGATAAGATATTGTTTGGCATGATTTTCTCGTTTCACAAGGCCAAGTATATTTCGCGAATATTAACGTGAATTCTGCGAATCATGTTTTGTCTTGCGCCTGTCGTAGTCGTACCAGACTGTCTACTGTCTAGACTAATCTTAGTTTGAGCAACGTCAAATTTAATCAAGCGGTACTCAGACTTCTCGTAAATGAATTTAATTAGTAGGTTTTCGGTTACCGTCGTGTTGATTGTACTAGGTATATATCGCCTTTCCAATTAGTAGGCACAAAACACGAACTGAAAAAATAAATAAATGTATGTACTCGTAACATGATATCGCGAAGCGCCACGATACGTGTTTGATATCGCGTGGGAAACGGCGTTTAAACAAATAAATTATTCATAATATTGTATCGCTTTTGTATATATTTGGATACGACTTGAATTTCTAATAGTTTTGTGATGTATTTCAAGTTGGAATTCGGAACTGCATTTAGGTCAATAGGAAATGGTTCAATATCCTTATCTTCTATTTTATCGAATATTTCCGAAATATTACGTAAAAGTTATCTTATCCATAGCGTGCACTTTATCAAATGTCAATAACATTTCACTTGTTAGCTCAGTCATTCAGTGATTGAATCGAGCACGCGTTGCTACTCGCCGCGCGCCGCACGCCGCTCCACACGGCTGCCACGCCACACCGCTGCCACGCCACTCCGTTGCCGTTGACGTGAACAACTATAAATTAACGACAATTGCACTAATTGCGCAGCTAATGGCTGTGCTCACTGACGCATTGTCTAGCTTCACTATCCGAACATTAATTACCACGCTATCCGGAAATATTTGACGCGTGGGAATGGCGTTTACGCTCCCTCTAGTCTTTAACTATCCCGTGTTCGATATCAACCGACTAATATTGCCCCAATATTTTCTTTATTGGGTTACGTGATAGGATTTCTTGTACGTGTAGCTACGGAAGTTTCTTACGGAACCGATACAAAACGTAGCGTACAAATCAAATCAATGTTATATTGAAGTCATACACATACCCCTCCCGGGTGGAAATAACTGATGTTTTTATTTGTTGGGATCGGGAGTCACAAAGCGCATGTGGCCGACACTGAGATTGCTTTCTTTCAGTATAGAGCTCGCGTGAGGCGCGCCGCCAATCTGCGGCCGATATAAATCTACAAGCCTGCCGAGTTTGGAATAAATTGCAAACTATAAGGATCCGTGCAATTTGCCCTCCCGCTAGTGCGGCCGTCTATCGGGAACGGGAGACTAGCCACGCGATTTCGACGATTTGTCATGTCAACCTCACCGTTTTTGTTTTACATTCATCTCCTCCGGCAATTCCGTATCAGTTAATTTGTTTCCCGATAAATTGCGAAACGTTTCGTTGTATATTTATCTCATGTCGCGCGAACGTTTCTGTCGTTCACAATAACTTGGAAATTGAAATTTAAGTAGATTGCTTTTGTAGTTAAAGGCTGTAAACAAAAACTTTGAGTGTACATTTTCGCATAAATAAAGTTACTCGATAATTCAATGTTTTACTGAGCTTTTTATTATGTTGAAAGCACATTTAGATAGCGTTCGAGTACAATGTAACTTGAACTTTGTGAAATGTAATTTGAACGTGTGGGTAGAGTGGACGGTAATGTGATTCATGAAAATAGGCAATTTTACTTTTATGGTGACATTAAAGTCCTCTTTCGCTTTACTGTCCAATGGATACGGCATTATATTGTTATGCAAAAATAACGTCTATTATTGCTGGAATATGACAGAGAGTTGAAGCTAAAATTAAATTACGAACAATGACAGTTAAAGATTTTGATTGAAATCAAAGCCTACTGTCTCGGTCCTAAAAGTTTTTCAAGGTACATTCAAAAAGGATCCTCAAAAAGTACGCCGCCTATGCTTAAAATCGCCTCCACCATGTCAGGAAATTTAATTTTTAAATAACGATGATTTCATTTATTGACAAATAAAATGTTTAATAGATGTCCTGTTTTAATATAACACTTTAACAGCTCGTAAACATTCCGCCTGGAGATCATTCAAACGTCCAATTATGTTCTTTATTGTTTTAATTTCTCTTAATGTATTCGTCACTTGAACAAAGCGTGTCTGTCCAGCGAAACAGCATTATTGTGGATTGTAAAGAAACTGAATTAGCTCTACTGGGAACTATTCCGCTGAAGAAATCCGGAACTGAATGCGAAGAAAGTTTTGTAAAGCGCCCGGTTGTTGTGTAAAATTTGAAGATGTTTATCGTACATAGAAATAGTGCGCTGTTGAGTAATATTCTTTGAAATTATGATCCTTCTTGTATTCTGTGCAAGTTTGCATGTAACTACAAGTGACCGGTGTCATACAGTATTGTTCCAAAGCGCACGGACGGTCGTTAATACTGAAGCACTTCACAATTTTGATTGTTAGTGCACTTTCTGTTGTAAAGGATAGCCGAGGATAAAGTCGTTTCTCCGAGAGGAAGAACAAGTTTGCTATCAAGTTAGCCGCCACCTATAAACTGGCAACTCTTAATTTACAGGCTCTCTCTCCTGTATTATTTGTCGCTTTGCCGTTACAATTAAAGGCCACTGAATTATGTGAATACCGCAGTGAGCAGTCAGTCTTTCTGGTCACTCACAAGTCACAAAGTGTACATTTTAATTTAGTTGTGGTCTATTTCTGTACCATGAGTGATTTACGCTAACATGACTTAAATTTATGGTCAAATTATACCGCAAAATTAGATTTCTCGGAACAATCACTGTCGAGGCAACGGTATTGTTATTTGTTAGAAACTTCTATTCCTCGGTCAGTTTGTTCGTCTCCTGTGATCGTATTAAATTTGTTGTTATTCATGGCTCCATGCGTGTTTGCTGGGGACGTGTTTGCGGTTAATTAATTTGCTCACTTCCCTACACCGACGTCTGTGCCGGATCTGCCATCTGTCCATTTCAATATAACGCTCGGGTGATTCAAGCAAGTGCCTAATCAATCGGTTACGCTGTTGATTGCCAATAAAGCTATTTCTCATGTCGTGATTGAATTATAATGGAAAACCTTTTTTAAATCGAATGTTTGTGGAAACATTAATGGCGTCGTTTACGATCTGATTTCATTGGTATTGTCTATTTTTATGTGTCCATAGGGGCCGAAGGATCGTATACTTCAATGGAATCGTTGTTTTGCTCGAATGGTTCCACTATCTACGAAAGTTTTATATGAGGGATGTGTTAAGAGACACCGGGTGGTGGTGATCTAATTGTTTTGGTCCGGGAGCCCGGCCTGGCGGCACATGCTGCCGACACGCGGCCCTAACAAATAGGGCTGTCTGCGAATAGTGAATATGAACTCGTTAGTTAAATGCTGCGCGAAATGGCGATGGCGGTCGAAATTTGTGTAGCCAGAGATTCGGTCTGTGAAATTCGCAGCATTGGAGTACTCTATCTTAGTTTAGTGTCGGTTTTTTGTGCGATTTGCAAATAGACTTTTCAGATTGGGATGGTAATGCTAACGTAGCCGACACATGGATATTTTTCATGTTCTAAATGTAAATAACGCTTCGTTTCAGGACTTCGTTTAGATTATTTCCCTGTAGAGCTTTCCTATCGATGCCGACATGTTTGTTTTCTAGGGCAATAGTTTGTCGGATTGTGTTTAATTTAAGAGCGCACGCGCAGGCCTAGCGTAGAGTGACAGCTGTGCATTCTCCTACCGCGGCGCGTCATTAATGTAGCACTTCTGCTTCCGTTCTACATTGTGGTTTGGTTAAGAATTATTTATAACTGCCTTAGTAGGACTTTGTATCAAATACCTACGTACCTACACAGTTATGAACGTACAGTCGACCACGATGATTAAAATGTCACCTCGTTTATGCTGACACGGCAAACGTCCAGAAAATCCCACAAGAGATAAGTTATGTCCATAAAAAATTCACCGTGAAGCGGTCGTCTGACAAATAGGGGACACCCGCAGGATCTCGGGAGAGATGGTCGGTAACGAGCTACCCTGGCACCCGCCAGCCCGCAGCCACAAACTAATGTTCCCAATTTGCACGTATCATTAATGTTACCGCCCTGACCACCCGTATCTTGGGGTGCACATATTGCATCTTTTAGCGCGTCAGCGTTTCTTCCAAGAAGAAAAATGGTCCGCAAAATGATTAATCTATTTTATTTAAACCTTCCAACTAAACTTTAACTAACGAACAGAATCCGTTTAGGATTTTATTAATTTAGCTTTTAATAAAAGTTAGTTAACGAATGAAATCTTAGATGGATTCGTTACGTAACTTTTGAACTAACCAAGAGATTTCGAGTTTTCCGCTTGAAAGAGTATATAATATTTTTTCTCTGTGCCTAAGTATTTTTAACAATTTCTGGGACTTAAAATACACATAATTTGGGCGTAATGTTTCCGGCTGCTTCAAACGGAAAATGTCTTTGTTTGCTCGCGGATGCTTATTACGACAGGTCCGGAAAATTCGTTCCGCCATGAAAGCGCTGGACCGTACTTAAGTGGGCCAGCTATTGTACAGGTCGCCAGTGCTACTGCTACAATATATAAAGCGCTTTTTGTTTTATTACAGCTATGTATCAACATCGCCAACACGCGTTTATTTAATGGTCCGCCTAATTCGACGGCCCGCTGTGATTCTTAGGAAAATATACTTGGTCTGAGAGTGCGGTTCAACATACATGTTTATTTACTCAGTGCGAGCGGGTCATACGACGTAAAACAGGTAAGTGTATACGACGTGTAAAACATCGTCATAGCTGAAACAACTAAAAAGGCGAGACTTTCGGCGAATTTAAGACGACGACTAACGCCAACGACCTTGAGGGAACAAAACGCGCCCTCGATTCTCACCCGCGCGACCCGAAATTTAGTAGTTTTTTGTACTTTTCTTATTATTCTATGACTTAAAAAAAAAAGGTTCAGATTAAAAATGTAGATAATTAAATTGTCTTTGATATGGTGTCGATTTCATTAAAATACGCCCAGCGGTTTTATTGTGATTGTCGTGTTTTTGTCCGTTTTAGACATAACTTTACAAATTAATTACACTATGTTATACGAATAAAACTCAAAATTTGCTCAGACGAAATTATTAAGAAAATGGTCTAATATAACATATATTATTTTCCAAACATTACGAATAGCCGTTTAGACGTGATTCTCATTTTAAAATCAGCTACTCAAGGGAATCGGCGCCTTAAGAATGTCTTATTGTATCGAGATATCGGGCGTGAATCTTGTGCATGTTGGGAGAGGGTGTCGCTTTGTCGTATCGGCGGGCATCAACAAATATAGCCCGGGGTCAGGCGCCACTCTGGGGGCCTTCGAGCCTCTCCGCTCAAGACCACTCTATAGATTGAAACATTCTACTTGATTAATTTAAACTGAACGCGGAAAGAGATAGCGTCGACAGCGAATATGTACATACTTGATTTCAAATCTATCTGGCTTCTTCGAGTCCTGAATACGTTCATCAAAGTCTGAATTTGTTAGAAGGTAGATAATTTGGTTTTCAATCAATCTGTTGGCTGGTACAAGAAGGATATAAATCGAATCTGTGCGAAGTGCCAACACAAGTGTTCATCAGTCTTGCTTGATGTTCGAACTGCATTCATTTGGCAGTACTGTATTACTCGGATTCGTGTATATAGTAGATATAGTGATAAATAAATAAATAAATAAATGGAGGCCGGATTATATGCAACATAAAAGCTCGAAATATGAAAGAAAAATTATTAAAATATGCATGAAAAGTGTAAAAATGTGCAATATTAAATAATAAAATACCTAGTTATTATAATATTTTATTTATAAAATTACGTACAATCACTAATTTTCATCATTAATTTTAGAATCGGACAAAAAGTTTCTAAAGTTTGCTACTAAATATTTTAAACATCAAGGACCACTAACTGTTCCAAATGTTCAGTAGTAAGATTTTATCTTCAATCGCTCAAAACAGTTTTATGATCAGAAAAGGACCATTCTGAGTCTTCTACAATGTCCCTCACACCACTCTGGGTTTATCCACTCGTCCTTCTCTGTCCAGGCGATCTCGCTTTGGTATGCGCTCCCTCAGAACCTCAGGATTGCAACGATTCGGTTCTCTTTTAAATTTAGGCACACGCCAATACATTCGCAAGAAGTTAGCAGATTCATCACACAGTTGATTTGTTCGATTTGTTATCTCAAAATGTTATTTGTATTTATGTATGTAAATTTATTTTTTAAATCTTTTATTTACTAAGAAAATTTTTTTTACAAATATTTGTTGAATGAATGTATCTAAGTATATAGGTATATGCATATTGCCATGTTTTATCTCTGCACCACGCTAAGGTAGACTGGAAGAAAATTCCTAAGGCATTAAATTAAGTCCGCCTTTGTAAATGAGCATAAAGTTTTAATAAATAAATATACACGAAAATATGCATCATTACTAGTTTTAGTTAAAATATGCAATATCCGATAAAAAGGGCTAACTATGCAAATGCATATGCAACATGGAAATTCTTATAATCCGGTCTCTTGTGATAACCTAAATTGCTAAATAGCATAGCCTGAGTGTGCATATGACACACTTTCTATTTAAAGAAATAGGTACTCAACTATGCATAACCGATTAAAACTAGCTCACCATATTGATCGAGACATTATTCATTCTAGGCACATGACCGACATATGACAGGCTCGCCCTTCTAACGAGTCTAGGAACACGATAAAAATGCTAATACCACCAAAACTGGCTACATACTCGCCATTATACAATACACAAGCGATAAGAGGTAATCAATCAACTGTTGATTAATTAGCCCTTATCAATAACTGGATACTGAATATGCTAGCTTATACTGAATGAAATAATACGTATGTTCATTGTGTTCCATTAAATTCCCGATGATAATATTGAACCAGTAGAGATGGATACAGTAGGCGAAGTTGAAAACGTATTGGTATTTTGTGATTGAAATAAATTGTCAATGACGGTGTCAATGTAAGTTCAACAATGAATTAATGCATTTATAATGTGTTATTAGGTGGATATGGAAATAGCATGTTTGTTGGTAGAGTCCGTATCAAAAGTAACTCAGCAAGTCAGGTATTATTATAATGCCACACATTCAGCGACCATAAATATGTATATTCAGGCAACAAGAGTTTTCAGAATTTTGTAAGCTCCCTAACTACTCACGGATTTGTGAGTGTTTTGTTTTAATCATGGATATTTGTCGTTTTAATTATAACACAAAACACAAATAGTTTACCTAGCAAGCTGAAAGTTTATTATGTCTAACCATAGTTGTTGAGAAATATTCGATGATATTGACATTGACGGATAAGATGCTACCAATGATGTGAATGCCGTATGTTTTAGGAGTCGGTAGAGTTTTCATGTATTGCTCCTGTATATCTACCGTTGAGTGTACCAAGTTATCGCTTCTGGCATCGGTGTGCGTGTGATATGGTATGTTAAGTTACTGTTGTACGCTGCACTGTGGTGGCGATCAATCACTCGCATACAAATTTCCCGGGGCCGTACGCTCGGAAACATTTCGGAAACAGGATGCAAGGCAATTCACTTTATTGCTTTATACATAACCATTTCTTCCTTTATGGATTCCTATTACATATAAAGTTATCAGGTATCTTGATGCCTTTTTAGGGAAGACAATGCGTGTATTTCTGGAGGTACCTTATGGGAAATATATATTGATATATCAGTTATTTTTCACTGTCCAAAACTTTAGTATGGCCTGCTCAGTGCGAGCATTAAATAAGCAAGAAGTTTATATGCTTTGCAATTCCAAGATTCAATCAATACCCACAATGGTTTTACAACACATTTAATTGCACAGGGTATTAAAGTTAATGAATGAGAAGATATAAAAGCCCATGCACAGTTGGAACCTGTTAATCAACACTTTAAAAATAAAAGCCAGTTCTTTAATAACCCTTAACTGAATGAAACACATGAAATGCAATTAACGAGTGTGCAGCCCAAACAGCAAGTTCAAGGGAAAACAGGGTTTTCCATAAACATGTCGTGTTTACAAGCAATAAAGGCAATCACAGTCGAAGTCACGGTTTCGTTACGTTTTCCATTAACCATTGATAAACGTGAAATAATGACAGGTCGGACTGGTCCCTAGTTAAAAGTTAAGTTCTTCTGTGTACCAGATGCGATCGCGGCAGGCATCTGCGACCGGCGCGCGCGCAACTACATTGCTTTCCCACGGCTTATTGAAAAACCAGATATACCAAAGATATGGTCGTGCTTTACTATTAACTATTATAATCAGGAAGTATCAATGATTGTACGCCCACTGAGCGATGTGCTTTGAATAAACTACGCTTTGGTAAACAGTAACTAATTGGTCCGGTCCAGCCGGGCCGCAGCTGATGACAGCTGATTACACAATCGGCTGTTAAAGGACAGATTTATATGAGATTGTATCGTATTTCAATTAGATAGTTCACTAATTGGATTAAATGCATTGGTGAGATGTATGTCAACCGCAGTTTCGGTGGGAAAGAATGTAGATGCTAATTGCATAAAAATAGATTCATAATATACAATAAGACTGCTGCGTATTAAATGTGAATCTTGTGTTGTTAATATATTCATGATATTGAAATTTATGTCCCCAGCTAGTTACTCGGGTGCAGTGATTATAGGAGCTTGTTGCCTGTCGTAAAATCATATGCATCGGTGAGATTTATGCTTTCCGCTGAACTTAACGACGTTTTATAATAATATCTTAATTACGTTACGTTCTTGGGGCTCTTAAAGTCATAATGCACTCTATCTTGTGGTGTTGTAACACCTTTGTAATTGATTGCATTGTGCGATGGGAACATTTCTTTTCTGAGTACAAAATAAATACTTGGCCATTAACATTTGACTTTAACGTATAGTTGTACAATACAGCCATAAATTCTTTATCATCCATATTTGCATATGGATGTACAAGTTGTTTGAATATATTGAAATAGCTGCCCACCTACCGGTTATTGGTGACAGACTGCGTGTATTGTGTGAGACAGCAGAAAGCTTTCGATTCCACATTAGCGTCACGGGTCACGTTTTAAGGTACATCCAGACGTCACGCGTGCCGCTTCCGGCGAACACCGGCCTGTAATGACACATGTGCTGGCAGCACGGCCGGGGGCGGAGCGGCCGGAGCGAATGCTAAGCCCACATCGATCCATGCAAATTTAATAGATTTGCCTGCCTCATATACATGTCGGCATAACCTAAATTAATCTGACGGCTCACCGCGAGATGTTACATAACGTACGTGGAGTGGAGTGAAGCCTTAACTTCTGCCATCTGTTGAATGTTTTACCGCTGAAATTCTAAAAGCTTTCTTCTGGTACCATGTGTGATTTTTGGACATTAAATAAACCATTAGAATCTATCGTCTCCCTGTGATCTTTTTCGGCTAACGCGCTGATTCCTAGTAGTCCTACACAATTTTTCTTAGACGTCACTCGTCTATCTACTTACGCTCGCATTTTACTGTTCTAAGAAATCTATCCTATCTAGGTCAGGATAGATAGATTCCTTTTCTAGGCCACTACTCGAATATTTAGCCCTCTTTGGCAGGTCCGTTTTACTGTTGTTCTCACTTCCCTCATATATGATGTGTTCATATTATATAAATAGTTAGTGACCGCAAGCACGCTAGACTGTGCAATTACCGTCACTCGGCTACCAAGACTGAACCCTTCATCGATCGGGGGCATTCGGAAGTATTCAGAACTTTATAGTTGCGACTACTAATAGTTTCATGATGCTTTTGAACGCTGACGGCGAAGAGGTGGTTAACTGAAAACGTTTGAGCTCACAGCTATAAAGTAAGTATGCGTTGAATGAGATGGGGCATACCTAAATAGTTGGCAAATCTGGGGGAGTCAGCCACAGCCATGCTATTTCCGTTGCCAAGCAGCTGTGTTCGGGTTTGAGGGGTATGGGTGCTGCTACAATTACAGGGATATTAGTTGCTTTGTCTCGGGTGGCAAATATGGACATCTACCATTAGATAGGCCGAAAGATTCAGCTTGCATCATTATATTGATCAAAACAATAACTCCTGATTCGAAAATAAACTTTGAATGTATGTCAGTGGACAAATTGTTGATGCTATTAGAACAACTATAGATTGGCCGGCGCGTGACGGACAGACAAAGAGATTCCGGAGACGATCGTTCGAGTCTCAATAATGAACCACGCCCGCGGCGAGCGCACCCTATTGTCGGCACACGCAGGGTTACATCTCCCCTCTTTGATGTTAACCTCTCAATCGAACCTATTTATAACCACTTCCAAAACATAAAAATGTTCAACACATTTTCAACATTTTCGTCTTCAACTTTTTACACCGCGGTCGAAAATACAAAAGGAGTCTTGATCGTGACAACCTTATTTCACTGTTTAATAAGATTTTTTTAACTGTAAACAGTGCTTCTGATGTTCCTGATGCTTGCCCAACAAGCAGAAAATTAAAAATTTACAAACAACCCTAAGGGTTTCTGTTTCGAGAAATAATTTTCTGTTCCTTCAAGATTAACTTCGGGAGTTAAACAAAGTTAATGGGTAGGAGTAAACACTATGAATAAATTAATGTAGACTTATGGAACAAATAGCTTTAATCAATGGAGCTATTAAGTTAATTAATGGTGTATAGTGGCTCAGGTGGGACTGTTAGTGTAATTTCGCCGGTTTATCTATTATGCGCGGCAGTGATGCCTACTAGGCGTGTGGTTTCTAGGAACACATTGCGAATGCAGTCCGTAGAGCTGTTCGCTTTATGTTGGGCACCGCCCGCTGTCGCACGCCCGGTCCCATGCGATCAAAATTCAACCCGCACATGCAACACGACTCTGCATTTTTTTCCCATCTCCTTCATTCGACAAGTTAACACGTCGATTGGAGGATGTCGAAAAAAACTTATACGAGGTTCTCGGTAGCGGCGACTGCGACTACGCACTTCGACTGCATATAAACGCTTACTTAGCACATTTCACAAATTATCGTCTCCATGTTACATCTTTGACATGCCTGACACATATCATCCGCTGCCTTGTACGCAATTAGTAGGCAATGATTACATTGTTTATGACGACTAATAAAAATTAAACGGCATATTAAGGTTTTAGTCGAAACGCGTCGCGTGAACGTCCGTTCATAAATACATTTAATTTTACTATCGCTCATATTTATACCTTTATATGGCACATGTAAATTAAATCATTACATGGAAGTGATACCATTGTTGTTAAATCACTAAAATCACCATTGTGTTGAAAACAACAGCTGTCACGCGAAGCTATTGAATTATTTACTACATGCACACGCTGATTTCATAATAGCAGATAGAGTGAACGGTAATCTTGAAATTAAAACAGTAGCCATAGAAATGGAAAATTACAGTGCGGTGAAAGCTGAATTTGAATGTAATTTCAGAGCATCCCTGACTAATTTTGAATCAATGGCCTCTTCGGCGCTTTCCATTGAACAGTGCTGATTAGAAGGTATTAATTAACAGTCTGTCGGGGACGCAGTACGTACGAGCATCAAAGCGAGCTCTCGATCACACGATTGTAATTGAGTTGTGAAAATTAACGTAACGAGCCAACCACACTGAAACATCGCTCCAATGATACGCGACGTATTGTCTATGAAAGATTTAATCGCCGCTCCTAATGATCGGTTAATAGCGTGCTGTTTGAACGGTGTCAGCTTTATATAGCGCTCGATGAAATATGTGTTTCGTTCTAGTCGCGCCATACATAACAGACTGAGTGTGACTAGATTATGGCTAAACCAGCAATATATAACCGCAAAAGGATGTTCGGTTTAACAACTTACAGTTATTGCTTTGAAAGTAAAGTTTATAATTATGCATCCCTCGGTGAACATTTGGTTATTATAGTCGAATACTCATATGTTTCTAAACTTATGTCGTAGCGCTATATTAAAAGTTTAAAACCGAACGACGCGCGACGCATCCGCGTGCTCAAAATGTAATTATACTAATTCCGCCGGCAAAAGTGAAGGCCGAATTTCCATCGGGGTGGCTTAAAATGAAATCCATCATTCGTCCGAACTGGTGACGAGACGAGGAGGCGTTGTCCAGAAATACTCTGTGGACGCTCGGCTGGTTATTTCTGTCGTCCTCCATCGACAGGTATGCGTTACGCGTAACGTGCGTAACTCTCCACACAATAGATATTTGGCTAGTTTTAAGCGCCAGACTTGTTTACAAAGCTCGTTAACGCGAGCCTGCAGCCGCAGACATGTTTGAACGCACAGCACTAAACGCTAATTCGCCACGCACTACACAGTTAGCTATTTTTGTGCGTCGTAAATTTTATAGCGGTTATCGGCTTGTAGTAACTGTTTAGCTGATGTAAATTTTATGTACGCACACTTTTCCTGTAATTTTTACGACATTGCGGTCAAATTACGAATCCGAGGGTACAATAAACATAAAGTTTAATTGTTTCGGTAGAGTCGTTGTTTCGTAGTCGGTGGTAACGGGTGTTGTTTTATTTTCATCACGTCGCAATCCTATTTGATGGTTGTTTGTTGGGCTGTATTCGACAAAGGGGTTAGCGTGGTCCTGTCGGCCGACTTGTGCGGATAATCCGGATAATGCCGCAGCGTTTCCGACTGATGCCTCTTATCGGCGCTCGAAGAAAGCCGCGTCTCTGTGTAAATAATATCCCTTTAGTATCATTGTAATGTCGACCTTGGATGTTGCAACAGTTGCCGACGTTTTCCTGTTAATTTCTTTTTCATTGTCATTTATGTTTTTATCAGTTCATTGTTATGTTATTATGACATTGTCAAGTTCAGTAGTTATATGATAATTATCATTGTCATCCAATTATTCACTTGCGTGTGACGCATTTAACTGTTTTCAAGACCCGTAATAGCGCATAAGTACCGACAGATTACTCTTTCATCGCTTACCAAGCCATAACTCAGATGACTCTCACAAATTGCGCGAACAGTAATATTACAACACCTAATATATTTAATGCCTAGATGAACTTGGAAATAAGTTATGAGGCACTCGTGTGTACCACCCCTAATATATCACTACTTAATTTAGTACAGTCACGTGCAAAATAACGTCTTTCCATAATGCTCTAATGCGAAATTCCAGTCGCAAGAAATTCTTAGCATCGCTCTTAAAAAATAATTCACGACGACTCTTTCTTAGATTAGTTTTGGCTTTTCCTTTTATTTCACAATTTCGTCCAGAAAGAACCCACTCCGTAACATGAACTACCCTATTTTCTTATATATCAAAAGACGCAATTAGCGACTTACACTGAGTAATCCTCTAGATGTGAGGATTACCGCAATGAAGGTTTTCATTAGAGGGAGCGACGGCTCGAAATAAAAAGAGATGTAATTTCCTTCTCATGTCGAAACCGCGTTAATACGACTGAGGGTCGACGAAATCCTTTCTGGCCATCAAATTAGTCTTTACGTCTTACTACGGATTCACGATTAAGTTTGTCATTAGTGATATTTAAGTGTATCCGAGTGTACATACTATTCAAAAGGTCATTTACAAACATGAATGGTAGGAAAGCATTCGTGAGTAAACAAATGAGGGTAAATAAATCAATCATCGCGTCGTGGAACGGATGAGTTTATTTGTAACATTGGAACTGCGAGTATTTTTGGTAGTGGTTCGTTTCGCCTCTGGGATCCGCTTTAAGGGATTAGCAGATTATGTTTGCCTTAAAT
This sequence comes from Orthosia gothica, assembly GCA_949775005.1. NCBI lineage: Eukaryota > Metazoa > Arthropoda > Insecta > Lepidoptera > Noctuidae > Orthosia > Orthosia gothica. The sequence continues at coordinate 20,361,347 of OX459048.1, read as the reverse complement.
ATAAAGCCGGTAACTACCTTTGCGCTAGAGGTAGGCTTGCGTTAGACGTGTGTTTGTTGTTTGTAATTTCATATAAGCTGTGTCATTTCTAAATAAAACCCACTTTTCAGGGGTTGAGAGGCGATCAAAAGCTTTTCACAGATACATACATTCGCACTGAATCTGTTCCTGTACCAATTTATGATCCACGTCGTTCTTTAGCGGACAATGGGCCTGATATAAGATATTATAATAAGAATATGAATTCCAGCAAATTATGATGGAGATATGTATAACATATCCCATTCAGCCGTCGTCGCCTGCTCCGACACAATAGATCGTTACAGACGTCGGGCGACACTTCCTTATGTATATAACACACTTTTAATATAAGATCCTCCATTATTCTTTTTCTGAATGTTTGCCTAGCGCAGCTGTCGGCATCACCAACTTCTGAGTTTTCTTCGATAAGGAAACTCGCTTTGTTTCCTAAACGTTGACAAACGGCTTAATCCACTTGAAAATGTAGCTCCATATGTCTAAAGAAGTTCTCTATTTTGATAAGTATAGTAGTGTATCCTTTTCAGAATTGTACACAAAGCAAAAACATTTTATTTGCCAAACAACTGTGCTCGGATAGGAGCGGTTTAACTGGCTGGTTCTGTGTACGAAAGAAGAAAATTGAAAACAAAGTTTGTTGGTTTCGCAATCCAACACGCGAGGAAAAATGGTATAACTAGCGAAATAGCAATATAGCTTTTGTTGACTTGCACAGGGACTGAGACAGCAGTGTCGCTTTTTACCAGCTTTGTCTTTCATAGGAAGCAAATCTCATTAGTCTTTGTCGCGACTGAAAGACCCGACTGCGCTTTGGAACTTACATTTTCAACCGTAACTATGAAAGTACCAGGACACTAATTATTTTTGGATTTTAACGAAGACGTGATGGATGAGAAATGTTAGGTTCTCCGTCTCAGTGAATGCTATCATTCTTTGTTCTATCTTATGGTAATACATGTGGTATAAATTGTGGTTAATTTCTGGAACTTTTCATTACAGTGATAAACCAGACTGCAAGAATAGTAAAGCAAGTACTAAACATTCAGTAACTACTCTAGCGAAACTGCGCATTTGAAGTTTCCATACTAGTTTTGTATGTTTTAGTGCTAATCATCCGAATCCGCTTTTCCGAATGAATACGTCCTGTCGCACTACGTGAATGATTATTATTTTTATATTCTTAACACTTTTCAACGATACTGTCCCAAAATATCAAGTGAAAAATAGCTGTCTATATAATGTTTAAATTATGCATGTCTGGCACTAGCCTAAATAGCCTGGTGACGTCATAGTGAATGCCAGTCTGGTGTGAATATTTAAAAGAAGACACTGCGACCGTTGCTAAACCTCTTTGAAAACGAATGACTTACTGCAAGCTATCTTTAGGTGGTCGACTGACGTTGTTCGTATCGATCGATCAGTACTGCCATCACGTTTTTGTTCAATAAATAATGACCACGCTTCTTTGATTTACGTTAATGCGGGGCACATTTAAGCTATTTTACGATGATTGGGATGATCATAAAAAGCATTGTTTAGTCTGCCCGCAGCAAACACGATATTGTTATTAGAAACGAGATACGTTCCTAACGTAACATTTTTGTGTCCGGAATTTAGATCGGCAACGAGATAATGTGTAACGGCTGTAATATATTTGGGAAGGTTGGCAGTATTGTTGTTAAGCGTTAGCTAATTCAGCGTCGGGGTGAGTGCCGAGTGGAGCGGGAAGAGCGAGCGGTGTGTTGTAGGCATTCAGTCGGTGAATGAACCGCTGTGTGAGCTCGCTGCTCGCTCGCTCGCGTGCATGTTCACAGGGAAGTGGCGTATTGCCAATCCGCGCTCGAATATCCGACGGGAGCCGTTATCGTCACACTTTGCCTGTACTACTAGCTAATGGACAGTAACATTTGTCAGCGTGGCGCTCCAATGCTCTCGACACTGATAGCGCATCATATTTGTACGAGACGGAGCTTTTGCTACACTTAACAATTTCCTCTTTCCCGTAACACGATTGAATGAAATGATTGATTGATTTTCCGTTTATACTCGTAATTAAAAAAGAGATCGCGTTTCGCAATAAATGTGTCGCGCATTTATAACGATAAACGATCACTTAGTTTCTCTTCACCGCGATACAGATAAAACGCACACTTTACAACGTTTATATTGACGAAGATTAATATATTTATGGTTATTTTATTTTTATTTCAAAATCTCCACGGTAATGACCGCAGAAATGTGAAAATGTGGCTTAATGCCAGAATGATGAAAAACATTTCAAAGGCATGTGTAGGTAAACATAAGTGGCTTGACACCATCATAATCGTTTCCTACGCGTTTGCATAAATCGTCACATTGCAATGAACATACAGCATATTCATGAAAAGCCAATTTGCACCTTAATCATGACTATATAATGATATGGTACTTCTAGATCTTGGCCCCATTATTGCAACTTGTATGGAAGTTGTTTGTGTTGTGTTTTCCCAATTATGTTGGGGTCGGCTTTCAGTCTAACCGGATTCAGCTGAGTACCAGTGCTTTACATGGAGCGACTGCCTATCTGACTTCCACAACCCAGTAACTGTGTAACGCGGTACCCCTTGGCTAGACTGGTGTCAGATCTCAAGCTTCTGACTACTCGTAACGACTGTCAAAGATCTTCAAATGACAGCCGGGACCAACGGCTTAACGTGCTTGCCGAGGCACGGAGGAAACTCGCGGTATGTTGAAATGGTCACCCATCCACGGACCGACCTCGTCAAGCGTTGCTTAACCTTGATGATCGACCCGTGCGGCTGTTATTATTTAGCCACGAGCTCCTCTCTGTATGGAAGTTGTTATTGGCAATTAATTCCTAGGTAATTTACAACGCATTACTGCATAGAGAGCCGTGAAATTAGAATGACAGTGTATAATAAACCGCGAGTAATAAACAGTGTTGTATCGACAAGGTGTAGCGTGGCCGCTTGCCAGCCACAGCCACGGCTCTGTATCTTGATTAAACGCACGTTTGCTATAAACCCTCGCTTCGCCGCCAAGCCGTCTGAAGGTAAACCTCTTCCTTTAATGTTTAGCGCTAAACACATGCAAATCGGTTTTTTATCCTTGTTGTTTCATTAAACTGGTTCAGCTTTCACATGGCGTTACATAACAATGTATCAGTGTTATCGGTACCATGATCTGCATGCACGGAGATCGTTTGATGGCAATTACACGGGAACGAGGCGGCGGCGTACTAATACCGATTATCCAATATTATCAAGCGAAACGACAGCGTTCGGCCGCCAGCGTGCCAACATATTGTTGTTGATCAAAGTAATTTATGCTCCGATGCATAACAGGTTATTCTGTTCAATAGAATATGAACGCTACAGGATTATTTATACAAGGTTAACAAGATTGGAGCGTGAGAAATATTGGAAAGCTAGGGATTCAATTCTGCGGCTATCGGGAGCAGTGAGCGTGGTCGTCGCCTATCTCTGACTTCATGCTTCGCTTCACGCAGCTCTTCAGCGCACATTGTGTTCTGTCTCCCTCACCATTTATTCAGCCAACGTGAAATATTTGCGTCCATTTTACTTAAAATCGACCCTTTGATCTCCACTTTGCTGAGATGCTGCGTGTTACCTTTTAAGGTAACTTTGAGACGATGACGTTGTTACTGAACTATGTTGCATCTTCAATAAAAACTTCAGCGTTTTCTGAGGATCGCGTTAAAACTTTTAACAAAGTACACTTTATAATTTTATGTGCAAAGGTTTTTGAAGAATCGTGTACTTAGTACTTTCCTAATTCCTGGCAAGTAAAAATATCTTATAGGGATTTTATATTGAATGGACTTATACTGTATTTTTCTTTCAGCAATATTGCATGCCATATAATTATCATACAGTTTTTCCTTTTGCCAATAAAAAAAAATAGCGGTTGTCATTACCATTTTCAAACTTCATTCTAAGTACGCCTTCTCGTTTTTCTCAGATGTGGTCTCCATGCTGACTTCACAGAGCTGACTGCGTGTGTGGGTGGTGAGCTGGACAGGCATGAGGGCTCGGCTGTGCATCGACGGTACTTCTACATCACGCTGTTACGAGAACCTGTTTCCAGGTGAGATAATGTTACAGAAAAGATTGTTAAGAAACTTCCGGAAGAATAAAATTGTTCGGGGAAGGCTGATGAGCTCGAGTTTGACTTATTTCTCTACGGTAAAAAAAGCGATGATGAGGTCAATCTGGAGCATACTTTTTATTTCTGTTGTTAACCTTCGTTGGAGAGTTCTGATTTTAAGGGTACCGGTGTATTAAAGCCTCGGACACATATTGCATTTTAGTTTTGCGAATGTGATGACAGTTTTTTTCTTGGTGTATCATCCAATTACTTCGCCCGCTCTTGTTGAAGCGGGAGGGCGTGTCAGACTTTTACTGACTAAAACTCACCCGTGTTCTTTCAGTTGCTTGTGCCAGGGCCGCGGTAACTCTCTTTCAAATTTATCCGCGAGCCTACACCTACAATGCGACTGGTATTGCAACAGCCCACAGGCAGCAGCATTGAGTCTATAGTTCGCAATAGTCACAAAACGGTTAATTCAACTATATTTGGACCAGCGTTGCCAGACGTCCCGATTTTGGCGGGACGGCCCGATTTTTATATGTCGGGCGGGATGTCCCGCGCGGGACAGGCTCAGTCCCGCTTTTCAGGGATAACTCGACCGTGCGTGCTGCGTACTAAGTCTAAGTATTAAGTATTCCAACATCAAACTGCTTTCCTGGACGCGATTTTTCTAAGAAGTTATATCTTCACAGAAATATCATAACTATATATTTTTATAAATAATTATTATATTATTGTAACACCAGTGGGTGTTACAAGACTTGTTTGAATCACCAAATTTTTCTAAAGAATAAAACTTTGTTGACTTTATTTTTTGTTTATTCAGAATATGAAGAAGATTCAATCAACTACCTAACGATAGGGATTCAAATCTAATTTAAAATATCATATTTTTATTAAAATACATTTTCAATGGCTATTTTTGCTATCTATTGTCATGTAAGCGTATTATTATTTTTTATTTAATTTGAACCTCAATTACAAAGATAAATATTTAAAACTTCTCTTCTTCTTTTAAACTCAGATTACATATGATTTTTTTACTATGTCCCGCTTTCGACGAAAGAATCCCGCTTTTTTCATCAAAAAGTTTCAAAGTCCCGACTTGCCAAAAAAAAATCTGGCAACGCTGATTTGGACTTACATATACAAAAATATAAGCCTCGAAGTATCGAATTTAGTAATCCTTGCAGGTTTACTAAACAGAACAAGATAATGATTAAAGTCTATAAAGATAATGAACAAGCTCAAGACATAATTATATACTGCTACATAGCAGCTTAACCAGTAAATAGTGCGCAGTGCGCCTGATCCTATTCTCATAATTACATTACTGTTGAACGCGTAGCCTTAAATTGGATCGGTTCACGGTACTAGCTTAAACCTGCGAATAATGTTCCCTATACCCGGTTCTTACTTAATTACACAGACTTGCTTATGTGCAGCCTTTAATAGCATATATTTTACTTAGCTTGGCTGTAATTACGTTTTAATGCAATACCCGTAAGTTTAGCTTTAAGGTTACGCAAGTCGTTTTTTTTTCATACAAACGTAGTCTAGCGATTACTCCACTGTTTGACGATGTAGGTTGAAAATAAAAAATAAAAATATTTGAAAGTTATGAGCGTCGAAAGTTCCATATTTCAACACTAATTTTAACGCATCTTTGGGCGGAAATAATTTTAAATACCATAAGAAGAAGGAAAATTGCAAAACGGCCTCCATACAGACATAGATTAGTAATTCAACAATGCAAATAATTTTATTTGAAAACATACATTTAGTCGTTTTTTCATGATATCTAGACTCCCAAAGGTCTGTTGATACAATTTCGCGCGCTCGTTTTTGTCCTAAATCATCATCCATTTCGATACAAATTTGTAAAAGTGCTAATTCGTACGCTAAAGTTAGTTTAGCACGTGTTGATGGATGAGACAGCATGCATTTTAACCTCGCGCACAAAATAGTTGGTGCCGTCGACTAGGGGAACCTTAATGCTCTCCTGTGATTTCTTGAGCTGAATTTTTGTTGTAGTTGGTTGCGAAAATAAAGGTCTGGCCCTAAATGGAAGGAGACCGCTGAATATTTATGATAAGTGTGTATGAGAATTCGTGATGTTTGCCGTTGCGGGCGAAACGAAAATTATTCAATTCGTGTGCGACATTTTGTCTGCGTTTGTTGGCCCTGTTTACCTCATCGCCATACAACTGGCAGGACAAATTGTTTGTTAGCAAAAGGGCTGCCAGTATGCACCCTACAAGGGATAACCAAGTGAGTCATTTTGCAAAGTTGTCTCTACGACGATCGTCATCTTTTCTTCTTTGATTCGTAATGTTGCCCTAATTTTACCTATAAAAGCAATTTTATTGATTGAGAGCCATAACAAAGATGTATAGGTAAGTTAAAAGGAAGTGACACAGCCCATTTAATGCTAGTTTCCCGTGGGTCGTAATTTAGCAAGCTTGATTATAAGCTGTGGTCGGGCGCTGCCACCGACCGACCCTCGTCAATATTTTCGTTCAGAAAACGCTTACACCATTGGACAATATTTTTATTCCTTACACGTAAAAAATATAAACGATATTTTTACTAGACTAGTTGGGTTAATAGAGTTGACTTGGTAAATTGATTTTGTGCCTTTTTGGTCATGTACGTTCTATTCTACCACAGTGTAAAAAAATAAGTATGTAAATTCTGTTAGGTGTTACACTTCTTTGGCAGACTGTTTACAAGTAAAATTTCACAATTTAAAAAACCCCCGACACATTTATCTTGCGACAAGTAAAATTTAAAAAACCCCAACACATTTATCTTGCGAAAACACCCCGATTCAAACAGTTAAACGCGCATAACTTTTGAACAGCTGAACCGATTTTGTTCAAACATAGCTAAGAACACTCTCGACAAAATCACCTTTCAAACAAAAAAAACTAAATCAAAATCGGTTTATCCGTTGAGGCGCTATGGTGCCACAGACAGACACCACAGATACACAGCAACACACGTGAAACTTATAACCCCTCTTTTTCCGGCGGGGGTTAAAAATTTGACTGTGGCATAAGAGGCCCTACCAAAAGTTTCTAAGTAAAATTGGTTCCATATCAAATTATGTAGCCGGGTTTAATTTGATAATTCCAATACATAATGACTGTTGTTGGATCATTTTCGACGTGTTTGAATAAATAATTAGTAATTATTATATAAATGGAGCAATAAAGGTCTATTTTGTATTTAATCTTAATTTACTCAATTGTCTTCCTTTGTCCAAAGGGCGGACTGCCTTTGTAACAATAAGGTTACTTGTTTGGAAGCTCTTAATGGTATTGGCAGGACAATATTGGCAGTCGTTAATTGACGGATTAATCATTGACTTTTGCTAACCTCTTAAGGAATTATAGCGGGTTAATTGCGTAACACTTTACATGGCCTTTTATATTGACAGTTCAATATTCATTGCATTCTAGTAAGTTTTGTTGAGCAGACGAATTTTTCAAACATAATGAAGCAAATGTATTGTAGATAGTAAATTGACTGTCACTTTCCATCACGAAGGATTTTGAAGGAAATTTAAAATCCAATGTTTAATTTATAGAGATGTGCCGACTAGCCGATTAGTCGGTTATAAAGAGATTAGTCTGCCAAGCGTATCACGGTTTCGGGGGTATTCGCCAATTTCCGTGACGCTTCGATAATAGCTGATTCGCGCGCAAGATGCAAGCGCCGCACGGAGTTGCCGAGGGCGGACAAAACAAATATTTTAAAGTTGAAAGTAGGTGGAAAGCAATTACCGGACTTGCAAATATAATATGTATGTTATTTCAAGATCCTACTAATATTGTATACCTATCTGCTCTGTGTGTATATGTATAACTTTTGTTATTCTATTAGAGAATTCGGAAGAAACTAAATAGTTTATACCTGAAATGGTTGAACAGATTTTTTTTTATCCAGATAACGCGAGTAAAGCCGCGAGAAACAGTTAGTGCATAGTAAATTATAGTTATCCTATTAAATACATATATTTGCTATACAATACTGATGATAGGTAGTAAATTCACATTTTATTTTTGTCCTTACAATGAAGCGGCAACACCGTGCGCCGCCTGCGAGCGTGTTTTTTTGTTAATGTTGATAACACTGGCTTGATGAGAAAAGTTAAACCAAAGGAAAGAAAAGTAAATACAAAATAAGAAGCCGGATAGTGTGCGGATAGTCGGCGCTCTTTGCCTAATAGTCACCGAAAACGAAAGTGGCCGGATAATCGGCTTTACCGACTATAGTCGGCGATTAGACGGAACAACCCTAATAATTTATTTATTTGAATGAAAGGCAATGCCATTGATTGTTTTATGCAATATGGGTACCTAGTATGAGATTATAATTTTGTAAATGAATTTAGTTTTAAATTAAAACGTTTATTCCAGGTACTTGTCGGAATACAGACATGTGAAACGCGGCGCAACGTGGAAAGGATCCCGACACTGGTGTCAGGGAAGAACTGCCACAGGTAAATTATAGTTATATTATTGAACAAAAGTGTACCTACAGACAGTGTATGCCAGGCTTAGTGGGCAATAATGCGATTGAAGTTGTGATAGGGAGAGTACCAGAGTAAAACGTGTGCTAGTATATCCCGCGTACCCAACTCATGATAGCAAGAGGGAAGATCGTAGGATTTTCGGCAAGGGACTGACCTAAACTCGGAAAGATTTTAAACACAAAGAATTAAAATCCGTTTATTTGGCATACATTAGAAGAAGAAGTAGTTATCTCTGAAGATTTCCCTATAAATAAATGAGAGCTTAGATGATCTCTAAAAGAGGTGAGGGCCTCGTAGGGTCAACGTGTGATTTTTGCTTAATGATATAAAAAAACCGACCAAGTGCGAGTCGGACTCGGTACTTGGTAAATTGCGGTTGACGATTTATACCAATTTTCGGTAAAACTACTTTCGTTCAAACCAATTTTCGGTGGAAGTTTACATGGTAATGTATTTCATATATTTTTTTTAATTTTATCATTCTCTTATTTTAAAAGATAAAGGCGGGGGGGGGGGGCACATTTTATCACTTTGGAAATGTTTGAATGTGTCTCTCGGGCAAACTATTCAGTTCAGATAAAAATGATATTAGAAACCTCAATATCATTTTTGAAAATCTATCCATAGATACCCCACAATTATGGGTTTGATCTAAAATTTTCGGAAAAAAGTGGCTGTAACACACGGACGGACATACAGATATGACGAATCCATAAGGGTTTAGTTTTTAGCCATTTGGCTACGGAACCCTAAAAACCCTCTCTGACCTTTCGCTGGACAGAGGCTATTCAGGGCATAAATAACAACCTAACAAAAGAGCATCAGTGAATGAAATACTGAGCTGATTGAGACACAAAAGCCTGTAATAAATTAATTGAATTGAAAAATTATTGGTTTCCACACAATTCATACACATATCCTTTATTATTTTATTGCTGCGCACTACAAAGAAAGGTCATTTCAATAAGACATCAGGATGATTGTCCGAAGTTTAGTATCTTAGGGTCAGCTCATTCCAAAACGCGACGTTGCGCGCATTTTTTATCGGCCAATCTTACTTCTTACTAATATTATAAATGCGAAAGTTTGCATGTATGGATGTTTGTTTGTTACTCAATTACGCCAGAACGGCTGGACGGATCTGGATGAAAGGCACGGATATAGATTAAAGTCTGGAATAGCACGTTTTTATCCCGGTATATTGTTCCCTTGGGATGATAAAATACTATTCACGCGGGCGAAGCCGCTGGCAGAAGCTAGAATAGAATAACGTACCTACACTTTTCAATGAAAGAACTTGAATACACCCCGCAAAATGATGCCATGGAATTCTCTAATGCTCACCTTTTTACCCGACTGCCGAAGGACGGTAATGTAGATCAGTCTATGTATGTATGTATGTTTTTTTTTTTTTTTATGATGGATTTGCTCTTGACTCTAGTCTAGGTCAGAGGTGACAGAGACAGAGTCTACGATGGAGTGAGCTTACCCAGAAGAAGCCTGTTTGTTCGTTTGGCGTTCCAGAGACCAAACGCGTTGGCCGATTTTGATGATTCATACGCCAATCGATTCGTCTTAGCCCTGCGAGTGTCATAGGCTACATTAAAATTGGACAATAGAAAAATGGCGGATTTTGGGTGCCATATTGTGGTGGGCCAATTTTTTTCTTTCTTCCAAACCCATCGTGTGGGGTATCAAAATAAAGGGCTAAATGTGATTTCAAAAATATATAACACTTATATGTTTAAATGTATCTAATTCGAAAAAAACTAACTAAAAAGTTATAAATAAAAAAATCAAAAAACCCGACTGCTTCAAAAGCGAACTTAAAAGTCGTAAACAAGGAAAAAATCATGCTGTGCAGGCGAAGGATACACCAGATTTTGGTCAGCCAGCTCGCGAATATGTATCCTCCGACTGCACAGCATGATTTTTCCTTGCTTACGACTTTTTAGTTCGCTTTTGAAGCAGTCGGATTTTTTGATGTAACTTTTTATTGTGTAGGTATAGTTCCATTCTATACCTATTGTCAATAGTCGCACGGTTCGATTTACAAAGTTAAGCAACACTTGTCGAGGTCAGTCCATGGTTAGGTGACAATTCATGCTCATACCGAGAGTTCTCCCTGCATCGGTACTTTAATCCACTTAAGACGGACATACACCTCAGTAGCTGATTTGTTTGAATGAAAATCACCTCTAAACGACTAATCGTAATTTTTTTAAATATATATTACATTAGTATATATAACATTTTCTTAATAATGCTCTATGAACATTTTGAGTTTTATTCGTATTCGGCAGAAAAAAAAACGACAATCGCACCAAAACCGTTGGCGTATATTAACGAATTGTTGACTATTTTTTGTAGACAATTTAACTATCTACATTTGATTTAGGTCTTTTTTAAAGTCATAGAATAAAAAGGAAAGTATAAAACACTATTGAATTTTGGGTCGCGCGGGTGTAAAGTTGTTCCCTCAAGGTCGACGTCGTCTTAAATTTTGTACATCTTCAGTCGCCCCATGTAAAATACTGGTACTCACCTAACTCCGGTTAGACTGGAAGCCGACCCTAGCGTAGTTTAGAAGGGTCGTTAGATTGGTTGGATCGCAATTTTAAGAAGTGCATAGTACGTCATGGACCAAGTAACTAATCAGTGCACTATGTATAAAGCCCAGTCAATATAAATCAAGTCAAGTCAAATCGGGCAATGTAATGAATGATTTAAGGCGGTACCCCGAGCAAAACGCCGCGCATGCCGTTTTTTGTGCTGTTTTTAGGAGCTATCTACTCGTTATTTAAAAAGAAATATCAATGAATAAAAATACATTAAATTTCTACATAATATTGATTTTAAAATGGTAGATTTAGTTTTTTTTTAAATGTTGAATATATTTCACTAATCTCCTTCCAAAAAAACATAAAAATGAGAAATAATTATTGATATTATGCATCTCCTCGTAAAGTATTCATTAATTATTTTTTGTTGTAACACTAATGGATAGACAACTTAATAACGAACATTTTTGTAGATTTTTTTTTTTCAAAAGGTCAATTATTCGATTTTATAAAGATTTTATTCTGCAATCTGGGCGTATTCACTACTGTAATTCATGCGCCACCAGTGCCGCTAGACCAATAGGAATGCTCATATCTCATGCCGATTTTTTGGTCAGGGTACCGTCTTAAACTTCTATATTTGTCACATTGTCTGATTATTATGAATATTGCTACGTAATGGTTGGGCAATTCGATAATTATGGTCAATGAATTAGTCCAAGAGCGAGCGAAGCAAGCTCGGGTGCTTAGAGCACCCTGGACACAGATTACTTTAGACCCTGTAGACAGAAAGGCTCCGTCGACTTTGTTGCTTAAAGAGTTATCCTACTTACCTATTCTATGTTAAAATCAAAGTCAACATTAAAATAATTTAAAAAAACCAGCCAAGTGCGAGTCGGACTCGCGCACGAATGGTTCCGTACCATTATCGCAAAAAACGGCGAAAAAATCACGTTTGTTGTATGGGAGCCCCACTTAAATATTTATTTTATTCTGTTTTTAGTATTTGTTGTTATAGCAGCAACAGTAACAGGAATACATCATCTGTGAAAATTTCAACTGTCTAGCTATCACGGTTTATGTGATACAGCCTGGTGACAGACACAGACAGACAGACAGACAGACAGACAGACAGACAGACGGACCGCGGAGTCTCAGTAATAGGGTCCCGTTTTTACCCTTTGGGTACGGAACCCTAAAAACACATCTTTTTGTTACACAGAAAGCCCGGCCATTTTGATTATTTCAATAGTTTTACTAAACTGCCTACTCATATTAAGCATTTTTAAATTGTCTGGGCATTATGAATAATGCCGTATTTATCACTCGGTTCATAACACATACATCGTCGTCTCCGTATGAGGTGACCCTTACTTGACTTCTGTTATGGCACCCACGTTTGTAAAGATGAGTAAGTTAGGATGAGTAACACGCCTGAGGCGTTGCCTTACTAAATCACTAGTAGCTACTAATAACTTTACGCCCTTTTAAGTTCTGAGCTTGGATTGCACTTGTTAGATGATGGAAATATGTAGAATATATCTTGTTGACTTGTTAGCGGATTGTAAGCAAATAATATAAAAGTTATAATTTGGTATTATTAATGGCGATTTGCTGTACTTTTTTAACGGTGAAGGAAAACATCGTAAGGAAACCGGCATGTCCTAGAACCAAAAATTCGAAGACATGTGACATCCACCAACCCGCACTGGGTCCGCGTGGTGGATTACGGCCCATTCCCTCTCACAGAGAGGAGGCCTGTGTCCCAGCAGTGGGAACATTAATAGGCTGATGATGTGATGATGTGATGTGCTGTACTTTATTCAGAAAATAAAGGTAAAGGGAGAAAGTATTCATAGAGCGTCAAGAAATTCGACACCATCGCATTGTAAAATATCCTTTATTGATTATAGTATCTACCTTGTTATATATTTTTTTAAAGTTTCTTTAACAAATACTTGCATTGTTGATGAAAATACCAAATTCGCTATACGTATGCATATAATATATGAAGAGTTCTCTCGATTTATCTAGGATCCAATTATCAGATCCTGGCCTGATGACCATGGGACAAACTAGGAAGTATACACCCTTTCAAACAAAAGAAGAATTTTTGAAATCGGCCCAGGCGTCTTAGAACTCTTAGAGGAATCGGGTAACATAGATAAAGATTAATTTAATACAAGTAATATTTCACAATTTAAAAAACCCCTGACACATTTATCTTGCGAAAACACCCCGATTCAAACAGTAAAATGCCCATAACTTTTGAACGGCTGAACCGATTTTATTCAAACATAGCTAAGAACACTCTCGACAAAATTACCTTTCAAACAAAAAAAAACTAAATCGAAATCGGTTCATCCGTTTAGGCGCTATGATGCCACAGACAGAAACACAGATACACAGCAACACACGTGAAACTTATAACACCCCTCTTTTTCCGGCGGGGATTCAAATTAGATGGCGACGATTTTAGAACCTGCTTCTTTTTTTGAAGTCCGTTAAAAAAAAATATCGAAACAAAAATCATGTAAAATATAAATGACTGCCGGTGTCGCGATATTAATGTTATGAACTGGTAATTTTTACCTGTCGGCCAAATAGCTATGTAGCCGAATCCATTTTTTCTATTTCGGTTAAAAACACGGAAAACTTATTCCGTGTGGCTAACCGTTTATCACTGACGGCCGGTTTTATCGCACAAAGCCACTAGCAAGCCGTTCATAATAAATTAATAGTTCAAATCACTTGAATTAATTCCTAATTATTCACGCTGAACTACTTCTAGTATTAATTAACATCTCATACTTAATCAGTCGTCAAGTCATGAATGTCCATTTAACTGCTTATTGCAAGTTCCCTGCCATATGTAATATTGTAGTCACCTATAAATTACAACAGTTTATAGCCAACCATGTCCTGTATTAAATTATATGTATTATTACATAGATCATGACTCTATAGTAGACTTTAACCGTTCATAATCTATTTTATCGTTATTGCGATCTGTCAAAGCACAGATCAATTACCGTCCAGAGGCATTATGATAAAATTGATCTTAATATTGGAAGTAGTGCCTTTTGATTACTTTTGTGACTGTTTTTGCTAGGTTCAAACACACAACATCAATATTTAACGGTTTCTATATCACTCCAATTCCTGTCCCAATTCGTATATCAGTCCCGAAAAGGTTGAAAACGAAAATTATTTAATAACCAATCTCATAAAGAAGGAAGTTCTTAATACGATCGTGTGTATTTTTCTACTCCTCCTTTCCGCGTTTGTATAAAATTATTCATATTTATAAATAAACACGCTATATTTTCTATAAATATTGGCTATACTAGTGGGATCCATATGGCCCCATGCGTGCTATCCTTTTGATCTCCAAGGCCTGTTTGAACACGTTTATTGTAAAATCTGAGAGTAAACATTTTCTTACCTTTGCTTTTTGGCTAGCGCGTACACAGTGGATCATTTTTAATTACCTCTTCCGTATCTTCACACTGTGGCAACTCTGAAACGGAATTTAAAGCTGTGTCAACACTGATACGTTTCGGGTTTGCCAGTGTTCAGTAATGTATTAAGTTTAGGAGGGTGTAAGTTCGGGGCAAATTGGAAGCAAAGATCAGGAAGGTTGACCCTCCGTAATGTTGGATTAGTGGTCAAGGAGACCGGGGGTGAAGTTACAGAGTGGCTCGTGTTTTAAAATGTTTCAGAGTAGAACCTCTATAACTCTTTCCGTGGACTGAAAAGGGCGGATGAAATAAATTAAAAAGGAAATAAGCAATTTGAAAAAGCCATTTTTTACATGTTTATTTTACTCATATAAAACATAACTGACGCGTTGTATTAAATACGTTTATTCACACCCACATAGTCATCTCAAATATTACGTAATATTTATGCTGATACAAAAATGCGTGAGAATATGAAGGTGCCAGCGATTTTTCTTCGATTTCATGTGATTTCAGGACCAACTCGTTATAGCTAGATTTACCGAGAACACGATAAAAAGGATTTCTTATCTCCTTATATTTACTGTTATTCCATAATAATATAATGTTCTATTTTTATAAAGTTATTGCGAATCTGCAATTAATTTTATACTCATAATAATTACTCTAACGTTTGGTAGATAAGAATATACGTAAACATTATTGTTTATAACTTAGTAATCAAACTGAATGTTAAATTACATTACCAATTTGAGTAGAAAAGTTTGTAAATGCGCGTATCGTATTAGATTTTCTTTTGAATCCACCTGCCAGCAATATGTCTCAATTTCGTCAATCGTCTAAATTCTTTCAATAAAATCGGACAGCCGTGTTTTATTGAACTAACAAACGTTATAAAGATCGATGTGAAGTTGACCATCGCAATATAAATCGAGTAAGTCTGAATAAAGATCGATGTTCTAGATTCTAAATCATCTAAGCCTGTGGGCTGTAGACTATGTTTGCAAGCATGGAAGTGAAGAATTATTATTCAAGTTTATATTTATGTAGTAATAACGTACTATTAATGGACGTAGAGAAAGCAAACATGCGTGACTACGATCGTTAGAATTAAATCATCAGCACTTAATATTAACATTAATTAAAATTGAAAAACAATAAAAATATATTGTTGTTGCGTGCGGGCCTCCACTGCCGATCCGCCATTTTTGTTTCCCCATTTACTATAAAAATGTGTTTAAACGGCAACTCTGATATATTGATATTTAGTTCGTGAAAACTTTCATAAAAAATGTTTCCATTAACTTTAGGTTTCTTCGAACAGTTGCTGATGTTTGGTAACTTTTTAACTAAGTTTTTACGACTGAAGTTTTTATCGGATACTATATTTTTGATGCCTATTGTTCTTCAAGCCTTTATCTTTAGAAGTTTTTATTTGGTTTCTTCGAAAAATATTAGAATTTTTATAAGTATTGTCTAACTACTCAAATACAACATAGATATAGAAAGTCTCTTACATAATTATTTGATTGAAAACTGCAACATTGAGTTAAGCCTGCCATTGCATATATTTTGATTATAATGCTATATTGAATATTGTTTGTGGTGTGCAATAACATATACATGGTAAATATGCCGAAACAAAAAATAAAAACTTACAATAAAGACCTTTGAATTATGAATAGAAAACTGCATAAATTTCACTTCAGACGGACATTTCTATTATTATAACGCTTCATTAAATAATGAAGCAGACAGACGGATATCATAATGTTCATAGTGCCTGTCCAAGAATAGATCACCTCACCTTTACTATGCGGGTTTTAATTATGACGGGAGACACTAATGACTAATTAGTAATCACGATGTAATATGTAATAAGGAATGAAGTGATAATGTCCGACGGGCGCCAGGACGGGAGCCAATAACAAATAAGCGACACAACTGTTAGCCAATGGCAGACATTAAAATTTGTTTTTCCCCACTAGTCAAAAAATATTTTTTGGCTAGGCTGTGTAATACAACTGCTGGGCAAAAGCCTTGCCGCGACCTATTTTCTTCTGTAGCTCTAATATTTTGTGATAGTTTTCAACTTAAATATATTAATTTCATTTGACATTACACGCCCGCGTGAAAAGTGTTTTCTTCTCCCAAGGAACATTTTTTTCGGGATATAAAGTAGCCTATGAGTTAATCCTGGCTATATTCTTTCTCTTTGCCAAATTTCATCCAGATCCGTTCAGCCGTTCTGCGTGATTGAGTAAGAAACATACATCCATCCAAACTTTCGCATTTATTTATTATATTAGTTAGATTTTAAAACAACTCGCAATTAGAACAAAATTAAATTAATCTTCAAGTGTTAATTTTACTGCAGTTATATATATACCAACAATTCTTGTAATTATGTACCCAATATTCGATACAATGTTAATTGTTTTTGATAAATAAATAAATAAACTAATGAATGCCTCCGTCTTGTGTAAATTGAGGGTTATCCGACTACAACCTCCCGGTATCTCCTACTACCATGAGTCTGGGGCTGGGCGAAAGTCGAACATACACCTAACCTTCGATAGCAACAGGCCTGCTTGTATGCCATCCAACATGTACTGGGCTTCGCCCAAATAGATTTCGGTTTCCAGTGTAAAAGCCAACCACTGACATCAAAAATGTGCCAATTTGATGAAACATTAAATTAATTTTCGTTCCACAGCTGCCGAAGTACCAGCATGCTACTCTGGCGACTCCTGGCGCGGTGTAACCCTCGAAGAGTTCATGACCTGCCCCTGGAATCTGGCCAACAACCGGCAGACTCGCATGTTGGCTGACTTGGCCCTGGTGGGCTGCTACAACGGAACCTTGAAGCATAAGAATGCTGAGACAGATCGGGTTCTGCTCGCGTCTGCTAAGAGGAACCTTGCTGCTATGGCGTACTTCGGGCTTACGGAGTATCAGAAGGTTAGTAGCTGTGTAAAAAATAGCCTTCATCATCAATTCCTACCCTTGTTTTGCCCTTGACGCGGGCTCAGTGCGGTTTGGTGGATGTCACATGTCTTCGAATTTTTGGTAGAACCATGTGGATTTGAAGAAAAAAAAAAGATTCATGAACAGAATTAGCAGCATAGCATTTTACTACGGCACTAAAGCGGTGGAAGCCCCTTAAGGTGGTCTTAATACAAATTAAATCCGGCCTGGAATAATTTAGGAATTGTATTACTTCCTCTATAATGTATTCTGTATAAGCATGGCGAGCCTTTTGCCTTGCCGAATCCAGATGCTTTTTAATCTCATTTAAATCTCATTCATATGCTTTTAATCACGCCTCAACAGCTTTATAGATTTGGGATACTTACGGGTAGATCATGACCCGGATAAGGATAGAGATTTTCGAGTATCACGCGGGCAAAGTTAGTCCCCAGTAAAGCATAAAACAAACACAGGCACTAATTCGTATCGGACTAATTATAACATTGCACGAGTTTGAACTTATCAGTAAATACGATCACATTTACTGCCAATACGATTGTTCAAATGATACCTATTTGCTAAATTTTGTGCTGCTCGCTGCTCGGGTCCATAGCGAGATATCGGCGTATCGATAATCACAATCTATAAATCCAACAGGATTTGTTCAATGTTTGCTTTGCACTTCTGAAAGCGTTTTAAAGCTTTAGTTACTCTGTAACGAAACGTCCCAAGGATTAGATTTGGAATCGCTTTGTTTGAAATCCTAAATGTAATTACATTTAGATGGAAAGTTGTTTGAGTATTTGGGAACACTTTTCGACATTCAAATAGTAGCAAGGTAAACCCTTCTACTATTTCATGAAAGAGATTTTAAGCAAGCATAACCAGAGAGCAAAGTTAATAGTTGACTCGGTGAGTCTTGCTGAGAGAGCACGAGAATATGTTTTCAAAGTTTTAGATGCGAACCCTGTGGTCAGGGGTAATTTCTCAGATTATTCCAAAAATAATTAAATGTATCGAGATCATGAGAACTGTTGATTTCCATAAATGGGCGGTTGAGGCCTGACGCAAAATCAAATAAACATGATGAAGACAACGCTTCAAATTCGTTCCACAGTTTACATAATGACGGTACCGCAGACATATATGCCTATAATACATATTCTACTATTACCTAACCTCTCCACGTTTGAATTTAGTTCACCGTCTACTTAGCTGATGTGGGCTTAAAATTGCAATTTGGTATTCCTTGAGGCTTCCATCTCATGTTACGAGAGATCGCACTTAACTCATAGATTATTTAACTTACCTTCACACAGGCCTTTCAGTAGTTGTAAGCATCTATTTCTCCCACATTTTCGACGAAATCCACTCATGCTTAAATCAATAATTTAGTTACTTGAAGATTACGCGTCGGGCGTAGACACACAAAAAACAGTAGCTGTTTTTTTTTTACGTCTTACACAAGTGAAATTTCAAAATTTAAAAAACCAATATTTATGTAGCATGAAATAAAAAAGTGTCGGGACGTTTTTATTTCATGCAACATAATTAATCTAGTAGGTACATAGTAAATACGCTTAGATCGGCAATCTATTGAACACGTAATTATGACATATGATATCTTGCGGAAACACCCCGATTCAAACAGTAAAATGCCCATAACTTTTGAACGGCTAAACCGATGTTATTCAAACATAGCTAAGAACACCCTCGATTAAGTCACCTTTTAAACAAAAAAAAATCTAAATTATAATCGGTTCACCCGTTTGGACGCTGTGATGCCACAGACAGACACACAGATACACAGCAACACACTTGGAACTTATAACACCCCTCTTTTACGGCGGGGGATAAAAATGCGGACTTTCATTTTAAAATGTACATGTACTTTATTAAATTTACATAAATAAATAAATTGCATGAACTAATTCCTCCTAGCCCGTTCCAACATCGGACTACAAGACGTAAGGCGATGCGTCATCGGTACATGGTCGACATCCCATCAATACGCAACAAACGTTTTGGGAATAATTTTAGAGTCTGTAAATAAAAAATATAAAAAAATATAGTCAGAAATAATGTATGTTTCTGATATCAATCTACAGATATCAGGTCTAAAAATTTTGTCCTTCTAGACCCGCCAATAAGTCAATACATCCCTTCTCCAACCCGATCCTAAAAGTAATCTACACGAATTTATTCCAAACACTCATCTTCCGCGACAAAAAATACTATCTAAGAAATAAAATCTATAATTCCTTCCTGAATATAAATGAGAATTAATCCTTTTTTACGGTTATTCTATTCCGAAATGGTAATTCTGTCTTTATCACTTTAATCTCCTGGCGAAGAGTCACATCTTCCTTATGGCCGTGTGATAGTCCCGTACGGGGCTATGTAGCTCGCTTCACTGAACTATGTGTATGTAAAACTATCACACTAACGTACCTATCCGGAGTGCAGTATGTAGGTTTTGCCTGAAAGGTATAGTTGCGAACTGGGAAGTAAGCTTTCCGTGATGTGATGTTGCATTAACATCTTTAGCTTCTAAAGGTAGATGGAGTCGTAGCCGGCAGTAAAGATAAAATGCTGTAGCAGATGTAGAGTCTAATCTTCTTTGATCAGGGACATTTTTAACCCCTTAGAATCATTAATAAGAATGGAAAAGTCTAGCAAACAAACCCTGACATTTCAAAAATCCTCTTGTTTGCAGAGCGAACTTAAGTTTTTTTTATGTAGGTAACTTGATTCGTCGCCTTTTTGCCTACAGACTTTGAAAGTCTCATGATATGGGTGATGATCTTTTTGCCATTTATTAAGAGCAAACCAACAAATAATACTTGTTGAGCACTACACTACCGTTGAGCATTACCAATATTGCCATCAAGGTTTTGTTGTGTAAATATGTTGTTGGATAGAGATAGGCACCCAATTCTGAATTAAGCTTGCATGTATATAGGTACATAAGCTTAAGCATCCTAGTGAAAAATGTATTTGTGTGGGTACATTATAGAATAATAATGAAATTAATAAATGGAAAACAGACCTGCGATTCTACAGTCGCATTTTGCATCGACAGATTTTGCCACAGACTACAAAACCCAGTCCAACAAAGAGGAATTCAATACTTAGGCACAACACAAATCCACGTGTTATGCCATTGGTATTACTTATTCAATGTCCAGTGACCCCACAGATAAGCTCGCCCATTATATGCACTTGAATCATTGTCCTATCTGCAACGCCATTTGTGGAGAAAATCTGTATTATATGAAAGCTATAGGAGCAAAACGTCATTAATCATGAACAAACCAACTTTGATCGCGCGGAGCATTACCCAGCTTGCAATAAAATGCGACTGCATTTTTGCAGTCGCATTTTCATCGCTAGATTTACCCACAGAGTACGAAACAAAATCTTACAAAAAGCTGCAATTTACAGCGTGTGCATAACTCAAATCCCACGTGGTGCTACCAGTATTACTTATTCTATGTCCAGTGACCCCGGAGATAAGCTCGCCCATTATTTGCACTTGAATCATTGTCGTATCTGCAGCGCCATTTGTCGCCGCACCGCCCGGCACAGCCCGCACTGTTCTTTGTCTCAATGAATATTCATTGCTCATCTATAAACAGTGTGGTTTTACTGGACTTTTTTTTGTGAAGTTAGTAAGCTTTTTCTTTTAACCGTAGGTCGTAAAAGGCGTTTTGTCGTATCCTTATGGGTTCAGACAGGATGCTTTTAGCATTGGCGAACGGCTATCGAACGCAAAGTCGCCCATACAGATGCAGCATTGTTGAACTCCTAATGTCGCAGATATTACGGGATGGTCAAAAAATTGTGGCTCAAAAACAAAACGGTGATAGTTGGGTTTGTTTGCAGTAGGTCCTAAAGAAGCAAATTTATTTTCTATGCTTTTTACCCCACTAATCATTTCGTGTAATCCACGATTTTATGCCTACCCTATATAAGATTCGTGCATTCTAATGGTTCTAAAGGAGTAGCATTCCTATATGTGTTTATAACTACAATATGACCTCATTTAGACGTTGCTGTGGAAGCTGCAAATAGTACGACAAAAAGCATACTGTGGACATCAAAAGCAGACGTGTTTGCTATACCATTGATGTATAAAGTACAATATGCTTTTTGTAGTGGCATTTATTACAGCACGCTTTCTTTATACTCGTGCGTTTAAATCAGCATCGTCTAAATAAGGTCAATTTTTTAGTATTATTTTTTCATATGGTGAGATATTTTTTAAAATAAAGTTGTACTTATATAAAAAAAATTAACCTTATGATGAATGAAAGAAAAAGTATTTAATGATTAGTTGAATTGAAACACTGATTAGCTGATTCTAAATGCAAATTCACATAAATTTAAATTAACCATAAACATAACATCACGCTTGTATTCCTCGAAGGGTACAACATTTTGTTTTTCAGTTTGAATTAAGAATCTGCGAATCAGAGCTTAAACTAGCCATTTGTTTAGAAAGTTTTTATAAATGTAGAGCCCTAACTCAGATTAGAGAACAGCTCTATCTGAGACACTTTTAATATCTAAATATTTGGGGGTTTTTTGCACCCAAATCAATATTCCTTTTGAGTCACTCTATCAGTGCTTCCCGTACAGCAATGATTGACTATGAAATTTTCATGCTATAAAAAATAATTAAAACCATAAGTGAAATTAATTACTACACCATATTCATGTGCGAACAACTAAAACTCAATTTTAACTTCGCCTACCGCCTTCACAAAGGTTACAAAGTCTATAAATATTTTCGTCGATATTCATGAAAGTGGAATGGGTTGTTAGCTGACATTTTGTTGCAATAAGCCCGGCTTCCACGGGCTTCAAGTAAAGGTGAGAACGGAGTTACGTAGCAACCCCCGAGGCGTGACTATGGTTTATGTTATCAAGGAGTTACGTAAAACGCTGGGTTTCAGGGAAACTACGTTGCACCGGTAGTGAGCCGTATATAATGTAACTAACAAGTGACGTCACTACTAAGTACCTGTTCGTGCATGCAGCGGTTAAACACGTCCTCTAAATTATTGCCGCTGAGATAATTTTTATGGTAAACGGTTTATCGTGTTTAAGCGAGTTTAAAAAGTTTTATTCGAATGTGTTTTAACTGTGTTGCTGCATGTCCTGTGCATTTTCTTTCCGGTATGGTTGTTCTTTCTTTTTTTATTCCGGTGATTTCGCTTCTGGCCTATTCCAAGGGCAAATGCATTTTTCCGGGATTAAATCCTATGATACTCGGCTGGGCGGCGTTCGGAAAGTTGCGTGGTATCTTCTCGTCCAATTTACCGCCTAGTGTCTCAAGACAAAAGTCTATGACCAGTGTGTGTTGCCAGTGATCACCTATGGGACCGAGACGTGGTCGCTCACAATGGGCCTTATCAGAAAGCTTAAAGTCACCCAAAGGGCAATGGAGAGGGCTATGCTCGGAATGTCCTTGCGTGATCACGTCAGAAATGATGATATCCGCAGGAGAAACAAAGCTACCGACATAGCCCGAAGAATTGCCAAACTTAAGTGGCAGTGGGCAGGGCACATTGCTCGCAAAACGGATGGCCGATGGGGCCGAAAAGTTCTGGAATGGCGACCGCTAACCGGAAGACGATACGTTGGAAGGCCTCCCACTAGGTGGACCGATGACCTGGTTAAGGTTGCGGGAAGGCGCTGGATGCGAGACGCACGGGATCGGTCAATGTGGCGACGCCTGGGGGAGGCCTATGTCCAGCAGTGGACGTCTTTCGGCTGAAATGATGATGAATGATGATACTCGGTGATATTAGTGATAGAACTTTTGTAAGCCCTTTCATAGATAAACTATTTCAAACAAAAATTATTTGTTAAGATGACAGTTAGTAGCTGGTTGGTTCATTTTGATATTCTTAATCTGATCAAGAAGTTTGTAAATAGAGAATGTTACTCTACAGTAGATACAATTTGGTCCTATGTATTGTAAAAGTCCACAATGAGACATTATTTTTAAAGTACATTAAATTTGTTGCGTCATTAAGTATTGTTATGTGGCCAGCACTAAAGTTAATGGCTGGCAGCTCATCAATCTTAACTGTCATGTTAAAACTGAAGCCCGTCACGTGCTGAAGGAAATACGTTCCCCGTGGAACAATTAAACGCGGTATTGTGGCTACTGTTATAAGAATAACCCTTTCAGTTAACCCTTTGAATTAAAAATACCTTACAAAACAATTTATATTTTAATGAAGCAGGTGATTATAACAGGCATTTATAATTTTCGATAACGCTATTAGAAAACGAATCAATGTATGGCAGTTATTTCAAAAAATTGATTCGTTTTCGAAAATTCACGTGGTCAGACCAAACGAATAGAAGGCGTTAACGATTGTAGAAAGAGATTGGATACGAAACGTTTGTAACTTGGCTAGCAGGGGGGGGGGGGGGGGGGGGCTTCTCTCGAAACGGTACAGCAAATCATCGTGCGGAAACCGCCATATCCTAGAACCAAAAATCGATAACATGTGACTGCAACCTGCCCGGTCCTTTACCTAAAGAGGCGGCCTAAACCCCAGCAGAGGTAACGGTAGAGGCTGATTATGCTAAGTCATTATTAGTATTATAGGTGGCTACAGCATGAGGAAGGCCGTCTGTAATAAATAAATGTTCAAAGACTTGAAGTAGTCCAAAATTAACTTGCAAGAATTTATCTAACCTAACTTACCATTAATCCATACTAATATTATAAATGCGAAATTAACTCTGTCTGTCTGTTACCTTTTCACGCCTAATCCATTGAACCGATTTAGATGAAATTTGGTACGGAGATAGTTTGAGACCTTGGAAAGGACATAGGACAGTTTTTATCACGAATTTCATTCGTAAGAGGGTGGAAAGAGGGTGGAAGTTTGTATGGTGAGCTAATGTAAGGAGGCCCACGTACCTACAATATTATGTCGCGATATAAAAAAAAGGCTATTCGAAGTACTAATGCTGCGCAGACGAAGTTGCGGGCAACAGCTAGTATTCTATAAATAAAGTAGCCCTTTTTATACGGCGGTGTTAGTGAAAGGGTTAATAGGGATAAGATTTGAGCACAAGGTGACAAGAGTGGTAGTCGGAAATGAGGTGTTAACAGATTCCTTTTAGTACTTGTCATGGGGTAAGTTTATTACTCATTCGTAGTAAACCCTACTACGAATGAGTTGAGTATCTGGGTTTTAGAGAGTTATGTTTTGGAGAATTAACATTTACTTTAGAGGGTTTTGCAGATATTCAGTTGTTTAATTCAAGCTTTAGTTTATGTTCTGGTAACCCCGGGTTACCCCGTATGAAGAGCGTTTTATTATCCCATAGGAGCTTTGTATTACGATAAAAAGTATCCTTTGTCATATTATAATATTCATTCCAGGTCTATTCTGTACGTGCGTCAAGTTTCAGCAAAATCCGTTCAGCGGTTTAGACAAGAAAACGTTACCAACAAACAGACACACTTAACTTATTTATACTATTTGTATGGAGCTAGAAATATTTATAGAATCTCATTTATTTATTTATTTGGTCCACCTACAATTGTAAGTCATGGATCAAGTGATTAATTAGGGCACTATGTATAATGCCCGGGCTTTATGAATCTAGTCAAGTCAAATCGGGCTATGTAATGAAGCTTCTATATTTATGTCATTTTCTGGTTGTTATGAATGGGTATGGGTGGCTTGTATAATGCCCGGGAAATATGAATCAAGTCAAGTCAAATCGGGCTATGTAACGAATACTGATTTAACCTTCTATATTTATGACATTTTCTGGTTGTTATGAATATTGCTACGTAACGGTTGGGCAACCCGATAATTATCGTCAATGAGCGAGCGAAGCGAGCTCGGGCGCTTAGGGCACCACGACTAGGATAGGTTAGGTTCGAAGATGAAGCCTTCATAAGGGGGCACGAAAGTCAAAATTATTTAATATTTGCGGACAATCGATCAAGATCTTCATGAATAGAAGTAGTGCTGCTACTGTAATAGTCCGTTGGGACTATTATGAATGAACGTAAAATGGCATACTTTTTCGCGGTTTCTCGTTCATGAATATTTCGTAGTATGTATATAATATGGTAACGAAAAGGATCTTGAGAAGCATCTTGAATTTTAAATGTCCACCTTGTATGAGTAACACTGAGAAGGTTGAATTCTAATGTTATAAAGTAGTTATGCATAACAGGAGCTGCATGATTCATTAACAACTAAGTTATCAACACTTTGTATGCACAAGAATGTTGTTATCATTGCAATTATTTGTCTAAGGACAAACAAAATAATATATTACTGGTTATCATGTTAAGCTCGTTAACTTGGGAAGCAGGAGTACCGTCCGCGATATACTCGTAAGTTGTATACATATATATATATATATATCATATCATATATATGTTGTATCATATTATAGAGAAACTTATGTCTAAGTATACAGCCGCATGGGTCGATCTACAATATTTGCCGAGGTCGGTCCGTGCGTCCGTGGGTGACCATCCATTAGGATACAATTGTTCAAGACCGAAATTCCGTCATCAGAAATCACGTTGGTCCTGGCTGTCATTTGATGATCTTTGACATTAGTCAGAAGTCATCAAATGTGACACCAATCTTGACCAATTGTATTGTGTCACACATGCGTCGCCCCCCAAACATCAGGACCCGAGGAAGCGCTGCGTGGTGTTCCACGACGTCGCGGATGGTATCAACGAATCCCCCCCCTCGACGACGTTGCGGAAGGAACGTACGTTCCCGCGACTCCTGGAGTAGGTGTGAGATGGAATACTGGGATGGTTTTTAGTTAGTAGTTCTTAGGAGTCTGACAGATTTCTCCCCCCAGGGCGGAGTACATCCAATAAAGTCTTTCCACCTAGGAACAAAAAAAAAAATTGCTTGTTGTCACCCACTTGGGTTGTAGACGTCAGATAGGCTTTCGCTCCATGTAAAATACTGGTACTGGTCAGTTGCATCCGGTTACATTAGGAGACGAACATTGTTGGGTTTCTAAATTCCCACAAAATATTTCGATAGTAGATAGATATGCTTTTTAGCATTTTGTATACATAATAGCGAAACGTCATTATTTTTAAGTTTTACATCTGTTCCGATTTCAATTAAGCATTTTACTCAGTAATTAAGCTTTAGAAAAATGAAGTGTCATTCTATTGTTGTTGCTGGCTGTACCTACTGAAGGTAATCAAATAAATAAAAAAACCTCACAAACCTACTAGATACCAATTGTGTCGACAGCCGGTGTTACAATAACATACCTATTTGAAACGATAACATTTGTCTTCGGATCATAGAGTTATGCATAGATAGACAGACAAATATTTGCATAAGTAAATGCTCGCCCCGGGACTTGAAACATAACTGTGTGTGTAGTATAGGTGCGCCTCTGACGAACCCCTCGGGGATTAAAGCGTGATGTTGTTGTGTGTAAATGATCCAAGTGTGCTGTCAATATTATTTTACGTTTTATCTTGTAAGAGCATCATATTTATATACAGCGTGGGCAAAGATTTTGGATAAAACGAAACAGGGCGATATTTGGGGTTATAAGGAGAAAAAGATTTATATTTGTTACTTTAAGACCTACTGCCCTAGTCCCAAATATAGCCTGGTTTCGTTTGATCCAAGATTTTTTGCCCAGAATGTATATTCTTTATTGTACACAAAATATAAAAACAGATACAAATACAGTAAGACAGCTTATATACAAAGGCGAGCTTAACCCATAATTAGGTTCTCTAACAGCAAACCTCAGTGCCATTGGGAGATTTGCAAATGGGGACTGTAAATCCAAGTGCATTTTATTAATAGAAAGTTAATGAAGCTTACCGAAGGGCAATTGGTGCCCATAAAAATGAATGGATGTCACGTTTGCTTTTTTCGTTTCGTTGTAGATCTTAAAGTTAATGAAAACGTTAATTATTTCAAAGTTAACACAGGTTGTAGCCCTGTTTATATAATAAAAGCTTTACCAACATAAAAGCTTACGTTTCGTAACGGGCGACAAAGTCTTGGCGTAAGAAAAATCTTATAACGAAACTTCGAAATCTGATGAATTTCTGACGGATCCTTCGCTTTGGTTGTCTAATGAGGATAATTATTATATCTTCTGTTCTGATTTCTGACAGAACCACATGGGTTAGACTTTTTGTTTATTCGACAAAAGGGGTGCGTCAACCCTCCTATACCATTAAACAGAAACACCCTTAATCACAATCACTTATTTTGAAAGCACAGCAAATCTATTGCTGTCAATTCGTCTGTTTGACAAACAGACATGCAGTATTTACTGTTTAATTTGTGTAACAACGCGATTATGATTTTGTGTTTGGTTGAGTTATGAGTGTATATTATGAGTGCATTTTGGAAGTTATTCCCGGGACTGGACGGGAAGTATTCGGTGTCCTAAAAAAAACAAATGAAATTCTTAAATTTGGTACTAAATCTATTTTACTCCAACAGATCTCTCAGTACGTGTTCGAGGAGACGTTCAACCTGCTGTTCGCGGTGCCGTTCACGCAACACAACGCGACAGTCTCGGGCGCCACGCTCGCCGCGCTGTCGCCCGCGCAAATCTCGCACATCAGGCGACTCAACTCGCTCGACCTAGAGCTCTACGAGTTCGCCAAGAACCTCATGTTCAAAAGGTATGTTTACTTTTCTTGTTTACATTCATTACCAAATGTTTGCAAAGGACAAAGCAAATAATGTGTCTCAATTCCCTTTTGCCAACTCTATGCCTTCGTGATTCTATGGTCATGTTAAAGTAAATAGTCCAGTCGAGAGAGACTCTATTCTATTTCGCTCCAGTCTGAGTGCTACCCGCAATTTCTTTGCGATTCCCAATCGCGGATCCAGTTTACATAAAATCCAAATTTTCATGGCGCCAATCTCGGCTCAGCAATCGCAGTCGCAATCCAATTTCAGAGAGGATAGCGCTATAACACTAAGCTCGCCCTCCTAGTATATTTGTATCGCATTGATGGCAGAAAAACCGTTATTTGTTAACGTTTTTAGTAGTTCGATACCCGTCGATGGAATAAAACGAAATTCCTTTTAAACCCGAGTCTCTCCGTGTACCGGCGAATGCGTGACCGAATTTCTTACATTTACACAAACCAAATGTTATCAAGTAAAGATCGGCTGTTTTACGTCTCGCACGGCTCACTAATAATGTGGTTTAACGACGTGAAAGGTTTTAGGGTTCCATATCGGGGGTGATAACAAAACCCTTTTGTTAGGGATACATGCCTAGGCGTACATCTGTTCGCACGTAGTAAAGTACAATTAGTTTTAACTCCACGCCAGTTTTATGTATTTGTACACGGGCAGTAAAATTGTGTTTAAAATTTAAATACTAAACATTATTCTAGTTCAATTTGGGCGTCAAAGTCACGCTTGGCTAGATTTAGTCCGCATACGATACATATTTATGTGCGACCTCTGCTTGTCGCCGACTCGCCGTGAGCCCGTGACCCCGAGGATATAAGTTGAGAAACGACGCTTTAGATTGGGTTTCTAATCTAAAGGGATATCAACTGTGCCCTTTATACCGCACGTTTGCGGTACCCACGCAAGATTCGATAGAATTTCTTTTATTTCTCCACTATGCCCTATACTACGAACGGAACAAAAGTTGTATAACTGTGCCAAAGTAATTTTGTCTCGGGGAATTTTAGTTGTGCTGGGTTTGCGTATGTTTGCTCAATTTAAGGAATTCAGGGTATGTTAGTGTTGTTAATTGAGCTGTATAATGCTTTGTGATTGCCGGAGCAATTATATTTGCTCATAGAATATGTAGCCGGTACGTGTTCCGTAGTATCAACACCTGTACCGTACGACTGTCTGACCTAATTAATTGTTACAGATTCGAAGCGTTGAAGAAACGAGATACGGATTTCGAGTACCGGTGGCGTCACTTGGGGGAGGTGGCTCGCAGCGGCGTCACCGAGTTCGACTGGGATAGCAACCTGGAAGACGCCACCACCGAGAAAGCTAAAGGCAAGTAACCTGCCTCAAGCGCAGGCCAGTGACGTCACGCCACCCTAGTGCATACACTAGTCATAGATAACCACACAAATGAATGAAGAATTTATTTTTTATTCATCGGTCTCCCCAGACCATGTAAATACTATTAGAACGCGTTAAGTACATTTCTCAGAGCGATAGTGCAGAACGAAATCGATTACGATCGCACTGTACAAATGAGTTTATATATCATGCATTTATAAAAGATATTCTAAAATCCTAATATTTTATAAAATTTGTTTTATTTACTTTGGCAACTTTATATTTTATTTTTAATTTGTAAAATGCGCTCTAAATCCATCCCTTATAGTGTAAAACTATACATAATTACATACAATATATTATAAATATATCTGTAGTGGGTATGTACTGTTGTTCTATATTGTTGAATGAATGTTGATGTTTGATAGATACAGGGTAGGTAATGCATCTAGGTTGAACCCAACGAAGTGTAGCTATAGTGTAATCTTTACTAGTGATTCCATTAAAATACTTCAGAAGTTCGACTGCGAAGGTTTTAATGCCGAGATTCAAAGGCTAATGGTTAAGAAAAGTGTGAGAAGTAAAATGGATTCGCAATCTTGGATATTAAACCTTCGTAGTAAAACTTGCGAAGGGGCTCCGAGGTAAGCGGTTATAGTCGGACGTGGTCGATGACGTACGAATTTATTTCCCAACCAGCTTTCCTCATTTATAAAGAGAACGGGATGCGGTCAATTGCGATTGTTTGTGATTGAATCGGAACGGGTGATTGATCGTGTCGACGTTGTGGGAGAGGGAATGGGAGCGACCCCGATTGTAAACGTGTAGCTTATTGTGATTACTTATCAATTGAATTTGATCCGTTTTTTATTAGAAAAACGACACTTTTTGAGAACACTGCCACGCTTATTTATTAAAAAATACCACAGATGGTTAGCAAAAATACAGATTATCAGATTCTAAATTCAAATTCTCCATAGATAATTTGAATTAAGCATCTAATAATCAGTGCCTAAAAAGTTTTTTTGTAAATAAAGCCCTGGTAGTTTAGCTTACCAATCGTAACTTGTAACTTTAATCCGGTTCTATAAAGATCTCAAGTTTATTACCGATCATTTCTGGCAGTTTTAAAGACACATCAGGCAGCTTCGCTCACCTCGGAGTCCCTCGGAACCCTTAGTATCAAACTATAATAAGAATCAAATTGCTCAGGATACCAGATAATTTATACGAATGATTTGCAGCTAGAATAGCGATATTTACTCACTGATCGAGCAATATTGTACTAGATATTCCCAATCGCCATCAGTATGGATGGATAGGGAGGTAGCCCCGCGGTAATATTTAATTTCGCTTTCTGTTCACTATTGGATATCGTTAGTGGTGTAACCCCAACGGTCTCGACGCCCGAACAAAGGAAATGCTAGCCTTAATACGTAATGTACAGTCGACTTCAGAAGACAAAGGTACGGAATTGTATGCACCGCAAATATTAATAGCCTAAGATCTCACTGTGAAAATCACTACTGCTTCTCAGTTAGCCGCAATCTGTGAGAATGAAATTTTTAGTGCACGGAAAATTTAAAAAAACAATAACATAAAAACGAAAAGCTAGATGCGGCCAGGTAACCCTGCAGCAATCTATTCTACGATCAAAAATCATTCTTAAAAATTAAGTGTTATCAAAAACATTACGTGCAGATTTTTGCAGTGGGATCTCGGGTTACAATACATTCGCTATTCTTGAGGGCATTCAATTTTGTAGTGCGTCTATAGTTAGTGTGCTACTGTACCTAATCAAATGTATTTGTTTCTAAGTGGATTTCTCAAAATTGGGTCCTTTTTTCTACTCGTTTTTTTTGTATAATGAATTGGTAAACAACAAAATTCTCATTAAAAAAATTAACCAAAGAACAAAAATGAGTGCTATGTATGTTTGTTCTCATATGAGTTAAGTTTGAGGTTAAGTTTT
This sequence comes from Orthosia gothica, assembly GCA_949775005.1. Taxonomy (NCBI): domain Eukaryota; kingdom Metazoa; phylum Arthropoda; class Insecta; order Lepidoptera; family Noctuidae; genus Orthosia; species Orthosia gothica. Next base: position 20,329,638 of record OX459048.1, on the reverse strand, counting down.
AAGTTTAGGAAGTCTGTAATTTGGTTATAGTTTAATTTAAAACAAAAAATAAATAAACTGAAGACATAAAAATATGCATAATAAATTTTGATTGCTATAACATTTTTTTTGTTTTTTAATTAAACTTGGGCCTCATTAAAATGGACTATTACTCATTAAGTGCATCAAAAGTACTCTGTAACCATGCAGCTGTAAATAAAACAATTGTGTTCTCTGTGTTGTTTAATAATAGTTAGATTTATATATCAAACTTTTTTGTATACAGCCTGTACGTGAGTAGTACAGCAGACTTTTTTTATTATTTTTATATTTATTCTAGATTCTCTTTGTTTTATTTCTATATAGCAAAAAGTCTGACTGTCGAGTTCGTCAGATAAATATTTTGTATCTCGGTCACGTTTCGCGCTTTAGTATTTTTTGGTAAAGAAACAAAACTGCGAACGTACTCAATACCTCCTGCTCTATGGTTTTGATTTTTGTTCTTTTTTAATTCTAGTAAATCGTTGTGAACATACTCGATAATGTATAAAGTATCGGAGAACGTTCGTGTCAAACAAAAACGAAAAGAATGTTAGCACAAACACAATGCCGTGTTCAATTATCGGTTGGCAACAGAAAAACAACGGAAAAAGCTTTCTATTATTTTGCACGAAGGCAATGTACCTAATGTATTGAAATCGAAATATCCCATTCAAACAGCAATAGCGAAAGTAAACTGCAACAAACACGTCTATATCGAACTGTTTGCATTTATTCTTAGTGTGAGTGCATTTCGTATTCCATCCTCTGCATGCTATTTTGAACTGTATACCCAGTGCATCTAAGTTTAAAGCCAATACAGCACTTTGAAAGCGAATTTTGTTTTTAAACTATTTGAAACGCTCGGTTCGAAGTCACGACAGACGTTACAAACATTTTTTCGCCGAATATTTTGTTTTAACTTGTCTGTTATTTTTACAAAAGTATTTTTACAGCCATTTTCCTTTTTACGGAACCATATTCCATATTTTGCTGCATTTATATTACAGATTTGTTTTTTAACCAGTTTTATTTATGATCGATGCATTTCGAACTATGTTTGTTACAGTTTTATAAACGTTTTTTTTTCTATATTGTGATTGATCGAAAGCTATACAAATGTAACAGTTGTATCCAATTTAACTCATCCTTATATAAAGAAATGGTGCAGATTGTAAGTAGTCGTGTATATAATTTGTAATACATATGTTAGGAAGTCGAGTTCCAATTAGGTGCAGGAGTGTGTCGACGTTCCTTCACGAGCGATTGATACGTCGTCTCTTGACAATAACGTTAATAGGTCACTTCAATTTAGTCCTTTGTGCTGAGTTGTATGCAAGCCAGTGTGTATGGAGCTGTTTCTTTATACGTAGATAAAAAGACATTTTACGAATTACTTTATTACTTAGCTGTACCTTCAAAGACAGCGGATCTGTTGAAATATTTTTTTGATTGATGTGAAAAAGTTGTTCGAATATTTCGCCAGAACGCGCTGTCGTCGACTGTACATTTTTATTTATCTCATTCGTTTGAGAGCTATCTCAGAATCGATGTTACACTCATAATTAGTTTATCGAATTAGTACTAAGTATCGATAAAATGTATGTATATTTTTCTGTGTGTAAAATAACGCTAAGCCCTGTGATATAAAAAAAAAGTTTGCACCCAATGTTTTGCAGTAATATCCTTTTTAAAATTCATGAAAAGCATTTTGTTTTTGAAGTTGCCTTGATATTTTTATGCTTGACGAGTGTATATAGTAAATTCATAGTAAGTGTAATTGGTCTAAGTGACGTGGATAACTTATAAACGATGGGTGCATAAGCCATAAGATAAGTTAGCCATATAGAGCACGTAAGCTTATTGTGGTGACATGATAATAAACTAGATACCTTATAGTTATTCATATGTACCTATAGCACACCACCGGTACAGTTCGCGTTGTCTAGTACCAAAATTTAGCGTTTAGTTGTTTTTTTTTAAGTTCCCGACTGAACCAAAATATAGTACTTTATATTGTGTTAACGATCACCGAGTAATAAACAAGCGCAACTACTCCTTGGTTTTATTTTTAGCACATAAGTCAACTTAACGACGGCTGCGGCGAGAGATTTATAGCCATGTCTAATGCAACTCCAAGAGAGGAATGTACGAAAACTACATCAGTCATATCAGATAAGCTCTTAATTAACTAAATAACGCGCGGAAAAAATGTTGATGAAATAGCTGGAGCCGCTAAAGTCCAATTAAGTCTTGGTTGCGTACAAAAACTTGTATCTGGAGTGAGCTTTAATTTTCTAAATATGTCCGTATAAGGAGAGAGTGGTATGTGTGTAGTAGTTGGAACTGCGACGTGCAGGAAGCTCGAATGGTCAAATTTGCATTTATGTCATTAGGCTGCATCCGTTGCCGGCGATCGGAGCGACCGGAGTACCAGAGCGAGCAGGCGTCCCGCAGGGGACCGATACACGTACACCCCACTGGGGAATAATGTTTCTTATGTCTACAGCTACACAACCACTCCGCTTTTCTAATAGACAAACGATCATTGAATCCTTGACGATTTCTCGAAATCTTTTATCGTCGTGGATACTGTTATCTATCTATGAAATTGATATAATTAACAACGACGAAGACAGTTATTACCATAATTTATATATACGTTACCCTCACAATATCTAAAATTATACCCATATATAACAGCGGTACCATCAATAAAATGATATCGGAGACCCCGCATCATAAATGACTGATGACTGAATAAAGAATTATTGGCGAATATAGGTCAGACGGTGCTCGACCAATCGCATGCCGTGCAGGCTGCGAGCAGTTTAAATAATGCAGGCATGTGTGGAGTGTTTGACTTACTTTTTATTAAAATATTCGCCACAGCCCTCGTCACACCTGTAGTCCCTGAAGGGTAGACAGGGGTGTAAGTTAGAGGAGCTATGGCTATTCGAGCCCCTTGTGGTAAAAATCGAGAATATATTGATATAAGAGGGTAACACAAGTGTTGAAGCCGGACCCGACCTCGACCCAGATCTTGACACGTTTCTTCTCAAGATTACTAGAACAGGATTTAAAGAAGAAAGCGAAGATACAATAAAGGTAAGGCATGACACGACAATGAATCGACGCTTTTTCACAGAAATGTAGTCTGTAAAGCATTTTTAGAACAATATCTATGTAAATGCGTCGTCGCATAGTTATTTAATTGTTGCATCGTACTTTTCTTCCAGAGTCTAAATTGAGCTGTGATGGCCTTAACACGTCAAAAATATTCACATCACATCTACACAAATCTATCAGGGTAGGATCACCGTAGATATTTTTTCATAACCAATTTTCGCACATTTTACATCAGTCATACCAACTGAAAGTGCCGTTGGAATCAGACATATCTAAGTAGTCTGTGAATCAGACATATCTAAGTAGTCTGTGAATCAGACATAAAAAAGTACTCAGTGACTCAGACTCACTCCATCAAGCCAAATATCCACTATTATAACAATGAGGGATGGGAAATGGAGAACAAGGAGGTCATAACCACACATAACACTTCGGCAACAGCTGTCCAATATTTAAATCCACATTCCAAAATCCACCGTTATAAAGATAAAGACAAGAATGCACGCATAAACCACTTCATTACAAGAAGTAAAAGAACAAACAAAACAAATGGGCACTTGTGATATCAATGCCTTGTAATATCAAATTCGATGCGTCTCCATACGTCAGATAAGATCGGGACGACGCATAATAAAACGATCGTGTTCTCAGTAAGTGGTGTTTGGTGGCTCTTTTACTGCATTAAGATGCAACCGGGGACGTTTCCCGACGGTCTCCGGTTACATCGACGGGTTCTAAGGAAACAATTTGGAACGGTTCGTAGAAAACTAGAAATAGCACCCGAATTTATAATTCTACGGTATTTTATAACGAGTTTGATGAAAATCTTTTGATAGTTTTTTATGATGTCTTGTGTACGTCGTTGATGTATTTATTAGTTATACGAAGTGTATTCTGCTTTGAGATGAAGAAATTTGTTACTACCAATTGCCAAGAAATCGTCTTTTGAACCTATAACAGTTTTCATTCACAGTGGCGCCATCATAAATTTCTTACCCGTCCTATAAAGTTCAGAAAAATATCTGAATTTAAAGGTATATTTTCAGAGCAAATAGAAGCGGTTGTTGAGTCAAACATGCAGCCGAAGCAGAATCTAACTAAGCTGAAAGTTTAGACACAACACAATACGGGTTTGTTAAAACCATTGTTTTGAGTGAATTGAACGAAATGCATTAAGATAAAGAGGGTTTTATTTCTGTGCGAATGAACGATGTTGTTTCCAGCGACACTTTACTGTTTAAGCGAACTTCCACAAAGGAGGGAAACGTCTAAAAAGCTTTCTGAACAAGTAGGAATCCGCCTTCGCACTCTTTGTCTTCAAGTTGTGTTTCTTGTGATCAGCCATTGTGTCCCTTATCACGCCACCAGTTATCTGCTGGGGCTTTAGGCACCAATTTATAGTTATTATACGGGCGTGCCTAAGGGCACCGGTTATTACGGTCTGCCTTTGTTTGGCCTGATAAAGGGCTGCTAAAGGTATCGGCCGGTAAGCAGGTCGACTCACGAATCGAACGTATTGACATTAATAGAGTCCGGCGTTTTAACTTGTTTGTGGGTGCGAAACTATAAATTAGGTTCGTTCTTGTTTGTTCGGATATATAATATATATCTTTGTTGTTGTAACACTTGTGTCCTTTCCTTACAAAGCGAAAACTTAAATATGTTTGACATAAATTCAGAAACGTGGGTTAAAGAATGGCATAGTTAAAATATTAAGTAACTAGTGAAGAACTGGAAGGTCATTCTTGTCAATATTGATGACTCGTTAAGTGTTTTCTCATGGAACGAGAGCCATATTGTTATTTCCAGTTTATCCAGTCTCTTAATGGACGATTGTCCCATCGCAACTATCGTAAGAATATAGTGTTTCCCCCATTTGACCTTTGTCGACACAGCGAGAAGAAACGCACATGCTTCTCTTCGGTTACCTGTTTGGTTTAGAGACGTTTAATTTATTTTAGTTTCTCATCGGTCGTAAACATACTAAAGTGTTGAATGACTACAACAACACATCCACAGGTGCACCTTGGGCAGAAAGCATAATTTCTGAAATAGGTAAATAATAGTACATTACTGCCGCGGTCTATAATGACTACTTTGCTGGTCGCGCTGATTATGGCCGACAGCGCAGCGTAGCGCAGCTCCAGGCCGACACAGCGCGGTCAGCGTGCAGCACTTGATGGACGAGCTGAGATAAAGGCCGACCGCCGAGACCGTAGGTCGAGGCCTTTACAGCGAGGACAGCTAGGGCTGCAATGATGGCCAAGCTGAAATGCCTAGAGCGTAGCTAGGCTAGCTCGAGGCAATCATACCGTGACCAGCGAAGCAGTCATTGTGGGCCAAAGTTTGTATAGTGCTTTACTCAAAAATGCAAGTACCTAATCTAAATAAAACCAGCAAGTAATTTAAATAAAATTTACTAGAATTTTAATTAGAATGGCAATTATGAAAAGTACAGTTAGGTACTAAAATTCTACACCGACTTTCCCGGTTTGATATTACTAATAGTTTGCGATAATTCTAATGCGGTGTTTGACTGCTGTATTATTAAAGAGAAACGGAGAAACATTTTCGGATAAAGATTTAGATTTCCTACTGATTTTCCACTGCCATATGCAAGCTTATATTTTTCCTTTGAGTTCCGCGGTATCAAATTTTCAACCACTAATTTAGCTTCATCTTTAATGTCTGGCGGTGTTAAACACATTGAATCGGAAGAATTTTCGCTTTGGGAGCTCATTTTTAGCAAAAAAGTCATTAAATAAAAAAAAAATTTCGCTGAGCCGCGCTTTTGTTACTTCATTGTTTTTTTTTTGAGCAATGGTAGTTGGGACTATACAGCCTAATATGGAATAAAATCTTTTTGTACCTATCTCTATACAAACAGCTGTGTTTTAAATAAAAACTTTTTGGATTTGATTTTTTAAAACGTTGAAACGTCAAAATAGCGGCCAGCAAAATAGCGGCTGTTAGAGCGGCCAGCAAAACTTTGCCGGCCGCTCCTTGAAACAGAACGGCAAGGTCGACTTTGCTCAAACAAGGTTGTCAAAATAATGACCACATTACATGCATTTTTGAGTAAAAGGCATTAATACTACTTCGGATGCTTGTATTAAACCGGCCAGAACCTATTGTGGTGATGACTCCTGTCATCACCACAATAGGTTCTAAGCAATGATATTCAAATAAACAGATATGCTATAAGCGCACGCATTGTGAAGACTCGAATAGTAGACAATTGTAACCTTTAGTCTTTAGTTTATGTCACGCATGGTGAAGAGCGATACGCTTTGTTGAAACAAAAACAAAATAAAAAAAATGCCATCGTGTGTATTTAGAAAGTGTACCAATTATAATACCAAATTACATAAAACAGAAGGGATTTCATACCATATGTAAGTACGCAATACACCTCAATTTACTAATTTATTTAAATTTTTGTTCCTAATATTCTGATAATTGGAGGTTACAAAAAGAAAAAAACATTGGTGGTCAGAATAATGTTTGTTTCCATTCACACGCAAGTGACAAACACTAGCTGTCTCTTTTTTTCTTTTTGGTTTTATCAAGCCATCCCTTTCGACTTGTAGTGAAATGTCAGATGAATGAAAAGTGTGTATGTGTGCTGCCGCTGCTGCGCGGAACACTTTTTTCAATTGTTTTGTGAGTGTATAACGTATCTGTTTATTTGAATATCATTGGTTCTAAGATAGGTTCTGGCCGGTTTGACAGGACTGCACAGGACATATCAAATCAACATACAAATGACACGTTTCTGGAATATTCTGGATAGACATCCCGTTACCAACCTTAAAAACTGAACATTCTTTTAACGACGCGACGCTAGATTTAAGCTCTTAACTTGTGCCAAGAAGCCGAATTTAGAACAAAACCTGCAAAATCTCATAATTTGCAACAAAATTCAAACAGAAATCAGCTACGCCCATGCTGAATCTATGAGATCGAGATAAGTTTATATCTCATAGACAGCACATTTATTTCGTACACCTTTGCCCCACCCACGCTATCAAGTATCACTGGCCGTAAGTACCAGGGCAACAAGCATTCGCAGAGGTGTCCTTATCGTAAACGCATTCAAAGGCTCTTGGGACGGCGGGGGCGCCACCGGCTACTGTATAAGTACCTACCGTAAATAAAATTAGCCTTTCAATAATTTATGAGTGGTGACGGGTCGGCCAGAGTCTCATTAAACCGACAAGAGGTGAAGCGAACAAAGGGATATTGTTTGAAGAAGGGCCATCGGTGGCTAATAAAACAGTATTAGTACTTAGCGGTGCTTATGGCTGTGCAATGGCGCGAGAAAGTGCTGTCAACCTTTGTTGGTTGTAATGTAACAATCATTCGTTGTTTAGCGGTGAAATATTGGTTTGAGTTGAGAGTTGAGTATTCAGAAAGATTTGTCCATTCTACAAAAAATAAATAAGAATACTTGGAGTAAGAGATGTAGATGTGTGTTGAAGGAGAGCTCGTGGCTAAATAATAACAGCCGCACTGGTCGATCATCAAGGTTAAGCAACGCTTGACGAGGTCGGTTCGTGGATGGGTGACCATTTCAACATAGCGAGTTTTCTCCGTGCCTCGGAAAGCAAGTTAAGCCGTTGGTCCCGGCTATCATTTGAAGATCTTTGGCAGTCGTTATACGAGTAGTCAGAAGCTTGAGATCTGACACCAGTCTTGCCAAGGGGTACCGTGTTACCCATGCAGTTACTGGGTTGTGGAGGTCAGATAGGCAGTCGCTCCATGTAAAACACTTGTACTCAGCTGAATCCGGTAAGATCCGACCCCAATGTAGCTGGGAAAAGGCTAGGCAGATTGATTGATTGACTTGAAATAAGAAATGTCGCTCGCCACTGTCTTCGTTTGAGCGTTTTTTTTTTGTAATAGCTTCTGCTAAAAGGCTATGTTTGGCTCTGCAGCTAAGTGGTGATTTTGTGTGATCAATAATACATTTATTCCTTTCTTGCTTTGCCCAATAAATTCGAGAGGCAATTCAAAAGGAAAATACAAAGGGTACAAATTGCCCATAATATTATCTGCGTAATGTTTCAAATGTCGATTAGGTACCTATATGATTCAAAATGGTAAGTAAGTGCCTATGTATAAAGTAATAAAATGATGAATGAAAAGCGATAACATCTATTATATGTAAATGTTATTACATACATATTTGAGCGTAAGGAGCGTTACTGAGAAATATATTTCTCATAAAATAAATAATTCATACTGGAAGTAGGTATGTAGACTGTAGTAGTAGTAGTAGTAGGGGTACCTTTTCATGTGTTGAATTATGTATAGGTTTATCCAGAGACCTAGTCTACCTTAATTTGTTCTTACTACTACCACTTCTGAGGCACTTAAAAACTACTTAGCTACCTATTAATTTTTTTGTCTCTTTCTCATGCTTCTTTAATAGACCGGCCAGGAGATCGCTGGGTGGTGATTCTGATGAAAATAAAGAACTATGACTGGAAAAAAAATAAAGGTCCGGTCGACTTGAGAACCTTAACCGAAGAAAAACAGAGGATTTTAGGAAAAAAATAATTGAACACTTATTGTTCAATCCAAGCATTATACAATAAATAGCAGTATCTACATATTTTATCGTATTGTAAAAGAAACTACTTAACTACTAAGTATAACCAAATACTTGTAATTAAAACTGATGGAAAAGAGTGTCTCTGGAGTTTCTTGCACCTTCTTCTCCATAGAGACCTACTGACACAGATTACCTCCCAAAATCTGTGCCTACTGACGATTGCGAACGTGCAACTAGATTCATAATTTTGTTTGACAATCCAAAAGTACCTTTAAAATCTTTAAATGGTTTAGTTGAAATAAAATATTTTGTTTTTTTTTGTAATCTTAATATTTCTTCTATTTTTCTATTGGATTGACTAAGCACTTACCCACAGTTTTAAATCTTGTCTGTATTCGGCCTCCATACAGGGATAGATTAGTAATTCAACAATGCAAATAATTTTATTTTGAAAATATACATCCAGTGGTTTTTTCATGATATCTAGACTCCCAAAGGCCTGTTTATAAAATTTCGCGCGGTCGTTTTCGTCCTAAATAATCATACATTTCGATACAAATTTTCAAAAGTGCTAATTCGTACGCGAACAAGCTTCTTACTGCTCATCACAGCATCTATATCTTTCGCACGTGTTGTCGGATAAGATAGCATGCATTTTAACCTCGCGCACAAAGTCCAATTTTATAAACAGGTAAAATTGTAAAATTGACTGCTGAAAGCAGGAACTGATCTGATTTAGAAAAAAAAAAAAAACATAAAGAAACCACATCTCGGATAAAAAATCACTGTGAAAAAGCCACAAGATACACATAATCTAGATTGCGTAGGAAAGCAACGCAACAGTAATCTAATGATCTAGCTTTCTTCTACCTGGTAGCTCAGCTAGACTGTGTAGGTAGACATTATTAAAGTCTGTCCAGATATCGATCGCTTTTCGTGCTGAATGCCTTTCTCTACAAGACAAATAATGAGACAGTTATTTCTCCTCTTAAAAAGCTTCGAAGTGAAATCATTGGCATCCTTCCAATGAGAGAAATATTTGCTGTTTCATTCAAAAATGCAATCTTAACCAATTACGATAAATGACAGTACATTTTTTCGCAAAACTCCCTTCTATTATTAAAAGTTGTTTTTGTTGTTTTAAGATTACCAATAAGAATGCACGAACTCCTTAAACTGTGAAATACTAAGGTGATAAATTATAAGACCTACAAATGTAAAATACTAAGGGCCTTATATAAAACAACTCCTGAACTGTTCAGCAACTCATTAGAAGGTTTTGTTATTCTAATTCTTTAAAGAATAGTTGAATATGGAATGTGCTAAGCAATCGCTAAACATTATCAAGACACCTTTTTATAAGTATGTATGAAAATAACTAAAAAGATCGTAGAATTGATTATTTCGTAAAATAAAAAAATATGTGGATAGGTACATGAACCGAACCAACCCGAAAACCTAACACGCTTTTTTGTTCTATGAATGTTGTCATCTAAATAACACATATTATTATTATGTATTGATCTGTCCGTAAATTAAATGATTGTACCTATTTTCCCTGCTCTCAAACGTAATCGCAAAGAGTGCTGACTCGTAGTCACACCAGATTATCACACCAGTGTGACAAACAGGATTTTTTTTTCTCGTTTGTCACACCACTGATTTTACCACACCATGTATACAATAATTGCTAGTGCAGTACCTACATATTCTAGTAAAGTCGATCTGCTGATCGGCGTTTGCAGACTATTTAGATTTTCCGTTTGCAGACTATTTAGATTTTCTGCTTTTAGTTATATTTCTGCCAAATTTTTCTTAATTACCAAAAAACACTTTTTACCTTCAAAGTGTTTTCATTTCCTAGAAAAAAAAAACTAAACTGCAAAAAAACCAGACAGACCAACGTCAATATAAATAATTTTCACATTAAAACATCAACGATTTTGCAAATCGTGCATTGGTTTCACATTCGCTTTGTACCATGGATTTTTGTATTATTAATAGGAAACGTGGACAAGTGTTGTTATATAGGCAACACCAATACTATAAACAGAAAGTTTATAAAAAATTATCTCAAATATGGTTTTGTCGTAACCGTCGTAACAGTATAAAGTGCTCAGGTTCAATCACAGTAAACGTAAGAACACCTACATAAGTACGTGGCTTTGTCAATTTGAAAGGTTAGCATAAGTAGGTACTTAAATTATCTCATTCGGACTCGTATCAATAGCCGCCTAGAAACAAATCATGTATGTATTAAGTTATACGATATCATAGTCGTTATTTTTTTCTTCACAGGGTGATAATGTTGTAAAATCAGTCGAGCACAAAAATACATGTCAACCAGATGAGAACCAAAATGAAATAGCTATTTCGATACACAAAATACATGAAGTAGCAAGTACTTCTGCGGGGCCAGTGACTAAAATCTTCAAGGAAAATATAAGACCTTTAAAAGAAAAAGAATTTTGTTAATACCTTACACACAGCTTCTTTTATTTCATTTCAACACCTACACCATCTACATCTCGTTTCATTTAAAAAACGAAACGAGAAAAACAATCCTGTTTGTCATACTGGTGTGATAATCTGGTGTGACTACTAGTCGCTAAGGTTGAAAAACCCTTTGGTATAACTAGGACAGCACTAGTTAGAAATAAATGGTGTGGTAAAATCAGTGGTGTGACAAACGAGAAAAAAATTCCTGTTTGTCACACTGGTGTGATAATCTGGTGTGACTACGAGTCAGCACTCATCGCAAAACGGTAGTGGTTCGATGCTCATAACAGAGCTCCGATATTTTCTTGGGAATCAACAGCTGAGAACAGATCACTACTCTCCGGATGTTAGGCCTGAGTGTTATCAATTTCTACTCTACTGTGTTATAAAGAACGAAATATTACGACAATATCGATTTATCAAGTGTTATTCGATCACACGTAATTCGATTTCAAATAGGGATTGACGTTTTTAGACGACGCTTACGGCAGTATCTCGTTGAAGCACAAATGAAGCTAGATATGGTCGCACTAAATGTTTCAATTATATGATATATTTATCTACCCACATAATTAGTAGTTTTATTCTTGCAATGCTACCTACTCATTTTCACACTATTTATGTACATACTCACTATTTTTACAGGATACAAATTTATGTTATTTAGGTACCTATACATACACACGTCAAGCATGCAGAATAAAACTGATTTACATCCGCCACCTCAAACATCAGGTCCAGTTGAAAACCAGCGTCAGGCACTAGTTGTCTGACATTGTCTGGCCTTTTTGGCGCAGCCGTGAGGCATACTTTGCTGCTAATTCGTCAGTCGTCGTCTTATTTTTATCTGATGTATATGTTGTGTGTCTTTTAGACTGTGCTAAATAAATATAATCTCTTTCTTTCTTTATTTCTTTCTTGTTTTCTTCTTTCTTTCTTAGGGAACCCGATTTAACCTGATATTTTTCAGATAGGTTTTGGTGGAAATTAATTTGTCTGGCAAGATCCTAAAGATAAGATCCACCTAGACGTGCTAAAAATGGTCTTCGCCTTTCAAAAATGGAAGGTAGACAACAAATTCATTGATCCTATCCATAATGATTTTCCCACAAGTAAGGTGAGATTCTTTCTTGTTCAGTTACAATGAATTATGAAAACTCAGCCCAAGCACAGATTACTTAATAGTGGTCCAAGGTTCACCAGATAATGATAACGGGAAAGTTCTGTCAGAACTCAAACAAAGTCGTAAATAAATACTCATGAAAACCCCATAAATCAAAGCTACATCTTTATGAACATACCATGAAAATGTACAAGAAAATAAAGATAGGTAAGTAAAAGCGGAGAAAGAAATGTTCGCAGACGGTTTTATCGCTATTAGCAATTTTCTCCTCGACAAGCTTTGTGTAATTTTATGGAAAACTCGCTGCATTTTATAAAGAATGGTTGTGTACCAGGCGAAGTAACAATTTGTGCAGTTCTAAACAAATTATGGTACAAGCTAATGGTAATGGACCTACTCCAAAGTCCTCGCGATCGAATCTGACGGCGAAATATGACGTGATTTAACTTAATTTCGTCGAAGTTGCTTTTCTTTATTACTGGTAGTTTACGTTCTAAATCAAAATGTTTACTATTAATTTTACTATGTAAGATTTTTCCATCGGTATCATAGTGTATCAAAGACATTACAATTGTTCAAACATTTACAAGTCTGTGACGAAAATCCTAAGATTTACCGTGTGATTCCTAGTAATAGCCGGTAATTAGCAATTATCTTAGATCTTTTCTTGCTTTTACCAGTATGACTTGTAAATTAAAGCTTTTACCGGAAAATCCTAGATTTTACCGGTTAATCCTAGGTTTAACCGGTAAATCCTAGGATCTATCGTACTTCGGGCTTCTACAGTAACATATCTATCTGTTTTTAACCGACTTACCAAAAAGGAGGAGGTTCTATGTTCGACTACTTGTATGTTTTTATTTTATTTTTTATGTATGTTCACCGATATCTCCGTCAATTGAGGACCGATTTTGGAAATTCTTTTTTTGTTTGAAAGAGTATGTTTCGGAATTGGTCCCATTTTAATTTGGTGAAGATCTGATGAAGAACTTCGGAGATATACAACAGAACTCTTCAATAAATAACGGCAAATCATTCGGAATTGCTGCAATCGCATGTCTGTTTATTGTATATACCATTTCATAACTTAACATCACGCCAGTACGCACTAAAGGGGTACGCAGATCTCTCATTTCACTGGTTATGTTCAAGTATCATGTTATTCGGGTGATCTATTCTAGCGTTATAGGTACCTTACTAAACAACTTGCCTATTTTAGATAGGTACAACTAAAAAGGGAAAATAAAAACTTCCAAATAAGAAACTACAATGTGAAAATAAATTTATTTTTGGAAGTCGGTGTCCCTATCGCAAAAAAATGGGTATTAAGAAAGACACCGACCTCCAAAAATAAAATTATATTTCACTTTGTAGTTTCTATTTGGAAGTCAGTAGTATTTTTTTCCAAAAAATTTTTTATATGTGTAAGATTTCTCGTGATCGGATCAGAAGTAGGCACTAACCCGATCACCATCCAGACCTTTAACAAACATATTTAAAACAAATAAGTTTACTTCATTATTTATAATTATACTTAATTTATAACTAAGAAATGACGTGACTGAAAAATAACCAATGAACATAAGACAGAGTCCTTCTCGATTTGTACCTACTCGTACCTACTAATAAAGGAAAGTAAGCGAGCGACGTAGCTTTTTATAAAATGAAAGCTGATTATTCATAAAAGGTACCTATAACAATCGTACATAAATTATTATTCGCATTTACCGTCTAGCGGTCGACGACGCGTCAGTTGCAAACAGCTGATCATTTTCCCAGCAACCCTTTGCTTGCTGCATGGCGCATGGCAGGCAAACTTTGTCTCGCCAAGTCCACAGAGGGGAGGCTATACTTTTATATTTATTTGTGAGTATTTTAGCAAACACACCGTGCAACTGAAGTGGGCTCAAGGCAGCAGGGTTCTGTGCATGTAATTTATGAATGTTAGAGCTGTGACAAAGTTGCAAAGTATTCTTTCGTCAATCTCGTAATAAATCGCTCTGTGTGACTTATTGAACGGCAACTACTAATCAGCCGGGCGAGCACGGCCTGCTGTGACAGGCTTGAGTCACAAATTTTTATCACAGTTTGGGAGCAAAAACCGTGATTAAATGCGTGACAAAAGCAGATGTCTGTATAGTCGAATGTTCATTTAATCGAATTGTACTTCGTCGCACGCTCAATTAAACAAACTTTCGCTACTTTGAACACGATTCGATGACGACGACGTTACGATAATGCTAGGATGATGTTACGATAATGCTACGTTACTGCTGCGAAAACGCTACGATGTTGCAACGAAAACGCTACGACAGCCACGACGCCGCTACGACAGTTCTGTGTCGATCAATTTATCATATTGAATATTTTGTCGTTTGAGATGGCACACGCTCTTCTTCCTAGCCTTTTCCCACTTTAGGTGGGGTCGGCTCTCCTTGTTACACGGCGCCAAGACATTCTGTCGAGGGTTGTCGGGTCAGGTAATTTCTCCTTCTTGAGAAATCATAATGGTCCATCATGTCAAAGAAGGTCGTCCTCGGCCTCTTTTGCCTCCAAGTAGGCTCAGAGCCGTTTTAAAAACGTGTTCTTCTGTCCTGCTTTAACCAATGGTGTTAAAAAAAACATGTGAGCTCCTATTTAGATACCCTTTATAAAACGGACAATTTTTGACAAATTACGGAAAAAAGGCACCGTCAACCAAGATTCATAGTCTCATTGCGTCCGTACCCTGCAACTGAGAATTTTAAACAGAAGGTAAAGTAGAGTCATTTGCCTCTGAGACGGCGAAGTGGCTGGGAGACGTGACGTCATTGCACGCAGGCGGAGTGCTCTCACCAGGAGATTAGGGGGAAGTTAGCGGCAGTGAGTGCACTGTGAGTGTGTAGCCCGCCATGCCGGCACGGCGCGTACTTGGAGTGCAACGGAAATGCAGACGCATGGGTAGATTGATCTTTTTGCAAGTAGATCGCAAGTGGCTTGGCAGAAAATGAAGGAAGTTGGTTAGAATTATTTCGATACTTTTTATCTAGAAGTGAAAATAGAACCCAAACGACAAAAATCGAATAGAGATAGGTAAGTAAGATAAATGATAATGATAAATGATTTTATTTCTGTAAGTTGGTTAGTACAAACACTTTTACATGTCGATCATAATTTTTAAAACTAGTTGAGGTCGGCGTTTATCCATACCCATACCTATCTGACTGCTCTGAGAAAAAGGGCCGAAACTGAGAGGTCAGTCTCTTTTAAAGTCCAGACGAAATCTTGGTTAGATCATGTGAAGACCATGTCAAATGTGTCATACGCCTCCAATGCGAACAGACGTGTGTATCGCAAACATTAAAGAAATAATAAAAAAGCGGCTAAAGTTATAATTTACAAAAATAAACCCTGCTACAAGTGAATACAGTTGGAAGCGGTTTGAAGGGCATTCATTTGGAAGCGATTACGATCCTACACCAGAACACTGTTACGTACAGTATACGCAAACATATCAGAGAATGCCGCGGTTGACCCCAACGGACCAAGATGCTAAATATTCATCACAACCAGAACTAACTACTTTTAATGTAGAGGACCATGAATTCATTACATCGAGGAAAAGAAAAATACGTCCTGAAACGGAAGATTTCGCTCAAATGCAAAGCGATATACTGAAAATGTTTTCGTGTTTGAAAGATAATCAAGACGCCAAACTTCAAAACCTAAATGATACGATTAAGGATCTCAAAGAACAAAATAATACTATTATAAATTCTAATTTGCTGCTACAAAACACTATAGAGAAAACAAATACTTTATATTTGACGTTGGAGAAAAAATACGAAAATATCGTGATGCAAAATAAAGCCGCAAATGATAGGATTATCATACTGGAAGACCATGTAGAAGAATTACAAAGAAAACAACGTGAGACCACAATCGAAATCAAGAATGTACCCATTCAAGAGGATGAGAATTCAAATGTGATTGTTGCCAGGCTTCACTCCGCTTTGGCTCTGAATATACCGGTGGAACATATTCGTCAGGTCTACCGACTGAAGACAGGGAAAGCGAAGCCAATAGTAATAAACGAATATCAAACAATGAAAGCCCGGAACGAAGTCATCATAGCCCTAAAAAAATACAATATAAATCACAAAGACGACAAATTTAATACGAAGACACTGGGCTTTGAAGGTGAAAAACAACCAGTCTATATTTCTGAGTCATTGACACCAAAAGCCAGAAAATTACATTATTTGTGCCGGGAACTACAGAAAAAAATTGGCTTTAAATTTTGTTGGACTGCATTTGGCAAAATTTTTATCAAGAAATTGGAGGGGCAACCAGCAATCATGATTAAATCGACAGAGCAATTAGACGGTATAATCGCCGATCACACAAAAGAGGTATCTTATAACACCCAGATATGACTATCCTTCGAATTTAATCCTTTTTTTCATATTTTTTTATACACCATTAGTACTATAGATAGTCTTAAGTCCTTATTATTAATAATCTTTGTGATAATAGTTGCAGTGATAACTTATATGTGTACAGCGATTCATAACACTCATCATACTTCACTAATACCAAACAATATTTATATGAAGCCACACACACAACAAACAAAAAACTAAACACCGCTATCAATGGTTTTTTCTCTCGGTTCTTGAGTGTCTTCACTGTCGCATTATACTTGCTCTCATAATTGCTATTGGAGATTATGGCTAATGTAGAAAATCTCACAGTAGACATTGATAATACTATCAATGTCCTAAATGCACACAGTGTGGATACTCCTGAACTCTGTAAATCATTTTTCAATAGAACACCAAATTCTTATAAAATACTTACGCAAAACATAAGAAGCCTAAATCACAACTTCGATGAACTACAAGTTTTGCTTAGTAGGCTGGATATTGAGTACGACTTCATTGTACTAACAGAATGTTGGTTATCACCAAACACAATATTACCGACGATTGAAAAATATCATGTACATACAACAACACATCACCTCAACAAGAATGATGGCATAGTAATATACCAGGCCCCTCAGAAAGTATTGCGAAAAAAAGTTTTTATATATGGGAGACTGGCCAGTTATAATGTTTTTCGAAAATATGATTATTTATAAGTAAAAATAAGTAAGTTCCAATTTCAAAATTTCCCTCCACATTTTTTGCGAGTTAATTCAAAGTATTGTGTCTCACTGAAATATGGATCTGCGCCGGGAACATTTTAGAGCTATGATTTTATACGATTTCAAGTGTCGCCTGAAACCGGATGAATCGTACGATAGACTTCAAATGGCATTCATGGATGAAGGCCCTTCCAAGGCAACCGTGTATCGTTGGTATAACGAATTCAAGCGCGGTCGACCAACTTTGGGGGATGACGAAAGAAGCGGTCGCCCTTTGACGGCTGTTACCGAAGAAAACGTGCTAGCAGTGAAAAATTTAATCCAAGACAATAAGCGAATTACATATCAGGAGATTCAACACATATTGAAGATTGGATCGGGAAGCGTTCACGAGATTCTACACAGCCATCTTCGCGTGAGGAGGATAGTATCACGCTGGGTGCCGCACAACCTCACCGATGCTCAGAAGCAGGCCCGGGTGGAATGGTGCCGTGATATGCTTAACAAATTTGAAGCAGGCTCGTCTCGGCGTGTTTACGACATCGTTACAGGTGATGAGTCCTGGATTTATCAATACGACCCAGAAACCAAGCGCCAGTCGACTGTTTGGGTGTTTCAAAATGAGCCAACGCCTACCAAAGTGAAGCGATCTAGAAGCGGGGGTAAGATTTTGATCGCTAGCTTTTTTAATTTGACTGGCCACTTGGTATCAATTCCCTTACGGGATCAAAGAAGCATTAATGCCGAATGGTATACTACCAAATGTTTGCCAGAAGTTTTCTCTGTTATAAGCAACAAGCGACCAAACACAGGGCTCCGCGGGCTACTGCTCCACCACGACAATGCACCTGCGCACACCGCACTCAAAACGAGGGACTTCCTGGACAGCACGCCAGTCAAACTCCTGGGTCACCCTCTTTACAGCCCTGATCTAGCACCGTGTGACTTCTTTTTATTCCCAAAAATAAAAAATCAGCTCAAAGGGATACAATTTTCGTCGCCGGAAGATGCGCTGGCTGCGTTCGAGCAGGCTGTAAACGAGGTGTCTGCGGCGGACTGGAAAAAGTGTTTTGAAAACTGGTTTAGGCGCATGAATCTTTGTATAGAGGCTGGTGGAAAGTACTTTGAAAAGATTTAATAAAAATATATGTACGTATAGAACAATTTTTTTTAGTTTCGCAAAACTTTCTGAGTGTCCCACGTATATTAAGGATTGCATAAACATTTCTTTAAGAGAACCAACGTGTGTAGGCGATGAGGTAAACTGTATCACGGCCACTATAAAAAATGAACTGTCAATTGTTGCTATGTATAGACCTCCTGCATTCAAGAGCGTTGATAATTTTTTATTGACGCTAGATAGAATATTACACAACTTAAAAGACGTGAAAAGTATTATCCTGATTGGCGACCTTAATATCAATATTTTGGATGACAGGAGATCGGCCAAATATCTAGACCTGTTGGCATCCCATGGACTGCTTGCTTCACATACCCTTCCCACTCGCAATAAAAACTGCCTGGACCATTGCTTTGTAAAAACCAATTGTGCAACGTTGACTATTGTTTGCAACTCGACTATCACAGACCATTCCAGCGTCATGATATGTGTTTCGAATAAAACATGTTCAACCAACAATAATAGTAATCACACAATTAAAAAAACTGATTATCAGGCTATTGTCAAGCACCTTAAAGAAACTAACTGGCAAGATGTAGTATCAGGTGACGATCCGAACAAAATAACTGAATCCTTTTTAAAAATAATTGGTCTAGCCATAGAAAACAATACAGTGGTACATAAAATATCTCGCAGGAAAAGAAACATTAAGCCCTGGATAACGCCGGGACTTTGCCGCTGTATGAGAAATCGTGATCGGCTTCACCTGGGGCTGCAAAAAGACCCTGAAAATACTGTCCTCAAAATTACGTATACTAGGTATCGAAACACGTGCAATGGGATACTTAAAAAACTTAAGAATAATTATCTAAAATCGGAAATAGATCTCAACAAAAACAACCCTAAAAAGCAATGGTCACTCATAAAAGATGTATGTTATGGAAAGGCAAATTCTAACAAAAATACTGACCTTTTAGACATAAAACCAAACATTGAGGATTCATTAAATTGCGTCAATGAATACTTTACAGGCGTGGGTTGCCAATTGGCTAATAATATCAAATCGCGTACACAGTTAAATGAGCAAGACCTAGCGAAAATTACAACTCAAGCAAAATCTTCATCAAAGTCCCTTGTTCTCTTGCCTACTGACGAAACTGAGGTAAAAAGGGTTATTATGGGGCTTAAAAACTCTAAGTCTACTGGTTGGGATGGATTACCTACGGCATTGCTGAAAATGAGTTCAGAAACTCTTGCACCACCTATCGCCACGATCTGTAACCTATGCATTGACAAAGGTGTGTTCCCGTCAGCACTTAAAAAATCAATAATAATACCTATACATAAAGGTGGGGACAAAGACAATGTCGCAAATTATAGACCAATTTCCATCCTACCGTCACTGTCAAAAATTTTGGAACGAATCATCGAGTCACGACTAAGACATTATTTAGAAAAATACAATATTCTCTCTGAGAATCAATACGGTTTTAGAACACAAAAGTCAACTGCAAATGCTACGCAAAAGCTAACTTCTTTTATAGTGGATAGCCTAGACAGGGGAGAGAAAACTATTGGCGTCTTTCTCGACCTAGCAAAGGCCTTTGATACCGTTTCAATTCCCATTCTTCTCAGGAAGCTAGAATTAATCGGTGTTCGCGGGGTAACCCTCAAATTCCTAAAAGACTACCTAACTGACAGAGAGCAAAGCGTAAGGGTGAGTGATTGTGTGAGTCAACCTGGAAAAGTGTTGTACGGTGTACCCCAAGGAAGTATCCTGGGACCTGTATTGTTTCTAATATACATTAATGATTTGTGTAATCTGCAATTGAATCAAGGTCAAATTATTACTTTCGCTGACGACACAGTTCTACTATTTAAAGGACAATCCTGGCAGCATGTATATAAACTAGCCAATGAAGGTTTTACTCTGGTATCTACATGGCTCGACCGCAATCTATTAACTTTAAATACACAAAAAACGAAATACATTGCCTTTAGCATCCACAATAAGACACAACCACCATTAAATACCTTTCATATTAAATATCACACATGCAGCCAACCCAGCACATGCACATGTTACTCTCTTTCTAAAACACAATCAATTAAATATCTAGGACTAATTGTAGATCAAAACCTAAATTGGAATGAACATATTATGACATCAACAGCTAGAGTCAGAAAGATGATATATGTTTTTAAAAAAATCCGCCACTTCTGCAACAGAAAATTACTACTAACACTTTATTACGCACTTTGTCAATCAATTTTAACATATTGTATCTCCACATGGGGAGGCTCATCTAAGTCAACAATGATTGACTTAGAACGCTCGCAGCGTGCTATACTGAAAGTTTTAACATTTAAGAGGTATAGATTCTCAACTAAATTACTATACAGTGAATTGCCTGTACTAACAGTGAGACAGTTGTTTATATTAAGTATAACACTAAAACAACACACCTTCCCTCCCCATTATACAGGAAAACGAAGAAATGACATAGTATACTCAGTCCCATCTTACAAAACTACATTTGCTCGTTAATTTACGCAATATTTAAGTCCATTCTTATATAATAAGATATCACAATACGTCAACTTACGAAATATGACTTCATTTGCCTGTAGGAAAGTTCTTGGTGAGTATCTAAAACAACTTAACTATGATGAAACGGAAGACCTATTGAAAAGCTTAACTTAAACAAACACATACACACACACAAACAAACAACACACTACACAAACACCACACCTTACAAATATCTAAACTCATTCATAATATCACGCTCACACACACATACTCATATCGCTTGCTTAAACATTAACTAATTATTAAAATATAAATTCTAAACTTATCACTTGTGCCTGCAGCTATTAACTATGTTTATGTTAGTTCCTAGGAAAATAATAATTAAATCTTATAGGATAAAAATCTGACGATTGTCTGTAAACTTTGCATATACTATTTTTTTTTTTTTAGCACTACCTTCTTTGTAAATTTGTGATCACGTCTGTTCGTAATTTTGTTAATGCAAATGTTCTGATACCTACCTGTTTACATTTAACATAATATCACAGATTCATAATTGTTATACTGTGAAAGAATAGTGGTTGCGTTAAGAACTATTTAACTGTGTAAAAGGAAGACTGTCCTACCGTGATACAGTTTCGACTAGTACGGAGGACAGTGTGAATCGAATGCTACAACCTAAATAACAATACCAATGTAAGTAATTATTAGTGGGTGGTTAGTGCTTCAGTACGTACTAAATAATTATCATTGTGATGTAAGTGCTGAACAAACAACACTCATAAAATGCTCGAAAAGTAAGAAGTATCACATATAAAGCTAGTGTTTGAATACAAGAATCTCTTTGTTTATGTATGTAGTGTCTACCTACAAAATGTCAAAAACACCTAATTATCTGGTTGTACTATTTTATGATGCAAATAAAGTTATTATTATTATTATAAAGTTATTATTATTATGTAGACAGATGTCTGAAATGGTCTTTTGAGGAAAGAACTAGCCAGACTGAGTGGACCTGTCCAGTCAGTGCACGCATTTGTCAATAACCGAGCAGCTCAACTCAGAATTTAAGGAGCTCAACGATTCGACGAACAATACCAAAGAAAGGACATTCGGGTAGGCCGCATATACCATCCAAACTGAAACAAAAAATAAATCCACATGGTCTTCAAATTCACAATAATAAAAATAATATAAAATATATTAATATATAATATATGAATATATTCTGAATATATTTACACTGCTGACTGCATATCGAATGCATCACCCACGATCGTCGGTCATGAGATTGTATATCCCGCGGAAGTGTGGAGGCCGAGGCTTTTTAAATGCCAAGAATCTCCACAACCGCTAGATATGCAATCTCAGGGAATATTTTCTACACGCCGACGTGGGAATGCATCGAGATGTAGTAGCAGTGGACCAGAGACTCACCCCGCTCTCCTTGGCGAATGAGAACTGGCGCAAGCCTGTAGTGCTTGACACTAACGACCGCAGGGAGGTATAGCAGAGTAAGGAGCTTCACGGACGCTTTTTCCGGGCCCTACATGGGTCCGATGTAGATCAGTCAGCGTCCGTAGCCTGGCTGCATTTCGGTGACCTCTTAGGGAAAACCGAAGGTTTTGTCTGTGCAATTATGGACGAAGTTATCATGACGAATAACTACCAGAGATTTATTGTGAAGGATGGCACGGTTGACATCTGTCGGGCATGTCACCGTCCGGGTGAATCGATCCGCCACATTATCTCTGGTTGTTCTCGTCTAGCTAACGAAGAGTACTTGCATAGGCACAACCTTGTAGCCAGGATTATCCATCAGCAACTTGCTCTGAAATACACTCTTGTGGCATCGGAGGTGCCATACTACAGGTATGTGCCCGACCCAGTTCTCGAGAATGGCAATATCACATTGTACTGGGATCGGTCCATCATCACTGACAGGACGATTATCGCTAATAAGCCTGATATAGTGGTGGTGGACCGAATCGAGAGGCGTGCAATGATTGTTGACATTACCGTCTCGCATGACGGGAACCTCGTGAAAGCCGAGAAAGATAAGCAAATCAAGTATCTTGACTTGGCTCGCGAGGTTGTAGACATGTGGGATGTGGACACAGCGATCATTATACCGATAGTCGTGTCGGCCAATGGCTTAATAGCCACGAGCCTCGACCAACATCTTAGGAGGCTCTCGTTAGGCAGCTGGGTCAAGGGCCTGATCCAGAAAGCAGTATTGCTGGACACGGCTCGTATTGTTAGGAGGTTCCTCTCTCTGGAGCCCTGACCGCCGGTAGCTTGGACCCTGTTCCCGATACCGGTGGGCCTCTATTTTTTATATTTTTAAATGTTTTTCTTTTTTGTATGTGTTTTTTAAAAATATTTAAAAATGTATAAAATAAGAAATTAAATTAAATAAAGGACAAAATAATATAATACTTTAAAAAGTCAATATTCTTGTCATTGCAAGAAAACCAAAAAGAAAGAAAAAACTAAATTCACTGTGCAAAATATAAAATTCAAAATTAATTGGAGCAGCTCAATCCCAAGCCGTTTGTCCTCAACTTAATCTTTAATGATATAAAACGCTTTCTGGCACAACTTACGTTTAATGAATGATTTAAATTTATTAAGACTTAGATCTTGTACGTGGCTTGGAAGGATATTATACTTAAAAGCGTACACATTGACATCTAAATGAGCCACCTATTTTCTTGAGCCTTGTTGCATGTACTACAAATTTGTGTTTGTTCCTAGTATATAAGTCATGGATATCACTGTATTTTTTAAACAATTAAATATTTTTATGGGCATATAAAATATTTTCATAAATATACTGAGAAAGCATAGTCATTGCTTTAATCTCCTTAAATTTCTCTCTGAGAGAGTGTCTCGGGCTTAATTTATAAATTGATCGAACAGCTATTTTCTGCAAAAACAAAGATAGTCTCGTAATATATTAATGTAAAAATTTCATACTGAATCCTTATAAAGTTTGGCGTGATTCTATTCTATGTTTGCACAGGTAGGTAAGTACTACATTATTTTACAAAACTTATAACATTTTCTGGAAGCAATCAGATCAATTAATATTTTTTTAACATAAACTAAAAGTACAAAGGCTGAAATATACAACCAACATAAATTTATCCATGCATGATACTGTTCTGTAACTTCGCAAACCTAATCACTGTTGTTGCTAACGCAACAACTCTCACTTCAAACATAAATCATCATTTCAGAGCCTAGAGCAAGATAAAAACGAAGCCAATCAATCCAGCTCTTCATTATCCAGCAATCAACGGATGCAGTATTGCTCTTTCATTTCAAGAGTTATCATACTACCCACGAGAATAAACAAACGTACTTCCATCCTGTAGCTAAAGTGTCACTATCTGACAAAATTATATTTTGAGTTATAGACGAAAATCCGCGAAATTATAAAAAATCTAAGCATGAATCATATGCGAGAATGCCGGTGACCAAAGGGCACTTTCGAAGGCGTAGGCACTTAAAATAAATAAACAATTTGGGGCATTTTATTTTTCATCCGGAATCTATTCATCATCATCTTCCTGACCTTGACCCAAGTTACTTGGGGTCGGCGCAACACGTTTTCTTTTTCCATATCATTCTGTCTCCCATCACGCTATCACTCCCTTTTCTTTCATATCACTCCTCACACAGTCCATCCATCTTTTCTTCGGCCATCCCCCCCTATCCAACCATCCACATTTTTATATTCGTAACTCTTTTAGTAACATGCACTTCATCTCTCCTCATCACATGACCGTCCAGGACAAACGGTTTCGTTTCAACTTTGCTGTCACTGGCGCCACTTTCAAACATCCTCTAATATAGGTACTCATTTCTCACTTTATCCATTCTCGTCACTCCGCACATCCATCTATCATCATCTAGGTGTATATAATTTCTTGCTGATTACGGAGATATTCAAAACTCAAAATCGGCCAACTGTCGTATAGTGCCACTCTAGATATAGGACGACAGCGAAGAAAGCCAGGCTTTTCAATTACGATGTGAAATGAAACAGTAAGCATTGCCGGAGGGTCTGATTAGAACTGTTCTCTGCATCCATAGCGTTGATACAATCTGTGATTCATAATTAGGTACATTCTTTGGCGGGGGAACATTATGACAGGCCACCCACGGAGGTCCATAGGATGGAGTGTCGAAGAATTTTAAGGCTCCCGTAGACAGCTGAGACGCGACATTGCGACAGTGAGTTTATAAAGAAATTGTAAAAAAATGTACTTTTTTGTACAATTAAGGTGTTAGCAGAAAGGTGCACTGCGACAACTTTGTGACAATCCTTTTTTTATTTCTCAATGGGTGTTATATGTATGGCATAATTTCTATAAAGCCGTTGTCGAATTGTTGCGTAGCGTCTGTCTACAAGACTCTTTACCAAGAATTCGACAATTAAACATTCCCCAACTTTATAAAGACATGACAAAAATATTTTAAACTTCAGTAAGAATAATGATAGCCTATTAAATGCTCCATATAGGATCCAGTACGTGAATCGGTTAGTATTTCTTCCGACAAGTTTTCAAGGTATTCGATCGTTATCGCTAAACGAAGAACTTCTGATTACAATTTATAAATCTAACTTTGTTTCTGATAAGCATCTCCTATAAGAATCTAAAATATTTAAACATAATTAATTCTAATTAAAACTTATAATAAACTGAATTACAATATTTAATTACAAATCCTTAATCTGCTTCTAATGTATCTGGTTGCTTTAACGAAATGAATTGGGTTATAATGTAATTAATTAGATAGTAATAAGAATTTTGATATACTGTTAGAGAATATTAAATTACCTAGTAGTTAATTAGAGAAACTAGTTTTTTTACAGCTTTGCCATTTGGATGGCGATATACAGGATGAGTTTTTCAAGTGGGCGTGGATGGCCAAATTAGGGGGTTTATCATTATCAATGGGTGTTATAAGTTTGACGTGTGTGCCTGTGGGTTTGTGTATTTGTATATCTGTCTGTGGATCCTAAACAGATGAACCAATTTTGATTTCGTATTTTTTTTTTTTGTTTGAAAGGTGACCTTACCGAGAGTATTCTTAGCTATGCTTGATGAAAATCGGTTCATCCGTTCAAAAGATATGAGCGTTTTACTCCTGTAATCGGGGTAGTTTGGCAAGATATCGTGCCATAATTACGTGTTCGATAGATTGTCCATCGAAGCATGTCTGATACTAGATAAATTGAAATAAAAATAAGTCGGGTGTTTTTTAAATTTTACTTGTTTGAATATATTTGGAAAGGTTATCTTATCTGTACCTACATCATTTGGGTTATTAATGTGCGATCACTAGATAACTCTGTGGCATTGGTGACCTAGTGGTAACGGCTTCACCTTACGAGTTAGGTATAAGAAGAACATGGGTTCGAACCCAGACAGGCACTTATGTAAATTATTTGATCATCGGTGGTCAAAACAGTGAAAAAAAAATCGTGGGGAAACCGCTGTCAGTCGTAAACTAGAACTAAAGATTCGAGGGCATGTAACATCCACCCACCCCCTCCGGAGCAACTGGACAGATTCGCTGTGTGGACATTAAAATCCGCTGTTTGCGACTATGCTTATGAGGTAATACTGAAATCACGTCATTGTAATGAAAGATATAATTTTCTAGGCGACAGACACTACATCTGATACCAACATAATTGGTACCCACCTGTACTGTAGTGTACCTGTCATAGCGTTCAATCTAATTCAGTTAGTCGCACACCCCATCCATCGTTCCACGATATCCGGGTAAGCACATAATCCTGGCAAAGCTACCTAATCCTGTCTACAGTGTTTACCAATATTGGTTGCATTGAGGTACATTGAGGCGTTTACCTAGCCTGTACCTCGACTTGTAGGTATCTACAGTTTCACATGACGTTGAACGTTGACGTTCATTTCTACGTTTTTTTCATTTCGTTGTTTTTTCAGAGACAACGTTCAGGTTGACTACTTGTCATGTTAGTTTTTACCGACTTCAAAAAAAGGAGGAGGAAATGTGATCAATTCGACACGTATTAATTGTTGGTATTGCACAATATTCACATAAAATGTTACTCTGTAAGGCCTTCAATACCGAATCCGAAACGAAAGTTATTTTTGCACTTTTTAGTGTTTTGCTTTGTAGGTTGTTTAAAAAAAAAAAAATTATACCTTTATTTTTATAATTATTACTTTAATTTACAAATTCGTGCTGTTTGCCGCTAAGGAGTTTCATTTGTATGTTACATATCTTGAAAACTGCTTAATCGATTTTGATACAACTTGCACTGCTCCTTTAGTTGAAAGAAACCTAATCCAATAAAAAAGAATGATCACGATCCGATAAGTAGTTTCATACATAAATACGAACATACTTACACACTTAAGAAATTTGGTACGCGATTTTAGAAGCCCATACAGGGTAACATTTACGTGAATATTGTGCAGTACCAACAATATTACATAGATAGAAGAAGAAAGAAAGAAAAAAGAAAGAAAAAGTGTTTATTTGTCACAAAACGACATACATACAATAATAAATACCCTTAAACAATAGTATTAGTAGTACTTAAATTAAGTTAGTAAAGACGAGAAATAAATCAAACAATGATTACGTATACTTACGTAGCTACATTTTGTTTTTAACAGAAAAGAAATAGGGTGAAAAAGATGTCAGGCAGATGCATGTCGTGATTGTGGCAAAAAGGCTTCCACTCAGCATTATGCTGTGCCGTGGGGGACCCACAGCACAGTGCTGGTTTTCAGTGGTCGCCTAGGACGTGACGTACGGAAACCAATTCTCTCGTGTATGTTAAAATAGAACAAAAAACATAAAATAAATACAGTAAGATAAAAATAAACTACATTTCAAATTAAGATGTGACTAAAACCAAAACGAGTGTCAAGACTTGACGTAAACATAAAAGTAATACCCGCAAAATACGTGTCGAATTGATTACCTCCTTTTTTAAGTCGGTAAAGACGATAAAAACAAGAGTTACCAATGACACCGACTTCCGAAACGGAAGTATTTTTTGCAATTTTTAGTGTTTTGCTTTAGAAATCGGTTTATATTTTATGAAAATGTTTTTATTAGTATTATTTTATTTTATTACTTTATTTATTTATTTGAAATATAGCACAGCCACATCACATGCATTACAAATCGACAAAACAATATATACAAATATTGGACCAATGCATATGACAAG
Organism: Orthosia gothica; assembly: GCA_949775005.1. Lineage (NCBI taxonomy): Eukaryota > Metazoa > Arthropoda > Insecta > Lepidoptera > Noctuidae > Orthosia > Orthosia gothica. Next base: position 20,301,285 of record OX459048.1, on the reverse strand, counting down.
TACGGCGTACATAACACTCATCGTAACATTGCTGCCCTGAGATAACTATGAATTATACAATACAAATCAGAAAAAGTAGATTAAACAAAAATACAAATGGATAAGTACCTACATATAAATCTAACTTAAATTAAGATATTATTAATAAAATTGTCAGAAACCAAAACCATAATGTAAATAATCAAAATTATATGGTCAAAATCATTGAAAAATAAAATAAAAATTCAAAATTAATATAAACAAAAATCAAAACCAAAAAACAAACCAAAAAAAAAAACACAAATCAAACTATAAACTCGATAATCCAAACCATAATTCATAATCAAATTCAATAAAAATATAATACAAAAAAAAATACATATTCTAAATTATATTGTCATACAAAACATCAGTCATACATCAAAACAAGATCAAAACCATAGTTAGAAGTCGGCGTAGTTAAAAAAATGTAATACACAATCGAAATCATTACAATTTAAATTAAAAAATGTCAAAAATCAAATTCAAACCATAAGTCAATAATCGAACACAAAAAGAAATAAAATAAAATAAAAACCATAAAATAAAAACCAAAAGCGGAAAAATAACACAACACAATTTAAACTTAAAATATAAAATCATCAAAAGTCAGAACACTAAGAACAACCTAGCAGGGACAATATGATTTTTCTTCTGTAATTCGGTAGTTTGTCATTGAATATATCTAGTTCTGGTAAGTTTAAGACTGCTCTATTATATTCATCGTTCATTCTTACAATGGGAGACTGTAACCCCAGATTGGTTTTGACGAAAGGGATGTCAAAAATCTTGTTAACTTTTTTGGTCCGTGGGTAAGTTCTTGGAACTGTTAAGGAAACGCTCTCCAAAAGGCAACTGCATTGAGTTTTTCCATTAACGACTTTATGAAGTAAGCATAAGTCTGAGAGACGTCTACGATCACGAAGCGTAATCATTTTAAAGTGATTAAGACGCTCCCTGTACGGCTTCCTATGTGAGAAACCTCTTGAACAGAAGGCTAGATGCCTCGTGAATGCTCGCTGTATGCTTTCCACTCGTTGTGAGTGGACTGCATAAAACGGGCTCCACACACTGCTTGCATATTCAAGAATACTGCGCACTAGGGCATTGTAAAGAAGCAACTTGGTCCTCAGGTGTTTAAAGCCTTTGGAGTTCCGCTTCAAAAATCCAAGCATTTGAGCGGCCTTTGTCACTGCCTTATCAATATGCGAGGCAAAACTCAGCCTGCTATCCACAATCACACCCAGATCTCGAATCTCACTCACTTGTTGCAGTACTACTCCACCAATGTTATATTGTGTTTCAAGGGATGTCTTTTTCCTCGTGAATTTTATGTGATTACATTTTGCAGCATTCAGACTCATACCATTAATACTACACCAATGTAGAACATTGTCTAAGTCAGCTTGAATTAAGTCAGCGTCAGCACGAGAGTTTACCACTTTGAATATTTTTAAATCGTCAGCAAATAAGGAAATTCTACAATGTCGTATGTAATTGGCTATGTCATTGATGAAGATGAGGAATAGAAGTGGCCCCAAATGAGATCCCTGCGGAACACCTGAGCGCGAATAATATACCTCAGATCTAAAGCTACCCATCTCTACAGATTGTGGTCTTTTTGACAGATATGATTCGAACCACTCCAGCAAACTGCCTCCGATACCAAACCATCTCAGTTTCTCAATGAGTATAGGATGATTTACTTTGTCGAAGGCACTGCTGAAGTCGGTATATATTGCATCTATTTGCAATCCCTTGTCAACCTCACGTGACACTTCAGAAACAAAAGGTACCAGATTTGTCACCGTTGAACGCCCACGCCTGAAGCCATGTTGGTAATCCGAAATGCTTGAGTCCACCATTTGTGAGATAATGGGACACAACATTGACTCGAGCAGTTTAGAAAAACACGAGAGGATCGAGATGGGGCGATAATTAACTACACTGGCTGGATCACCCTTCTTAAATATGGGGACTATGCGAGCTTTCTTCCATTCTTCAGGGAATTTGCCCTCCTCTAAGGAACGGTTGAAAAGCAGCATTAAAGGCAGTGCAAGAGCAGAAGCGCATCTTTTAACAAAGACTGGCGGAATAAGATCAGGTCCAGTACCCTTCGCTGGGTTAATTTTTCTGATTGCCTTAAAAACTTCGAGTTCGTCAAATTTTACGCTCGAGATGAATTTTGAAGTCTCGTATTGGGATTGGTAGCCGTACAAGAAGGCTTACAGTCTAATAAAAAATAATAATAGGTAACTACAACACATAATCAAGTTGCTAATAACAAGCCTCCACAGATATATAACACATTGATTAATTCAAGCCAAACAGTTAAAGTTCAATGCGTACATAAGTAAGTAGTTTATTCCTATTTATTTTACTTATTTATGTTGCTATATATTAATTAAAGAACCACTAGCCGATGCATTATTCACAAAAAAATATTTGGCCAAGATATTCCTTGATGTGCTTCTCTTAGTGCAAAATAAGTCAACATAGTGCTCAGAAGACACATCATTAGAGCTTCGAGCGCTTCTTATAAGAAAAGCATTACGCCTATAATTATTAGTGGTAGAAGACACACCTAGAAGCGGCCTTTTACGTAATCCAATAGTGTTTGTGTGAAATGCTAACTTTGTTAGTGGCTCAATCGAGCCACAGTAAAAATATACAAACAGTATGGAAACTACCCACAAACGCTCGAAACGGCACACTCACACAAACGTACGCACCGACGAGACCGTTCGTGCACTTTCGAGGTAATGTCAGCACTAACCCCCAGTTTCCCAGCTCAAAATTATCGGAGAATTAATGTGACAAATTGTCAAGCACGCGTTATCTGCTGTGATTGGCTGTTGAAAATTCATTCAACCAATCACAACAGATAACGCGTGCTCGACAATTTGTCACATTAATTCTCCGATAATTTTGAGCTGGGAAACTGGGGGTAAGTGCCGCGTCGCGACGAGTGGTCACGTATTTTTATGTTAGTGTGACGTATATGTTTACTGTGCATTCGCTATGTTAATCAAACAACATACATCATTAATGAGCCGCCTACGATCTAATGGCAGAAAATGGTACCTCTTACAACGGTGACTGTAATCTATAGATACTTTGTGCGCCCTATAATCGAGATATCTCAGTAACTTTTTCTGGATGCCCTCAATGCGTGACTTATGAATCCTATATTGAGGGTTCCAGACTTGCGATGCATACTCCAAGGCTGCGCACGAACAAACAGTATAAAACTTTGATAGGCTTCAGAGAACCGAAACAGGCTGAGGCTCTGATTACAAATCCTAGTGCCCTCGAAGACTTGCCCACAATACCGTCAATGTGTTGGTCAAACTGTAATTTGCTATCTTGTATAATACCTAAATCCCTTATGGTGTTAACTTTTCCCAAGATAAGTCGTTTGAGACTATAAATTTCTGGTGCGTGAAGGTCATTTGAGAACACTTAGAGACATTCAATTGGAGCAAATTTTGATTGCAATATTCTTCAAATCTTTTATTCTTCAAATTCAGATCAGCTCGTATCTGGTGAGTATCCGAGATATCACGTATAATCTTGTGAACCTTCATGTCATCAGCTTATAGAAACTCGTGAGAATGCTTGAAGCAGTTTTCAACATCAGCAATAAAAATAGTGAAAAGCAAGGTCCCTAAAACTGAACCCTGTGGCACACCCGAGGGGACCGATGTCCAACCCGAAGAGTAGCCTTGGAGAACCAGAGCCTGACTCCGATTCTCATTATAAGACGAAAACCACCTATAAAGGTCTCCGTGTATACCGGCTTTGAGAAACTTCTCCAGCAGCAGACGATGGTCGATACGGTCGAAGCACTTGCTGTAGTCGGTATAAATGACATCCACCTGGGAACGTTGATCCATACCACCCGATATAAACTCGTGCGATAACACCAAGTTAGTCGTAGTGGATCGCTTTTTGAGGAAGCCATGTCGTTCTCCTAAAATTAACTTAAATGATTTTGAAAATTGGTCAAACGAGAAAATTTCCGACGGTTTTTAATCATTATTGGTGGGAGGAAACTTGTACCTCACTTATTTTAGTTTTCATGTGTGTAAAAAGATTGTAAGTAGATGATTTTCAATTATTTTAAAGTTCGATAATTATTGTGTATGAATCGTTTAATTGTAAAATTATGGTGCTTAGTGCTTCTACTAATTATTGTGATCAAATTAACCTAATTAGCGAACTCATTATCATTAGATTAACTAGCGAATATAACACGACACACACATTGCGAACGTAGCTATAATGTTTTTAGTAGTTTAAGCTCACATTCACCGTATAATTCACCATTTTACAGAACTAGCAGCTATAAAATGCAACTAACGATGCATTAAAATGCTCAGCCTTTTATGAGCAGTCGTTATCACAGAATCAACAAACATTATTGCCTTTAACATCTAAAGAAAGCAACGGTAGGTATTTATTTCCGATCAATGACAACATTCCCATTGGCAACAAAAACAATAAAAGGTGTAATAATGTTTGTAAAAGATTAGATGAGTTACGCCACAACCATAGATAATGTAGAAGAGAGCGGCCATCTTTATTTATTTTTATTACAAGCTCCACACGATATGGACAATAAATTTTAAGCAGGTGTTTATGAACGAAGATAGTAGCTTAAAACGGAAATAAAAGTGGAAAGTTCAGCACTTTATATTAATAGTTAATAGACAAGTCGTAGATACCGTGGAGTAAAGTGCAGTGTCTTTACCGTTCCATGTTTTAGAGATGGGAATAAACATTTGTCTTATCTATCGAATGTTCAAGTGATTTGTATTTTATATCGATTACATTCAATTAAGGTTAGATTAACATTATCTATGCTTCTATATTAATCTTATAAAAAGGTAAAGTTGCTTGTTTGTTTACATGTTTTTATTATTAAAAGCTTTATTTACCTTCCTTTAGTGTTCGGCAAGTACCAATCCATTTTTCAAACGCTGCCTTGCATCCGATTAAGCTGAAACTTGTCGTACTATATATCTTTAAAAACATTTAAATAATATGGTATTATGGAGATGTTCTCACGATTGACCGTAGAAAGGTGACCGTAGCAACTCCTTAAGAGGAAATACGGGCGGAGAGACTTTTGAAAAATAGGTATTTGAAAAAACTATCGCTGTCGCTCTGCGAACTGCGAGCGCGTGGCGCCCGGCCGCCCTATCCATGTGTGTGTAAGTTGACGGTGTGTGCGTGCCTCCGAAACGCTCCCGGCCGCGGCTCGCGCATTTCTTGTAATCGCCCAAGTCACTCGTAACTTTTGTTGTTGTGGATTGTGGACTGATATCCAAGAATATCTATTATTCTTAACAGCAAATGCAGAAAATCTTTTTTTTTGGACGTGACTAATAATACTGTGGAGCAATTTAATTATGTAATTGCCAAATTTATTGGCGGAAAAAGAGTTAACTTTGCAGGCTCATATCATATCAGACAAGTGGAGCAGTAACTTCATGAAATATCGAAGGCCTATTCATTCACGCATCCAAAAAATAATACAGGGCTGCAGTCCGGGCAAATAAAAAAAAATAGATCAAAAGCAGCGTGCGAAAAAAATCACAGAGATTTTCCGAAAAAGAAAACTGACATATCCCAAAGACGGAACGAGCAAAATAAAAAAAACTACAGAACCTGTTAAAAACTACGGTCGCTTAGAGTTGGAAGAAGATAGAAGAAGATATGCCTTTGGATTTATATAAATTAAAAGAAAAAATATTTCTTGTTCGAAAAAAATCACAGAGATTTTCCGAAAAAGAAAACTGACATATCCCAAAGACGGCACGAGCAAAATAAAAAGAACTACAGAACCTGTTAAAAACTACGGTCGCTTAGAGTTGGAAGAAGATAGAAGAAGATATGCCTTTGGATTTATATAAATTAAAAGAAAAAATATTTCTTGAAAGATTGCTCTCAACTAAGGATGTTCAAAGGAAAATAGTGGGGGCCAAAGCGATAATAGCTTATGGGAAATTGAAAGACTAAAGAGGCTTACGGCATCGAATGTTGGGCGAATATGTAAGATGCGACCGAAAACATTGGTACGCAAAATTTGAGAAACGTTATTATATAACAAATTTAAAGGAACTGTGGCTACCAATTATGGCAAGGAAACTGAATCTAAAGCGATCGATCAATTTATCAAGCATACGGGCCTACAGGTATTAGAGTGTGGAATGTTTATCGATGAAAAGAAACCCTTTTTCGCGGCAAGCCTGGATGGTCTGATAGGTCAAGACTCGATAATAGAGGTAAACTGTCCTTACGAAATTGCAAGAATGTCACCTGAAGACGGAATTGAACAAAAATAAATAGATTTAGAACTGTTTTCAAGGATCATCACTAATCGTCTCCGTAGACCACATAGGTACATACGCTGCGGCAGGTTATACAGAAGACCGAAGAGTACAACCTGCCTCTCTGTTTAGCGTTTGGAATACCAGAATGCCTTCGATTTGATCGACACTTGGGCTGTACTGCAGTCTCACCAACGGTACCAAATTGACTACCAGTACATCGAAGTGTTGAAAAGTGTGTATAAAAAGGCCACCATGTCAGTTCGACTTCAGGATCAGACCTCGGAACCCGTCCTTCTGCAGCGAGGTGTGAGACAGGGAGACGTCATATCTCCGAAACTGTACACCGCTGCACTGGAGGATGTCTTCAGATTTCTGAACTGGAAAGGGCTAGGCATAAATGTCAATGGCCAATACATCAATCACCTTCAGTTTGCCGACGATATAGTGGTCATGGCGGAGACCATGGAGGACCTCAGTACAATGCTCGATGACCTCAGTAGAGCTACCTAAAGAGTGGGTCTTAGGATGAACATGGACAAAACACAGGTGATGTTGAATGCCCATTTTACACTCACTCCAATCAAAAATCGGATACTCTTCACTCGAAGTTGTGGGCGACTATGTCTACCTGGGACAAACGATCCAGTTGGGTAGGGCCAACTTCGAGAAAGAGGTCAACCGTCGAATTCGACTTGGCTGGGCAGTGTTCGAGAAGTTGCGGTATATTCTCGTCCAACTTACCACAGTGTCACAAGTATAGACTTGAGACACAGTGACCAGACCAGTGTGTGTTGCCAGACATATGGCTCTGAGACATGGTCGCTTACAATGGGCCTCATCAGAAAGCTTACAGTCACCCAAAGGGCAATGGAGAGGGCTATGCATGGAGTTTCCTTGCGTGGTCGAATCAGAAATGTAGAGATCCGCAAGAGAACCAGGGTTACCGACATAGCCCGAAGAATTGCCAAACTTAAGTAGCAGTGGGCAAGGCACATTGCTCGCAGAACGTATGACCAATAGGGCAGAAAGGTTCTGGAGTGGCGACCGCGAATCGGAAGACGTTGCGTTGGAAAGCCTCCCACCAGGTGGACCGATGACTTGGTGAAGGTTCCGGGGATCCACTGGATGCGAGACGCACGGGACCGATCAATGTGGTGACGTTTGGGGGAGGCCTGTGACCAGCAGTGGACGTCTTTCGGCTGATATGATGACGATGATGATGATGTTATAGATTTATGTACGTTTAAAGGCAAAATGTTACAATTAAAAATGAATCAAAATTACTTCTACTAAGTACAAGGCCAACTACACATAACTCGTCGAAATTTCTGTTATTTTATTTTATGGAGTCCCAAAAGCTTTTATTTTTCAAAATATTAAGAGGGACAATGCATTATGGCAAAAAATGGAACCATTAATAGAAAAGTTCTACCACATTAGTGGCAAGCCTAAGGCATTAGCCTTTCACCAGAAATCATTGACGATCGGATACCAAAGAATAAACCAGTGAGAGAAAGCACGTCTGCCTAGCCTTTTCCCATCTACGTTGGAGTCAGATGCAGCTGAATACCAGTATTTTGATAGATCGACTGCCTATCTGACCTCCACAACCAGTTACTGGATAATATGAAACCCCTTGGTAAAACGAGTCAGACTTTCAGGATGTCAAAGCCGAAAATAACAGCCGGGACCAACGGCTTAACGTGCTTGGCGAGACACGGACGGGTCTTGGTATGTAAAGATGGTCACCCATCCACGGAACAACCACGGCAAGTATACCCACAGAACAGATAAAACCTCTTTTATCTGTTCTGTGGATTGACCCGTGCGGCTGACGTTGAAATAAGTTTAATTTCGCTGATGTACCTAGTAGGCGATCTAGAGACTGCGGATACCTATCCGATATATAATTTACTGTTTTGTATTGAAAACTTTTTGTAATAAACATTTCGCGGTATGCGATAAGGCCGCCCATTGTATATTTTTAGTATTAAGTTTCTTTTTCTTGATTGTTATGGTGTACAATAAAGTGTATATATATAAATAAATAAAGACATGCACTTAATTTTATTTTGTATCCATTACTTTTTAATACTTCTATTTGTAATGCCCACTAAACAGCACATGCAAACAATATAAATGTGTTTATCGATAACTGTTTACAACACTAGTATATCGATATTATTTTCAACTACTACGCATCACCTTTTCGTCTGTGTACGTATTATGCATACCCCTTGCGTCAAACCCCGCCCACAAATTCGTGCGATAAGGACAACCGCAGATTCGACAAATTTTCTTAAGTAAAAAGTCATAATTCGAGGTTTGGCTCTCGTCTGTTTTCTCCTCCAATATTGGACCGATTTAGAAGATATTTCATAAACTGAATAAGAAGGATATTTACTATGTCCCTATGTTTTCCTTTTTTCATTAATAGTTATCAAATTTGTACACTAAGGCTCTGAAGACAGCGACTCAATACAGACAATTTTGAGCATTTTGAGAGGGTTCTAGTTCTTATACGGATAATATATCACCAAAAAGGAAAACATAGGGACATAGAAGAAGTTGATATTTATTTTACTGTAAAAAATCATTGCTTTAAGTTCATAAACCAGAGAGAAAACAGACGAGAGTGTTTGTATGGAGAAAAGACCACCCCCGTTTCCTCTTAAAATATAGAACCATCGTGTTTGGGCCCAAATGACAAGTTATATCATCTATATTTGGTGCCTTTCAGTTCAAAAAGCTTGTTCAAAAGAATTCAGTAAACGGTAATCTCTGAAAGTTGATACTAATTTGATTACAAAACTTCTTTCATTAATAGTTAGCTACACTCTCGCTACTTTAATCCCGGCAAAATGCACATTTCCTGCAGATTAGACCACGCGACTGAATTTGCGAGGAAAAGTTAGTATTTACCAGAACAAAAAGATTGTACCTGTAAGTTTGTTTTTTATGTGCGTTTTATTATTTTATTTTGAAATTGTATTTATAATTCTGACCACTCTGACAATACATGACATTTTTGTTGACTTACTTAATATTTTATGATAATGTTGCTGGCAGTTTAATTTTAATTTAAACTTGGATGGATTATTTTTTATCGGATTCTGTTTTTAAATTAATATATAAGAACGTAATTTTAATGATATTGGAATATATTTTTTTTTTAAATATAATTTAATGTTTTATTATAATTTCATGTAATATTATGGACTCTAGTGTCTAAAAAAAAGAAAGTATATATATGACGATGAAAAGGTTGCGTTGGAACAAAATGGAGGCTTTATTTCCAGCTAATAATTAACCCTCTTTCCTTTAAACCCTTTACATAAGCCTCTGTAAGTAGATTACCTGCTATCGCAAGAAGATTAGCGCCAGAATCTATTTTAATTAAGTCTTACCGATTCGCTTTCTGAGGACGCGGACGTAGAAAATCATTATTGTTACGTAACGTTCTCACATGCAACCAAGCAACGTTAATGTACCATAAAGGAATAAAGCATTGTTTTATTGCCCGCTTTATTATCGGACTAATTAATAATTCGTATTCATTGTCGTGATAGGAGTAGAAAGTGGTCATAGAGCACCGAGATGTCTCGGCGGCCAGAGAAGGCGTTGTCAAAAAATTACATACGAACGTGTCGGCGTGTCACTGAGTGTCACTAGAAATTGACGGCACATTTCAATATTCTAACTATGACTATAACAGCCAAAACATATGTACAACGCAACGAGGGCTTCCCTTTTGTGCTCACCAGTTGGCGCCACTGTCGAACAATGTCATTAAATAGAGCTGTTCTAATTTTGATAACAAACAATTTATTTTGCATATAAATTTTAACACCCCTTTTTACCCCTATAAGGGATGAAATTAAGACCTTTGGGAGTCTAGATATCATGAAAAACGACTAAATGTATATTTTCAATATCAAATTATTTGCATTGTAGAATTACTAATAAACACATCAACACGGTCTAGGGATATTTAAAAAAAAACGAATTACTATCAATGTGTTAATTATTTATATGACATGTATATATTTAAAAGATATGTTATTTAATATTCTACCATTTTTTAATAATGGTTAAGGTACTTCGATAACATTTCAGGATTTTATGGAAAAAAAAATAAGCATAGACGGAAACCGTATATGAATTAACTTTTAATTTATGAGTAAAAACTGAAAAAAATTGAAAAATCATTTAATTTGTGTTTATAAACTTGAAGTTAGTAGTGTCTGAGAAAGCGCACATGATGTTCATAACACATCGGCAACGATTCGGCATGCTCAGAACAAGGCTGTCAATGTCTTGCTGCTGAATATTGTCCCATGTCCTTCTGAGGTGCGCAAAAAGTTGATCTTCTGTAGCCAGATTTTCAGGAACTTCCTTCAGAGCTCTTCTTTGCAGCCTATCCCACGCATGCTCAATGGGATTTAGATCTGGCGATTGAGCAGGCCAGTCTAAGGCCCTAACATTGTGTGTATGTAACCAAACTGCTACCGTTCTCGCCGTGTGTGCCCGGGCATTGTCGTGCATGAGCAGGAAATCTTGCCCCATTTGTTTTCTGTGGGGCAAGATTACGGGCCCCAGCACATGTTGGACGTATCGTTCTGCCGTCATATTGCCCCGCACCCAAACGAGATCCGTCCGTCCTCCAAGACGAATTCCTGCCCAAACCATAATTGTTCCTCCTTGGTATGGGTGAACTTCCTGAGGGTTCTGAAGACGGCTCCATTGTCCAGGAACTCGCCAAACACGCGTCCTTCGTGAATCTGGATGGAAGCCGAACCTGGATTCATCCGTGAATAGCACATTGGACCATTGCTCACGGCCCCAGTCCACGTGGTTCCGAACCCATTCTAATCGTCGTCCACGATTGCCTCTCCGTAAAGGTGGGACCCGGAGTGGTCTACGAGAGCGTAGATTGCTTTCATGCAGTCGCCTTCTTACAGTTTGGTCACTCACAAGCACTTGGTGTTCCTCGCAGCCTTTGGACCAATAGGGAACATTACTGCCAATTGCTCCCGCCAGATGGCGCTTGAATGATAAAAGTAAACAAAAACATAACAACATGGCGTCTACTACAGTTTGTGTTAGTGGTTACCGAACTATTTTTACTGTTTTAAGTATAACTTGTGTTCAAAAACTAAATAATAATATTGCTAGCTGTTGGTCAAGAATGCATCAGTGTTGTGTTTATGGATGCAGAAATAAAACCGGCCATATGATCCCAGAAAACGCCAATATTCGCAAGCAATGGGAAATTACTATTCGTCGCAGGAATTTTACAAAAAAGTCAAGGCTGTGTCCTGACCGTTCTAAAGCGGAATATTTAATAAAGAAGGTATTTTACAGGTCAGTGTATTATCCTAAGGCAACCTTTATTCAAATAATAACAGTAATTATTATGTTTAATGCTATAGACATTAAAAAGAAGGTACATAACATTGTGTACTAATTAAACACAACTACAAAATGGTTTTAATGTCTACATAAATACGCATGTTTAACCATATGGTGTTAATAAAACCTAATTTATACTTACAGGACTGAAACTAAATAGAAAAATATTAAATAAGGGGGTTACCTACCATTGTTTGGAGAAAAAAGAGTCGATGAAAGATAAACAGAGAAGGAAACTTTGAACAAATTGAGGAGAAACAATCAGCACTTTAAATTGCCGGTGCTGTTGGAATAAGTTTCACAATAATGTCTTAAAAATAGTGTTTCAAAAAGCTAAATTTCATTTGTGGTAAAACAATAAGAAAACACCTTTTGTAAGTAGAATAACTTGGCCCTTAAGAATGTAACTTTGATATCATGGATATACCCAGATAGCCTAGATTTAGACTCAACTCTGGACTTAAGTTTCATGACAATAACCCTTCTAAAACTCTTGTTAATTGATGTGAAATATTGTAAATAAAGAAATATATTTCTTTTTAACTTAATTTGATACTTGGACAATAATATAGATTCAGTACCTACTCTCAGAAATAATAAGTTTCACCAGTTACTTACTTTAACAGTTGGTCTATTTTTAACGGTTTTGACACATTACTCAGGTTGACCAGGATTTCTCCGATTATATTGGCAGACAACATTGTATATGAATTGTATTAGTAATCAATCCTAAGAAAAATAAATAACATACAAGTACAAAGAACTTTCATTTATTTCTTGTTATAATTAAGTAACACACAGTAGGTACATTTTAATAGCACAGCACTGAAATTTAGGTAAATGTAGGTACTTATTTTATACACAACTATCTAGCCCTTGACCCTTCTTGAAAATAGGTGTGATCCTATGTTATGACAATATTAACAATGGAAAATAACACCACTCAAAACAAATTTTGTGTGTATTCTAGATGTTAATTTCAGTTTTCATCCAGGTGACATAAAAATAATAATATCTATTTTGTTGTTGTAAAAATAGGTACTGATATTTTCATGGAGGCCTTAGACCGGGTGGTGCAATAAAACATAATAATAAGCATTAGCTGCAAATGCCATACTAACGTGCAGCAGATACGCAGATACATTTTCAGTCCTTTTTCTATGTTTAGATCAAACCTGAAAGAATGAAGACAGTAGATGTAAATGAAATGTAATAATATCAAGTGCCAATAAACTTATTTATGATTCAATGACAAGATTTCTAATTTTAGAGTAAGAACTATTAAAACAAAGATATTTAATATCTGCTTTTACAAATCACCTTCTTAAAAGAATATATATATGTATTCGAAATGATTAAGGGTGGTAAGGAAGTCAGCGTTTAGGTCTTTGGTAAGGCTTTTGGCAATTAATAGTGCATTGGACTGCTGTCCACCATCAAAATGTAACCGTGTGCAAAACGGTTCCACTGCAAAGTAATTATGTAAGTCATATAAAATCAACCTGGAAGTATTGTTTTGAATATTAATTGGAAGTACATTGATCTCATTACATATTAAATTGATATAATATCTGCAAGTTACACAAGATTTCCAATGTTCGCATTCATATTCGTACCTTTCAACTAAATCCGTTTTCTTTTTCCTTTTACTGATGCACCGCGCTCTTGAAGCCGGGTTTTTAGGTACAGTATGGTCTGATTTCCTCAATTATTAGTTAGCTCCATTTTTCTTTCACTATTAGCACATGCTATTAGTTTTATATTTTGTATGCTTAAACTGCGAAATATTGCCGCTCGACTTTGACAGTATAAAAAAAAAAAGTAGTGTTACATACTCTTTGCTATAGTTTGTTAACCTCCCGGCTTAGGGTATATATGTTCTGTGGTTATCCTTTATTTTCAGTGGCGCCATCTGAGCTCAGCTTTGCGGATAGTTCCCTATTGAGTCGCCGTTGCATTTGGTTGAGCTCGCGCAGTAATTTGCAAAAATCGGTCTTTTCTGGGGGTAGTGATGCGACTTGGCCCCCGGTGCCTCACCGCTACTTCACCTGTGGCACGATAGCGTGTCCACAATCTTGAAATTACATTTTGGTGGGTCCCTATGGCCTCAGCAACATTACGCTGAACAGACCCAGCTTCCAGCATTCCCACAGCTCGTAACATCTCCGCCCTCGTCAAATGTTGGCGTTACATGGCTACAATACCTCAATTTTAACTTTATGTTTCGTTTAAAAATGAAAAAAAAACTGTAACTAAACGTAATTCGTATTGTTTTCTAAATTTCGCACAAATGAAAATTCCCTCTCCTACACATCAAGACATTTTTATGCCACCGAAACAAAAGAATTAAAAAAAAATTGAATTTGGAATTAGTCTGAGATAAATTACAAACAAATCGGTGTATAAAAGATTCCAATGCGGCCAGTACTTTTCGAGTTATTTAATTGAGTATGGAATATCCCAAGACCGTGTTGATGTGTGTATATCCCTGTATGGAGGCCGTTTTGCAATTTTCCTTCTTCTTATGAACGTACATCGTCAAACAGAGGAGTAATCGCTAGACTACGTTTGTATGGAAGAATGATCGACGAGTGTAACCATAAGGGATAAATTTCAAAAATTCTTACAGACGTTCTTTATTTGTATTGAAGAGCTTAAATACTACATTCCAAGTAATTTTTTTTTATGTTTCATACAAATTTTAACAACCCTTTTTTCCCTTTTAAGGGATGGCATTCAAAAAAATCTTAAAGACGCATTTTATATTAAAAGGTTAAATACCACATATCATACATACATATCAAATTAAAAATGACAGATATGCATACAAACTTTCAACCCCTATTTCACCCCTTTAGTGGTAGAGTTTAAAAAAAATATTTCTTAAATAACACCTAACAGTATAAAATCAACATCCTCTCAAAATAGCAAACTTCTAACATTAATGGTTTAGGCTGGCGTTGATAATTATGTCAGTCGGGACATTGCCTTATATATATATATATATAGAAGATAGATAGATAGATGTCTAGACATATACGCGCCGAGCTACTTATCCCAGCATTATTTCGCACGTATATCAAGAGCGGTTCAAGGAACAAACTGAAATGACAAGATTGGCGGATGTAACACCGTCGAACACGTATCTACATTAGTACTAATACAATAATACTGCGTCTGAACTCAAAGCAATATGATGGACTCGCGTTTACTGCGACTTTGTCTGTGTGAATTACGAATTTTCGATGCAAACTAAAACAATGTCTTCTGTAACACAGGTTTTTACCTGTCTTACCGAAGACAGTATTTCCTAACTGAAGAAGACAGCCCTGTCTATATTAAGCATATTTGTGTAATTAACTTATATGTCAATGAATTATTTGATTTGATTTGAACATCCCATTTTTTCGTTCTCTTTAGGAGTTGATTAAAACCTGTACCCAGATATGCTGCCTGCCGTTTGCCAGAGTTTAAGCTAACTCTGTATAGGTACCGAATTAAAAAAAAAAAAAATATATATATAAACATACGGATTGAGAACCGCCTCCTTTTTGGCAAGTCGGTTAAAAAAACGCTGCAACCTGTAGCCGTGAAATCAAATCAAACTGATAATACCACCGCACTATTCCCAAACCATTGCAACTCCTGAAGTGAATTTAACTGTCTTGGATCCCGCAACGAAATGAATCTGAAAAGAATAACGGAAGAGAAAGAAAAGGAAATAACAACAAACTGACAGACACCTTGTGTTTTCTTAGCAATCTTTTACCAGCGCCTTCCTCGCTTATTTATGTCAAAAACACTAAAAAGTGCCCTAACTCCTAACCCAGGCTATGATTTACCCATGTTCTATTTCCAAATCCGTCCAGCAGTTGAGGCGTGCTAGATTTACAAACAACCAGACAAGCTTTTGATATTCATAAAATTAGAAGATAGAATATGATAGATTCTCGCGACAAAATATAGAAATTCCGTTTAGAACTTAGCAATAGAATCTTGTGAAGGATGTGATCGAGACCAAAGCGTAGTATATTTACTAGGTATCTTATTCATACGAGGTCTTGTATAATTTTATTTATTTTGCGAATAGAGTTATTAAGCCCGTGTACTGTTTATATTCTGATGTTCGTGACCATATCTGATTGCTGTGGCGTGCTTCAGTTTTATGCGGACTGATTTCCATCTGACCTCCGTTAGGTTGTGCGTTATGGGGAAATACGGCTGAATTGGCCTTTAGGGGTAGGACTGACGACTGTTATTGAGCTTATAATTATATTAAGGTACAAATATATGGTGATTGTTTCTGAAATAGATTTTAGTCATTTGTGCGTGATCTTCACAATACAAAATATTAGTTTTTACTTACCTGACACTAAAACTAAACCATTTTTGGTTAAGGTGTTAAACTAAGTAATTAGGAGCCATATCTACGCCGATATTAGTGCCGCTTAATTTTTGAAATATGACCTAATTGAAGCTTCGCTTTAAAACGTGTTGACCTTTAAAAGTGTTTACATAAGTAAAATTGAGCTCCCAGGTAGATCTTTTACGAGACATGCCCAGAACTTTATCATCCTTATTTCAGCAGAAGGAGTGGAGATCTGCTCCTGGACAAGGACATAGTCATCGATCCCTGAGCGTCGCCATTACAGAACCTTTCGGCATCATCGGTCAACTGTTCTACGAGCAATGTGCTCTGGTCACTGCCAACTGCCTCTTAAGTTTAGCAATTGTTTAGGCTATGTCAGTTTAGGTTTTAGGTGACTTTCAGTCTTCTGGTATTGTATGCGACCACAGTTTTTGTCATTTGTCAACACTGGCAACACAGACTTGTTCTGTCTTGAGATACTGCGGTGTTTACCTATATTATGCTAGTATTATATTATCTGTGCCTATATACAGACACAGCTCCACGAACGTTGATTTATCTCTTTCTCGAAGTTTGACCTTACTAACTGGATAGTTTGTTCTAAGTAAAAATACATCATGATTGTATTCACAGATTTCACCTACCTATTTATGAGAGATCTTTCAAATAAAACTATAAAACCGAGATTTTTTAAGTACTTTTGATCACATATGTATTGGTTGGACCGCCTTGTCCGTTTTGAAACTTTAAAACATTAGAAATTGTTAACATTGCATATATTCATAGGGCGGTTGACCATAAGCTCTTAGAGTAAGGTTATTTTGAGTGTGTGCAAGGGACTGATGTATATGACTTGTATACATCTGTCACTTACGTGATCTCAAAATAACCTTACTCTAAGAGCTTATGGTAACCCCACTGATTTCCAATGAATATTTATCACAGACTCATCTTGACACCTTTTGTGAGTAACTGACGGGTTTGCCTTAAAGGATGGCCCTGCTGTGAAACTGGCAGGTAACTATGTAGCTGATAGCTACAAAAGATCTGATTTAAACAAAACGTTCAATACACTCATGAGCCCGTTCTTTATAATGACTCAAGAAAATAGATTAAAAAGGGACTGAGTCGAAATTATTGACTTGTTTCAGACTCTGAAAAAAGCACATTACCATGGCGGTACCTACTTGCAGTTCCTAATTGGTTTAAGGACGAAAACTTATTGAGGGTTCAACGCATCTTGTGGCACTTAAAATTCTGATCAAGCCCCAAATAAAATGGCCATGAAGATACATGCCATGACCTTATTCAGATTCGCAAAAAACATGCGATGCCAAAGAGATATTGTACCGACTAAGGTACATCTTCAAAATACTAAAAGAAATCCCTCCAGACTGAGCTTGGCAAATCAGACTTTAATAATAAAGATTCCCACAATTATTACAAAACAAACTACACAATTAGAATGAAATATGAGCCTATTACAAAGCCATGTGTTAATAGCAAACAGGAAGCCAGGCATAACGACCACAATATTGTGACTTAGCAACGCGAACGCCACTTAACAAACATTGTAATTAATCGTCATCTCAAAACATGTCACAGATAGCCACTGAGTTATTTCGACGGTCGGACACCGCGTGAATGAATGAACTGATCGAGGACGGATGGAGCATAAAACTCACTAAAATGAGTTAACAATACGGTGACAACCCCTCATAAAGCAAGTGTTGACAATGGACAGCACAAAGTGATGCGTCCGGGGCTCCGGGCAGAGCCCCAGTCGTTGGCAAGCCGCGCACGGGACACTCATTTGCACTCTATCACATTTGCATTTTTGCATCGTGGGAGCACGCGAGGCGAGGCGAGGAGCGAGGCATGCGCATATTTGGCAGGGAATACAAACACTGTGTTGCCTGTGACACGGAATGTGAAATTACTGGCTGTCTCCCATTTAATATATCAATACTGAACTTTTTAGATAACGCCGTAACGGAAAAAGAATTCCCATTTCAGTGTAGGCGTTGCAGCGTTCTTCTTCAGCGATAGCCATATGAATTTTCTGTTGCAGTCCATTTCAAGTCAAGAAACTCGTTGTCAAAGACGGAAACTTTCATTTTGAATTACAAACTGAGAGTTAACGATACCTCCTATCTGCACAACATTCTTGAGTGTCCAATAAGGCAAGGAATCCCGGTTGTTCATTACAATATCCTGGTGGTAGATACACGGACATGGGAGTTTAAAATGCTCCCGGCAAGATAAGAGTCATTAAGTGCCTTAACTGTAAGAATTAACGATTGAGGACTTATTATCAGTTGTGACGAAGAATAATAGTTAAGTCGCTGATAACGAACTTATAATTGCTGTTTAGGGCTTGGTAGGAGCCATTAAAGGAGCCATTAGACTGTATAAAGCTGTAATTGATGTTCGTGCTTTATAGTAGACATTTGGACGTCTTCATAATCTGTTTTATAGTTACTGTTGTTGCTTGTGTTTATTTAGTGTTCGATAGATAAAAAGCCTTTATTATATACCGGTTTGAATGTGTGTTTTCGGGGACAAAACAAAGCAATTTGTTTCGTCCGTTAAAGTTATGTTCTATTATCGACGATTTAATTGAATCGACGATGCTTTTACGAAATGTCAAGCGTTGGCTCCTAATGTGTTGTTCACGATATGTGTCCCAAAAACGTCGGGCGGACGGCGATTTACGATGGCGTTAAAAAAATTATATTGTTTTTAGATGGAGGGAAAAAGGTGCTTCATGCTGATGTAGGAGCAATAATGTTGTAACCGTATTAAATAATGACACCATTTTCTTTCAGAGACATGGAAAGCTTTTAGGGTTGATTAAAAATTATTGCAGCACGAGATATTAGAAAAAGTGATTTGTTTTGCCTGTTTATTGTTTTTGCATGTCACGTTTTTTTTTGCTGCCTGGCCGGCCGGGATGATGCGATGACAGGCTTTCTGAGATAGATATGGTAAATTAATGCAGCTGCCAGGAAAAGAGGTATACACCTACGTAAGCAGCTAGCAAGCCAGCCCGAAATTTAAATAAAACCTTTGATAAGTTACCTCTTTGGTTGCTATGTTTTGGAGTAAAAGATTGTTCCATTTTTAAATTACACGAAAGATATGAGTTTATTTATTCGGCCGCTAAAATAAAACCAACGGTTATGGTTATGGTTTTTTATACATCTTTTTCCGGCCGCTGCTCGCATGTACTCCTAGTACTAGGAGGGATCAAAAAGTAGTGAGAACGACATGCTCCTTCGTAAGAAAAAAAAATACTGGCAGGCATAGCTCAAATAAAGAAAAAAATCTTCGTTTTTTTTTCTGATTGTGTCATTTGTTTGCTTCGTGTCGGAACGTGTTCTTGAAAATGGAGAAAAACGAAGTGCGAGCCGTTATTAATTCCTCTTTTAAAAAAAGTTAACGACGCAAGAGATTCATTGCGATTTGGAGGCAACATTAGGAGAGTCTGCTCCGCCGAATTCCACTGTCGCAAGGTGGGGTTCTCAATTTCGAGTAGGTAGAACGAGCACGGAAGACGAACATCGTTGCGGCCGTCCATCGACGTCAGTCACCCAAGAAAATGTTGCGAAAGTCGAGAAAATTGTATTGAGTGATCAAAGAGTTACCATCCGATACTTAATTCAAGAAACGGGCATTTCATATGGAAGTATTCAATCCATATTGAAACAATCTTTGAATATGAGAAAATTCTCCGCAAGATGGGTGCCGAGAATGTTAACCGACAGTCAGAAACAAAATCGACTTGAAATTTCAAGAAGATTCTGAAAACTTTTTGTCTCGTTTCGTAACAATGAACGAAACATGGGTCCATCATTTTGATCCCGAGACAAAACAGCAATCTTCGCAATGGAAACGGCCATCATCACCGACCCCGAAGAAGTTTCGTGTCTTGGCATCGGCTGGCAAGGTTATGGCCTCAATATTTTGGGACTCAGAAGGGATATAGTTTTTTGTTGGGACCTGGAGCGTGGATCCACTATTACAGGCCAATTTTATGCCGCTTTAATTCCCAAGTTGAGGAATGCCATCAAAGAGAAAAGGAGACGGAAACTTCGAATGGGCGTGCTGTTTCATCACGACAACGCACCCGCGCACAGGTCGGCAGTTGCGATGGCTGTCATTCAGCAAGCTGGCTTCGAATTGGTTGACCACCTCCCTTATTCACCATATCTGGCGGTTAGCGATTTCCAAATTGAGAAATACTTAAGGGGAAACAGGTACGAAGACGATAACGATGTGATGGATGCAGTGGAGATCTTTTTGCAGGACTATGCTAGTATTATATTATCTGTGGCAGGACCAAGACAAAACTTTTTTTGTGAAAGGGATTGAAGCCTAGGAAAAGCGCTGGACTCGGTGTGTGAGACTCAGAAACTATGTAGAAAAATAAATTATTAAGTTATCAATAGTCATTATATTCTATCTCATTCTCACTACTTTTTGATCCCTCCTCGTATTTGGCCAATACCTACAGCAATTTTGATTTATCTCGAAGAAGGTTGTCAAAATAATGCTCAAATTTCAAAGCATTTTTGAGAAAATGATATTATTTAATGCTATTTTTAATAGTTACGTAACTATACAATATACCTACTATTGTAGGATTAACCTGTTTCATCATAATCCGTAGATGTTCCTTTAAAATTTAAAATATAAGTATGATACATTTTTGCTTACTATTAACAAGCTTTTAGAAAAAAATACAGAATTCAATAGAATATGTTTTGAAATTAAAGCTAGTGAAACCTTTTATAGATAGTTCAACACATCTGTGCGCGCGGTGCCATGCGTGTGTGTGGGCAATGCGTGCTCTTGTTATACAGTATCCATTTGAGTGGCAGTGACGCGGCGCGGTGGCAGTCGTCGTCCGAGCAAACCACCACCCACACATAGCGCCGCGCGCAAAGATGAGTTGAACTATCTATGTTATGAACCAAGTGATTAATGCGGTGCCTGGGCAATTTGAAAAATGCCCAATATGAGTAGGCAATATGATAAAAAACTATTGACATTACTAAATTGATGCCGTATAATGCCCGTCTCTTAATGAGCCGTATAATAAAAAGATGTTTTTTAATAATCATTTTAATGTTGACATTGATTTTTATATAGAATAGGTAAGTTTATACGATAACTATTTAAGCAACAAAGTCAACATAGTCCTCGCTGCGCGGGCCTCCTATTTCTGTCTGCAGGGTCTAAAATAACCTAACATGAAGGAGATGAACTATCCGTGTGGGGGTGCCCTAAGCCCACTAGTTCTCTTCGTTCGCTCTTGTACAATGTGATAAATACGTCCCCCCATCTAAGTACTGCTGTAACATGGAAATATTGTAAAACCAAACAATTTTTTAAAAGAGTAACCATGGAGTTTCTTGCCGGTTCTTCTCCATAGGAATCGACCAACCCGAACCGTGCACATTGTCGACGTTTTATAAGTACCCATGTAGGCCTATGTGAAATAAAAATTATTGATTTTGATTTTTGATTTTGATTTTGACTTATAAAAAATCTTAAATCAGTCTGCATTACATTGCCCAATTTGACTTGACTTGATTCACAATGCCAGGGCATTATTCATAGTGTACTGAATAATCACTTGGTCCATGAGATCTTTACTATTTCATAGAAGCTTGCATCAGATCGGCGACAAAGATGGAAATGTGAAAAGCACGCGTGGTATTTACAAAATGGCGGTTCCAAGTGAGCACGGACGGCGTATTTGCTAATGCCATGTTTACCATCCAGTGACTTGTTGCTGCAACAAACACGAGGAACAGTTACAGACAGAAAGTAAACATTGTGTTTTGAAATTGAAGAGTGAAAGATGTGTGAGGAATGGTACGCCGAAAACTGAAAATTAAAAGACGCCATGAAATGTTGAGTTCAAAAGTGTTAATTATTACTCGATGCTGGCTTCGAGTAATAATTAAATTGCCGAGAAATATCGAATTGCCGAGAAGCACAGGACAGGTCGATGTGATGACACTGAGGGGGAAGCATAGGAATGTAGAGCAGACTACGACTAGTTAAAAATCATTTTACCTATTGGGCAAGCCCAAAATTAAAGGTGTGCAAGAAAGAAGGATTTGGGCGAGGCGTTTTCATAATACCGAAACCTTTACGAATTCTAATATCCCTTGAGGATCGTGTGCGCTGCCCGGAGGCGGTAACCCACATCACCCACAGAGAATACAGTCACCTTTCTCTGCTACTGATTTATTTATTTAGGCGTGTAATCGCCTAATACTTTATTGGTAATTTTTAGACAGCCTAAGCCCTAACGTAAGCCAAGTTTGACCTTTCCAAGGTTTTTACGTACACGTAGTCGCCTCTATGAAATAATAGATCCTGCCTGTCCCCAGTTTCCTATTTATTTGTTCGTAACTTTTCCCCATGGATTTGGTCCCGTAGTATATTCCAAAACAAATGTTTATTTTTGTTTTGTTTAAAAACAATCCAGTGATAATGTCGGTTTCTATAGATTGTGCCAACTAAAACTACTGTACTGTTTCTATAAATTGAAAATTTAATTGTGATTTTGTGTTTTGTGCTGTGTCTTTTGTGTGCACTAAATAAATGTTTTATCGATCTATCTAACTACCAAGAATCTCTTAAAAATGCGAAAAAATATTGTGCATTTCTCACTTCGATAATAATTTGCGTTGTATTTCCTAAGCCCAACATAGGTCCCTAGGGGAGGCCTATGTGGGGGAGGCCTATGTGGGGGAGGCCCATGTCCAGCAGTGGATGACTTTTGGCAGAAATGATGATGATGATGTCCTAAGCCCGTACCTACCGCCCTCTAAAAACGACGTGAAGAAGTCACGCGTTATGCGTTTTCAGACCTTATTTCCTGGGAAGATTGTTCCACGAAACGCCTTTTCCAACTAAGACGATTAAACTCTTACACAAATTCTTCTGCAACATAGATAAGTAATAATTAGGGCTTGTTACCGTCGGAAATTGAAGCATTTCCAGCAAGGTTTCCTTACCTCATTAAGCCTCTTAAGCTTGCAATACACAAGGTATACTAGTACAGCAATAACGCGATTATGCACCCTTCTTACAAAGTAACGAGGCTTCCACGCACAGATATAATTCTAACTGGATGATGCGTGTGAGAAAAGAGAGAGTACAAGAGACAGAAATGCTCTTACTTGTTTCATTTAGCGCTATCTGCACCATACATGAACCGAAATTGACATCAACAGAAATTTAGAAATATTTCTAATGTTGTCGTATTGAGCTGTAAAAACTCTACAAAAAAGTAAAAAGAGATGAAAGGAAATGTTTCCATTGTGTCGACAATGGAAACATTTCCTTTCATCGGTAAGTTTTGTCTTTTAAGGGTTTACTGCTTGTTTCCGAATGTCGTATCCCCGATGGCTAATTCCCCGAAGTCATCAGATCGAACGTCCAAATCACCGAAATTCCATAGCATCGATTTAACACAATTTCGAATAGCCATTGCAACGATAGTTCTATGCATCGAATGTCTATAGGCTCGACGTGCCAGTAAGTGGAAAGCTATTCAACCTAAAATATTCAAGAAGATTAAAAGAAAGAATAAAAAATGAAAAAAAAAACAAACCAGGAATTGTATACAATTCCTAAGAAATCTATAAAATTCTGTTGATTAAACCCTGCTGGTTTGATTTTTATCCCATTTTATATTCCTTCTTTTAGTCTTCTTGAATATTTTAGGTTTCGACTTATGGGCACGTCGAGCCAAAATACATTCGATGCATAGAACTATCGTTGCAATGGCTTTTCGGCGAAACGGACGCTCGATCTAATGGCTATTCGAAATTGTGGTAAATCGATGCTATAGAATTTCGGCGATTTGGACGTTCGATCTGATGACGTCGGGGAATTAGCCATCGGGGATATGACATTCGGAAACAAGCAGTAAACCCGTCTTGAAATTGTGTGTGATAAGTTGTGTGTGGCACGCTTGGTTCGTACAGAAGGAGGGACATGCGTTATCTAGTTAGATATATGTCTGTGCTTCCTTCTTAAGACTCATATACATAGGTAGCCTAGACGTACAGAAGCTATGTGGAAAGTGAAGTGTGCTCGCTAATTAGATAACAAGTAGGAGAGAGCAGCTTGTTTATTTTCATGTAGTACATTGGAAAGCTGAAGATATTTTGTCCGTTATTATTTTAGTAAGTGGTTCTACACTTATGTAGTGTTTAAATTTATTAAGGTTTAGGTAGTTTCGTTCTGTGTGCTGGATGGTGATCACCGGTGCGGTTTTGGTGAGATAAAAATCTCACATTTCCTGGTTTTTTCTCCAAAAGTCGAGGCGCCTTTTGTACTCGAAACTATACTGAGCGCCTAATTTTTTCACTATAGCAATGAGTTTTTTAATTAATGAATTAGCTACTGCCGGCAACTTCGCCCGCGTGAAAGATGGAAATCTTACCAAGGGCATGTACTCCTGGTATAAAAAGTGTCCTTTGTCCTTCGCCAAGGTTCAAACTAACTTGATATTAAAATTCATCAAAGTTACAGTGAACAGGATTCTTCTGGGTAAGCTCACTCCTTCATCGTTGTCTGTCACCTCTGAACTAGACTAGAGTAATGAGCAAACCCACCCAAATTAAAAAAAAAACGTGAAAATATGTTTTCAAACAAATAAACATACAGACATAGTATCTTTCACATTTATAATTGATATTAATATGGATTATATGCCAAACAAGCTGGCGGCTGATCTGCAATAGCATGACCCAAAGAAGTGTCGTACTTACCTACCTAAAAAATATGGAATGTCTAAAATGGCTTTAATTTCGTTATTATTTATATAAACCACAAACACAGTACATAATGCTGCTTAGCCGCAGATAATGCAACGCTGCACTAAATAAGAGACAAAAACCTAGTAAGCATGATTATCTTACTTCTTACCAATATTATAAATGTGAAAGATTGGATGGATGTTTGCTACTTTTTATATCGGTTTAAGGCGGTACCCCGAGCAAAACGCCGCGCTAGCCGTTTTCCGTGCTGTTTTTAGAAGCTATCTACTCGTTAATTAAAAAGAAATATCAACTAATAAAAATTTAATGTATTTTACATTAAATTTTTACATATTATTGATTTTATAATGGTAGTCGTACTTTTTTTAAAGAGGTATATGTTTCACTAATCTCCTACCAACAAAACCATAAAAATGAGAAATAATTATTGATAGCATGCATGTCCTTGTAAAGTGTTCATTAATTATTTTTTGTACTAACACTAATGGATAATTGGATGAGAGGAGATGAGATGGAGAGAGAAAATTCGATTTTATAAAGATTTTATTCTATAATCTGGGCGTATTCACTACTGTAATTCATGCGCCACCAGTGCCGCTAGGCCAATAGGAATGCTCATATCTCATGCTGATTTTTTGGTCAGGGCACAGATTACTAAATAGTTACATCGTAAGTCAGGATACCGTCTTAATGTCCCCTGGGAAAAATAAACGTTTCACGCGGGCGAAGTCGCTGGCAGAACCTAGTTAAAATATAAGAAAACTTTTTGAGGAATAAAAATGGTGGTTTGACAGCTGTGATATGGAAAATATGTAATCAATTTGCATAAATATTTTTCTTAAATTTAAATAGTAAGTAGAGAATATCAGAAAATATCTCTGATCCCAATTTTAATGTGTGGAATTGAAGTCTGATTGAGAATCATTCAAATACCGTTTTTTTTGTTAGCGGTGATTTTTCCCACCCTGGGTGAAGTGTGTGGGCGTTCCAGACTTTTACTGACAGAAACCCACCTCTATTCCTTCAGCTGCTTGTGCCAGGGCCGCGGTAACTCTCTTTCTTTATCTGCGACTCACAGACAGGCATCGGCTCTAGCGGACCCCGTCAGTTACTGCTGACATCTCTTTGAGGCACGCGCCGTCGACTCGGGCCTGGTCCGCGTGGTGGATTTAAGGTTTAATAGGGAGGTAGGTTTGTAGAGCAGTGGTGGCCCAGTGGTATCGGCCGCGACTTACAAGTTGTAGCTCGTGGGTTCGAACCCAGGCAGGCACTTTACTTTGTGTAAAAAATTAATTCATCACCACTGCTCTCAAAACGGTGAAGGAAAACATCGTGAGGAAACCGGCGTGTCCTAGAACCAAAAACTTCGAAGACATGTGACATCCACCAACCCGCACCGGGCCCGCGTGGTGGATTATGGCCCATCCCCTCTCACAGAGAGGAGACTTGTGTCCCAGCAGTGGGAACATTAATAGGCTGATGATGTGATGATGTGAGGGAGGTAGGTACATAACGTATAAAAAAAAAACATACAAGAAGTCGAACATAGAACCTCCCCTTTTTGGTACACTATTACAGGCCAATTTTATGCCGCTTTAATTCCCAAGTTGAGGAATGCCATCAAAGAGAAAAGGAGACGGAAACTTCGAATGGGCGTGCTGTTTCATCACGACAACGCACCCGCGCACAGGTCGGCAGTTGCGATGGCTGTCATTCAGCAAGCTGGCTTCGAATTGGTTGACCACCTCCCTTATTCACCATATCTGGCGGTTAGCGATTTCCAAATTGAGAAATACTTAAGGGGAAACAGGTACGAAGACGATAACGATGTGATGGATGCAGTGGAGATCTTTTTGCAGGACTATGCTAGTATTATATTATCTGTGGCAGGACCAAGACAAAACTTTTTTTGTGAAAGGGATTGAAGCCTAGGAAAAGCGCTGGACTCGGTGTGTGAGACTCAGAAACTATGTAGAAAAATAAATTATTAAGTTATCAATAGTCATTATATTCTATCTCATTCTCACTACTTTTTGATCCCTCCTCGTATTTGGCCAATACCTACAGCAATTTTGATTTATCTCGAAGAAGGTTGTCAAAATAATGCTCAAATTTCAAAGCATTTTTGAGAAAATGATATTATTTAATGCTATTTTTAATAGTTACGTAACTATACAATATACCTACTATTGTAGGATTAACCTGTTTCATCATAATCCGTAGATGTTCCTTTAAAATTTAAAATATAAGTATGATACATTTTTGCTTACTATTAACAAGCTTTTAGAAAAAAATACAGAATTCAATAGAATATGTTTTGAAATTAAAGCTAGTGAAACCTTTTATAGATAGTTCAACACATCTGTGCGCGCGGTGCCATGCGTGTGTGTGGGCAATGCGTGCTCTTGTTATACAGTATCCATTTGAGTGGCAGTGACGCGGCGCGGTGGCAGTCGTCGTCCGAGCAAACCACCACCCACACATAGCGCCGCGCGCAAAGATGAGTTGAACTATCTATGTTATGAACCAAGTGATTAATGCGGTGCCTGGGCAATTTGAAAAATGCCCAATATGAGTAGGCAATATGATAAAAAACTATTGACATTACTAAATTGATGCCGTATAATGCCCGTCTCTTAATGAGCCGTATAATAAAAAGATGTTTTTTAATAATCATTTTAATGTTGACATTGATTTTTATATAGAATAGGTAAGTTTATACGATAACTATTTAAGCAACAAAGTCAACATAGTCCTCGCTGCGCGGGCCTCCTATTTCTGTCTGCAGGGTCTAAAATAACCTAACATGAAGGAGATGAACTATCCGTGTGGGGGTGCCCTAAGCCCACTAGTTCTCTTCGTTCGCTCTTGTACAATGTGATAAATACGTCCCCCCATCTAAGTACTGCTGTAACATGGAAATATTGTAAAACCAAACAATTTTTTAAAAGAGTAACCATGGAGTTTCTTGCCGGTTCTTCTCCATAGGAATCGACCAACCCGAACCGTGCACATTGTCGACGTTTTATAAGTACCCATGTAGGCCTATGTGAAATAAAAATTATTGATTTTGATTTTTGATTTTGATTTTGACTTATAAAAAATCTTAAATCAGTCTGCATTACATTGCCCAATTTGACTTGACTTGATTCACAATGCCAGGGCATTATTCATAGTGTACTGAATAATCACTTGGTCCATGAGATCTTTACTATTTCATAGAAGCTTGCATCAGATCGGCGACAAAGATGGAAATGTGAAAAGCACGCGTGGTATTTACAAAATGGCGGTTCCAAGTGAGCACGGACGGCGTATTTGCTAATGCCATGTTTACCATCCAGTGACTTGTTGCTGCAACAAACACGAGGAACAGTTACAGACAGAAAGTAAACATTGTGTTTTGAAATTGAAGAGTGAAAGATGTGTGAGGAATGGTACGCCGAAAACTGAAAATTAAAAGACGCCATGAAATGTTGAGTTCAAAAGTGTTAATTATTACTCGATGCTGGCTTCGAGTAATAATTAAATTGCCGAGAAATATCGAATTGCCGAGAAGCACAGGACAGGTCGATGTGATGACACTGAGGGGGAAGCATAGGAATGTAGAGCAGACTACGACTAGTTAAAAATCATTTTACCTATTGGGCAAGCCCAAAATTAAAGGTGTGCAAGAAAGAAGGATTTGGGCGAGGCGTTTTCATAATACCGAAACCTTTACGAATTCTAATATCCCTTGAGGATCGTGTGCGCTGCCCGGAGGCGGTAACCCACATCACCCACAGAGAATACAGTCACCTTTCTCTGCTACTGATTTATTTATTTAGGCGTGTAATCGCCTAATACTTTATTGGTAATTTTTAGACAGCCTAAGCCCTAACGTAAGCCAAGTTTGACCTTTCCAAGGTTTTTACGTACACGTAGTCGCCTCTATGAAATAATAGATCCTGCCTGTCCCCAGTTTCCTATTTATTTGTTCGTAACTTTTCCCCATGGATTTGGTCCCGTAGTATATTCCAAAACAAATGTTTATTTTTGTTTTGTTTAAAAACAATCCAGTGATAATGTCGGTTTCTATAGATTGTGCCAACTAAAACTACTGTACTGTTTCTATAAATTGAAAATTTAATTGTGATTTTGTGTTTTGTGCTGTGTCTTTTGTGTGCACTAAATAAATGTTTTATCGATCTATCTAACTACCAAGAATCTCTTAAAAATGCGAAAAAATATTGTGCATTTCTCACTTCGATAATAATTTGCGTTGTATTTCCTAAGCCCAACATAGGTCCCTAGGGGAGGCCTATGTGGGGGAGGCCTATGTGGGGGAGGCCTATGTGGGGGAGGCCCATGTCCAGCAGTGGATGACTTTTGGCAGAAATGATGATGATGATGTCCTAAGCCCGTACCTACCGCCCTCTAAAAACGACGTGAAGAAGTCACGCGTTATGCGTTTTCAGACCTTATTTCCTGGGAAGATTGTTCCACGAAACGCCTTTTCCAACTAAGACGATTAAACTCTTACACAAATTCTTCTGCAACATAGATAAGTAATAATTAGGGCTTGTTACCGTCGGAAATTGAAGCATTTCCAGCAAGGTTTCCTTACCTCATTAAGCCTCTTAAGCTTGCAATACACAAGGTATACTAGTACAGCAATAACGCGATTATGCACCCTTCTTACAAAGTAACGAGGCTTCCACGCACAGATATAATTCTAACTGGATGATGCGTGTGAGAAAAGAGAGAGTACAAGAGACAGAAATGCTCTTACTTGTTTTATTTAGCGCTATCTGCACCATACATGAACCGAAATTGACATCAACAGAAATTTAGAAATATTTCTAATGTTGTCGTATTGAGCTGTAAAAACTCTACAAAAAAGTAAAAAGAGATGAAAGGAAATGTTTCCATTGTGTCGACAATGGAAACATTTCCTTTCATCGGTAAGTTTTGTCTTTTAAGGGTTTACTGCTTGTTTCCGAATGTCGTATCCCCGATGGCTAATTCCCCGAAGTCATCAGATCGAACGTCCAAATCACCGAAATTCCATAGCATCGATTTAACACAATTTCGAATAGCCATTGCAACGATAGTTCTATGCATCGAATGTCTATAGGCTCGACGTGCCAGTAAGTGGAAAGCTATTCAACCTAAAATATTCAAGAAGATTAAAAGAAAGAATAAAAAATGAAAAAAAAAACAAACCAGGAATTGTATACAATTCCTAAGAAATCTATAAAATTCTGTTGATTAAACCCTGCTGGTTTGATTTTTATCCCATTTTATATTCCTTCTTTTAGTCTTCTTGAATATTTTAGGTTTCGACTTATGGGCACGTCGAGCCAAAATACATTCGATGCATAGAACTATCGTTGCAATGGCTTTTCGGCGAAACGGACGCTCGATCTAATGGCTATTCGAAATTGTGGTAAATCGATGCTATAGAATTTCGGCGATTTGGACGTTCGATCTGATGACGTCGGGGAATTAGCCATCGGGGATATGACATTCGGAAACAAGCAGTAAACCCGTCTTGAAATTGTGTGTGATAAGTTGTGTGTGGCACGCTTGGTTCGTACAGAAGGAGGGACATGCGTTATCTAGTTAGATATATGTCTGTGCTTCCTTCTTAAGACTCATATACATAGGTAGCCTAGACGTACAGAAGCTATGTGGAAAGTGAAGTGTGCTCGCTAATTAGATAACAAGTAGGAGAGAGCAGCTTGTTTATTTTCATGTAGTACATTGGAAAGCTGAAGATATTTTGTCCGTTATTATTTTAGTAAGTGGTTCTACACTTATGTAGTGTTTAAATTTATTAAGGTTTAGGTAGTTTCGTTCTGTGTGCTGGATGGTGATCACCGGTGCGGTTTTGGTGAGATAAAAATCTCACATTTCCTGGTTTTTTCTCCAAAAGTCGAGGCGCCTTTTGTACTCGAAACTATACTGAGCGCCTAATTTTTTCACTATAGCAATGAGTTTTTTAATTAATGAATTAGCTACTGCCGGCAACTTCGCCCGCGTGAAAGATGGAAATCTTACCAAGGGCATGTACTCCTGGTATAAAAAGTGTCCTTTGTCCTTCGCCAAGGTTCAAACTAACTTGATATTAAAATTCATCAAAGTTACAGTGAACAGGATTCTTCTGGGTAAGCTCACTCCTTCATCGTTGTCTGTCACCTCTGAACTAGACTAGAGTAATGAGCAAACCCACCCAAATTAAAAAAAAAACGTGAAAATATGTTTTCAAACAAATAAACATACAGACATAGTATCTTTCACATTTATAATTGATATTAATATGGATTATATGCCAAACAAGCTGGCGGCTGATCTGCAATAGCATGACCCAAAGAAGTGTCGTACTTACCTACCTAAAAAATATGGAATGTCTAAAATGGCTTTAATTTCGTTATTATTTATATAAACCACAAACACAGTACATAATGCTGCTTAGCCGCAGATAATGCAACGCTGCACTAAATAAGAGACAAAAACCTAGTAAGCATGATTATCTTACTTCTTACCAATATTATAAATGTGAAAGATTGGATGGATGTTTGCTACTTTTTATATCGGTTTAAGGCGGTACCCCGAGCAAAACGCCGCGCTAGCCGTTTTCCGTGCTGTTTTTAGAAGCTATCTACTCGTTAATTAAAAAGAAATATCAACTAATAAAAATTTAATGTATTTTACATTAAATTTTTACATATTATTGATTTTATAATGGTAGTCGTACTTTTTTTAAAGAGGTATATGTTTCACTAATCTCCTACCAACAAAACCATAAAAATGAGAAATAATTATTGATAGCATGCATGTCCTTGTAAAGTGTTCATTAATTATTTTTTGTACTAACACTAATGGATAATTGGATGAGAGGAGATGAGATGGAGAGAGAAAATTCGATTTTATAAAGATTTTATTCTATAATCTGGGCGTATTCACTACTGTAATTCATGCGCCACCAGTGCCGCTAGGCCAATAGGAATGCTCATATCTCATGCTGATTTTTTGGTCAGGGCACAGATTACTAAATAGTTACATCGTAAGTCAGGATACCGTCTTAATGTCCCCTGGGAAAAATAAACGTTTCACGCGGGCGAAGTCGCTGGCAGAACCTAGTTAAAATATAAGAAAACTTTTTGAGGAATAAAAATGGTGGTTTGACAGCTGTGATATGGAAAATATGTAATCAATTTGCATAAATATTTTTCTTAAATTTAAATAGTAAGTAGAGAATATCAGAAAATATCTCTGATCCCAATTTTAATGTGTGGAATTGAAGTCTGATTGAGAATCATTCAAATACCGTTTTTTTTGTTAGCGGTGATTTTTCCCACCCTGGGTGAAGTGTGTGGGCGTTCCAGACTTTTACTGACAGAAACCCACCTCTATTCCTTCAGCTGCTTGTGCCAGGGCCGCGGTAACTCTCTTTCTTTATCTGCGACTCACAGACAGGCATCGGCTCTAGCGGACCCCGTCAGTTACTGCTGACATCTCTTTGAGGCACGCGCCGTCGACTCGGGCCTGGTCCGCGTGGTGGATTTAAGGTTTAATAGGGAGGTAGGTTTGTAGAGCAGTGGTGGCCCAGTGGTATCGGCCGCGACTTACAAGTTGTAGCTCGTGGGTTCGAACCCAGGCAGGCACTTTACTTTGTGTAAAAAATTAATTCATCACCACTGCTCTCAAAACGGTGAAGGAAAACATCGTGAGGAAACCGGCGTGTCCTAGAACCAAAAACTTCGAAGACATGTGACATCCACCAACCCGCACCGGGCCCGCGTGGTGGATTATGGCCCATCCCCTCTCACAGAGAGGAGACTTGTGTCCCAGCAGTGGGAACATTAATAGGCTGATGATGTGATGATGTGAGGGAGGTAGGTACATAACGTATAAAAAAAAAACATACAAGAAGTCGAACATAGAACCTCCCCTTTTTGGTAAGTTGGTAAAAAATAAGTATTTTGTTTAAAAATCAGCCTTTTCTTTAAAGTTTGCCATATGCCATTACCTACCAGAATTCGGTCCTTATTGGCGACAATATCAAATGATGACATAATAGAGCATGTGTTTATTTTTTAATCAACGGGTTCGTTACATTAAGGAAATGTGAAAGAGGAAAGTTGCGCTTGCTTGTATTCCTCTAACTTCATTACCATGAGAATGATTGATCACATGCATATATGTATGGGAGCACGATTTATGTGTAAGCTATGTTTAATGTATCTGGGTGATGCTGGTGCGCATCTCATCAGCTTTGATTATACAGAAATGCGATTGCATCACTGAAGCAGAGGTGAAGATGTTAATGTAAAATGGAGACGGAACAACACGGAAATTTATCATGACTTACTTCTGACTTAATGTCCTACGTCCCCTGGATGGGGCAAAGGGCGTCCACAGTAGATCTCAATCGTGATCAGTCCTGAGCTTCACGCTTCACCTCGCTCCACGTCATACCGATGCTCGTCGCTTCCGCCAACACGATGCGACGCCAGGTTTGACGGGGACGGCCATGCTTTCTTTTGCCTTAGGGATTCCAATCCAGCGCTTGCTTCGGTATATGATCAGAATCCCTTCGCAGCGTGTGGCCAATCCAACTCCACTGGCGACGCTTGATCTGGAGGTCGATCGGGCTCTCGTGGCATTGCTCCAACAGCTCTACGTTGGTGATGGCATAAAATTATCAAGCATGATAATTTTACGTGATGTTCGCACGCTTAACTTCTAAATTGGTATTCGAGGTAGGCATTTGTTTCTTCATGGGCTATATGAAAAGTATCAATTTATTACTCAGATTTAAGTCATCATCATCATCAGCCTCTTAACGTCCCCACTGCTGAGACACAGGCATCCTCTCTGTGAGAGGGAATGGAAAAGTAGTAGTGAAAGTCACATGTCTTCGAATTTTTGGTTCTAAAAGATGTCGGTTTCCTCACGATGTTTTTCTTCACCGTATTCAAAGCAGTGGTGTTGTAATTATTTGCACAAAGTAATGCGCCTGCTTGCGTTTGAACCCACGACCTACGGCACGTAAGTCGGGGCCGATACCCTGGGCCACCACTGCTCAAA
Source organism: Orthosia gothica (assembly GCA_949775005.1). Classification (NCBI taxonomy): domain Eukaryota; kingdom Metazoa; phylum Arthropoda; class Insecta; order Lepidoptera; family Noctuidae; genus Orthosia; species Orthosia gothica. The sequence continues at coordinate 20,267,266 of OX459048.1, read as the reverse complement.
TTTAAGTAGATTTCGCATAATTAGCAGTTTTTCTAAATAAAACTTATCTTCATGTTATCGGGTTCAAATAGAAAAATTGTTGCAAATTAGCTCTAGTATAACCCATTTCAAGAAATGCACCGCATTGTGTCGCCGTTTTTAAGGTGCCACGATGCAAAATTCGCGTAGTGTAAATAGGCGCCGTAATTTTTTTCGGTCAATGAGTATTTCGATCTTAGAGCTTAACTTACACAAGATTACTAATCATCCTGTACATATCATAGTTCATATAACATCCATACAGGATAACACAGTTATGGCTTCCGTGGATTTTACAAACCAGGGTGTAACTATCGTCTACAAACTCTCGTAGTTCCGCCATATTTGTTCCGGTTACCGGTCGCTACGTTCCAAGTTCCTTATTCAAATTCAATCAGGCAGGCAGTTGGCAACACTGAAAACCTTTTAGTGGTGGTCTTGAGGCTTCGTCTGAAGCTCGCTGCAAACTTCACGACAAATCGGATGATGGGTAAATTGTTGAGCTGTTGGCAACTTTGGAGAGACCGATATATATAGTTACGGTAAACAAGGGTCGAAGAGATGCAATGCAAGTTGAAGTTTTAGCTAGATTTTGATTGTGGTTCTTGAGCTGTACAGTGAAATTCTATCGGAGATTAGGATCGTTGTATGTCCTAATTGTTTTGGATTGAAAACGTGGCATTACGATAGTGCAAGTCTATTTTTCGTCGTGTCATGTTCCATTTTAGGGTTCCGTACCCAAATGGTAAAAACGGGACCCTATTACTAAGACTCCATGATCCGTCTGTCTGTCCGTCGGTCTGTCTGTCTGTCTGTGTTTCTGTCCGTCTGTCCGTCTGCTAAAAGCTGTATATCATAAACCGTGATAGCTAGACAGTTGAAACTTTCACAGATGATGTATTTCTGATGCCGCTATAACAACAAATACTAAAACCAGATAATTAAGTGGGGCTCCCATAAAACAAAGTTGTCAAAACAACAATTTATTCCACCGTTTTTTGCGATAATGGTACGGAACCCGTCGTGCGCGACTCTGACTCGCACTTGGTCAGTTTTATTTTAATCTTTTTGAATGTTAGAATGACACTTTTCCATCTTTAGAAAAAGCAAGATGTAATGACATGTTATTCAGTCAGTGACCTAATGGTCCATATTGATCAATTTCAGTCGACCTTTACCTGGAAAAGGCCGAATTCTTTACATTACACGTAATCGACCGTTTTATTAATGGCTTTAATTATAAAATTAGCCTCTCTTCCTTAAACCTGAAGGAAGTAATGGCTCCCATGATTTAATAGGAGAATTATGCAAAGCGGACGGAACCACGAGCAAGGCTATTTAATTTGATACGAATTTATGCATATCATTACCTACAAACGGCTGCCTCATCCTGTGCTCGTGAATGAATGCTATTACGTATTCCGTGGATGTGTAATGCACCGTACATATTGGCCCAAGATGGCGTTCGGTTTTTTAATAGTTTTTAAGACCAATATTGGTCATACAAACTATTCAATTTAACATAATTACAATTAATTAATTTAATATTGTATATATTTTTTTTCAATAAATAATCTTACAGCATTATTTTGTAGGTACTAAATAGTACCGGCGCGGGCGCACCGCCGCCGCTAAAGTACGCCGTTATAGTAGGGGAGACCTGTACAAAACCGTAAACCTGGGAAAACCTGTATAAGCGCAGCTATTTTCGCCAATAATTCAAATTTCACGCGCACTAGTGGCGCCTACCAATCAGAACTATTTGTAAACAAACACTCGCGCAATTTTGAAATATTTTATTTCATTGTTTTTCGGTAGACCTGATCTTATTTTCGTGAATATACAAGCAGTGATTGTGAAGAGGCGGAAGTAGCGTATGCTACAGGTAAGTCACTAATCAGCTGTGTTGTAGGTGATGTAGTTGCTCTTAAATGCAATGTTTGTACCGGCAAGTTTGTATTGACTACGTGTGAGTGAATTATGTTTTTGTTCTATACTAGTGTTGGGGCACAGCCGTATGGGGTAAAACCGGCTATATTAAACGATTTTGACCTGGATACATAATTCTAATTATTGCCATTCTTTTACACAGGTTCTTCAAAAATGCCTCATAATTATCAAAAAACTACTACGAGGCAAGACTGGGATCCAGAGAATATGAAAAAAGCTATGCAAGTCGTATATGATGGAACTATGGGTTATTTGAAAGCTTAGTACATAGTATACGGTTTTACCCATGGGTCGGGGCAAAACCGGAAAAACGTAGATTTTTGCTTTTTTATTAAAATTGTTGTCTAGTTTTCTTTTTTTCTGAAATATGTTAATTGTAATGTGTACCACGTTCTCTCCTACCTAATAATTTAATTTTTCTGCCATAGGTGCCTACAAAGACACGATTGCTGTATTTCGGTTTCGAGGGTGCTGAAGTAACTAAAGTGTACTTTGTAAATATAAAAGCTTCGCGACTTATTTTTTTTAACTTTACTCCACATTAGGAATTTCTTCCTGTATCGTGGTTGCGTTTACAAACATATAAACTCACATACACAACACCCAGAGCCGGAACAAATATCTGTTGGTCATACAAATATTTGTTCCGTGCGGGAATCGACACGCAGTGAAGTAATCAATCGCTCAACCACTGCGCCAACCGTGCGCCCACTGGTTTGGCAACGCTCATGCGATGCCATAATATGTCGTTAGGAGGCGGTAACAATTTATCAAAAGGGCTGAAAGCTTGATTACCACACAATACCACGTAAGTACAGCTATTTTCCTAAGCTGGTATTATTTTAGGGTAAAGGTACGTAAGTACGACGTAGTTTCATTAAGTGATCAAATTATGAATAGGATAAACTTTTTTCCATTTGGAGTCCTCATTTTGGCGAGTGTAAAAATAAACCCCGACTTTTTCATCAGAATTATATTTTACGTGCGTTGCTTACATTAAATAGAAAATATTTGTTGATTATGTACGAGAACAGTTAACACAATTACAAAAGCAACAATTGTAATCAAAGTCTGTTTCCACAGGGATTACATTTTATCAGAGTTTTAATAAAATATTGTATCGTAAGAAAAATAATTCTAGTAGTGTGGTTAAGGCATTTTACATAGCATCACGCCTACATTCCACGAAAGAGTAAGTGACCTTTCTATAGAAATACTCACTCATGTTTCTCCATTTATGTATGTTTCATTCCCATAATATACTTATAATAGGTGACGAGTCTGTTGTCATCATCCACGTGTTGGGAGGCCTTCCTATGCAACGACTTCCAGTTCGTCGTCGCCACTCCAGTACTTTTCTGCCCCATCGACCATCCGTTCAGTGAGCAATACCCACTGTCACTTAAGTTTGGCAATTCTTCGGGCTATGTCGGCAACCCTGGTTCTCTTGCGGATCTCTATGTTTCTGATTCGATCACGCGAGGATACCTACTCCAAGCATGGAGAGGCCATTGCCCTTTGGGTGACTGTAAGCTATCTGATGAGGTCCTTGGCAACACACGGCAAGTGGCAAGACGCGGGCGCCGAAATGTCGCGTCATAACCACGTCCGAGCAACGACATATCGTGTGTCCTAAATTGTGCTTTATTTCCATGCATTTAGTTTAAAATTAGAATGGAATAGGAAGCCGCCCGTGCCATGTCCGCGCCCGACGCCTTTTTTTTGTGGCCTGCGCCTTACTTTGGAGGCCAAAAAATAAGTGATAGTTAAGTTAAATGAATGACATATTTATAACCACAAGTAGGTACCTTGGTTAAAGGTGGATGGTAATATGTAATTAAATAATAAGAATTTGACAACTGACTTTCAGCATTTATGTCCAAAAGGGGTACCACCGTGCATAGGTTAGGTTTGGTTATGTTATTAAATTAGACAACTGTCAGTCACTATGTGCAATTATTTCGGGTGGGTACCTATGTAATTACCAACATAGCTAACTTACCTATAAGAGCAGCGCTTTGTCCGCCTTAAGACGGTTACGGTATACCCGTGCGGGAAGGCCGCATTCCACCCGTTGTCTAATTGATTCAGTCAGTTAGTAGGTAGTGTAGGTACTATTCCAGTCCCAAACGCCCAACTATGCTTGTGCTAAGAATTTATTTATTTGTTAACATAGGTAAATAAATAAAGCTCCTATATTTCATGAAAAGAGCGCTGTGTTGTGTGCCAGGAGGCGTATAAATATGGTGTGCAAATCTAGCTGAGGATTACAAATTGAAATTTACCAAAACATTGCAAAATTAATGAATTACATATTATTTAGTACTTCAATTAAGTCAGACCTAAATGACGAATGATTGAAATGTCAAAAAAATCTGTGTCAAAATATTTACTTAAAAATCTACGTCTTTATTTTTATACAATAATTGTTATTCTAAATTAATTCGTCATTTAAGTATTCGTCAAAAGTATAATAACATTTATAAATTAAGAACAATTTTTTTTCTTAAATTGTGTAAAATTTAATATGTTATGTTATGTCTGAAATTTATTTATAAATGCATGGAACCATACCCATTATTCCGTATCGTAGAAGTGAGGCTACTAGACCATGATAGGCAACAAGTAACGCTGCTATATTTACTTTTCTAGCCGATTGAAAAGTGCATAGGCAGTTTTTTTACGTTTCTGTTCTATATGAGCTTTCCAATTATTGTCAATATGGATACCTAAAAACACACTTACTTTGACTTCTTCTATTTCGTTGCCATTGTAATTGACACAACTTTTAGAGCTTCAATTCTTTGGTGGAAATGCATTACTTTGGTTTTCTTAAGGTTGATTAATAAATTATTAATTTTAAGCCAATTCATTATGTCAGTTAGAGTATTATTAATATCAAATTGATAAATATTTGAGTCACATTTTACTAAAGCAGTGCTATCGTCTGCAAACAAAATAATTTATGTAAATTAGAAATAAAGGTAGCCCAAGCACGCTACCTTGTGGCAATCCATATTTTATACTCATGAAATTGGACACATACGTTCGTTCTGTTATGGTTTTTGCGCAAACTCTTGTGATTTCAGTACATTGCAATCTATTACTTAGATATGATTCTAATAACTCTAAAATCATCTCTCTGATGCCATAGCAATTTGTCTAGAAGGATTTTGTGATCAACATAATCAAAGGCTTTAGTCATGTCTGTGTAAATAGCGTAGATGGCAGTCTTTTTATCAACAGCAGACATAACATTATTTAAAAGGTCTAAAATAGCCATGCTAATTGTTTTATTTCGCCGGAAACCGGTTTGTTTTTTGCACATAATATTATATTTGTGAAGATATTAGTAAAGCTCTTTATAATATATATATTATAAAGATTTTGAAAAAGAGAACTGGAATTTTGGCTATTGGTCGGTAATTTTGTGTGTGTCTTATCTTCGTGTTTGCGTAGCGGTTTTGTTATGACTTTTTTGAAGCCTTCGGGATAGATGTCCTCGGTAATACTCATATTAATCATTTGTTCTAGGCCAGGTGCTATAAGCTCAATTACATATTTAATAACTTTTGTAGATATACCGTCATTACCTAAAGTACTAGTAGTATGAAAGTCAGTCAATGTGCGGAGCTACGTCTCAAACAATGCCGTTACCTTTTGTCGTGCAGCAACACCTGGAAATACCTTTACGAGGCAAACACTAATGCTGCTGAAGTGGCTTAATTCTTTTGAAGACACGTACCTTATATTATAAATCCTATAACTAATATCCTATAATATGATGGCAATAGGGTCGCCCCTTATATACATGGGACATAAACGTAACTGGCGAAATGTGTATTATAGGTACTTTATGTGCACTTATGTGTGTGTTATTATTATTATTTTTTATCTATATCTATAAAAGCGAAAGGTGACTGACTGACTGACTGACTGACTGATTAATCAACGTACAGCCAAAACTGCTAAGCCTAGAAGCATGAAATTTGGCAGAAAGGTTCTTCAAGTGACGTAAGTGTGCACTAAGAAAGGATTTTCGGGAATTCTACCCCTAAGGGGGTAAAAAGGGGGTTGAAAGTTTGTATGAAAAATCTAATTCCTTCGACCAAAATTCTTGAAACTTAGCACAAATAGTATTCTAAGTAAATGATAAAGATTGACATTATTAGTTTTTCGAAACTACCCCCAAATGATGATTTAGGGGGTGTTGAAGTTTGTATGGAAAAATCAGATTTCTTTGATCAATAAACTTGAAACTTGCCACAAATACTAATCTAAATTAATAATAAAGGTTGCTACTATTATTTTTTGAAACTACCCCCAAAAGACGATTTAGGGGTGTTAATTTATTTTGAAGAATCTCATTACTTCAGTTAATAAACTTGAAACTTTACATAAATACCAATCTAAATAAACAATAAAGGCTTTCATTGTTGGTTTTTCGAAACTACCCCCATAAGATGATTTAGGGGATGTAATTTTTTTTTGAAGAATCTGATTTCTTGGGTGAATAAACATGAAACTTGACATAAATACCATCCTACATAAACAATAAAGGTTGTCATTATTCATTTTTGCAACTTCCCCCAAAAAGGAGGTATTACAGTGTTTTGGAAAAATCTGATTTCTTGGGTCAATTAACTTGAAACTTGCCACAAATACTAACCTAAATGAACAATAAAGGTTGCTATTATTATTTTTTGTGACTACCCCCAAAAGACGATTTAGGGGTGTTAATTTATTTTGAAGAATCTCATTACTTCAGTTAATAAACTTGAAACTTTACATAAATATCAATCTAAATAAACAATAAAGGCTTTCATTGTTGGTTTTTCGAAACTACCCCCTAAAGACGATTTAGGAGGTATTACAGTGTTTTGGAAAAATCTGATGTCTTGGGTCAATAAACTTGAAACTTGCCACAAATACTAACCTAAATGAACAATAAAGGTTGCTATTATTATTTTTTGATACTACCCCCAAAAGACGATTTAGAGGTGTTTATTTTTTTTTGAAGAATCTAATTATCTAAATAGACAATAAAGGCTTTCATTGTTGGTTTTTCGAAACTACCCCCATAAGATGATTTAGGGGATGTAATTTTTTTTTGAAGAATCTGATTTCTTGGGTGAATAAACATGAAACTTGACATAAATACCATCCTACATAAACAATAAAGGTTGTCATTATTCATTTTTGCAACTTCCCCCAAAAAGGAGGTATTACAGTGTTTTGGAAAAATCTGATGTCTTGGGTCAATAAACTTGAAACTTGCCACAAATACTAACCTAAATGAACAATAAAGGTTGCTATTATTATTTTTTGATACTACCCCCAAAAGACGATTTAGAGGTGTTTATTTTTTTTTGAAGAATCTAATTATCTAAATAGACAATAAAGGCTTTCATTGTTAGTTTTCGAAACTACCCCCAAAAGTTGATTTAGGGGATGTAATTTTTTTTTGAAGAATCTGATTTCTTGGGTGAATAAACATGAAACTTGACATAAATACCATCCTAAATAAATAATAAAGGTTGTCATTATTAGTTTTTTGCAACTACTCCTAAAAGACGATTTAGGAGGTATTACAGTGTTTTTGAAAAATCTGATATTTAGGGTCAATAAACTTGAAACTTGCCACAAATACTAACCTAAAGGTTGCTATTATTATTTTTTGAAACTACCCCCAAAAGACGATTTAGGGAATGTTAATTTTTTTGAAGAATCTAATTTCTTAGGTCAATAAATATGAAACTGCTTAAATACCAACTTAAATAAACAATAAAGGTTTTCATTATTAGTTTTTCGAAACTACCCTTAAAATACGATTTCGGGGTGGTAAAGATTTAAGATTACTTTTACTGCAAATAGCTTCTTTTTAAGATGTTGGGGAGCACTTAGGACTGATTTTTGGAAATTCAACTTTTGAAGGGGTAAAAGGGAGACATTTATTTGTATGAAAAATCTGATTCCTTTGGCAAAATAATAAAGGTTGGCATCATTAGTTTTTAGGCATTATCCCTAGAAGATGATTTAGGGGTGTTAAAGTTTCTTTGAAGAATCAAATGGCACTAATACGGGGAACTACCGAACTGGACCGTTTGTCTTAGGTAAACATAGTTGTGAGTGACGTTTTAGTGTTGCGTAATTCACGCTGTATAAGGTTTTTGTGTTGTGTCGCGTAATTTACGCAGCATTCGTTTTCATACTAAAATAGTTTTTGGTCCACCCGAAATTATGAGTCTCAAAAAGCCCGACCAGTCTTCTGCTCCATATACCTTCTTCTATACATATAAAATGCTTTGTCCTGAATGACTGACTGACGGATCAACGCAAAGCCTAAACCGCTGATCGTAGAGACCTGGAACTTGTAGAGTATGTTTTTGTGTGACGTAGGCATCCAATAAGATAGGGTTTGCCTAAATTCTTCCCCTAAACGGGAGAAAAAGGGGGACAAAGTTTATATGAAAAATCTAATTCAATCAGCTAATATTCTTGAAACTTGGCTTAAATAGTAATCTAAGTAAATGATAAAAGGTTGACATTATTAGTTTTTTGAAACTACCCTCACAAGTCGATTAAGGGGGTATTGAAGTTTGTATCGAAGAATTTAATTTCATGGGTTACTTAACTTGAAACATTGCACAAATACTAACTTAAATAAATTATAAGGTTGTTATTATTAGTTTTTCGAAACTACCCCCAAAAACAGATTTAGGGGGTGTTAAAGTTTTTGAGACTAAACTTGAAACTTTAGCAATAAAAGTTGTCATTATTAGTTTTCAAAACTACCCCCAAAAGACAATTTGTTTTTTTTTTAGGGTTCCGTACCCAAAGGGTAAAAACGGAACCCTATTACTGAGACTCCGCGGTCCGTCTGTCTGTCTGTCTGTCTGTCTGTCTGTCTGTCTGTCTGTCTGTCACCAGGCTGTATCTCATGAACCGTGATAGCTAGACAGTTGAAATTTTCACAGGTGATGTATATCTGTTGCCGCTACAACAACAAATACTAAAAACAAAATAAAATAAATATTTAAGGGGGGCTTCCATACAACAAACGTCATTTTTTTGCCGTTTTTTACGAAAATGGTACGGAACCCTTCGTGCGCGAGTCCGACTCGCACTTGGCCGGTTTTTTTTTATGAATATTACTTCTTGACTTAATTAGTTTTAAACTTGACATACATACCAACATAAGTAAACAATACAGGTTGAAATTCTTAGTTTTTTTAAACTAAACCCAAATTACGGTTTTTTAGGGGTGTTAAGGTTTTTTGAAGAATCTTATTTCTTGAGTTAATAAACTAGAAACTTGACACAAATATCAACTTAAGTAAACAATAAAGGTTGTCATTATAAGTTTTTAGAAACTACACTCAAAATTCGATTTAAAGGGAGTTAAAGTTTTTTGAAAAATCTTATTTATTGGGTTAATAAACTTGATACTTGACAAAAATACCAACCTAAACCAACAATAAAGGTTGATATTATTAGATTTTCGAAACTGCCTCCACAATACGATATAACAGGTGATAAAGTTTTGTTGAAGAATTTTATGTCTTGGGTTAATAAACTTGATAGTTGACATAACTACCAACCTGAGTAAACAATAGAAGGTTGTCATTATATTTTTTCGAAACTACCCCCAATATAGGATTTAGTGGGTGTTAAAGTTTGTTATGAATCATACTGGACAAGGTTTCGTTTTTGATGTAGGGATCTAGGGGAGCACGAAGAAGGAATTTGTGGAAAATCAACCTTTCACCATCATCATCATTTCAGCCAAAAAACGTCCACTACTAAACATAGGCCTTCCCCAAGCGCCGCCACACTGATCGGTTCTGTGCGTTTCGCATCCACCGGACTCCCGCAGCCTTGACCAGGTCGGACTTACTAATTTGCGTTTTCCGGTTCGCAGTCACCACTGAACTGTCAACCTTTAAGGGGGTGAAAAGGGGGCAATTTGTTTGTATGAACAATCTCATTATGGAAATAAAGTAAATAATCTAACTAAAATAAACAAAAAATTAAAAAGAGAAAAAGGGTATATTAAGTTTTAAGGGGCGGATTTTACTTTGTAGCGGTAACCTAAAATGTATTATTATTTAAGTCAAATAATGAATCGTCCCAAACCTATAAACCGTAGAACTTTACGAAACCACATTTTTATTTGGTTTAATAACAGCTTATTTTTGGTTGCCATCACACGAACGAAGTCGCGGGCGGAGTTAATATTATAAATGTGAAAGTAACTCTGTCTGTCTCTCTGTCTACTGCTGGGAGTGGAAAGAGGGGTAGAAGTTTGTATGAAAAACCTACAATATTAAGCCGCGATATAAAAAATAAGCAATTCGAATTACTAATGCTTCGCAGACGAAGTCGCGGGCAACAGCTAGTTAATGTATACACAGAAAATACATACAGAAAACACATCATGACAAAGGAGTACAAGGGTACTGCTTATTTCTTTAGAAATGTAACCAGCAGACCCGCGAAAAGCAAATATGAAGAAGAAATGTAGACAAATAGTTAAAAAGCGAGATAGTATAAAGTTTATAGTATCTTTAATGCTAGGCGGAAGTAAGTTCAACAATCTTATAGCACGGACAAAGAAGGAATATGAATAATAGCTAGTTTTATGAGAATGGGATTTAAGGAGGGATCTAAGTTTTTTTTTTTTTAAAAACGTTGCCCCACACTAGGTATTTCTTCCTGTATCGTGGGTGCGTTTACAAACATATAAACTCACGTACACAAACACCCAGAGCCGGAACAACTATCTGTAGGTCATACAAATATTTGTTCCGTGCGGGAATCGAACCCGCGACACGCAGCGCAGCAGTCAATCGCTCAACCACTGCGCCAACCGTGCGCCCAAGATGTGACCTACATAATGCATCTCTAGCGTGAGCATAAGAAAATCGCTCACGCAGGTAGGAAGGATAAGACGGGGGGGTTGTGTAAGATGTTGAAGAGGAGACATAAAAGCCGAGTGTTCCTGCGAAGACGGATAGGGAGCTACTTGAGTTTCTTGCGAAGGTGATAAACATGATCATGTTTAAGTAGACCATAAACAAAGCGAATGCATAAGTTTTACAGGCGCTCAAGCTTGTTTAATAGCTCCTATGTGTCATCCAGGTAGCAGGCATCGGCATAATCTATAATCGGCTGAATAAGTGTAGTATTTTTAACCGACTTACCAAAAAGGAGGAGGTTCTATGTTCGACTTCTTGTATGTTTTTTGTATGTTATCTTATCCTATAACAGATGTTGTAAAGAGAGAGATAGAAATTTGTGAGTTTGTTCAGACGTGTAGGATAATCTTTGGAACAAATAAGTACAATATTTGAAAAAATCTTGTATTATTTGCAAGGTACATTATTCCAGATGGCTATAAATTATTATGAACCTGGCAAAGTCGGGGCGGGCCACTATAGTAATATTGTAAATGTGAAAGTTTGTGAGAAAACTATCTAACGGATTTTGTTGAAACTTTTGTAGTATGGGAGACTGGGGCGACTTGGTTCTACGGGAGACTTGGTACATTTTTTTTTTCTAAATTAGTTCTATCCGGCTTTATTACTTTAGTAGACTTGGAATTACTATTTTAAAACAATTTGAGATGCTAAGTATCTTTAATATTTTATGAACCAATTCTTGCGTAAGATTAAATCGCCCCAGTCTCCCCTAAAACAGAAAAACACTTAGACAATATTTTACGAAAATATTGGGTGAAGTAGTACAAATTCCACGCAGGCGGTGCCACGGGCGGCAGCAAGTCATTGATACTTTGAAGAAGAAGAAAACTTACTCCAACTCCACTAGCCCTTTGCTTCTTAAATAACAATAGGAATTCTGTTTTTATTTAAATCAATAATAGGTGTGTTCTTATAAAGTAAATAAAAATGGTGTGTTCTCAGGGTTTCCCTTAACAACCCGCATGCAACCAGTCGAGCAGTCATGGGAAATCCCGACATAAAAATTAATTATAATTACGTAGGCCCCGCCATCGCTTTTTTATTACGAGGGTAGTTAATACCTGATTTAATTACTTGGCCGTAATTGCATGTCGTCAACTACAGAACAGCTCGCAGCGCATAGGTTTTAATTATAAAAAATTTCTTTTTTAGGGTTCCGTACCCAAAGGGTAAAAACAGTATCCTATTACTAAGACGCCACTATCCGTCTGCCTGTATGTCAGTCTGTTACCAGGCAGTATCTTAGACAGTTGAAATTTTCAAAGTTGATATATTTCTGTAGCCGCTATTACAACAAATACTAAAACAGAAGAAAATAAATATTTAAGTGGCATGGGAGCCCCCACATAACTAACGGGTTTATTTGCAATAATGGTACGGAACCCTTCGTGCGCGAGTCCGACTCGCATTTGGCCGGTTTTTTTACTTTCGTCCCCTATAGTTATAAGACTTGAACATAACTGACGGAATGAGGGTGTACTAAACTACCTTTGGGGAATACTGGGGTGATGTTTTGTACTATGCTACAATCTCTAATCAGCCGTCTTCAGAATAATACTATGATTGCTGATGTTTTTGTCATTTATATTCCGTCCAACCATTTATTTTTAACAAGCTGTGCCCGCGGCTTCGCTCACGTCAACTGTCTACCCTACCCTGCCTACCAATTTTTAAACCGACTTTCCTAAAAGGAGGAGGACGATTGTATTTTTTTAATCGACTTCGCAAAACGGAGGAGGTTAACAATTCAACTGTATTTTTTTTATGTGTGTTACCTCAGAACTTTTTATTGGGTGAACCGAAATTGATGATTATTTTTTATAAGAACGCTGGTGCTTGTCATGTGGACCCATTTGCATCGAGATCTGATGAAGAACTTCGCAGATACACATCAGAACTCTTCAATTAATGACAGCAAATCACTCGGGATAGCTGCAATCGCATGTATGTTTATTGTTTACACCATTTCATAACATAACATCACACTGGGACGCTCTAAAGGGTACTCTACGCAGGTGTGAACAGTTCACCCTGGTATACTCTCATTCCACAGTTTTGTTTAAGTTTCATGTTATTGGGTTAATCTATTCTGGTTCACTTCGGACATTATAGGTAGCTAGCCTTTAGAAATGGTCCATTATGTACCACAACTAAAAAGTGAAAACAAAAAACTTTTTTACAAAAATAACAACCGTCTTCCAAACAAAAATACTACAAAGTGAAAAAAACTTCAATTTCGGAAGTTGGTGTCAAAAAACAAGCAACGAGCAACAGGAACACTCAAAATGTTGCCAGGTATTAGCAATTTAATCATAAATTAGGTATAAAAAAACGAGTCAGTGATATAGTAAATTAGTACCTAATGCGCATTAACTTTTGCAAGCGGTTCCTCCCGTGCGTTACAAAAAAAAAAATAAGGTAGGTATCTTATGTCCTAATCAAAGGCCTCGTGTACCAGATTACATCTTAAACCGTTCAGCCGTTAAGGCACGATTGGTCAAACATCTGAACATCCATTAAAATAATGTTTAGTGGGAAGTAGCATATTATTAGGTACCTACGTATATTTTGAATTTCATCCAGTGTAAATGGGCTTCCAAAAACCATTTCGTTCCTTCTTTTACACAATTTAATAACGGTGTTGATATAATTAAATCCAAAGCCAATGCTTGTTTAAATGGAAAACTGTCACGAAACAATTTGTTTTGATCGGCGTGGCATGGTCACCACAACGAGAGGGGAGCTAGGTAATGTTGGGGAAATTAATTTGTTTACTCTGCAGTCGACCGAACAATTTTGTTCCTGAGCTCAGAATCTTTTAGTAACTCTCCTAAAAAGTTAATTATATTAGCTATGGTAACTACCTATTTACTTTTATCTGTCCCGTTGGTTGTTGATGTGTAACATTTTGTTGTACAGTAAAGTGTATTCAAATCTATTCTTATTAACTGCAGAATTTCTCCTGAAGAATCTAGTAAAATCGGCTTTCAAAGATAGTTCTTAGGATCAATTCTCTATCAAGTTTCAGATTGATATTAATCCTGTTTACTCTTGAAGTATCTAGTTAGTTTAACGTAGGAACGGAACGTCAACGGAAGTTTAATTTAAGTTCACGTCTTAGACCGAGTTAAGTCAACCGATCCGAACTGCGGACCAAGTTAGACGAATTCTGATATTGTTATGTGTTTAATATTGGGATCTATTCTATCATCTTTATGAAACTCTATGGATATATTTACTTGCACGTTATCAAACTCCTCTTATTTAGAAGTGGGTTAAAAATCGTGGCTAAATAAATAAACCGACTTACCAAAAAGGAGGACGTTCTATGTTCGACTTTATGTATTTTTTTCACTGATTCACCGTCAATTAGGAACCGATTTTGAAAATTATTTTTGTGTTTGAAAGGGGAAAAGGTACTCCCAAGGTGGTCCCAATGCCACCATGTCAGAATCTAATAGGATCCCATGGAAATCGAGGGCACTTTTCAAATATTAAGGGCATAGGTACTTATAGCTATTTTCGTATTTTCATTAACAATGCAATCTTTCCAGAGTATCATTTGGTGAAATGAAACTGATGATGAATGACCACAGAGAACTGCCAAAACAAACACTACAAAGCGAAAAATGACATTCTTTTCCGAAGTCAGTGTCTTTGGTACTTATTGCTTGTTGACACCGACTTCGGGAAAGAAAGACATTTTTAGTTTTGTACCGTTTTGTTTTGGAAGTCGGTTTTTTTTGTTGAATGGTTTGTTTTAATGTTGCTGTTAAATTATTTGTTTTAAATCACAACGGGGCTAAAGAACTTTTCACTTCTAAGTACTTACATACAAGGCCTATTTTGTATAGAACATATTCTTTTTTTTTTAAACCGGCTTTTGTCTCAAAGTCAAATATATTTATTCAATTAGGCCAATAAACGGCACTTTTGAACGTCACATAAATTAAAATTAAAATTTAAAAGTAATAAAAAAAAAAAAAATGTTATAAAAAAACAAAAAAACTACCGTGCATTCGGAAAGTAGATTGTTATGGAGAAGAACGCACAAGAAACTCCATACTTACTCTTTTTTTTAAAAAAAATGGTGTTTTACAATATTAACATACGTACATACATTAATATATGTGAGGACGATGCACCCAGAATAGCTCTACACACAGGTATAAAGTATTAAAAAGCATTAACAGGAAAATTAATTAATTTGATAAGTAGGAACATGGTTCTCACATACTTACAAATATTACAAACATAGGTAAAATACCTAATTCAACAACAACGGAACAGTGTGTGTCAATTTCTAAAAAAAAAAAAAAACTTTGAATACAATAACTATGAATGGGAATATAAATTAACAAATTTGATTTTGTCTACACCAAAGATTGCCCTATGGAGCAGGACCAGCATGTTTCCAAGCATTCTTATCTTGAATATAATCATCTAATTTGTAATATGCTTGTTTACAAAGGGTGCTTTTAACTAAAGTTTTAAATTTACTTTCATTTAGTTTTAATATATCACAAGGTATTTTGTTATAGAATTTAACACAGTACCCAATGAAAGATGATTGTACTATAGCTAGTCTGTAAGAAGGCTGATCTAACTTATCTTTATTTCTGGTATTACAAGTGTGTCTATCACTGACTTTACTAAAGAGATGTATATTTTTCCTTACATACATAATATTTTCATAAATAAATTGGCAAGAAACTGTCATAATATTAATATTTTTAAACAGTTCCCTAAGAGATTCACGGTGACTTAACTTATATATGGCTCTGACATCTCTCTTTTGCAATATAAATACGGATTCAATGTCAGCCGCTCGACCCCACAGTAAAATACCGTATGACATTATGCTGTGAAAGTAACTAAAATAGACCAAACGCGCGGTTTCTACATCCGTTAACAGTCTTATCTTTCTAACAGCATAAGCGGCTGAGCTTAGCCGACCCGCAAGAGATGTTATGTGAGGACCCCATTGCAATTTGTCGTCTAGAGTGATTCCCAGGAAAACTGTTTGATTTACAAAGTCCAGCTTTTCGCCATTCAATATGATATCGCATTCGGTACTTCTAACATTCGGCAATGTGAATCTAATACATTTGGGTTTTTTTTCATTTAGTACTAAATTGTTTGCCGTGAACCAATTTTGGACCTGATAAATGGAGTTATTCACGTCATCACGATTTCGTGACCGCCGATCTATTTTAAATATCAAAGATGTGTCATCAGCAAACAACACCATCTTCGGTTGATTTTGTAGTAATTGGGGTAAATCGTTAATATAAACTAAAAAGAGGAAAGGACCCAATATGGAGCCTTGAGGCACACCCATTGTCATTTCAGACCCTAGTGAGTTTACGCCGTTTACCTGAACTTTAACTTGTCTGGCTTTTAAATATGATCTAAGTAACTCAAGGGCTGTATGTCTAATTCCATAGTGCTCGAGCTTCAACAATAGTGTCTCATGGTTAACGCAATCGAACGCCTTCGAGAGGTCGCAAAAGATTCCAATGGCGTCCTGTGCTTCCTCCCAGGCCTTAAATATGTTCTTTATTAGGGTGACACCCGCGTCAGTTGTGCAATGCCCTTTGGTAAAACCGTATTGTTGATCATAAAAGATGGAATGTTTGTTAAAATGACGCAACAATTGGTTGAGCATTAACTTTTCGAAGACCTTACTGAGAACCGGCAGAATTGACACTGGCCTATAATTATTGGCTTCTTTGCTATCCCCAGATTAAAACAATGGAACTACCTTACTGTGTTTTATGAGGTCCGGAAAAACTCCTTGCTCGACACTAGTGTTAAATATGAAAGCTAAATAGGGTGCAACAGTTTCAATGATTGGTTTACACACTTTAACAGATAGTCCCCAAAGATCTTCTGTTGATTTAATTTTAAGATCTTTAAAAGCTTTTAAAATAGCCTGGGGGTTTGTATGTTGAAACTTGAACTCCGAAGGGCACGCTTTTACGTTCTTTCTTAGTAAGGCAGCAGACAGTGCAGGTGAGGAGTTTAAGGCTACTGTAGTTTTAAGTGGAATATTAACAAAAAAGTTTTCAAATTCCTGAGCTACCTCTATATCTGAGTGTGTGGGGCCATGTGCAGTCGCTAAATTAAATTCTGTATTACGCTGTTTTTTCATACCTGTTTCATTATTTATTATTTTCCAGGTAGTTTTTATTTTATCATCTGCTGATTTTATTTTATTGCTGTCTAGCTTATTTTTTTTGTTAATTTATCAAACATTCCTTCGATTTATTATGCAGTTTTATTCCAGTTCTAACATTCTTTCAAGTTATCAATCAAACTACAAATAATGATGTACCTCGATCGGAACTTAGATATTTACCGCATATTTCATTGTTATCCGATACAGTTTGATACATTTACACAATCACTTATGTATTATTTTATTTTATAAGTGGACGTGATTAATCATGTTATATGAATTTATCATTCAATAAGATTTAAAATAATCGTTAATCATTTTACTTGATTATGATATCTATGCTTAAATTTATCTGTAGATACTATCGCGGTCAGAAGTGCAATCCCAAATTCACGAAGCTATAGCATAGGCAACTCGTCGTCGCACTTACGACCTTCTTCTATAGACACATCACCTAAATGCCTTAGTAGAAAGCACAGATAATATAATAGCATACAGATGCCTCATCCCATACAAAAAAACCGTGCCGACGTAACTAGCGTTTTTCATCTGATTAATCTTGTTATTTTTGTGAGTACATCAATCGCGTTCGATCCCGTTTCACGGCAATAGATGGTGTTAACAGCGCCTTGCAAGTAAAAGGGTTTACTAGGTTCGTGAATATTTTTTTCTTTAAATACAGTGAAGGTTCGTTTTATAGTATTTTTTTGCACGTTTTTGTGCACCAAAATGTGTTAAAATGCAAATTTTAACAATCGAGTTTAATGACTCAGAAATTTAAAAATGCGCCATCTATGGCATCAATTTTAAATGATCCGTTCAAATAATCTTTGAAATTTGAATGAAGAGCCCAATATTCCATAATTTTGTACTTAGGAGAGCTGATTAAACAAGAACATACAATGTTTATGTTCAATTCCAGATAATGCTAATTTTACACACAATTCTGTTGAATTGTGTGTACATGTCGCGCCATCTAGTGAGATTTATTTGAATCCAAATTTTCGTTCTTAGCAATAAGACCCCGTGCTAGCATAGTAGAAAGTAAGGCCATACATTTACGACGTGCGGATAAAGGGCTATAAAAGAACTGGACGAAGAAGTGCTGAAAGATGAGGCCTTAAATCGCGGCACAAAATTGACCTTAATACCGTCCGCGAGGCTCCACTGGGGTGGGGCGTGGAAAACGCTCATCAGAAGCGTAAAGACCAGTTTAAAATAATTTAAAAAAATGCGCTCTCAGGGATGAAACTCTAAACACGCTGTTGACAGAAGTAGAGAATATGGTGAACAGCCGGCCGTTAACTCACGTATCTGTAAACCCAAATGATCCTGAAACGTTAACTCCTAATCATTTCTTGCTGGGCTCATCGTCTGGCTTACCTCACATCGAAAAATTTGATGATTCAGACGGATACCTGCAAAACAATGTCGAATTTCACAAATATTAGCGGACATGTACTGGCGCAGATGGATTAAGGAAGTACTGCCAGATTTGCTACCCCACAAGAAGTGACAAGAGGAACATTAAAAATTACAAGTGAGCGACTTCGT
Source organism: Orthosia gothica (assembly GCA_949775005.1). NCBI lineage: Eukaryota > Metazoa > Arthropoda > Insecta > Lepidoptera > Noctuidae > Orthosia > Orthosia gothica. The sequence goes on along the minus strand of OX459048.1, from coordinate 20,248,582 downwards.
ACTTATAGTGGACCCTGACAATCGCCGCAACTCTTGGCACAAGGGAATAATTCAGGAAGTGATCCCTTGAAAAGAAAACCGAGTCAAAATGATTCTGTCAAAAACCAAATCAGGAATGTTGACTAGGTCACGCTTGTAGCTCGAATACCAATTGATGGTGAGTACTGCTTAGGCAGCACTGGAATGGAACATGCCCCATGTTAGCGACGCAATAAACTCGAAATATATTTAAAAATTGTAAAAGGGAAGACGCGGTGTCAGAGCAGGGAAGGGCGAGTCCCGAACAGCCATTTTGTTTTGCGATGTCGCAGGCCCAGATCTAACGCAACCGACGGCGCATGCTCCCTTACCTAAAAAAATTGTGATTTTACCCTACACTTTTTTAAATATAAACTCTTTGCTCAACAGTGTAAGATGTGGATCGATGGTAAAAACCATCGATCCACATCTTAACACATAGGGTAGTAATATGAATGCAGGAGCCGGTCGAGGCTAAGTAATATCAGCCGCAAGAATAAACAACGCTTGCGGAGGTCAGACCATGGATGGGTGACCATATATTACATGTCGAGAGTCCTCGGTGACTCTCAAAGGTCGTTTAGCCGTTGCTCCCGTCCTTTGTTGTCAGATAAACAGTCGTACCACGTATTTATTTATTTATTTATTTTATACTTCATGCACACATACGTACAGAGGCGGACTTAATGCCTTAGGCATTTTCTACCAGTCAACCTTTGGGTGATGCAGAGACAAATATTGGTAGGTGCAATATTGAAAGTGAATCATGACAAGATGGGTTTATTCAAATACAAAGATCCATACTATAAAATACATACAATATATATTTAAACAAATAAACTAAATACACGTATATTACTTGTATTCATCTGAATTCGGTTAAACTGACAGAAGCCTGCATCAAAGTGCCTACTAAAATTCCAAGACAGATTGATTTTCCTAATATTGTTGTGTTTTTTATGTAACTTGTGATTACTCGATTACTAGGTACCGAAAATACTATCATTGGAACTGTATCAAAACTATCAATATGTATTGATAAGATAAGATACCTCTCATCTGTACAATCAATAAAAAACACCTGAACATTGATAACAAAAACCTAATTTATAATTTAGAAGGTATAAACATACATTCGTATCTAATTAATTTGTAGATAAAAGAAATCACATGACGATTTATTATTGTAAAGTCAAGCAGCACTCAATTGTTAAAATAATGATAAGTATTCCGCTTAGTGTAAGTAGTACCTTTTTTTTTAGAACCTACCATCAGGTCAGATAGTGGTCAAACGCGAGCCTATATTAGATAAAAAAAAGTTAAATAAAGTTCTACATTGTATCGTTATCTTAAAAAAAAATATATATATATATTTTGGTACCCCACACGATGGGTCAGGCAGAAAAAAATAAATTGGGCCCCCACAATATGGCGCCCAAAATCTGGCATTTTTCTATTGTCCAATTTTAATGTAGCCTGTGACACTCGCAGCTTTAAGACGAATCGATTGACGTACGAATTATCAATATCGGCCAACGCATTTGGTCTCTGGAACGCCATATATGAACAAACATACATACATATATACATACATACATACATAGACTGATAAACACATTACCCTCCTTCGGCAGTCGGGTAAAAATGGGAACCCCACAATATGGCGCCGAGAATACGCCATATTATTTTTTTCAATGTTAATGTCGCTAGGTTAAGACGAATCGAATGACATAAGAATCATCAAAATCGGCCTACGCGTTTGGTCTCTTGAGCAAACAAACAGGACAAAACATACATAAATACATACATATACGGATAAACACATTACCTTAATTCGGCAGTCGAGTAAAAAGTGTGCGCCGCGTCGTTTTCACATCTTAGTGTAAGCTGAAGGTTAAGCATTTCTTACGACCAGAGGCCTTAGTGCGAGTTTTTACTCACGCTCACTCGTGAAACGTAAACGATCTCTTATGTCAAAATGTATACAAAAAAAGATGTTTCTCCTTACCGTCACCAGACGGCGCTTATCGAGTTTCAATACAAATTGACGTTTACGTTGACGCGATTGGGCGTGAGTAAAAACTCGTACTAAGGCCTCAGAGGCTCTAGCTAGACTGCGCTCTAGACGAGTGAAACTCGGCAGCGGCAGTCGTCGTAACAACGGCAGCGTGAAAAAATATATAAGTATGGGAATGCCAAGCCCTATTAAAATGTCACGTGATTACATTACAACCGCCGCCATCGCTAATAAAACATTTTCTTTCTTTCTTTCTTAAAATATAACTTTGTTTGTTTGTGTCATTGAGGTAATAATGTATGGTTTGTGTTTACAATTTTCAATGTCAACTGTCTATTTCAGCCTTGGGAAATTTTGATTGGACATCTAGTAAAAATAAATAAAAACAGGCATTGAAAATATACACAAAAGATTTATCAAATAGTTATATGCATTTTTAAGTAGATTCCTAGTTCTTATCATCTAATCTTAGATACCTCTATAATACAATTATATTCTTAGTAAAATAGAATAGAACGTACAGTGTTAATAAAGTAAACACATTTTTCTGCGTCATACTGCACGCACCACTGTTAGGTGGTACCGGATCCCGGTAGTGTTTCTCATAGATGCCTTCCCAGAAGCGAGTGCGTTCTTCCAGGAGCACTCCACGTAGTTCCAGCGTCTCATTAAGCACCATGTGTGGTGACCTGATCGCGCCTGCTGCCGGCCACGCAGGCAGCGACGATCCTTCAGGCACAGGGGTCCTGGAAAGTTAAAATTAACGTTGAACTGGGTCGACGAAAAGAACTTCTTAATAATTTCGATTCAAGTATCGTCATTAAAGGACTCGTGTCCTGCCTCCAATAAAGTCTTTGGATTCGAAGTCCTTCTTTACCTATGAATCTACCTATAATTTTATCTTTACAAGTTACATACATAAATCACGCCTGTGCCCCATGGGGGTAGGCACAAACCACAGAACGAAACCTGCTACGATCCTTACATACTTCTTTTACTTCACTCACGTTCACATCTAGTCATACACGCACGCCGGTTATGAGTACTGCGCACCTGGTATTTTTAAAGATCATCACAAATAACTCAAATAAGATCTATGTGTGTCTTACACTGATGTCCCCTCCCGGCGTATCCATCGAGTCTGCCTTGTAAATAACTTTTTCATCCCACCATCTCGGAAAGAGTATTTTTAATCTTCAATATCTGAGTGGAAAAGCCGTTTTTATTCACTAGAGGATAAAGTAAATTGAATTTAGAACATCGTGTGCACTAAGTTTGTGAATTAAAAAAAACATTAAACCTATTTACTGCTACCTCTATGGTGCCGAATATATCATACAACTTTTTTTTAATTTGTTAAAAACTCAGACTCGGACGGGCGTTCTCAGTAGTTCGGTTTCTTCTTGGTGTTCTTTTTTCAATTTGCTTTGTACGCGGTTCTAACCACCTCACTCTCTCTCCAACATTCACGCCAAGGGAATCCGATGAATCGGTACAACTATTAAGTATGACAGATAGTTTACCGAAAAACAGTACACAAGTGACTAACACCAATATTACAGTACCAAACAAAAATATTACACTCAATTTAAATAACTGTAGCAACGTTACTTTAAAATTTTCTTAATTATACCTTAGTATTATTTTGTTATAATTTAAAGATTATTCTGTAATACTTACCTGTCATAATGTAGTAATTAATACCTAAACTGAAACAAAAGTGTACCTATCTTGTGATTGTAAACGTTTTTTTTTTGCATTTAGTCATTTCCTCGCTGAGGTGGAATGAAAAGTTAAGTGTTGCACTCGAGTGCAAAGATTTTTCACCTCGTGCTCTTTTGATTCCCTCGCTAACGCTCAAGATTCAAATTTTAGAATCCTTCGCTTGCTCGGTCATCAAAATTGAACACGCGGTTAAAAAGCAACTTTGCACTCTTGTATAACAAATAACTATTTTCAGTCGCCTTTTATTCATCTTCTCAACATGGCCTGACCATCTTAGCATATTCTTTTCAATTTTTGTCACTAAATCTTCTTTTAAACCACAACGTTGTCATATTACATCATTCCTCAATCTAATATTTAAAGGCGGCTTAATTAACTCTGACACTCACCGAATTCACTCTCCTTTCCCCATCATTTATTTTCACTTCACACTGTGATACTTTACAAGTTGATTATCGTACAAAAGTAAATACTTACCCAGTTTTCATAAAGTTGTACCAAAGTTCACGAACTGTTGCTTTCATTTTCTGAAATTCGGGAGTCTCCGGATTCGGACTCATATTACCTATGGGGTCCAACCAAGCAAACGATTGAGCGCAGTGATCAGCACCTCGCAAGTCAGTATAAGGCACCGGAGTAGAGTTCTCGTCCACAAATGAATATTCATACAAATATACTTGGTTATGGCCATTTTCTACGTGCAATTTTACAGCCCAAAGCATAGGAAAGGTAAATATAACATCCGAAAAGAAGTCGACATATTTCAAAATGCTGTCATTGGTAACAGGATCATCGCCAAAGTAAAATCTCTTGACCGTATTGGCTACTTCTTCTCTTTCTGCATCAGATTCAAACTTTAGGTCAGCCGGTAAGAAATTAGAAATTTTTTCGTTCATCTTATCCTTCCAAACTTCAAAGAAATTAACACGCAGGAGACCTTCCATGTTAGCGAATCCATACAACAAAGGTAACTTTTTGTAGTCGCCTTTCTTAAGAATACTCAGAGGAGATTCTGTCAGGAATGCTCCATCTGTATCGGGCTCCACGCACGGAGAAAACAAGAAAGTAGAATCAGTCCTGTCATAAAACATTTCTGCAGTCAAAGAATCCATTGAAGTTGTCTTATAGAACTGTTCTAAAGCGTTTATATCGTCTACGATAGCGTTCTCGTTGATCTTTTTGGCATACGTTTTGGCAATCTCTAGAGGATCCCGTTGAATCGTAAATGCGGCAAGATTACCACCGCTTTCTGGTACAACTCGGTGGAACAAATTTTCGGCTGACTTAGAGAGCATTAATAGATCCACCGATGCGGAACCTGCACTGATACCAGCAAGAGTAACATCATTAGGGTTACCACCGAAGCTGGCGATATTATTTTGTACCCAGCGCAACGCCGCAACCTGGTCTTTCATGCCAGCATTGCCTGGAATGTCCTCAGTCCCAAGACAAAGAAACCCGTGAATGCTGAGACGATAGTTAAATGTGACCATAATGAAATCTTTCTTAGCCTGCATAAACTGTGTTGCTTTATATAAGTTACTGAAGCCCGTTACAAAAGCACCCCCGTGAACATACACAAGGACTGACAGGTCTGTCTCAGTGGTATCTGGCACAAATACATTAGCAATTAGACAATCTTCTTTCATTTCTAAAGTGTCTGGCATAAGGTCAATCATATATCTATTTTGTGGACACATGACACTCTTTTCACCAGTTGCGTTGAACGGTTCCGACCATGTGGGTGGGGGGAGAGGCGCCTGAAACGCAAAAATAGAATACATAAAAGGATTATTTGTTTTCGTTAACCTTTCTTAATTTATGCAATTATGAATATTGTACGTACCCTGAATTTGTAGAGGCCTGTAGGCGCTGTGGCGTAGGGTATGTTGTAGAAAGCGTATAGATCCGTGCTGGGGTGCCTTCGCCCACGGACCGTCCCTTGCTCAATTTCCACTTCCAGCCATTCTTCGTCAGCAAGAACAGCCGTCACGCACAAGAGAATCACATACGTCCACCACGCCATCGCTACGAATGTAAGCTAACTTCGTAACTGGACATTTTATATGATAAATCGATATCTTTATCTTCAAGTACAGAATTTGTGATTATGAGTGACTAATAACTTTTGTTGTCAAAATGGACTCTGATTAGCATACAAGTGAGTCATAGCTGATTATTGACGACTATTTTTGTAATAACTAGACTTTCAATAGATTGTTGACTAAGAAATGTGTTTTGTACTTACTTACTTTTCTTCTCCTAAAATAGTTTGTCCAAAAATCAGTATCCATAACACGTTTGCTATAAACTTCAGTATAGGTCTACCGGAATCTCATGGCAAAATTGGAAATAAAAATTAGTTGTGTGTAATACTGGGGAAATTGGATTAAACGATCTTGATACTGTTTAATTTTTATTTATGTCTTTAGTATTAATGAACATAAGGTACCTTTATTATAGTAGTCACAGCGGATCTTTGTGTCTTTAAACTTGGTCCTGCCAACCATTGCGTAAGAAACAGTTTGTCATCGAGTATACTGCATAGAGTAAGCGAGATAGGACGATGTGACATACATAAGCGAGTGAAAGAGACAGTTATACAATGCTATCTTCACCTTCAACATTGACACAAAAATAGCTACTGCGCAGGGTCTTGCAACCAATTCAGAGACACAAAGATCCACTGTGAGTATTATAGGTATGTGTATGAATAATGTTGTTATACATCGGGTTCTTAACATAGGAAAAATAAATCAATTGAATATTAATTTATGTACTAATTTATTATATATCATTTAAATCATACTAATAACTTAAAACCTCATTCAGAACTAGAAAACTATAATACGATTCCATGAACTCCTCTGGCATTTCAAAAACTTGTATCTTTGTAGTTTTATGTTATCTCTCTCCATCAAAATGGTTCTTTTTCATTGGCATTTAACATATTCAAAACCAATCTCTTTATGTATAAAGTCTTTAAAAAATAATAAAATGTATTGATCATGTTACTTATAGTCATTCATCATCATCAGTCTATATATACTTTTTTATGTAAGTTTTATGGCCTGGTTGCTAGGACCTTTTAGCCACGTCTTTGGAAAGAGTTTTGGATCTTATATTTATTCTTTAGTATGCATTAGAATGCGGATGTAACAGATTCTAATGTTTTTTGGAGTACTTGGCAGCAAATTGTATCGAGTCAGTCTTCCCAGTAAGCTTTGCAGAGGCAGTCAATACTACTATAAAATACTCCGCTCCACTATCCCGAGATCGCTTCTCTCCATGATTTTACAAATTGTCCAGTTGCGTAGACAGTTGATACACAAAACTACACCAATAAAATATCACAATATCCACTAGGAATCAATTTGCAAATAATATTAACAGCCACTGAACAAGCCACTGACAAACTACCGCCAAAAACTCCCGTCTATAAACACGTCCCACTGCAGGGCGCAGATTATTACTTAATATTTTTCTTACGTCAATGATTCCCAATCTCCGTTAAAATCAATATCTTGTCGAAGAATTAGTAACAGTTACATTACTGTTGCCATTTCCTTCCGGCCATCATTCGATGTGCCCTGTGTATTTACCATATAATAGTAATGAAAAGAAATAAAAATTAAGTAAGAAAAATATAAAATAAACTAAAAGTATCAAAACAAGTCAGTCCAACTTACCGGTCCACTCTACGACGCACTTTAAAATCAAAGATTGAGTTTGATTTACGCCTTCTTCTTCCCTTATTTTATGATACACATTGAAAACAATATGTCTCGCTTGAGATCGAAGTGGGTTTTTCGACATTTTCACAAAAATAACAAATTTTCAAGATAATATCAATAAAATTCAGCAGCGGTTGACACATCAAGTACTTTGATTTGACAGGTGACAATTGACATTGCCATATGAAAATCACAATTTAAAAGAAATAAAAAATGCCATGAGATTCTGGTAGACCTATAACCATAATATTCAAAAACCCTAAATTTTGTTTTACATTCCGAATGTTCATTTGTAAAAAATTTTGTTAGTCCTAAAACATTTGCTAAAAATGAGGTTTTAGTGACAGAACCGAATCGCTGTAAATCCGTTTCCACGCAGTTTTGTTTAGGTCAAACAGATTGTAATTTAGAATCGCGTAGGCGCGGACGCGCGACGCGGCTCGCGAGTTGAAGAGCAGCTTCTAGTCCAGTCAACGAGGAGGATATTTGTTGTATGGAGACATCCGAAAAATTCGCCCGCCTATGAAATTTGGCATGTGATGAAATTAGGTAATACATATTACAGATGTACAATAATCCAACAAAATTTGTTGCGAGAAGTTAGGTATTTTTACCTAAACATGAAAATCGCTTATAAGGCTCTGTGAATATTTTCTCAGACTGAAATATTTTCTGGATACATATCTATGTACTAGTTAGAATAAGTATGGAAAGGTATCCAACATTTTTCGATATTGGAAATACCCCAAATTTAACTTTTAACATTTTGCACTATAACTTCTACTGAAAAATTGATCTGCTAATTGTTATTTTTTAATATGTTTTTATCTCCTTAAATACATAGCTTTGTTTAGTTATCCAAAAGATTTTCCTTTTTAAACTTATATTTTTTAATTTTCCTAAATTTCGTAATGTGAAAAATATCTCCGTGCATTTTCATACCTTTATTATTCATATGATTTTATATTAAAACATAATTATCAATTATCCAACAAATTTTCGAACGTTCATTAGGATAGTTTGCCGATTTATGCTAGAACGCAAGGGTTTGGTATTAGGCCGAATTTCTATTGGCTTATTGAAAAATCTATTAAAATACAGCGACTTATTACTAAAAAACGTATTGAATTAAACTGAGCAATTATTCATATGATGTAATTAAGTAAAAATGAAAAAAAAATATTTTCTATAGGCAAATCTTTTGGATAACATAACAAAGCTATTTATTTAAGAAAATAAAACCATACTAAAAAATTCAAATTAGCAGACCAATTTTTCAGTAGAAGTTATATCGCAAAATTTAAAAGTCAAATTTGGAGTGCCTCTCAAATCGAAAAAATATTAGATGCCTACACTTGCCTATTCTAATTAATACATTCGTAGGTATACAGAAAGTATTTCAGACTGAGGAATTTTTCACAGAGAGTTATACGCAATTTTCATGTTTAGGTAAAAATACCTAACTTCTCTTATCAAAATCTTTTGGATAATTTGTCATCTGTAATCTGTATTACCTTACTTTATCACACTACCTACTCTCACAGGCAGGAGAATTTTTCGGGTTACAAAAGCCCCGTTGATTGGACTATTCGTCATGTGACTGAAACCATGCCTGCTGCATGTTGCATGCTCGCTAGCATGTCCGCTTGCATGCTGCTTGCTTGTTTGCATGCTTCTTATAGGGAAATAAAAACCACATGTTCACAATCAACTGTTTTATTGAGTGAGAAACATGCAGTGCCGCGCCGGAGCCGTGATAAAAGCGCTTATTCTTTTGCAACTTTACTATTTATTTATTTTAGCAGTTGGGTTAGGTAAAATAATAAATAATTATAATACAAAAACAGATAATATTTAATTACAAAAAAAAACATAAACGTTGATACATTAATTGTAGTCGTAATTAAGGGTAAGTAATATTTGATATAATTACAAAATCTCTAATATTTACAAGATATAACAACTGAATCTATAACTTTATTTGATATAATGATCAGTTAATATAATAAACGATTGATATAATTTTAAACTAACTTATTTTTATAAGCATAACATACATTGAATATAAAATCGTTTTATGTAGGTACCACTCAAAAGACATAAATAATTAAATAATAAGAAAAGATCGATCGGGATCGTAGCAGGTGGCGTTATGTAGTTTCTGCCTACCCCCATGGGAAAAAGGCGTGAGTTTGTGTTGTGTATGTAATAAGAAAAGAAAAAGAAAATTTTAATAAATAATTTAGTCTAATATGATAAAACCAACACATAACTCACACAAGAACATATGTGATGTGAACGTATGTGGTTTTTATTTCCCTATAAAAAAACATGCAAACAAGCATACACCATGCACGCAGCAGGCATGCAAACAAGCATACACCATACATGCAGCAAGCAAGCATGCAGCAAGCATGCAACATGCAGCAAGCATGGTTTCTGTCACGGCTCCAGCGCTGCGGGGCTCCAGCGATCCCATGCCAGCTTATTGTCACATAAGTGTTTCACGCTCAACACCACGCGGCCTCGGCTTGCTCATCCACGGCGGCGAGTGTTCAAACCACCGGCTCCTCAGCTCGCGGGCCGCCACGACCCTTCGCGCCTACGCGATTTTAAATAACACTCTAGGGGTAGGCAGACAAGATTACGTGGAGTCAGTTTTGCAGCGATTCGTTTCGATCGCTTTCGCCCGTTAATGGTCACTGTTCTTACCTAACCTAACCTAAATGATTCACCAACATAGAGGGGACCTGACACTCCGCTCCACTCCCGCCTTAACCTTCTAATCTAATATAACCCATCCGAGTCGGATTGCATTGAATTGGAGTGTTTACCATAAATATGAACAGCTCGTTTGCAATAACCTACTTTCCACCCTTGTATCACAATGTACTATTTCAATACAGTTGTTAAACATGGCGCACTTTCAGAGGCTATAGTTATGATTCGAAAATCAAATCTTTTGCACAGGCATCTTTCTATTCTATTACGCGGTCGTGACTTTTGTTTATGTTATGAAGTCAAGCTGTATGTAGGAGTCCTAAGATTTGCTAATGGCAAACGAGAAAACACCCTGGACGGTTTTTTTATTATAATATGATAGTGTTAATAGATATGTAAATAAATGAGAGTAAGTATTATGCAGAAGAATGAAACGGCTTGTTTAGTAGCAAAAGAATAATTTAAATAATAAAAAATACGTGTCTTATAATAATGATTTATTTGGAACCATAAGAACATACTATTTAGGTGGTACAAAAACAACAATTGTAACAATAATAACGGACTATCAGTACTAACTTTATTAGGTTCTGCGCTTACCCTAGTAAGAAAGTATCGTAAAAATAACATTTCACCCTACCAAATTTCTACTTGGTGTTTTAAATTTTAATTCTCTCGAAGTAAGGCGTAAGTACTTCTTGCTTATCTCTGCCTGCCGTATTATGCGGGGAGAGTCCGATTGCCAGGACCTCGTGGCGTAGTTGTTGAGGCTGTTTGTTCCTGTGGTGCCCAAACAACAGCTTAGACCACGAAGCCACCGGCTTTTGGCCGTACATCGGCACGTACGGTGTCCCGAGCTAACTCGCCTCTATATAGTTCGGGCGCTCACAATGCTAAATGCCCTTCTGACATCGGCACCGGAGTGAGAACTGTTTGCTGGGAGATGGATAGATGTGTGTCGTGAATATTTAAGTTTTTGTGAGAAGATGGATGAAAGTTAGATTAATGAATAATTGTATATATTATATGTATTCGATGTACGTTTTTTTTTACTTCTTCAAGTTTTTTCTGATTGTATAACGCCTTAGGTGCGACCTGTAATGTTATACATGTATACTTAAATAAATAAATGTATTATACAAACTAAACATATTTTCCTACGCCGTTGCGTTCGGTGGTACGGAATCCCGGTAGTATTTCTCATAAATGCCTTCCCAAAAGCGAGTGCGTTCTTCCAAGAGCACCCCACGCAGTTCCAGTTTCTCATCCAACACCATGTGTGGTGACCTGTCCGCGCCTGCTGCCGGCCACATAGGCAGCGATGACCCTTCAGGCACAGGTTTCCTGCAAAGTTATAATGAACATTGCACTGAGTCTAGATAAAGTGCTCCTAAATGATTTTGATCAATTAATTCTCTGGCTTTGGTTTACCCCTGCAGATTGGGCCAAGGTTCAATTCCAAAGTAGGTAATCTAGAAGCTATTGTCATAACCTTACAAATTGATTACAAGAAAACGCTTAAAGCCCGACTGATGCTTACCCAGTTTTCATAAAGTTGTGCCAAATGTCACGCACGGTCGCTCTCATTTTCTGAAATTCGGGTGAGTCCGGATTCTGATTCCGACCACTTACATCGTCCAACCAAGCAAACGACTGAGAGCAGTGCTCAGCACCTCGCACGTCGGTATGAGGCACTGGAGTAGAGTTCTCATCTACAAATGAATATTCGTACAAATATACTTGGTTATGACCAGCTTCTACGTGTAATTTTACAGCCCAAAGCATAGAAAAAGTAAAAAATACATCCGAAAAGAAGTCGACGTATTTCAAAATATTGTCATTGCTGACAGGATCGTCGCCAAAGTAAAATCTCTTGACCGTATTGGCTATTTGTTCTCTTTCTGCGTCGGATTCGAAATTTAGGTCAGCCGGTAAGAAATCTGAAAATTTATTATTCATCTTATTCTTCCAAATTTCAAAGAACTCGGTTCGCGGCAGTCCTTCCATGTTAGCAAATCCATACAACACAGGTAACTTGATGTAGTTGCCTTTCTTAAGAATACTCAGAGGAGTTTCTGTCAGGAACGCATCACCCCTAGCGTCGCGCTCAACACACGGAGAAAACAAAAAAGTAGAATCAGTCCTGTCTTCAAACATTTCTGCAGTCAACGAGTCAATTGAAGTGGTCTTATAGAATTGTTCTAAAGCGTTTATATCGTCTACGATAGCGAGCTCGTTCAGCTTTTTCGCGTACGTTTTGGCAATCTCTAGAGGATCCCTTTGAACTGTAAATGCGGCTAGATTGCCACCGCTTTCAGGTATGACTCGATGGAACAAGTTTTCGGCTGACTTAGAGAGCATTATTAGGTCTACTGATGCGGAACCTGCACTGCTACCGACAAGAGTCACATCATTAGGGTTACCACCGAAGCTGGCGATATTATTTTGTACCCAGCGCAACGCCGCAACCTGGTCTTTCATGCCAGCATTGCCTGGAATGTCCTCGGTGCCGAGACAAAGAAATCCGTGAATGCTGAGACGATAGTTAAATGTGACCATAATGAAATCTTTCTTCGCCTGCATAAACTGTGTTCCTTGATATAAGTTACTGAAGCCCGTTACAAAAGCACCACCGTGAACATATACAAGGACTGAAAGGTCTTTCTCAGTGGTTTCCGGCACAAATACATTAGCAATTAGACAATCTTCTTTCATTTCTAAAGCGTCTGGCATAAGGTCAATCATATATCTATTTTGTGGACACATGACACTCTTTTCACCAGTTGCGTTAAACGGTTTCAACCATGTAGGTGGTGCGAGAGGCGCCTGAAACGCAAAAGAAATCAGAATAAATGAATTGATTATTTGTTTTCCTAAACCTTAGTTAATTTATGTAATTAAGAATAGTGTACGTACCTTGAATTTATTTACGCCTGTAGGCGCTGTGGCGTAGGGTATGTTATAAAATGCGTATAGGTCTCCGCTGGGGTGCCTGCGCCCCCGCACAGTCCCTTGTTCAATTTCCACTTCCAGCCATTCTTCGTCGGCAAGAACAGCCGTCACGCACAAAAGAACCACACAAGTCCACCACGCCATTGGTATTAATAAAACAAATTTGATACTTTCTAAGATAAATCTTTATCTTTAAGTACACGAGTAACACTCGACAGAATCACCATATCAGCAGAAACTATATCAAGTTTCGTAATAAAACAACTGCTAATAATTCAAAATTACATCTTGAAGATGCCGTACGAATTATATTTTTTTATTAATTTATTTTAAAATATAGTTTCCGCAATAAAAATAAAATATAAGTATAGAACTACTTTGGAGGTAATTAACTTACGAGGTGAAAAGTGCGGCCTCATTTAGCCAGTATAATAAACGCAAGCCAATAACCGGGCACACATTTTGTCTCGAGGCTGCTGACTGATCTGGGGATCGAACCCAGAAATTATAACACTCAAAAACGAATTAGATCGGCAGTTTTCAGCTGTAACTGCAGTTTTAGCTGAGCCGAATTATTTGGCCATTTTTTGGCCGAAACTCTGGCAGTTTCAGAGAAAAAAATTTTTAGCCGTCGTGCATAAAACCGAACCTTCGGTCGAAAATAATAATTATGAATAAACCTTTGTTGCCAAAATCGGCACTGATTTGCCTACATCCGTATAAATAGTATCTAATAATCTCTAGTCCCTACTCTTCTAAAAATTGTATAAAACAATGTCAATATCTGGCTCTGTCTGTTTCGTCGCTTACCTACTTCTTCTACTTAAGCCACGCAATGTTTTGAAACAGTTTTTTTTTTACACTGAAAAAGCCGTATGTCTGGCTGACAGCCTCGAACTTCAGTGCACACCCAGCTTCGAACCAGTAGACCAAGCTAACCTAGACATGGTAGACGCTGAAGGCGAACATAGGACCTCCCTTCCTCCCGTTGAAGACCCTGATGACCCGCTACCTCCCGTCACCCCAGACGAAGTAGAGGAGGTCATCAAAAGGCTTCACTCCGGGCTTAGATGGCATCACCAATAAGGTGTTCAACGCTGCATTAAGCAAAAATATCTTGCCACAAGCCTGGAAACAGGCCACTGTGATAGGCATCCCTAAACCGGGTAAACCCAAATCGGAGCCTACCAGGTATCGCCCCATCAGCCTGCTCAACTCCCCTCGGAAAAATCTATGAACGGCTTATTTATAAGCGGCTCAAAGACTTTGTCAAGCCAAAGAGCCTTATATCCCACGAGCAATTCGGTTTTCGTTCCGAACACTCTTGCGCCCAACAAGTTCACCGCATCGTTGAACACACTAGTGCTGGTTTCCAGCGTGGTCTGATGACGGGCGCCTTGTTCTTCAACATAGCGAAAGCGTTCGACAAAGTCTGGCACAATGGCTTAATTTATAAGCTATACAAACTCGGTGTGCCAGATCGTCTCGTACTCATCTTACGAGACTAGATGTCGGACCGAACTTTCCGCTATCGTATCGAGAGAGAACTCTGCTCCCCTCACCCCATACGAGCCGGAGTCCCCCAAGGCTGCGTATTATCCCCTATAGCCTTCACGCTGTACACTAGCGATATTCCAAAAACCAAAGAGAGCCAGTTGGCACTATTCGCTGACGACACGGCTCTCTATTACACTGGCCTAAGACCCAATGCCATCGCCCTGAAACTACTCCAGAGAGCCGCCAAAACATTGGCCAAGTGGTTCCGCCTCTGGAGAATAGAAGTCAACCCAGACAAAAGCCAGGCTGTCCTCTTCTCGAGGCCTGACCGTAAATATAATAACCGTTACAATAACCCCCGCCCACCCGAACCCATCACCATGTACGGCAAGCCGATTCCCTGGGTGTGGCAAGCCAAATACCTAGGTGTCACCCTCGACAACCATCTCCCTTTCGCCAAGCACATTAAGCAAACTCCATGGGATGGTGAACGCAAGCAGCGGCTTGTCACCTAGGTGCAAGCTGCGCATTTTCACTGCGGTCATCCGTCCCATCAAGACCTATGCATGCGCTGTCTTCGCACACGCAAAGCAACCCCACACATTCACAAGCTTCAGGTTATACAAAACCGATTCCTCCGTAAAATCACGGGAGCCCCCTGGGACGCTCGAAACCAGGAACTCCATGTCGATCTCAAAATCCCCACAATCCAGCAGTTTATGAAACGCATTACCAAGCGCTTTATCAACTCCGCTGTCAATTACAGTAACCCCCTAATTCAAGCGGCCTGCCGCTATGAACCCTCCCAAATATCTAAAGTTCGCCGACCAAGGCTCACTCTCTCCACCCCCGATGACGCCACTACCCTGTTCCAGGAGAGCAACCCAAAGACCAGCACAATTCGCAAAAACAGACCGCCTTTGTTCCACCTCTCTTTTCATCCATCTTTTTCACAGCCCAACATTCTGATCCATACAGTACGACAGGTCTAATCACGGACTTGTAAATTTTCCCCTTTAACTTGAGGGGCCATTCAAAGGATCCATTCAAAGAGCAATAATTACTTGATTCAATTCAATTTGTTGGCTTTTCTACTTTTTGTGTCCGTTTCTAAACTCATTGACCGACAGTTTCTTAATACGAAAACAAATACACTGTTACGTTAAACCACAGTAAAACTATACAAACAGTATGGAAACTACCTACAAACGCTGGAAACGGCACACTAACACAAAAATACATCATCACTCGTCGCGACGTGGCACTTAGTACTGACATTACCTAGAAAGTGCACGAACGGTCTCGTCGGTGCGAACGTTTGTGTGCGTGTGCCGTGTCGCGTCAGGCGTCGATGAAGCTAGCACACGTAAGAACTCTTCAAAGCGCTGACGCCAGCGAAGTTGCTGACCTTCTGACGTCACAATGACCATCTTTGGACTTCAGCGGCTTCTTCTTCGACTTGCTGTTACCAGCCAAGGTTTTGGAAGCTTTGTACAACTCCTTCCGGTTACCTTAGTTTGCAGCTTGTTGAGCACGATCCGCAATACTATCAGGCCACCGTCTCCTATCTTTGCGGGTACTGCGATAGATTTCCTTGCGTTTCTGACGGTATTGTGTGTTAGGTTGACTCGTATGTCGTCGTTATGGTTATAGCAGTCTCAGATGAAGATTCTTTCTATCTTCGATCAGGCGGATCCACGTGCGATGTGATATCCAGTCCTCCCGAGATTGAGTTGATTTCTTCCCTAGAACGACGGAACTGTTCTCTTTACGAGTATAGGTCCCTTTGATGCGGGCCTTGTCTAATGAGTCCGTGGCAGGCTTGAGTACAAAAATGCAACTGCGCAATTCCAGCTGAAAAGTTTTACGCGTGCCTGAGTCACGCAGTTTGCTCACCTCGAACCTTCTTCCAATCTTGTCAGGTCCTCCAGCCGCACGGGCTACTGCAACCTTGAGCTGAACCTCAGCAACTACCAGATGTTGGTAGTTGCTGAGGTGACTATCAATATCGGCGCCCCGTACCGCCATTTGGAACTAATAATGGAGAAATGATCAATTTGATTCTTGGTGAATCCATCTGGTGAGTTCCACGTGTACTTATAATGGTTGCCATAAATGAATAATTATCTGACAAAACTCGATAAATCGCTGCCCATTCTTTTCTTGTTCTCCAAGTCTCTGTGTGCCACTCGAGATTAGTATTAACACGCCCAATCTTTGCATTCATGTCCCCCTTGACGATGATGATGTCCATCGAAAACGTTAGATAGGTGCGACGGCACCGCTTCTGTCTTTGAGATGTGGCATCATATAGATGTAGCTAGTATTATTTATTATCTGTGGTAATGGCAAACGTGGAAGAACCATATTTTAAGCAGTTGTTTTAAATCAATGTAATTAAAATTAAAACAACAGGGTGTAATGAAAAAAATCAGAAGAGTTTTTAACAAGAACAAGTTTTAACAAGAAAAGAAAAGTAAGAAAAAAGAAGAAAAGTATCTTATACTTATTTTATTTTATTAGTCTCTAAAGTTAAGTGTTTAAACATCATTTTCTATTAAATTGGATCCGCTCAGCTAGTTTAATTTTATTTATACTTAATTTTGGAATTCTATTATACGCTTAACCTTGTAAGAAAAATTAGGTAAAATACTATAAATAAATTAAACATATTTTTCTTTGCTGATGATGCGTTTGGTGGTACTGCATCTCGGTAATACTTCTCATAGATGTCTTCCCAGAAGCGAGTGCGTTCTTCCAAGAGCACCCCACCTAGTTCCAGTGTCTCATTCAGCAACATGTGTGGAGACCAATGAGCTCCTGCTGCCGGCCACGCAGGTAGCGATGATCCTTCGGGCACTGGCTCCCTGAAATGTAAAAAAATAATTAAACACAGTCATGTGATATAGGTACCTACCTACATTATTTTAAAATAACTTATATTAGTTTAGGAATCAATCGAAAACACAAGCTTGCTTACCCAGTGATAATAAAGTTGTGCCAAATTTCACGTACTGTCTTTCTCATTTTTTGATATTCGAGTGTCGCGAGATTCTCATCCTGACCAGCCAGGTTGTCCAACCAAGCCCAAGACTGAGCGCAGTGCCCGGCACCGCGTACGTCCGTGTGAGGCACTGGGTCAACATCCTCATCCGCAAACGAGTACTCATACAAATAGACTCGATCATTGCCAGCCTCTACTTGCAACTTGGCTGCCCAAAGCACAGGGTGAGCAAATATGACATCCGTAAAGAAGTCAACGTATTTCAAAATGTTGTCATTACTAACAGGATCGTCGCCGAAATAAAATTTCTTGACCCTAGCGGCTACTTCTTCTTTTTCTGCATCAGATTCAAACTTCAGGTCAGCCGGCATAAAATCGGAAAACTTTTCATTCATCATATTTTTCCAAAGTTCAAAGAAATCTATACGGCTTAGTCCTTCCATATTAGTAAAGCCATATAACACAGGTAACTTTTTGTAGTCACCCTTCTTTAGTATATTTAGAGGTGATTCTGTCAGGAAAGCTCCATCTGTATTACGCTCCACACACGGAGAAAATAATGAAACAGAATCAGGCCTATCAACAAACATATAAGCAGTCAACAAGTCCATTGAAGCTGTCTTGTAGAATTGTTCTAAAGCTTCTATATCGTCTACGTTAACGAGATCGTTTAGCACTTTGGCATGAGCTTTGGCAATATCTAGAGGATCTCTCTGTACTGTAAGTGCGGCAAGGTTGCCACCGCTTTCTGGTATGACTCGGTGGAACAACCCTTCGGCTGCCTTGGAAAGCATCAATAGATCCACTGACATAGAACCAGCACTGTAACCTGCAATTGTGACGTCATCAGGGTTACCGCCGAAGCTGGCGATGTTCTTTTGTACCCAGCGTAGCAGTGCCACCTGGTCCTTCATGCCACCATTGCCTGGTACGTCCTCAGTGCCAAGACAAAGGAACCCATGGATGCTAAGACGGTAATTGAACGTGATCATGATGAAATCTTTTGTCCTCATTAATTCCGTTCCTTGATATAAATTACCAAAGCCTAATACAAAAGCTCCCCCGTGAACATACACGAGGACTGGCAGGTTTTTCTCATTAGTATCAGGCACAAACACATTAGCAATTAGGCAGTCTTCTTTCATTTCTATGTTGCCTGGCAGAAAGTCGATGAGGTATCGGCCTTGTGGACAAACGATATTCTTTTCATCAGTTGCGTTTAACGGTTCCGTCCATGTTCGCGGTGGCTGCGGTGGCTGGAAAGCAAAAGTTAAGATTAAATTCAGTTTGAGTAATTGGAAATTTCATGGGTGTAGCAAAGTGGTTCAACCACATTTTTGTTTTATCATAATTTTTGGAGTCAAACGGGTATCCTAAAAGATTAGTCTCGCAGCCATATAGTGGCCGAATTGATAGCCGTCTTTATAAAAGTCAAAAAATCAAACCGATTTCCAAAACAAAACACTACGATTATATATTATAGCATGGGTGTAGATAATAGTTATTTATGCTACAAGTGCGGAAGGTAGGTGATTTCCGATGAGTGGCATTTTTATTCACGAACGATCGAAGCGAGTGAGTGGATGAATCGACACGAGTCGGAAATCATGTTACGTACGAGTATCATACAACATTTTACTATGCATTGTGCGAGGAAATAAATAAATTAATAAAATGAAATTAATAAAAATAGCGGGCTCATTCAAGCGCGCTCAGTATATCCACAGATTAACTAATAGTTCCTCGGGCATATCTACTGCGCATGTGCAAATAGCTGTCACATCGTAACGCAATAAGGCACGAGCAAATTATACGTTCTGCCAAACATATTTAATGAATATTTAAAATTAATTTATTGATCAAAATCTAAATCTAGAGTAATTAAAAACGCCTAAAATGAAGTATTAGTTTTATTCTATCTTTTAAGAATGATAATCTGTACATAACTAATTTTACAATGCATGTCCTCGAAAAGAGCGGTTTTCCAAGCAGCCAAACTGTGCGGAAAGTGTCACTTTTTTTCACTAGTTATTTTTACTTTCCTGTACTTTTTTAATTTTTAACTCCAACGTCAGCCCGACGCAGAGTTTTTATTATTTGAGAAAAGTTTTAAAAATTAGTTATTTACAGATTATCATTCATATAAAAGGTAAAATAAAACTAATACTTTATTTTAGGCGTTTTTAATTACTCTAGATTTAGATTTTGATCAATAAATTAATTTTAAATATTCATTAAATATGTTTGGCTGAACGTATATTTTACTCGTGCCTTATTGCGTTACGATGTGATAGCTATTCGCACATGCGCAGTAGATGTGCCCGAGGAACTATTAGTTAATCTGTGGATATGCTGAACGCGCTTGAATAAGCTCGCCATTTTATTAATTTCATTTTATTTATTTATTTATTTCCTCGCACAATGCATAGTAAAATGTTGTATGATACACGTACGTAAGATGATTTCCGACTTGTGTCGATTTATCCACTCACTCGCTTCGCTCGCTTGTGAATAAAAATGCCACTCATCGGAAATCACCTACCTGCCGCACTTGTAGCATAAATAACTATTTTAAACTTTTCTCAAATAATAAAAACTCTATGCGTCGGGCTGACGTTGGAGTTAAAAATTAAAAAAAATACAGGAAAGTAAAAGCACTAGTGAAAAAAAGTGACACTTTCCGCACAGTTTGGCTGCTTGGAAAACCGCTCTTTTCGAGGACATGCATTGTAAAAACATTTATACGGTCGAATTGAGAAACATCCTCATTTTTGGGCAGTCGGTTTAAAAGCAGAAAATATTATAAGTACCTTGAATTTGTTTACACCCTCAGGCCCTGTTGCGTAGGGTACGTTGTAGAAGGCATATACATGTCCACTGGGGTGCCTACGTCCTCGCACCGTGCCTTGCTCAATTTCCACTTCCAGCCATTCGTCGTCAGCAAGAACAGCCGATACGCACAAAAGAACCACACACGTCCGCCACTCCATTGTAACTGTGACTAAGTAATTGAAGTTTATTTTTGCTCATATATAACTACAAAAATAAACAGGTGTACCCAATGATATTCAAATAAACAGATACGTTATACACTCACAAAACAATTGAAAAAAGTGTTCCGCGCAGCAGCGGCAGCACACATACACACTTTTCATTCATCTGACATTTCACTACAATGTCGAAAGGGATGGCTTGATAAAACAAACAAGAAAAAAGAGACAGCTAGTGTTTGTCACTTGCGTGTGAATGTAAACAAACATTATTCTGACAACCAATGTTTTTTCTTTTTGTAACCTCCAAATATCAGAAAATTAGGAAAAAAAATTGAAATAAATTAGTAAATTGAGGTGTATTGCGTATTTACATATGGTATGAGATCCCTTCTGTTTTATGTAATTTGGTATTATAATTGGTACACTTTCTAAATACGCACGATGGCATTTTTTTAATTTTGTTTTTTTTTCAACAAAGCGTATCGCTCTTCGCCATGCGTGACATAAAGTAAAGACTAAATCATACAATTGTCTACTATTCGAGTCTTCACAATGCGCGCGCTTATAACATATCTGTTTATTTGAATATCATTGGGTGTACCTTTATCTTTATGATTACGCAGTGAAAAGTGACTTCGATTTTATCTACTACGTATTTTCATACAATCTAACACATCAGGCACATTTAGTTTGGGCTGATTACTGAGTTGATTAAAATATGATTCAGTTTATACATAATAATAAAGTTTACACTGAATCATCAAAGCAATCATTTGATCAGCAGATGTAGTTAGTATCTAAATTGTATTTACATGAACAATATGATTACAATAAAACAGTGATTTGCTGAAAAACGTAGCGTACTAGAAACTATGTAAGATAGAATCACAAAGATATAGGTATGGAGGGATACGGAATATAGACAAGAACTGCCTTAGAAAAGATAGCAATTGTTTTATCTTGCTTGAATGTGTGCAAACGCCTTGCAAGTCTTCATGGCATTCACCAATCAGGAGTTATTTATGGGCCACTTGCACACTTTTATGCAAGTTTCATGCATATATATTTTCGCTCTTATTGTGTCTGACTGTAAATGCTTGTAAGCTAGTATTTTCCATTATGGCCATGACACCGCTTTAGTGCCGTAAAACAGTTACTTTCTAAAGCATACTCCTTAGTAACGGCTAGGTTAAAAGGTTTGAAAAATATATATATTTATTATTGATTTATGTACATTTGTGAAACATGTTTATTTCGTATGACTAATACTTTTGCTTCAAAAAAATAACACTACGATATTTTTGAGCTTCTTTTGCATACTCCTCCCAAACGACTTAAAAGCTTAAAAATATTATTGCACAGAAAAAAATATGGTTAGTATTTATTCTTAACCTATATAGGCTATGTAAATCTAAAAATATTTTGCAAACAAAACTGTCCAAAAGGAAGACCAATATTGATGTTCTGCCACGAATCGGGCACACGACCAGTACCGCGTTAACATTGGAGATTATTTACGCCTTATTTGTTTTAGAATCGGATAACCTGTGCTTTACAAAAACGACACTAACTTAAATACCTATGTAAATAGAGCTTGTTACTTACCCCTACTTTCCAAGTCATGTTCGCCAACTCGACTCAACCTAGAATCATCAAATTCACATTTATAGCTAGTTTATTTTTGAGCTTAGTTGATTTATTTATCTCCTTTTCTATGAGAGGAGGCCTGAGCCCCAGCAGAAGGAACATTACAAAAGGCTCATGATGAAGATGATTTTATACTCTGTGCACATTTTTATCTAAGTAAATAAATTATCAGTACTCAATAGCTTGCACGTCATTGGTAATAACTTAATAACTTCTGATTGGTGAATATCAAAACAGCATGCAAGCTATTTGCACACTTTTATGCAAGTTACAGGCATGTGTATTGTCACCTTAACATGTCTGTTTGATTTGTGATTGACCACTTGATATGTCGGTTGCGCAAGTCAATCAATTTATAGACTTTTTGCCAGTTGCTATTGATGATAGAGTATCAGTTACCTAGGCCCTTTGGACGGCTTTTACATTATCCTCAAACTCGAATTTAGTCGTTGATCGCAGCTATGCGTATCGTTGCGCTCGGCGTCGGACGACCGGCGCGGGCGCATGGTCGCCTGTTAGCGTCATCGCACGTAATTAAACTATAGTTTACAGCCGCTGCGCTCGCGAGTGCTATATACTGTCTCGTAAACTTCAAGTGATACGTATGTGCAGGAGTTAGTGAGGGAGCTACAGAAGGTTAAGTCAGGCGAGGAGGAAAAATATGTTAATGCCAATACAAATTGCAAAGTCATTTTTTTGACACCGACTTCCGAAATTGAAGTTATTTTTCACTTTGTAGTGTTTTTATTTGGGAGTCGGTTGTATTTTTTTGTAAAAAAAGTATTTTCTTTTTCATTTTTAGTTGTGGTACATAATGGGGAAGTTCTTTATTAAGGTACCAAAGTGATGCCAGAATAGATCGAAACATGAACATAATTGGTGGTATGAGAGTATACCAGGGTGAACTGCACACATCTGCCTCCTCTTTAGAGCGTACCGGCGTGATGTTATATTAGAAAATGGTGTAAACACTAAGAAGACATGCGATTGCAGCAATCTCGGGAGACTTGCTGTCATTTATTGAAGAGTTTTGTTGTATATCACCGAAGTTCTCCATCAGATTTTTACCAAATTTAAATGGGACCTATTTGAGAAAATACTCTTTCGAAAAGATTTTTTTTAATCGGTTCACAATTGACGGAGAAATCGGTATACATGCACAAAAATAAACATACATAGCAGATCATAGAACTTTCTCTTTTTTGGAAGGTCGGTTAAAAATGAAGATCACTGCAGTCAAGAAAATCTTGGCTAATTCGTTACTATTTCGCTGTCCAATGCGGCTGGATTTTTCGTAGACTAAAGTAAAAAAAAAACGACTTCCATACAAAACACAAAAAGCGAAAACTTTCTTTTCCGAAGTCGGTTTTTTTGGTACCTATTGTTTTTAGTTTTTCGAGATCGACTTCGGAATAGGAAGTTATTTTTCGCTTTGTTCTTAGTGGTTTTTTTTTTAAACTCGGTTTATTTATTTATTTCTCTTTTTAGTTTTGGTAAGTATCTCAAATTTCCACGAAAATCATTTATAGCTAAAGTAAATCTCATGACAATTCCAATAAGTTCAAACACGAATGTTTTTTTGGGACAATCCCACGACACTATTCCCAAACCACTGCAATTCCAAAAAGCCAGAATCCACAGTGGCGACCACCAGAAAAGCGCCGATGCCCAAACACGACTAGGATACGTTGTTTTATTTCGAGGTTCCATTGCCTACTTTCCGGCATCATCATCAGATTAGTTCGATATATTTTCATCAATACCATTTATTTATAAGTATATGCTTCATGATAGTAGGTTAACTATTTGGGATATCTTATACCTGTGACATACTCATCACTACGAAGGTCCTGTGGCCATCTGTGGTATTCTTTATCAGTTTCACTTCATAAAATTATACATTGCAAATGATTGCATTGTTGATGAAAAAAACAAAATCACTTTATACGTGTGTGCCTATTATATTTGAGGAGTTACCTCGATTTGCATCATCAGATTCTGATTTGGTGACAATGGGACCATCTCGGGAGTATAAAAAATATACAGTCGATTTGAGAACCTCCTCCTTTAAGTCGGTTGAAAACAGATCTTCTGCCCATATGTGTATACTGAGCAAGTAATGCCAGTAGTTCCGGGTGCACCACGTTCGCTGTGCTCGCTCGACCCCGCAACAAACGAGCTGTTACGACACAACGCCATGCTTCACTGATACCGCTGAATGTCTAACCTACGACTGTACTTAATTAAAACAGATACGAACATATGCCTAAATAAGTCAGGAGGGCACTTCTGATGGATTGATAAGGTAGCAGTAAACTGGAGATGGACGAAACATCTCTGTCAATTATAATAATTCGGGGACTGGTGCGAAGTTATGTTACGTGCAAAGGTCCATCTAGAGTGTCATCTGAACCTGGTGCTGCGTGGTTCTAATGTCCTTCTTTCTCTTCTCTTAAGTAAAGGCGAATTATTTTGGGAGAGGTACTAAGATGCTTTTTGTTTCTGTGATATGCGTTTTCAAAGAGTGGTGAATGGTGTTCCCTCGCAAGTGATTATTCCAGCTACCTAGAGCTAGCCAGCTAGAGTTTCAAGTTGTTGCATTGAGGGCTAACGTTTTATTGCTCACCACTGTTGACTAATGCCCATAAATATAACTGTTGAACGTTGTTATAACGCGCACGGAAGCAAAGTTTTAATTAAAATTCATTTCTAATGCCGTACAAGTGCGATTCAATGTAAAATCAAGTATAATCAAATATATAAACATACAACTGCACAAACTATTAAAACAGTGTTTGGTCCTTATTCTCAATTAACCCCATTTATTCCACATCTCAAAGTGCCTCACGCCATCCAAGGCCGTACCTATCTTTTAATCTGTTAAATTTGGAATACATTAAAAATAATAATAAAATTGTAAATAAACTCGCGCTAAAAGCCAAAAGACTATGAAATTTTAAATTTTGAAGACCTCAGTCTACACCAGCGCCCATTGTAGCCCCCATTGAAGGGGTTGCTTGAGAACAAAATTATAAAGTAATTTAGAGAGATTACTCTCTTATGCTGTTAGGGCCGATTTCTGAATTCAGTAGATATTTGGTGATAAGAACATCTGAATCCCTACTTTAGTGTCAAATTTTGGCAGTTTGAAAACCTGACAAAACTACAGTACCTACAGTTTGGCAAATACTCAATTTCAAATGATTAATTCAAAATTCAGAAAACAAATTAATATTTAAATAACTCAGTTTTTATTTTTGTTAGGTTCTCTAAAATCTTTTCTATTAACTAGGTTTAAAAGTCGAAGTTAGAAAAAATATGCTTTGTGACCATGCCCTGGTGCGGACATCGTGAACTATTAGCGATTATGTCATTATTTCTATGACCATCAGTGTGTCCCATATCTAGCAATATACGGCCGTTTACGACTGATCCATGCAAATGCGGGCCACTCCGTGTCAAATCGCTAGATTAATATTAAACGCAGTCGTAAACTGGTGTTAGTCGTTATTTTCTTACACTGCGTTTAATTGTTCGTGTTGTGCCTGTGGTTTATGTTCATATGCATATATTAGAGCCACTGTATATAGGAAGCCACATAATGTTGGCAGTCATTTTAGCTTTACTTCGCCATACAACATTGCAGGCTAACCTCAGAAAATTAACGCTATCTCTATTATATCAATTTATTCAATACGATTCCTTCTGATCTTAGGAAGAACTTTTATCCGAATGGCAATGTAGGTGGGATAATCCCATCAAGGGCCGATACCTCAACCAATTATTTCCATCAGTTCGTGAGCGGCTGGCCAGGACGTGGCTGGAAGTGGATCACAGTGTTGCCCGATTTCTCACAGGATATTGTAATTATGTTGTTCTGTGCCTTCCGAAAAACCCTTTGTTCGTAGGTCTCCCTCAAGGTGAACCGAAGACCTAACGAAGATGACGGGCATATTCTAGATGCGAGAAGGACCAGACTGTTTGATGCGGCGATGTTTGGTCCAGCTAAAGCTTTGAGTTAAAATGATGATAATGATATTAAATAAAAACTCAAAAATTTATTGAAAAATGTCTCTTTCATATAGGAAGATAGCTCGGCGCCGCACACATTCATGAGTTGAACTATCTGTACATAAGTAAATAACCATAAACTTTGTTTTTATAAAATAATCATACCATAACTTGCTTTGAAAGAAAACACGTTCCTAAAAAGAATGCAAAAAAAAAACACGTTCCTTTCAAAGTACTCATTGAATCGAATAGAAAAGGTTTCAGAATATACTTTACTTGACTTTTATTCAACTTTGTAAAAGAATATCCCTTTAAGTATATCGTCTAGACACAAAAGCGTTTGGATGGACTCTTGAATGTGCTTCAGATAATTTGAGAGACCGTTATTATAACTTACAATCGTTGTGATTGGTTATATTCAAACATACTTTTCTTTTACGTATATATGTCGCAGGGACATGATGAAAACAGGGAATTGATCAAATCTCTAAGCGATTTGATCAAATCACGGAGGATGTTAAAATAATAACACGTTTTTATCATTTCCCTAAACAAATCTGGTGATTTGACAAATCCCAATAAAGAAATCTAGTGATTTGAACAAATCTCAAAATTGGTTCAGTGAAATGACAAAAATAACTTTTCTGTAGTAATTTAAAGGTTTATTTTGTACTTTGCTTTCCGAGGTAATCGGCTGCGTTATGTTATATGGTCAAAGAATCAGTCCAAGAGCGAGCGAAGCGAGCTCGGGAACTTAGGGCACCCCGACACGGACAGGTTAGGTTCGAACGAGATGACGGGAGCTGAAGTGAGCGAGCAAAGCGAGCGAACGCAGCTCCCGTCATCTCGTTCGTGTTAGGTTACTTTTGACCCTGCAGACAGAAATAGGAGCCCCGCGCAGCGGGGCTACGTCGTACATGTTTTATTATCTTTTCACTGAATCAATTTAGGGGTTTGTTCAAATCACTAGATTTTTTTTGTGAGATTTGTCAAATCACCAGATTTGCTTAGGGAAATGATAAAAACGTGTTGTAATTTTAACATCCTCCGTGATTTGATGAAATCGCTTAGAGATTTGATCAATTCCCTGTTTTCATCATATCACGACGACATATATACAATCGCGTGACCTTTGTGCTCGCTTTTACCTTGGCAATGCTGCCAGTCTTTGGAAAAACACGCAGTAATACCAGAGGACAGCGATGTGGTGGCGGTTCGACGCAATATTTTAGACTAGTTTATTTATAGGCTTACCCCGTAAAAGACAAATTTTGCAGAATTTTAGGAAATGCAATAAAAGCTTGTGCAACTACGTTTAACATTTGTCTTTTATGGCTCAATACAAAAATATCTTATCTTTTGAGTGTTAGATGAGCATTTTTTTACATTCTCTAAGCTATGGCTGTAAAAATATACGTAGAGAAATATAACGTGACATACCAACAGAAAACAAGAAAATATTAATAAATATGAGCCCCATTTAGAAATTACGTATATTTATTACTGGGCCAGTGGCAGGACGAATATTGCCATCATAACACTCATACACAAAAAAAAAATTAAATGATTTACGGATCAGCTAGGCCGCTCTCCCACGAGAAAAGGCCATGTTATGTTTTTATTAAAATTAATGGTATTAAATTGTAAACGCGATATGATCAATGATCGATACTTCCTGACGCGTCGTGGTGGCCGCACAGGCAAAGACCTCGCCACGCTTGTGGCCGTGGGTTCAAATCCGGGCAAATACCAATATCACGTTTTCAAATTCATAAGTAGGTAGGTACTTTCTAAGTTTATCTTGGACATACGTTGGTACACTGAATAGGGTGAAGAAAAACATCGTGAATCCTGGACTTACAGTTTAATATAAGTTTGGAATCACGAACCCGTCTTGAGCTAGCGTGGTGAGCTCGTGCCTTCTCTGTATTGTAGCCACCCTATAAATTAAATTCTTCATTATAATATTAAAGGAGACAACATTTAGATCCATATTGGATAATGCCATGTTAGGATAGGAGCGGTTGCGAAGGGATCCATAGCGATGAAGAGTGACAGCCAGATCTGCTACAATCAATCTTTATTGGGTGATTAGATTAATACCCATATTTCCGGTGTCAGACAGACTACCTCGTTGGTGTAGTGGTCGCAAGCGCTACTGTTAAGACGGTACCCTGACCAAAAAATCGGCATGAGATATGAGCGTTCCTATTGGTCTAGCGGCACTGGTGGCGCATGAATTACAGTAGTGAATACGCCCAGATTTTAGAATAAAATCTTTATAAAATCGAATTTTGGTCTTTTGAAAAAAATAATTCTACAAAAATGTTCGTTATTAAATTGTCTATCCATTAGTGTTAGTACAAAAAATAATCAATGAACACTTTACGAGGAGATGCATAATATTAATAATTATTTCTCATTTTTATGTTTTTTTGTAAGTAGATTAGTGAAATATATACAACATATAAAAAAAAAACTAAATCTACCATTTTAGAATCAATATTATGTAGAAATTTAATGTATGTTTATTAATTGATATTTCTTTTTAAATAACTAGTAGATAGCTCCTAAAAACAGCACAAAAAACGGCTTGCGCGGCGTTTTGCTCGGGGTACCGCCTTAAGTGTGAGATCCTGGGTTCAATTCCTGGGTCGGGCAAAGTGTTTTTCGTATTTTCCATAAATAGACCATGTGGTCTGTGAATCCGGATTGGAGCCCGTTTGATGGCAACAGGATCGCTTCCTATTACATGGGACTTAAACAAAACTGGCGAATTGTGGGTGTAATATGAAGAAAGAAGAAAGAAAGAAAGAAAGAAAAATATTTATTTGTGACCCGCACAGGAGACACGAGAAAATAAGCATACACTTAAACAATAATAAAATAAAAACCCTGTGCGAGACCAAAAAGGCTCCTATCTCAGCATGTGCAGCGATATCCAAAAAAGTAATAACGCTGCGCTGATATACTGAAGTTTGAGTGGTTGTTTTCCTGCGGCAGAACGACTTGCCATCAGTCTTACTATCCGAAGCATAGAGTTAAACTTAACAAATAAACATGATTTTTGTTTTAAAGTAATATCATTATTAAAGTATTCATCAACTCGAAAGCGTGAGAACCAATAGTTACAATTAGTTGGACGTCGCTTTCGAGTTTTGTTTTTCACAATTGTTATTTAACAGCTTTTGTTTAACTTGCAATGTGTGTATGTATGTAAGTGTGTTTGGCAGCCATATTGCGTAAGTGAATACGGCAACGCAAAGGGTTTGACCGCTATCAATCGACCAAACACACAGACGGAAATCCACATCGCGTCATTCATCTGGCATTGGTCGATTTGATAGCGGTCAGCTATCAAATCGACCAATGCCAGATGAATGACGCGATGTGGATTTCCGTCTGTGTGTTTGGTCGATTGATAGCGGTCAAACCCTTCGCCTTGCCGAATTCACTTGCGTAATTCGGCTGCGGGTCAAATCTTGCAACTGAATTCTAGAGCAGTTAATTAACTTCAACCGATTAAGATGAAATTTTGCATCCACGTTTAGTTTGTATGACAGTGCATGGTAACCTTAGTGAAGTCATTCTAAATCCAACAGGCGGACGGCCCAAGATGACGGACTAGTTATTTTCGGTGCACTGCCATGACCACGATATTGGTATCAAATGAAAGGTTTTTGCTGAGAAGAATACGAAAAAACCTTGTGTAAGATACATACTTTTTAATTATTAATTTATTTCTATTCTCATGTTTATTTATTTTATAAGCCTATTGTTTTACCAAGACGAAATAATTTCGCTGAGGGAACAATAACCATAAAACCCAACCCTTCGAGGAATTCAGGGGTGATGTTATATTCCGGTGTCATACGTATATAAGTATCTACACTCCGTCCAGCCTGTTATTTTACTTATGACAGATTAAAAATTAATGATTTAGTGATGAACTAATGCGGTACTGATTCAATTTCTTATACCATCGGCTTTATTAATGAATAAATTTTAATCGATTTAACATACGATAACACATTTTTTATTTCATTATTTTATTCAAGTGAATATTCCAGTTTATATGGAGAAGAATCCAACGATTCATCATAATAAATTCGCAAGTATTTTATTTGCACATTTTCTCATCATCATCTGCCTAGCCTTTTAACAACTATGTTGGGGTCGGCTTCCAGTCTAACCGGATTCAGCTGAGGACCACTGTTTTACATGGAGCGACTGCCTATCTGACCTCCACAACCAAGTAACTGGGTAACACGGTACCCCTTGGCTAGATTGGTGTCAGATCTCAAGCTTCTGACTACTCGTAACGACTGTCAAAGATCTTCAAATGACAGCCGGGACCAACGGCTTAACGTGCTTTTCCGAGGCACGGAGGAAATTCGGTATGTTGAAATGGTCACCCATCCACGGACCGACCTCGTCAAGCGTTGCTTAACCTTGAAGATCGACCCGTGCGGCTGTTATTATTTAGCCACGAGCTCGTTTTCATTGCGTTTGCCCATTTTCTATATCTAGATATTTAAAATTACTTTTTTCAAAATGTAACCTTTATTAGAAAGATGAACCTGTCATTATTATATACCTAATTGTCAACTTTGTCACTCTAGGGTTTGCTGTAAGAGAAGCTACATGTACTTACATTATTTTCACAATTTATGTAGGTAATGTTGTTTTTTGCAAGCCTTATTTGCAACCTTAATTGCAAGTATAATTACATTATTATTTGTAACAAATATTCAATTTATAATGCGATATTTACTGCTACGTAAATTCGATATATCTGTGAATTTTAAATAATCGGTATTTTAAACAAAGCGAAAAAGCGCGTCGCTTTTCTTGTCTATGGTTGCCTGTTACTAAGAAATTTCATGGGCGTGCATCTGTCAAAAGTAAATTAATAGGCTGGACCTGGACTCAATGTGGTGTGATGGGTAGGTGTATTGTATAACATAATAATTGGCAAAGTCAAGTGAATTTTAAGATCTAAAAACAAATAAATCGACTGATTCGATGGCTCAATTGGCTGAATTGGCAAAATGGTTACATGACTGGTATTGCTCATTCAATCATAGGTTAATTGAGAAGATGTCAGCCCTTCCAAGGTTGTTGTTACAATACGGTAAATATTGTTATGTACAAGTTATGTAAGTATCTTTACTCCTGGCACCTATTGATTCATCACAGAATTCTGAAATTCGTAAAACTTATATCTGCCGAGTTAATTTTTAAAGAAATTTATGGGCAAATAATGGTTCTTGTGTTAAGTTGTGTTGTAATATCAGTGTAGCACTGATATTTGTGTCCTGTGGTTTTTAATAAATAAATCCAATCTAATGATAACTATCTAGGTATTACGGGCTGATAAAACTGGCCAAGTGCGAGTCGTTTACCATTAACGCAAAAAACGACAAAAAAATCAGGTTTTTGTATGGGAGCCCCACTTAAATATTTATTTATTCTGTTTTTTTATTTGTTGTTATAGCGGCAACAGAAATACATCATCTGTGCAAACAACTGCCTAGCTATCACGGTTCATGAGATACAGCCTGGTGACAGACGGACAGACAGACGGATCGTGGAGTCTTAGTAATAGGGTCCCGTTTTCACCATTTGGGTACGGAACCCTAAAAACAGCAAACGTCAGAACGGTTCGCTGTTTTTTTGCCGCCAAAGATGTCAATTAAAATTAAAAGTCCATCGCATTTAATAATAATCGATCAATCTGTCAAAAACGGGACAAGTTTCCCCATTGAGCGATTGTCTGACCCCTTCAAGTCAAGTCAACCCACTTAAACTTTGACACTGACTGACAAAAGCAACTTGTAACCCTGACAGACTTTTATAATTTCCATAAAACATTGTTTTATCCCGTTCCCCAGCCACCCGTATTTTTTTATGTTCAGCATTTTAAAATGATAAAATATTTTGGGAAGTAACTCCGGTGAGTTGTTATTTATTTGAAAGCCGATATTCTGCCAAAATTATCACGGAAGTCATAAAATGTACGCTCTTTGTCTAACTAAAGGTATGTGGTGTATGTACAGTCAAGGAATTTATAGGTTAAGCACGTTTTTGGTAAAGTTTTGGTTAGGTGCCGTTAAACGGGGAGAATAGTAACGCAGGGGGTGAATAGAAACAAAACTTTGAAGGGAATTTTAACTGTGATACCACATTACTGGTTTCAAACAAATCTTTTTTTTTTTAAATAGTTATTTAATATATTGGACTACCTACTAAAATGCTACAAACAATTTTTAAACAACGTGAAAATTCCCTTCAAAATTTGTTTCTTTTTACCCCTGCATTCCTATTCACCCCGTTTGACTGTACACGACTATGTAATACTAATGTTGAGAATGATAGAGAAAGCTGGCAGAAGGGAGGATTCCGTTGAATTCCTACGTGATCAATAAATAGTAAATAACTTGATTTAACTACGATTTTGTAATTTTTTACCGTTTGTAACCGTTGAATGCGACTCGGCTGGGCAGCGTTTAGGAAGCTGCGTTGTATCTCCTCGTCCAACTTACCACAGTGTCTCAAGACGAAAGTCTATGACCAGTGTGTGTTGCCAGTTATGATCTATGGCTCTGAAATGTAGTCGTTCACAATGGGCCTCATCAGAAAGCTTACAGTCACCCAAAGGGCTATTGCCCTTATAGAGAGGGCCATGCTCGGAGTGTCCTTGCTTGATTGAATCAGAAATGTAGAGATCCACAAAAGAACCAGCGTTACCCGAAGAATTGCCAAACTTAAGTGGCAGTGGGCACGGTACATTGCTCTCAGAACGAATGGCCGATGGCAGAAAAGTTCTGGAATGGCGACCACGAACTGGAAGACGATGCGTTGGAAGGCCCCTCACCAGTTGGACCGATAACCTGGGGAAGGTTGCGGGGATCCGCTGGATGCGGGACGCACGGGACCGGTCAATGTGGCGACGCTTAGGGTAGGCCTATGTCCAGCAGTGGACGTCTTTCGGCTGATATGATGATGATGATTATGTAATTTTTGTAACAAAATGTCCGCGGAGTGTCTTGTGTGTGGTAATTGTCCATAATAATTTACGTTTTGGAAAGTACAATTAATATTTTAACTTTCTGGCTAACTGAACGACAATTCAAATGTCTCTTAATAGTTTATTAGAAATAAACCTTTTCTGTTTGTGCATGCATGTGGTAAAATTGACGAACCTTTCCATTTCGTAACTGTACGTACGAGCACCATAGGCTTTAAGTTATATTACCTTTGTGAATTTACTACCAGCGAGCAACTTTTACGGCGCCGTTGTTTGTTTAAAATGTTTAATCGATAAATAATAAGGTAGGAGTCGTAATTTGCTAAATTTTACGATGCTATGTGGCCCTTTGTTAGCACGGGATACCTACTGGAATGAGTTTTTGAGTTATGTTTATGACAAATAGCACATTTTATGTGGTGTTCAATATTCTTCTGTAGCCTTTCCTTCTGTATAATATTGGGTCTTTTAAGCAGACGGTAATTTTACTGTACTTATAGATTAGTGCGGTTGTTATTGGTAGGTAAGTTGTTGATAGAGTTTTGGCAATTATGGCCCACTAACAACTGCATTCCGTATTCGTAATAAGTGAAATTGTTAGAATATATATCTAAAATTGATTATCCCCAAGATAAATTTAGTTAATAATCTGAGTATTAATCAATAGTACCCAGGTGAAAACTCAAATTTATGTAATTAGTATCCATAATTGGTTTGTTGAACCAATTTTTTTTTTGTAAAAAATGAAAAGATCATAGGTATATAAGTTTCAGTACAAAACTATTTTTAGTTTTTTTTTTCACTGTAATTACAAAGTAAAATCCAATTGAAAATATATTTTTGAATCCAGTACCGAAAAGTAAAACACCCCGATAGTTTGCCGAACAAATCCGAGCCCGTGTGACGTCACAACGTTCATTTCTACTCATTGTAGCACATAGCTGATACATTGTCTTGACTTTTAACCGATTCAATCTTGTTATTATCGTCAATATATTGATGAATATCGAATATATTGATCATAAATATCGAACCTTAAAAGTTATCGTGCTTGCTTCGTACCATTATGTACGAATACTACAAAAAGATCCCAATTATATGTGTTTCGCGCAATAGCCTAGTACCTAGCAATCTACTTTTAAGCAATGTTCTATGTCTAACTAGATTCCAATTATAATGTGTTAATTCTGTTGTTATCTTGTTTTAATTTAGCATTAGATTCGTATTAAATTCTTACTTTGATCATTAAAAACTGATAATAGTAAATTTTTAAGGGAACTTTCGAGCAAAGTTGACATTGTTGTATAATTACGTAACTTGAAAATATGATTTTTTGTTTATGTTGATATATTCATTATTTTATACTTAAATGACAGATATAGGCGTGAAACTAACATTTCTGTTTGAATTGTGAGAATCGATCGACGTATTTAAGAGATATTTACTGAAGAATTAGTGTAACGAAAATCTAAGTACCAAGTTAATATTTTTACGTTTCTGTTCTACAAACTTTTTAGTGTTTCTAAATATATAATATAGACATTAGTGTTCAATATTATTAAGGGATATTGTCAATCTGCCTAGCCTTTAACCCAGTAACTGGGTAACACGGTACCCCTTGGCAAGACTGGTGTCAGATCTCAAGCTTCTGACTACTCGTAACGACTGTCAAAGATCTTCAAATGACAGCCGGGACCAACGGCTTAATGTGCTTTCCAAGGCACGGAGGAAACACGGTATGTTGAAATGGTCACCCATCCACGGACCGACCTCGTCAAGCGTTGCTTAACCTTGATGATCGAACAGTGCGGCTGTTATTATTTAGCCACGAGCTCCTCTATTAAGGGATATGTAAATAATGGGAATTACCAAAAATTTTATGTGTATGTGTATCATATTTAGTGGTATCTAATGAAGTTTTTTGTTAACCAAAGTCAAAGTTTCGCGCCAATCGTGTTTGTTTACTTTTTATTTTACACCGATATCACCTACCTATATGTAAAAACGATTACATTATGACAATCATGTTTCCTAATGTACCTGGTAAACAACATTATCTAACACCGGTCCGCTCTCACGTATTATTTATTACGACTACTTTATTTAAGCTCAAAACTTCCAATTCGTCCATCAGGTGGGTATATTATCGACATTAGCCTTTATAAATCCTTTATCACACATGACTAAATAAAATTTGTTGTTTATTAATATTTTTGCACTAATTTTCGGATATTTTTAGTCAATCTACGTGTAGTTGACACTATAGTATCATGATTTCCTTGAACGTTATGACGTCACCAACATGGCGACCAATTGTGGCCCGTTTGTAGTCACGTGGTTCTATTCAAAATTTTATCGATTTTCAATTGCTTATAATAAATTGAAAAAAAAAATTTAAGAGTTTTTTGAAACGACAATATAATTTAAGTTATATTGTATAGTTTCGAAATAAATTTAAAAAACCGTAATTTTTTTTAAATTCAACAACCCAATTGTGTTTGATGATCAAGGCCCGTGTCCGGTCACCATCGTCGTCACCGTCAAATCCGTTCTGCCTTTGAGGCATTATTAATTAACCATCATCTAAACATACACCTCTTCATTTACAATACTAGTTGGAAGTAGAGTAGGATTCAAGGGAATTAGGGAACCACCCGATGTGATCACTGTTGTACCTAAGTTCCGAGTCTGATGGGTGCCTATTACACTGATTAAATATTTTTAGCAACAAAGCATAGTTTTGTTATTTGCTAATAAGTTTTGTATTGTTTTATTATAGTTTATTTTCTAATAACTAAAGTTTCCTTAAATTTAAAGTTACGTTACTGTTCGACTACCCATTCTCTCGCACGTAGCAAAACAAGGAATGCCATAAATAACACAATAAGACACACTGCTGCAGCGCAGTATAGTTCTAACTTTTGAATCGGTTAAAGCAATAAGAGAAAATTTACGACACAATAAACGTGTCGCGACTAAAACTACTCAGCTAAATAGGGGTATATAACGCCACTCTGGTCACGTAGTAGGGGATCACGCCGCCATGCCATGCGTACCTCTTAGCAAATTGTTGTGAATCCTAAGATATACTCACAAAAACGCCTCAACCGGACTTCCTACTGTGACCGCTATGAAATTTCATATACAATTAATGTGCAGACCCTTTTCCAGACTAACGGGATACAGATCAAACAAATCAGTAACTGGGCAACACAATATCCCATGGCAACACTGGTTGTCAGATTTTCAGGCTTCTAACTACCCGTAACGACTGTAGAAAGTCTAGACTGCTGGTCCAACGGTTAAAGGTGATTGCCGAGGCACAGAGGGGTCTTTTTCTTCCTTCCCTGGTCACAGGCATAGATGGTCTTGGTATATAGATAACCCATCTATGGACTGACTTCGGCAAATGATGCTTAATCTCTCTGATCGACCCGTGCGCCTGTTATAATTTAGCCGCGGGTTAAATAAACAATCTCTTGTGAATCCTAAGATAACAATCACGAAATTCTCAAAAACGGCTCGACCCGGGGTCGTTCACGACCTTTTCACACTTTCATTTACACGAGTTATAAATCAGCCCCCCCCCATCCTCCCCCCTCGGTTGATACACGCACACTGATGTTTACTCTTCACCCAAAAGCTTCGAAGTTAATTATGCCGAAGCCTTCGAGAGTTAATTAAGTTACAGACTTATCTTGGCTGTTAGCCCATTGTTTCGACTCTGCTTCCAATCTCATATTGGTGCTGGCGAGTTGCTGCCAAAGTTGTTTGTCTCGTTTGTAATTGATTTATGTTGTGAATGAATATGAACGCCGGTAGAGCTATAAAATGTACTAGTTTACACTTTCTAGCAACCTTTTGCCGAGAGTCACCGGCGTCGCGTTCCCTAGGGCTCGGAAGTCACTAGGGATTTAAACTTAATTGTGGTGGCGCCGTTCTGCCCACCTTTATTTTTCGTCTGAGAACGGGGAATATGTCGAACTGTCACCTCATCGGTTTGTCACATTAATAATACGCTAGTTGTACGCTAGAGGGCTTGCACAACCTTGTTTTTCCGAAAATAATTCATTGACATTTGACGCGTCATAAATTAAACACAAGTCAAGTGATGCGATTGGCTGTTGAATATTCGCGAGAGCTAGACTAATCACAACAGTTAAGGTTACACTAGTCCAAAAATCTTCCATACAAACGTAGTCTAGAAATTACTCCACTGTTTGACGATGTACGTTCAAAATAAAAAATGATATCAATTTGTCTCATCATTAATTAGCCCTGTATGGAAACAAAAAAGTAAAAAAGATATAATTATATTTGAAAGTTATGTGCGTCGAAAGTTCCATATTTCAACACAAATTTTAACGCATCTTTGGGCGGAAATAAATACCATAAGAAGAATGAAAATTGCAAAACAGGTTCCATACAGGGATAGATTAGTAATTTAACGATGCAAATAATTTTATTTTGAAAATATACATTTAGTATTCTTTTCATGATATCTAGACTCCCAAAGGTCTGTTTATAAAATTTCGCGCGCTCGTTTTCGTCCTAAATCATTCTGACACCAGAGGTGGTCACACCTCACACGAAAAGAAGAAGAAAAAGACCACCAATTTCGATACAAAGTTGCAAAAGTGCTAATTCATACGCGAACTAGGTTCTTACTGCTCATCACAGCATCTATTTCGGACGTTCACGTTTTAACGCCTTGAAAAAATGTCAGCGCAATACGCGCTCCGCCTAAACTCAAAATTTCTCGTAATTTGCGAAGGAGTCGACAGCATGGCATGAGATTAGAAATATTAGCAAATTTTTTGCCATAAAGGTAAAAATATTTAAATATTATATTTCGGTAGGTAGGTATGTGTATTTTTAACCCCCGACGGCAAAAGAGGGGTGTTATAAGTTTGATATGTGTAACTGTGTGTTTGTGTATCTGTATAAGGCGTCATAGCTCCTAAACGGGTGAACCGATTTTGCTTTGTTTTTTTTTGTTTGAACTTTATCGAGAGTGTACTTAGCTATGTTTGATGAAAATCGGTTCAACCGTTCAAAAGTTATGGGCGTTCTACTGTTTGCGATTAAAACAGTAGAACGCCCAACGCCAACGCTATTTCTTCAAAATATTATATCATAATTACATGTTTAATGTGAGGTTTAATATAGATTGTCGATCGAAGAATGTCTACTACTAGATAAATTTATGTAGTTTAAAAATAATTAAAAAAAAAGAATTTGTCGGGTTTTTTTACTTTTCTACATATTTTTACTTAACTTTGTTTATTTTAATATCTACACCATACCAATATTATAATGAGGAAATATTTTTTTGTTTGTTTGTACAGAATGGGCGCCGAAAGTACAGGACCGATAAAAAAAATTATTTCACCTATGGAAAGCTATTTTTCCCGAGTAACATAGGCTATAAATTATTTAAAAAAAATAGTAATACTTATGAAAATGGCAATAATGTAACCCAAAGTAGCAAAATTTTGGCTATACAAATAATTCATTATTTGGCGTGCGCTGAGAAAACTATTGATAATACATAAAAATGATGTACTACACGATTAAAGGACTCATTATTAACTACGAAAAAGGCTGCGAGAGAATATATCTCACTATCATGGTTAAGTCGCAATAGCAGCTTTTGTGTTTTAAAATTTAATTAGATCGCTGGTAAAAACAAAAGTTGGTTACATTCGTATTGTAGTATTAATTCTTATTCAAATAAATAGTTAAACAAATTGGTAGGCAGGGTAGGTGGGTAGGTAGGTAGGTAGGTAGGTAGGGTAGGTTAAGTAGGGTATGTAGGATAGGATAGGCAATATCCTAACCAATACATAAGGGTAAGATAGGGTAGGATAGGTTGATCGGTAGGGTTGGTAAAGTAGGTGGGTAGGTAGATTAGGTAGGATAGGTATGGCAGGTGGGAAGGGCAGATAGGTAGGTAGAAAGCCAGTTGACGGGAGTGGAGCCGCGGGGGTTAGCTAGTGTGTTATAAACATATAATTGTCTTTTTAGGGATCCGTACCCAAAGGGTAAAAACGGGGCCCTATTACTAAGACTCCGCGGTCCATCTGTCTGTCTGTCTGTCTGTCTGTCACCAGGCTGAATCTCATGAACCGTGATAGCTAAACAGTTGAAATTTTCACAGATGATGTATTACTGTTGCCGCTATAACAACAAATAGTAAAAACAACTCCCATACAACAAACGTGTTTTTTTTGCGATAATGTTAAGGAACCCTTCGTGTGCGAGTCCGACTCGCACTTGGCCGGTTTTTTATTTTTATAATTTTAGTTACTGTAATTGGTTGTAACACCGTTACCGTTGTAATTAAATAAAGAAAACAATTCTCCTGTCCACAGGTCTGCGGAAAAAATATCTTCGTATTTATGCTCTTTTCCGTATTTATTCTTCTCTCTTTTAAGGGTTTTGTTTGTGCATAAATTAATAAAGGTTGATCATCATTAAAATTAAAAGGCTTTCAGAAGTCGGTAGTAGATTTCGTCACTGAAGCAATGTGCCAAAATGTTTGTCTGAGCCCGCCTCAGCAGTGTCTCGGCGGAATTATAATTGCTTCGCTTAATTAACGTTACGGCAGAGGGCTGTCTGTCGGACACGACGTCTGCTTTTATGTCACGTATTTTATTAACCAACTCACTTCGGTATAATATTATTTAATTGTATTTCGAGGGGTTCGAGGCTAAGTACAACAGCAGCAAAGTTTCTTTTTGCTACGCTTACCGAGGTCGGTCCGTGAATGGGTGACCATCTGAGGCTTTTCCGTGCCAGATGTGCTGAAAAGGTTGTGAATAGTTCTGTGCGTAGGTAACCACCCGTTACATGCATACCGATAATAGTTCTGTGCATAGATAACCAGCCGTTACATGCAACCGAGAATAGTTCTGTGCATAGGTAACCACCCGTTACATGCATACCGAGAATAGTTCCGTGCATAGGTAACCACCCGTTACATGCATACCGAGAATAGTTCTGTGAATAGGTAACCACCCGTTACATGCATACCGAGAACACTCTATACCCCGAAAACCGATCGTCACGAGATCTTCGACGATTGTCACGTGTAGTCAGAAGCCCTTAAGTCTGAAAACCGGACTTGCTAAGGGGTATCCTTTTTTTCCAGTTACTGTTTTGTGGGTGGGGTCAGATTGGCAGTTGTTCCTTCTAAAATACTTTAGTTTAGCTGCATCCGGTTGACTTTCAACCAACTGCAACATACATAGTTGGGCAATTGTTGTAACCATATAGGTACTTCGGTAAAAATTTAATTAAATGAAACCAGATTCCGTTTTTATATTTACGAAAATTATATTGGAAGTCTTCCTCGCAAAATTTGGGCGTGCCACAAGCTCGACTATGGACTGGACTACAACGGGAAGCGAGTAGTTAGTCGCAACACTACCTAGACTGTATGCATCTCCACAGATTGCTGCGAGTCATTAACTCCCGAGGCGCTCTCAATCTTAAACAACACACCTGTGTTAGCCAGTAAGTAAATAAGTCATGCCGACTCTCCAGCCACTCATACATAACTTACCACCACAATGCCCTGCACTGAGTTGAGCTCAGACCTTTAGACATTGTCATGACGAGGCACCAGGCGCCCGCCCCGCTTCAGCGCGTCTCGGCGCCACCGATATACTCATACCGGCAAAATTAGCGGAACCAAATAAAAATGTAGTATTTTTTATAAATACTTTTTTATTTTAGATATTTATATTACGACACTTTTCCTTACTTAAAAATACATCAACC
The DNA here is from genome assembly GCA_949775005.1 of Orthosia gothica. NCBI lineage: Eukaryota > Metazoa > Arthropoda > Insecta > Lepidoptera > Noctuidae > Orthosia > Orthosia gothica. Next base: position 20,207,448 of record OX459048.1, on the reverse strand, counting down.
CATATTTAGTAAAATTTGAGGGAAAATGTTAAAAAAGTTAAACCATGTTTACTATAAAAGTAATATCATACAAGATTGAGTGTTTCCTCCACGTCTTATTTAAGTTTTCATCCGCCTAGACATGTTCTATGTTTGTGGGGTTTGGTTTCCGCACTTAGTCCCTCAAATGGACCTTTGTACGTGGGCCATGGCGGCCGTTGGGTGGTCATTCCAACCAGCCCACCTCCCTCCAGAAGTCGACTAGAGCTCCTAGTTTTTTTCAACACATCAGTGTAAGATCTGGGTGACCCGAGGGTTCGTGTTCTTATCTGGGTAACACCTGTGCATTCAAAGAGAACGTGCGTAACGGTTTCTTCTGCCTCCATGCATGCCCTGCACAGAGGACTGTCCGTTATGCCTATTGTGTGGAAGTGTTTGTTGAGTGAGCAGTGTCCCGTGATGGTCCCCGTCACCAGGCGCAGGCCATTCCTATCCAGGCGTAAAAGACGCCTGGTAAGCCTACTGTCCAAGGATGGCAGAGCTTCTTTGGATTGACTGCAGCCCGGTGTCGAGGCCCACCAGTTCTCTGCCTGTGTCTGGGTGAATTCCTGTAGCCACCTGCGTATTTGGTTGAAGGGGATGGGCACAACAGGTTCAGGTCCATAGACCGCTGAGCTGGATCCGCGTCTTGCAAGCTCATCAGCCGCGTCGTTGCCCAGCGATCCGCTGTGTCCCTTTATCCATTGTAGTGTCACCGTGTTACGACTAGATACAGTTATTTGTTCTAGTGCGTTGTGACATTCTAGTACTAAACTTGATGTAATGTATTTTTTTCGTAAGGATTGGAGTACTGATGCACTGTCGGTGAGTATCCGTATGTGAGTGTCCGTAACCCTCCTGGCTTCTAGGGCATGGACCGCTTGTATAATGCCCACACACTCCACCTGATAGACGTTGTTGAACTCTCCTAGCGGTCTGGATATATGTATATTGAAATCGTGTGAGAAGACTCCGACTCCGGTACCGGAGTCCGTTTTCGATCCGTCGGTGTATACTCTCATCTCTTTCGGGCCTGAGTAGTCACATCGTTCTTCTGTGAGTATTATGTTACCGCCAAGACATGTTGAGAATAATCCTTTTCATTGTTTCCTGTGGTAGTCTCTATCATTTCTATACGTGATTCGTAGTTCAACCACATTGACGGGTGATTATGAATTTCTATTTTCGATTCAGCAAGTCCTAGGCGAGCTCTATCGGATGCATATCTGTTTACCACGCTGACGATTTCAAAACTGCAATATTGACATTTAGAAAGGCTGGAGTTAAAAAAGTGTTATTCGGCCGATCATTAACCTGGATCAATATGAAGTGACCATAGATAAACGGGCAAATGGTACCAAAGTTTTAATCTTAAATAACTCTTCTATAGCAATTGGCAATAAGATTCTTTCCATTTATCACGACCAAGTCCGTACGAGCTCCCAAACATATCCTACCTGAATCCAATAGAGATATAAAATGGGATAGTGGTCAAGCGTAAGCCTATGTATAATAAAATAATATTGGTCTTCTACCATATGCCACTGAAAGTTAAAAAAAATGATTATATTGTTTTTATCAATGTTCACACATTCATTACAGTTCGTCAACTGCATTTAAGTTAATTCCATACTCATCACTAAACAATATTTTACTGCTCTAGTCCGTGGACCAAAGTTATTACGACGAGTACTTAAAAGCCAAAACCAGTTTTTTTCAATCTCCTTCATACCATAAGCTCACTTATTCAGGCACCTTGAACTTCCTCCAGGTCATTTTTGGCTTGAACGGCATTTCAATGCGGGTTTTGGCGAACACAAAACTGAATGAAACAATATTCCTGAATACCTAAAAAGTACATGTTTTTTTTTGCCTTGTACTGATCTCCTCACACAAGCATTACTGTCTCTGAATCATTGGCAACTGCAATAAATGGTTGGTATTGGCAAACGATGGATCAGCACATCATTCTGTAGGTATAATCATTTCTCCTAATCTCAAGTGCCCTGCCTCTCAGCTTGGGTTCAGTTGGCCACAATGAAGTCCTTAAATTAAAAAAAAACGATCTAAAATTTAAGAATAAAATAAATAACTAAGTACGTAATGAAAAAATCGAAATTTAAAACAAAAGCATAAAGTGGCATAAAAAGAAATTCTCTCAAAATGATGTCAGTTTGAATAAAATTAGAACAAACGCAAAAGAGATGACGTTCAATTGTTTTAACAATAAGTAATAATTGATTTTACTAAAAAACAAAACAAAATTACACTGCAGACGTTAAAAAAAAATTGTGAACATTTTTACTTGTTCCGCTAATTCCTCCTCTCCTCTCTGTTGTATGGGACCCACTTAAATATTTATTTTATTTTGTTTTTATAGCGGCAACAGAAATACATCATCTGTAAAAATTGCATCTGTCTAGCTATCACGGTTCATGAGATACAGCCTGGTGACAGACAGACAGACAGATAGACGGACCACGGAGTCTTAGTAATAGGATCCCGTTTTTACCCTTTGGGTACGGAACCCTAAAAAAGTAAAGACAGTTTTGCTGCCCGCCATCTAGTAGCTCTCCAGAACGCTGCACCGAAACGATAACGTTGATTTGAAGTATAGAGTTGACAACCCCTGTCTACCTGCCTACCCTAATTGACTTGCTACTTATCCTTCTTACCATATTTTTTTTAACCTCCGCCGGAAAAAGAGGGGTGTTATAAGTTTCACGTGTGTTGCTGTGTTTCTGTGTATATGTGTGTCTGCGTATCTGTGTGTCTGTCTGTGGCATCATAGCGCCTAAACGGATAAACCGATTTTTATTTAGTTTCTTTTGTTTGTAAGGTGATTTTGTCGATAGTGTTCTTAGCTATGTTTGAATAAAATCGGTTCAGTCGTTCAAAAGTAATGGACGTTTTATTGTTTGAATTGGGGTGTTTTCGCAAGATAAATGTGCCGAGTTTTTTTTTAATATCGAAAGGAGATGTTCTAGAAATGTATGGAGCCTGGGCCAGCTCTATGTACACTTTATGTAAAAATTGCTGTATATTATAGCAACTGTTTTTTATTGTTAATTTTCTTTAATTTCACTTCGTTTCAATGTGAACTCAAATTAACTTTGTCAATTAGAGCAACACAATTTACAAAAACATGGTGGGTCAGATCAGAAGTAGGCGAAAAAAGTCATTTTGACAGTGACAGTATGCGAAGAATGACATTTTGACAATGACAATATGCGCAGAATGTCATTTTGACAATGACATTTGTTTGACGTGTCATCGTAATATCTGCGTCAATACAAACAACAATTCAATTTCAATAGAGAAGCAATCAATTAATGTCCGTAGTAGTAAAACAATCACTAAAAACTCCGAAACATATCCAATTCAAAGTCAAAGCAAAGAATAACTCAAAGAAGTCACTTCTTAAAACTGTCAAAGTCGTCAGACGTCATGTCAAACACAACTGTCATGGCTGCCCTAAAAATAGGGTTAATTAATTAAAAAACTTTAAATGATCATTTTTGTTACTCCTATACCCTTCTTCAAATTAATTTGTTAGTATTTTTATGGAATGCCCCTATATTTTTCCTATTTATCTATGTAGTGATGGCCCAAAATCGAACATCTCCTTTTACTTGTTTTAAGTGTCCTTCTGCCGTGGAGAACATTAACACCGCCATTCAGAAAAAAATGTCAAATGCACAACGCCATCTATCGAATACGGAGTTCAACTGTCCGAGTATCTGAATTGCATGTGTCACAGTTCAGAGACATGGCGTGTGTTGCGATATTTTACTTCTTGAACACTTTAAATTCATCTAACTTTTGATAGAGTGAACTGATTGCGATGAAACAAAAACTAAGTTATACGTCAAGTTACGCATAATGTTTATGTATAAAACTTATCTACATTGGCTTCGAAAATTTTACGTGATGCGTGCACAAATAAACAAACAAACAGATAAACAGACAAAAAAATCAAAAATGCTGGAAATGGGTTCAGTAGGTTATCCTTTAACACCCTGGCTATTTTTTATTTTAATATTTTCAATGTACAAAAACGACTTTTCTACAGATTTATTATATGTATTGATGATGATTATAATATGACTGTTTTGCATTAAAACAAAACAGGTATTATATGTTGGAGAAAACACAGCAATGATTATGAAGAAGCAGTCCTTATGATTCTGTAAAATACGAGCATATCCTCCTAAATCAGTAGGAATATCGAGAATACCTTTGGGCACCAGAGGGCGCTATGAGTACGTTACCGCCAATTTAGCTGTCAAGCGTCATTGCAGTCTTCATCATCAGCAAGCTCCTTGTTTCATTGCTGTGTTTTCTCCAACATATAATACCTGTTTTGTTTTAATGCAAAACAGTCATATTATATGTATTCGAAAACACAGCAATGATTATGAAGACCTGTTTGATATCTGCTGGTGACCAGAAAAGTAAAACACAAGAATGCAATGTGAAAGCAAATTGTTAAATTAATCAAAAAATTAAAACCATTTTTTGTTTAACTTTCTTTTATTGAACCTTTAAGCTCTAATATTGGGAAAAATTATAAAATCAAATTTAACAATCATTCAGTCAACTAAAGTCACTAAATATAACTGACTTTCTATGTAAACAAAACCAAACTAAAAAGTTATTCCTATTAATAAACTCAAGAATATGCAGTCATTCGTACCTACTGCAAAAATACTAATTTTATGTATTATAAATAAAATAAATAAAAAAATAAAAAAAAATAAAAAAATAAAAAAGCCTATATTTCTTACAGAATTAAGGTTTACAAAATAGTGGTGTTAGTAGTTATTAAAAGTGTAATTGTTTCTTAATTTAGTGTTAGTATGATTTTCTTTGATTTTATAACAAGATTAATAGTTATATATATATATATATTTTTTTTTTTATTCTGCAAGAACCCCTCTACAGGTAAAGGCCTCCTCCAAAGTGAGCCAGTCTTCTCTGGATTTTGCTGAAATCATCCAGTTTGGACCCGCTGTGCATTTTATTTCGTCCTCCCATCTATTATGGGGTCTTCCTTTCCTTCTTTTGCCTATTGGCCCTTTCCACGCAGTCACACTTTTTGTCCATCGCTGGTCTTGGAGGCGAGCTACGTGCCCAGCCCACCTCCATTTTAGTGCAAGAGCTTGTGTCAGACCGTCTGTTGCTTTTGTGATATTTCTTATTTTTGTATGTCGTATTTTTTGTATTTTTTTAATATTGAGCATACTGCGCTCTATTCCGCGTTGGCACGTCGTAATTTTATTTTTTATATTTTTATTAAACTTCCAGGTCTGGCAGGCGTAGGTCAAGCATGGGATAAGGCAAGAATTCATAACCTTGGTCTTCAGGTTGATCGGCATGTTGCTCTTAAATATTTCCTTTAAGCTCCAGTATTTATTCCATGTTAACTGTGCCCTGCGTTCAACCTCCTGGTAGTTGCTTGATCTGTCGAAGCTAATTTGTTTGCCGAGGTACATGTATTGTTCGGTATAGTGAAGTGGCTCGTCGTCGGCATATATTTGTATCTTGGTGCTGTTGGTCATTAACATAGTTTTGGAGAGGTTCATTTCGAGGCCAGCAAGTTTGCTAGCGTTATTTAATGACTCTACCATGTACTGTAATTCTGTTCCTTTTTCTGATATTAGCACCAAATCGTCGGCGAAACGTAGGTGGTTTAGATACCTATTTTTTACTTGTATGCCACGTTCTTTCCAGTCAAGCTTGTTTATTATAGACTCTAATGTGGCTATAAATAATATAGGTGATAGTGGGTCCCCCTGTCTTACTCCTCTCTTAACAGGGAACCAAGAGCCCGTTGTTTCTAGTTGGACTCTACTTTTGCTGTTTTTATATATGCTTTTGATAACTTGTATATATTCTTTTTCCACATTCTGTGTTTTTAGAGTTTCCCAGATGTAGTTATGAGATACTGAATCGAATGCTTTTTTATAATCGATGTATGCCAGGTATAGCGGTCTGTTTTTCTCCTGGTACTTTTCGATAAGAAGCTCAAGTGTGTGGATATGATCGATCGTAGAGAAGCCCTTTCTAAATCCTGCCTGTTCTATGGGTTGACTCTTTTCTAATGTAGCGCTCATATGTTTATTGAGGATTGTGGAAAATAACTTGTATGTACTCGGCAGTAGACTTATTGGTCTGTAGTTCCCTATATCGTTTGGGTCTCCCTTTTTGTATAATAATATGATTTTTGATTCAGACCACTGGGCGGGCGTCTCTCCAGTTTCAAGCACGAAATTGAATAGATTTGTAAAGGGTACAGCAAGTATTGGGGCGGCTATTTTTAAGGTTTCATTTGCTATGTTGTCTGGGCCTGGGCTTTTATCTGTTTTTAGTTTTTTAAATGCCTCTATGACTTCGTTTTCTGTAATCCGAGGTTTATCTAAAATTTTGACTTCGCTGGTGGTACCTTGGTTCATGTAGTTGATGTCTTTTTGCTCTTTTGCGCTGTATAATTCCCTGTAAAACTCGGTTGCTATAGTGATGACGTCGCTGCGGTTGTTTTTGGTTATTTCGCCTCGTTTTAGGCCATCGATCCAAGTTTTATTTGGTTTCAGCTCTTTGTATGCCTTTTTTGTGCTGCCAGTTTGGTTCAGGTATTTTTCTATAGTATTATATCTATAGTTAGAGTAGTCCTTCTTTATATATTTGCTAACAAGCTTGTAAAGGGCTGAAATTTCGTTTCTCGTTGTTCTAGTTTTGTTTTTACTTTTTTGCAGTTCTTGTCTTCTCTTTAAAAGTTTTAGAGTACGCTCTGATAGTATTTTATGGTTTATGTTAAAGTTTTGTGTTTCTCGGGCGTTTTGTAAGCTTGTAGTGATGATTTTAATTAAGTTGTCGTAATATTTTTGGGCTGAAGTAATATCATTTGCGAACGGTTGTAATTTTATGTATTAATCAACCATTAAGGATGAAATTTCTAAGTCAATCAAAGGGGTCATTACAAACAACAACAACAGAACAATCAAGCCTCTGATTTTAAATAAATGAAATAAATTAACTCTTAGTTTTTAAATTGAGATCATACCATGAAATCTTAACATTATATTTAATTAAACAGTTTTAAAATTATCATAAAGTAAACTTCCTGCAGCATCATTACTGACAGATCTATTTACTTCTTTGCAGTAATATCTTGAAAATGTCTCTACACACTTCCAATTTCCCCTCTCTAATATCTCCTGCACTGGTCTGTTGTCCAGCCATCCCCTAGAAGCTACAGCTGATCTTATACTACCTGGGGAGGCATCAATCTTAGCAAGCTTAAAAGCTGACCGCACCCAACCTGCAATCATCGTCTTGGATGCAGGCCTGACCACTCCAGTGATGGAGATAAAAAGAGATTTAATTTGACCATCCTGACAGCGTCTTGTTTCTGAGATCTTAATCAACTCCTTAACATGAGCTACTGGGCAAATCTTAGGATCTTGATGCCGTATTAGTAGCCAACCTGATTGCCTGTGCGAACCTGTGTCAGTTTTTGAGCCGAACCTGGGCCAAAATGTTAAGGAGTCCTCAGATTCTGTAAACCTCTGTTCACCGAGTTCCAAGAGGGTAAGGTCATGTAACCTTCGACCAGAAGCTAGTAAAAGAATCAATGCAGTCCGTCTGCTTTGGTCAAAAAGAGAACATGAATGAGTGCATGACTTTAGCCAGTCAAACAAAATATTTACATCCCATATTGGGAGTTTGGCAGGGTCTGGTTTAGAAAAAGAAACAGCTTTTAAAACTTGCTGAATAAAAAAGTTCTTAGATAGATTCTCTGTTGTTGCTGCACAATATGTCGAGATAGCTGATTTGTGTAACAAAATCGTACTGTATGCAAACTTATTTTGTAAATAAAGATTGGCCAAAAACCTAGCAACGTCCTTGCCCTCTGGACACTTACTGTTTACACCTTGTGACTTACTCCAGTGCCACCATCGTTTCAATGGTGCACTATAGGTGCTCAAGGTAGAGGGACGCCAGCTATTTTTCAATAACTGCTGCTCGTCCCGACTCCAATCCATTACTTGATCCTCCCACCCCCAACTTTCCAAGCCTGAAGCCTTAGCTTGTCTACTTGAGGAGGGCTCAACCCTGTCGTCCAGTCTAACAGAACTTCCCTCAGGTTCTCTATCGGCAGGGGAGGGGCTAGCGCACGCGCCTGGAGATCCGGGAACCAGAAGCACTGGGTCCATCGTGGCGCTATCACATAGTATATCCCTACTGCCTTGTTTAGGTGGGACAGGACCCTGGGTATCATGCTGGGAGGTGGGAATACCCACGCTGTTTGAAACACCCATTTTCGACTGAAAGCGTCGCAGAAAAGCGCCGAGCCATCTCTTGAGTCTAGAGTCACATACCTTGGGACAACAGCGGTTTCTCTTGTTGCGAAGAGATCGACTTCGGGAACACCCCACCGACTGAATATTGCCTCCGTGGCTGGTGGTAGCAGATGCCACTCGGGTACTGATTTTCCCCTTGATAGGCAGTCTGCGATGCCGTTCAGGTTCCCTGGCAAGTGGTATGCTGTCATCGTTATGTTGTATCGAAAGGTCAATTCCAATAGCCTGGTTGTTAGCCCCAGTAAGTTTAGCGAACGAGTTCCGCCCTGATTCCGAATGTATGCTACCAGAGTCCTGTTGTCTGACTGTATTAGAATGTGGGCATTTCGCAACACTGCACCTTGGGACCTGATAACTGCAAAAACGGCATACATCTCCTTCATATTGGAGTGCCAGGCTATCTGGTTTGTAGCCCATTTGCCTGAGAGGTATTGACTGTTTAAGTTCGCTCCCCAGCCCGCATCCGCTGCGTCTGTAGTTAAGAAATGTGTTATTTCTTTCTTGTGTAGTGGGGCTGGACTGCCCTCTATCGCATCCAACCACCACCGCAAGTCCTCTCGCACTCTGGGGCACAACGCTCTCTTCTGGCCTCTCTGAGAAAATTTTCTTAGAAAGAGCTGTGCCCTGCGACAGTAAAGCCTGCCTCGCGGGACCGCCTGGTTGGCGAAATTTAGTTTGCCCAACAAACTTTGAAGCTCTCTTAATGAGCAGCTGCCCCGGCTCAACATGTTTTTCAGAGCGCTCTTTATACCTAGAACTTTCCGAGTGGGCAAGGCTACTGTCTGGTTCTGGGTGTCCCAGACCAGCCCTAAGTATTCCAACTTGCGTGTGGGCTCGGTCACTGACTTCTGGTAATTTACATGCCAACCCAAAAATTCCAAGATGGCCAGCGTTTCCGCAACCTGAGCCGTGAGCTTGGATTTGTCCTGACAAGCCAGGATATAGTCGTCTAGGTATACTAAGAGACGTACACCACGATCCCGGAGGATCTCGGCCACCCAGTTTGAAACTGCTGCAAATGCACGGGGTGCCGAAGACAGGCCGAACGGTAGTGCTGTTAACTGAAGGATTTCTCCATCGTAAACAACCCGTAAAAACCTTCTGTGCGTCTCCGCGACACTCAGATGGAAATAAGCCTGGTGAAGATCGATCTTCACTAACCAGTCGTTTGCTTGAATAAAGTCTACCACATCTATCTGTGATATTAGATGAAAATATTTTGTTGTTACATACATATTTAGGGCCCTGAGATCGAAAATTGGGCGCAATCCCCCATCCGATTTCCTTATTAGGAACATCTTCGAGAAGAAACTTGGGTCTAGAGTCATTGGTCTCTCTAAAATACCCTTGCTTTTTAACTCCTTGACCATTTGTGTCATTTCCGGAGAAACTTTGGTGGCTAGGCATTCTAAAAATTTTTTGGTTGGGTATTTCAGAGGAGGTTTTTTCCTGAAAGGCAATCGGTAACTCCCTATTAACTTTATAATGAACTGACTTGCTCCTAATTGTGCCCAACTTTTTGTGGCCCATTTCAGGCAACCCCCTCTGAAATCCCGGTGAGAGTCAAACTTCTTTGGGCTTAGAGTTTGACCCCTCACCATTGTTACGACGCTGACGAAAGGGCCGAGTCTTTCGAGTCGTATGCTTAAATTTTTTATCCGACTTCCTGGTCTTATTTTTGTAGTTTTTTCTATTAAGAAAAGTATGATCCCCACGCTCTGAAACCTTTTTCTCTTTTAAATAGGTTGGAGTATTCAACCAGACCTGTGACCCTCCGAGGGACTGTATTATAGGCTGCAGAGCCTCCCTACTAAATAAGTACTCTGAGCTAGGTGGGACATTTCTTAGTGTGTTCCTAAGATTTTCATTAGAAACTTCCTTTAGTATACGTTCACGCCTAACTTCAATACACTCGGAACGTTTTCCGCATATAATTTGCATGGTGGTTTCAGAGTTTTTATGACATATTGATCCAGGTCCAAAAATAACAGAAATTTTTTCAAACAAATTATTTGAATTAAAGTCCTGAGGATTAGTACTAGCCCAGTCAACAATAGACTGTAATCCTGTTCTTAATATCTGCCTTTGTTCCAAAACCTTGTTGGATAAGCCAGCTAAAAGCAACTCCGTTGAAGCCAGATAATCTTTGCTTTTATTAAAGTGACATAACTCATCATTAATATGAAGTCCTGTAAATCCTGGGGTCGCTAAGCAGCCCTGTAAGACTTGCTTGTACCTTATGCCTTTCCATGCCTGAGAATCAAACTGTTGTAACTTATTTAGTTCCAAAAATCTATCCCTATCACTAGCTGGGATAATCTTCTTATCGTCAATATCCGTGTTTAAAGAACCCCAATTCAGAGACAGTGACTTGGGCTGAGTAGGCAATGTAATAAACGGTTCCGAAATATTCTCATTGTTATTATTAACAAGTTGATGCGGGTAAATACCCGTACTAGTACTAGGCATTTCATTACCATTACTTCGTGCGTCTGCACTATTATGACAAACGGGATATTGGCTTAAATAATTCGAAATATACGACATTTGTGACATTAAAGTATCAATACGAGGATCGGTGCGTACCGGTCTTGACTTGTACTTACGGTTTTTGCCCGAGGTACGAGAACGCTTATTGGGCAGGGGTGACGCCGTGCCCTCCTCAAACTCCGAGGATGAGGAGGAGCTGCTTTTCGATGCCCCAGAGCTTGATGACGATAACTGTTCTCCATCCGAAGCAACATTATCGGCTCGCCCCTGGTTCTCATTACCGTTACCTACCGGCTCCATTTATTGGTGAAATACAATGCTGTGTTTCCTAAAAATCACTTACTAACACTTTTTACACTAATATAACTCGGTTACAATGGTTAAAAGGCACTTTACGAAAACTTTTCTACTTGTTCGAAAGAATCACAAGAATGCAATGACGCTTGACAGCTAAATTGGCGGTAACGTACTCATAGCGCCCTCTGGTGCCCAAAGGTATTCTCGATATTCCTACTGATTTAGGAGGATATGCTCGTATTTTACAGAATCATAAGGACTGCTTCTTCATAATCATTGCTGTGTTTTCGAATACATATAATAACTATGATGAAGGCGCAGCTGTTTATGAAAGGACAAATATTAGTGCCAGATTCTAATTTTTTTCTTCGATATTATTGGTCATAACTTAACTGCTTCGGATGTTAATGTTTTTCTGGTACCTACATACACTGCACAATACATGTGTGAGTAATTTTAATACTTTATACCTGTACGTAGTATAGTGTGTAGTGCTATTCTGGGTGCACTGTCCTCACATATATGAATTTATTAATGTAAGTACAGTACCTAAATATTGTAAAAACCTTTTTTTTTTAAAGAGTAAGTCTAGAGTCTCTTGTGTGTTCTTCATCCAAAACAAGCTACTTTCCGAATGCACGGTAGAATCAATTTGTATTCCTTGTAAATTTTAATTGTGACTTTCAAAAGTGCCGCTTGGTGGCCTAGTTGAAATATCTTTGTCTTTGTAGGATTGAACAAAAAGATACCAGGGACATATTGCAACTATATTTTTATTTTATCAGATAAAGATTGCACAAAATTTTGATCAGTGACGTTTTACTCATGATAAGCCATAAATTGCAACTAACCATTAGTCTGATAACATGTTCACAGTCCGTGTGACTCTAGTCTTTAGCTGGGTGGTCTGGCTTTATATGTTTCTAATTCCGCTTATAAATAATGACTAATCTTAATAATTTGCTAAGTAATTACAATAAATCTAATCAAATATTAAGTAATTAATGTAAGTACCTTCTTTAACGGATATGGTCGATAATATAGTCTTCTATCTCAATAGATAATCAAACATCACGTTTAAATACTTGTCAACCCATCAGATTGTGAAGTATTCTTTAGTCGTAGCCATGAAGTGGTGGACGTGTGTGGTTCTGTTGTACGTGACGGCTGTTCTTGCTGATGACGAATGGCGGGTAGTGAGGATTGAGCAAGGACCGGTGCGCGGACGCAAGCATCCCGACGGGGGTCTATACGCCTTCTATAACATACCTTACGCCACTGGGCCGGAAGGCGTAAACAAATTTAAGGTAATTTTTAATTAGTTATATTTTTATATGTAATCTATAGCATCATTACCGCATCTATGCCGAAAATGGAAACTAGGTTGACCTCATCTATTGATTTGATTCTTACTAACACATCTCCCCCAGAACAGCAAAAGACATTCCCACATCCGCCGTTAGCTCTCTATATATGAGTTTATTTTTTGTCAAAACTGCGAAAATTACTAGGAGCCTAAAGATTTATTTGTTTACAAATTCAAATAATTCAAATAATTATTTTTGCGTTCCAGGCACCTCTCCCGCCGCCAACATGGCCAGAATCAGAGCCGTTTGATGCAACTAATGAAAAAATAGTCGTATGTCCGCAGAATGATTTTATGAGTGACTTAATGGTAGGCAATGAAGATGTGAAAGAAGATTGCCTAGTTGCGAATGTGTTTGTACCTGACACCAATGAGGAAAACCTTTCAGTTCTCGTGTATGTGCACGGGGGAGGTTTTGTAGCGGGTTTTGGTGCAGTATTTGGAGGAACACAGTTTGTTAGGGAAAAGAAAGATATCATCATGGTCACGTTTAATTACCGTCTCGGTATTCACGGTTTTCTTTGTCTCGGCACCGAGGACGTACCAGGCAATGCTGGCATGAAGGATCAGGTGGCGCTGCTGCGCTGGGTACAAAAAAACATTGCCAGCTTTGGCGGTAACCCTAATGATGTCACTCTTGGAGGCAACAGTGCGGGTTCTGCATCAGTGGATCTACTGATGCTCTCGAAGTCAGCTGAAGGATTATTTCATCGAGCCATACCTGAAAGCGGTGGAAATCTTGCCGCTTTTGCAATCCAGAGAGATCCTCTTGAGATTGCTAAAACATATGCCAAAGAGCTGAATGAACTCGCTATCGTAGACGATACTGACTCTTTAGAACAGTTCTATAAGACAGCTTCAATAGACTTGTTGACCAGAGATACTTTTGACAACAGAAGTGATTCCACCCTCTTATTTTCCCCATGTATAGAGCGTGATACAGACGGAGCCTTCTTGACAGGTTCTCCTCTGACCATAATGAAGAAAGGGGACTACAAAAAGTTACCTATTCTGTATGGTTATGCCAACATGGAAGGACTGTTGCGTATTATGTTTTTTGAAACTTGGAAAAATATGATGAATGAAAAGTTTTCTGATTTCTTACCGGCTGACCTAAAGTTTGAATCTGATGCAGAACGAGAAGAAGTGGCCGCCAGGGTCAAGAGATTTTATTTTGGTGATAATCCTGTTAGCAATGACAACGTCCTTAAATACGTTGACTTCTTCTCGGATGTCATGTTTATTGGTCCTATGCTTCGGGCTGTGAAGCTATACGTTGAGAATGGCAACAATCAAGTTTACTTGTATGAATATTCCTTTGTGGATGAGAACACTGACGTGGTACCTCACACTGACGTACGAGGTGCTGATCACTGCGCTCAGTCAATGGCTTGGTTGGACAATATGGATGGTTCTGATGAAAGCCTCGAGACTCCTGAATATCAGAAGATGAGGCAGATAGTACGAGACATGTGGTACAACTTTATGAAAACTGGGTTAGCATGAAAATATTTATTATTTTAAAGGAGCATTTGTATTGCTATATTTAATGATCTATTAAAATATACAAATAATTTTAGAATATACAGAATTATCCATAATGCAAATACATGAAACTGTTGCTAATTGTTCTATAAAACTTTATAATACTATAATGATGTTGTCTAATTTCGTTTTAACTTTATAGGACACCAGTGCCTGAAGGAACATCGCTACCTACGTGGCCGGCAGCAGACGTGAACAGGTCACCACACATGGTTCTGAATGAGAAGCTAGAACTACTTGGGGTGCCATTGGAAGAACGCACTCGCTTCTGGGATGAAATCTATGAGAAACACTACCTGGATGCAGTACCTCCACGCAGTAGTGCTAGTAGTATGGCGCCGAAGACCATTTTTAATTTGTTTGCTTTATATACTCTGTTCTATGTTACGAAAAGGATGGTGGTAGAATAGAGTTCATTAGTTAGATTATTGATTTTGCAATTAATTTTACAAGGAATATAACAAGATAAAAAAGTGTTCTCTTTTTATTCGTTCCTCTTAAATTGCTGTTTCTGCAATCGGCATGTAGGAATTATTGATACACTAGCTGTTTCCCGCAGATTCGCCCGCTTTATATAGATGTTGTCTATCAATTCTGGTTGTCGACATACAGGGTGAGTACAAGCCAATGTTGCAGTTTTAGTTGGAATCAAAATCGGCCCCCCGACTCCTTTGATTGTTTTGTGCTATTCTTCACAGTGATGATTTGGCAATCCCTGCCCACTTGGATCAGCCTGTAGGTACAAGATGCATTAACGTATAAACGATTAACTTATTTAATTGAACACGTTAGTCAATAAAGGTAAAGGTTAAATACTTACAAAAGGAAACAAATAAACAACAGACTCATAGGTTCTGCTTTGCTGCAAATTTAAGCTACCAGTCTACCATAAATTGTATCTATAGTTAATTGACATTCCTTAATTATGCCGTTAATAATGGGTACAACATTTTAGGACGCTGCTTTAAACTATGTTGTCATTTGATACTAATACATACACATTCAGGGCTCTGGGCATACGTGAACATCAGCAGGTACATGTAGCTGGCCGTGGGTAAAAATTGAGCTTTGTTAATAGTAATAGCAAAACTAAGTTTGATTAGAATCTGGAGTCTTTTGAATTGAAATGATAGGTCAGTGAGGATTATTGGGATTCGACGTATGAACACGCTTTACCCCTTTTTTGTGATGGATTTGCTCTTGATTCTAATCTAGGTCAGAAGTGACTGAGACAGAGTCGACGATGAAGTGAGCTTCCCCAGAAGACGCAGGCCCTTATCTCATACCTGTTCATATATTGGCACACATTATATTTTTCCCACATGTGTAATACGAAGCCTCATTCCATTAGATAATCTAAATAAATGTATAGATCTCAATCATTTGTTATCAAAAACATGCCTACAAAGTTTCAACCAAATCAGAAGTCGCAATAAAAAGTTTCATACAAAGTTCCCCATTTACCCCCTTAAATTTGAACTTCCGAAATTTCTTTCTTAGCTAACGTTTACTATGTTTATACTACCACCTGCCAAAATACTGCTTCAAGAAGAAAATTTGTACAATCTTATCTTTACAACCCCAACCCCCTTTTAGGGGTACCTAATTAAAAAAACAATACACTGTAATTATTTGTTACGTAAGTATTACCGCTAAATTTGAAGTGAATCGATCGCTATAATAAGAAGTTTCATTCAAAACTAACCCGTCCCATTTCTCCCCCTGCGATTTTTAAGCACAAAGAAGTAGCCTATGTCCTTTTCAGGGTCTGAAAGTATCTCCATACCAAATTTCACCTAAATCGGTTCATAATAAGATTAAGTTGCATGATAAGAAGTTACATACAAAATTAACACTCCCCCCATTTTTCCCCTTTCATGTTTCATGCAAACAAAGTAGTCATAGACTACAGAACATAGGTCCTTCCCAAGGTTTCAAACTACCTCCATACCAAATTTCATCTAAATCAGTTCAGCGGTTTAAGCCATAATTAGAAGTTTCATACAAAACTACCCCACCCCTTCCATTTCTCCCCTTCGTGTTTCATGCAAACAAAGTAGTCATAGACTACAGGACATAGGTCCTTCCCAAGGTTTCAAACTATCTCTATACCAACTTTCATGTAAATCGGTTCAGCGGTTTAAACGTGAAAAGGTAACAGACAGACAGACAGACAGATTTACTTTCGAATTTATAATATTAGTATGGATAATTTAAACCCGATACACTGCGGTAATGTGCTGTAGAATGTTAAAAAAATATTAAAGAGCGAGACGGACTCCGATTTAGAAGTTTTTTTTTTGCCGCTTTCAGTTTTAAATTACTACCTATAGTAAACTAGTAGGTACTACTATGCCAAAAACTCCCATTTAGAAGTGGTAGAAGAAATGCACAATTTGATTCCGCCTGAGCTCTTTCCATCATCGGACTACAAGACGTACGGCCATGCGCAATGGGTACATGGTGGACATCCCACCCATACGCACAAAGCGTTTTGCTAATACTTTCATTGTGCGCACAGATAAGGAGTGGAATTCCCTTCCGGAGTCTTTGTTCCCTGATAGCTACAACCTTGGGGTCTTTAAGTCAAGAATGAATAGGTTACTTCTAGGCAAGCGTGCTTCATCGTAGGCCACATCATCGCTTACCATCAGGCGAGGTAGTGGTCAAACGCGAGCCTATCGATGATAAAAAATAAAAATTGGACGTTCCAAATGCAAAAAAATAAGGCTTATTGGTTCGCAAAATGTTTTGGCCCGTTACAATATAATGCTATGCAAAGGGCTCTGCTGGTTGAACAGTCATTTATTTATTTTTTTGCTTTAAGAAATGCTCATACATATTGCACTATCACGAGGAAATAGTGCAGTTATGTCGAACTCCAGCTCTCCATCATTGGACTCTCCTTTGGGGAGTACCCCACATCACCGGTGCATCAGAACACATTTTACGCCGTGACCACCCCAGGAACCAAACCAACACACGGGTGCCAGTCGACCCCGTATATGGCAAGTTTGGTCCCCCTGGTTAGCCCTTGGTTGTGACGGGTTAGGTCAGTGGCTCCGCCACATACCACTTTTCAGCCGCAGGGTCTGAAAATGTTATGTAACGTTATACCAACACTCCTCCTCCCCTGCAGCCCCACCGCATCATCATCGTCGAAGGTGGCGACCCCGTCCAGGCCGCGGCAAGTAGAAAGAGCTGCGCACTGCAATACCGGCACTCCTCTCCCGCCGCGGCCTCCTACCCTCAACCGCGATGCCTCCCATACGACAACGCGGCACACCTCAGTAGCGATGTCGCCTCCGTTGCCAAGCGGTACCGCAACCTACTTGTTCGCTGCTACGTTGTCGGCTTATCGGCAAAAGCCCTGACGAGTGGCCCCTCCTCCTTCCTTCTTCTTCTTCGCTTCACCGTGGGTGACCAAGTCACGGCTACTGAGCTCCTCCCCCCACCTCGACAATGCGGGGACCCACCTTCTGTTTAAACATTATTTGTTTATTTTTACGTCACTCACCGCCAGCCGTCGCCCCGAGAGGACGTCACGCTGCCCGCCGCTCTGCTGCTCGCCGCCCCCACCGCGCCCCATCCTCCGACACATCGCACCACTGCGTGACGTCACTGCGGTTGGTCCATATTGGCTCACCTAAAGTTCTTTACCCGAAATTGTTCTTCCTAATGATTTGTAATCCGAATGATCACTCTTCCTAAAATTTTACATCCTAATGTTTTCATTCATACTATTTGTAGTGCTACCGGCGATGTTCATAACACTCATGTTTCCGAAAATTGTAATGAATAATATTATTAATGTAAATATATTTAAACTCCTACTGTTTTTTATCATAACCCTTTTATCCCTAAACATAATTACCATAATATTTTCACTCATAAACAGAAAAACACATTTACCAAGTGTAATAAAAAATATATGTGGGTAATAATGTCAAAAAAATCAACTGTTTAGAATGATTACAGGGGGGTAACCACAAGCTCTTAGAGTAAGGTTATTTTGAGATCGAGTAAGGGACAGATGTATCTGACTTGTATACATCTGTCACTTACTCGATCTCAAAATAACCTTACTCTAAGAGCTTGTGGTTACCCCCCAGGTCGTTTCACTGATTTTTGTCTTAAATGAATTTCACTATGAAAAAAATACTTAGAAAAACGCGACTTACGCGACCAATTTCGAGGTAGCACTCGCCGGCCGCTGCCGCGGCACCGCTCGCTACGCTCGCTCGGCTCGCGCGTAGTTGGTCACAGTTCTAACCTAACCTAACCTATGGATATCTTTGCATGTACACACCGCTATAAATAAAATTAAAGTTATGTGAAAATAAAGTCACGCAAAATTAATGTATATAATACTGATTATCTATATATATATAAAAGAAAGTCGTGTTAGTTACACTATTTATAACTCAAGAACGGCTGGATCGATTTGGCTGAAAATTGGTGGGGAGGTAGCTTAGAACCAGGAGACGGACATAGGGTAGGGTAGGTGGGTAGGGTAGGGTAGGGTAGGGTAGGGTAGGGTAGGGTAGGGTAGGGTAGGGTAGGGTAGGGTAGTGTAGGGTAGGGTAGTGTAGGGTAGTGTAAGGTCGGGTTGGGTAGGGTAGGGTAAGGTACGGTAGGGTGGGGTAGGGTAGTGTATTGTAGGGTAGGGTAGGGTTGGGTAGGGTAGATAAATGTTTGGTCTTTTTATGGTAAAACAAAGTTTGCCGGGTCAGCTAGTTATGAATAAAAATAAATCTAAACAAAAAAGATATGACTTTGAATAATAGTGTAAAAGATGGTTATGTTGAGAAAATATAGGAAAACAAATAAAAGCATAATAAATTTTTATTGCTTCTGACATTATGAAGTTGAATGCTTCGGAATTATGAACATTAAAGACAGAGTAGTTAGGAATTGTGATTGTCAGGATGAAAAATGGTAAGAAGAACATTTTCGGATTGCCAAGTATCGGAGTAAAAAAATTAGGTGAACTTTGGCGCACCCCACTGTGGCCGTCGCGACTTCGCACGCCGCCGTCAGGTGTCGCTACTAGTAACTTAGGTTACATCTTTTTCACCTCTGCCGGGTTAAATCCACGACTTAGTGGTCCTTGGTGGATACCTAACGATGTTAACGAAGCCAAGTGGAGTGCTGCCCCTTGTCAGGCCCACGTCCGGCCCCACTTCGCCCAACCTTGCCCAGAGTGAGGCACGGACCAACACCCAATCAGACTGCTAAGAGGATTGCGCGCAAAATCAATTATACCAAGGCTACTGCATGCCAACAGGGCATCAGAATCCAGGTCCCCACGTCCCGAGATCACCGAGCGTTAACTGGCTTCCTGATAGGTATTAACGCTTCGTTCCACACCTACACCCTCCCGGAAGAGAGGCCCACCCGAGCGGTGATTCGCCGAATTCCCAAAGAAATCTCTACGGAGGAAATCCGTAAAGATTTGTTAGCCCAGAAAGTCCCAGTCATTGAGGTCCACCGACTGCATAAAGCAAGAGGTGGACAACAGTACGACATGGTGTTGGTTGTTTGCAGCCACACCGATAGTCACAATCCCATTTTCGGCATCAAGACCGTATGCTCCCTGTCGGGCATATCAATTGAAAAGCCCTACCGCCCCACGTCGTTGGTCTGTGTCACAACTGCCAACTCTATGGTCACTCTCAGACCAACTGTAATGCTACCCCCAGGTGCGTCAAGTGCCTGGGCGAGCATATCACAAAAGAATGTCCCCGTCCCAAAGACCGCGCAGAATGCACGGAGTCTCCCAGCTGCGTGCTCTGTGGTCAGGTCGGTCATCCTGCGAATTACTGTGGCTGCCCTAAAGCCCCCAAACTAGCGCCTAAAATGGCCAAGCGACATGATGCGCACCAAGCACGTCTTGCTCCCGCTACCCAACCCCCCACGTCTAGCCCCTCAGAGGACTTCTCCATGGGGTAAGCTGAACCACCAAAGTGTGGCTCCTTAGATTCACTCTCAGCCCATCCCGGTGCTGATGGCCCATCCAGCCATATTGAACCATAAAAGTTATCGTGCTTGCTTCGTACCATTACGTACGAATACTACAAAAAAAATACTCATTATATATGTGAATCGAGCAATAGTCATGTACGTAGCAATCATGTACTAAAGTTTTGAGAAATGTTCTATGTCTAACTAGATTCCAACTAGAATGTGTTAATTATGTTATCTTGTACTAATTTAGTATTAGATTCGTATTAATCAACTTTGATCATTAAAGACTCAGGAAAGTAATTTTTTATGGGAACTTTCGTGCTAAGTTGGCGTTGTTAAACAATAATTACGTAACTAGAAAACATGTTTTTTTTTGTTTATGGAGACATATTCATTATTTAATTCTTAAATGACAGATATGGGCGTAACACTAATATTTCTGTTTGAATTGTGAAAATCGGTTAACGCATTTAAGATATTTTTAATGAAGAATTAGTGTAAGAAAAATCTACTCTGTTAATATTTTCACGTTTTTCTTCTATAAAGTTGTTTAGTGTTTGTAAATATATAATATATGTCGGGTTTAGTCAATAGTACGGACGTCAAAACAAATCGCAAGCACGCCATCTGGCGGCAAAGCAAGCATTGGCGCGCTATTTCTAACCACTTGCGTGGTGGGGAACATAGAATATGGCAGTTGAGTACTGAACGCCGTAGAGCTAACACGTCGTAGAATCAGTGTCGATCCGTAATATTAGTAAGCAAGATTGTAACTTTGAATATTTGAATAAAAACAGTGTACCGAATTTTTTTTTTTTTTTTTTTTTTCTTGCAATCTGTTTCGCTTTTTGCGAACATTCAGCATAAGGTTAGGAATATAATATGTCTTGGAGGGCAGTCAGTCCAGTGGCTTGTGCCCTTTATTTATAATTAATTCCCTACAAATCTCTAGGGGACTTCCTTTTTAGTCTTTTGAATGTTGCATCACTATTCATTAAATACGTAGCTAGTGCGTTTGGATGATTATCTAGTCTGTTCCTGTATGATTTCATTGAGTGTTTAATTTCTTCCTGAATTGACCTGATCGCAAGGTCGTGGTGTAATTGTTGGTTTGTTATGAACCAAGGAGCATTAGTAATTATCCTCAGCATTTTGGACTGGAATCTCTGGAGTATTTCTAGATTTGAGTTGGAGGCCGTGCCCCAGAGTTGAACTCCGTAAGTCCAGATTGGCTTCAGAATGCTTTTGTATAATAGCAGTTTGTTTCCCATTGACAGCTGAGCTTTTTTGCCGAGCATCCAGTACATTTTCCTTAATTGGAGCCCCAGTGCTTTTCGTTTTGTGAATATGTGCTTTTTCCAAGTAAGACGGCGGTCCAAATAAAGACCAAGGTATCTGACCTCATTTGTTTGTGGTATCCACACTTTTTTGAGCGACACGGGGGGACATGTTTCACGTCGCATCGTAAAGGTCACCTGTAACGACTTAGTTTCGTTTGCTTTTATCCGCCAGGTAGTTAGCCATTCCGTGATGCTATCTAGGGAGCGTTGGAGCATGTTACTTGCTTGTGCCGGTTCGTCATGGGTAGCTAAGGCTGCTGTGTCATCAGCGAAAGTGCCGATCACAACGCCATCTGTCATGGGCAGGTCTGAGGTGAAAATCAGGTAGAGGATCGGGCCAAGGACACTTCCTTGTGGTACTCCAGCATGAGCTCTGTGAAGTTTGGTTATATCTTCGCCCTGCTTGACATAGAAAAACCTGTCGGCAAGGTATGATTTTAAGAAGATGTAATAATTTGTCGGCAGAAGGTTTTTTATTTTGTATAATAGGCCCACATGCCAAACTCTGTCAAAGGCCTGGGATATATCCAGAAAAGCCGCACAACAATATTTTTTGTTTTCGAAAGCTTTGTGGATTTCTTCTACCAGTCTATGCACCTGCTCTATCGTGCTATGTTTTTTTCTAAAGCCAAATTGGTGGTCAGGTATGATTTTATTTTCTGCTATTACTTTATTTAATCGGTTTAAAAAGAGAATTTCCATAACCTTAGACAGAATGGGTAGTAAGCTGATTGGTCTGTAGGAAGAAACGTCTTCAGGAGCTTTACCAGGTTTGAGGATCATTTTAATTTGGGCTACCTTCCATTGTGGTGGGTAAATGCCTCTAATCAGTATGCAGTTGAACAGGTGTATCAAAAACTGAATTGCTATTTCAGGTATTTCTCTGAATATTTTTGCAGTAATTAAATCATATCCTGGGGCTTTATTTTCATTTAAATTCCTTATTATTTCTATGACCTCATGTTTCGTGATCCTTTCAAGTGGTAGGTCGAGTTGGTAAGGTTCATTGAGGGATTTAATCAAATCTTCGCTGTTGGTTTTCGATGCATTCCTCGCAGGGTTTGGCACGAAGACTTCAGCTAGATGAGAAGCAAAGGCTTCACCTTTCTCTGCGTCACTTTTTGCCCAGGCACCATCCTTTCTGCGTATCGGCGGGTTAGAGGCAATGGGTCTTTTAAGTTTTTTGGTTGCTTTCCAAAGGGAATAGTCACTAGCAGCCTTGGCATCTAAATTACGCAGGTGGTCCTGTACATTTTCATTTCTTTCAGTATGCAGGAGTTTTTTAAGTTTAGACGTTAGGTAGTTCAGCCGTGTTTTATCTCTGGGGAATCTAGTGGTTTGCCACACTTTACGAGCCTGTATTTTTTCGGCTACTAGTTCACGAATGGGCTTCGAGCAGTCTGGTTCCGTGAATATCTTGGCAGTAGGTGTGCTATCCCAGGCAGCTTTTTGGATGCACTCGTTGAAATGTTCAACCGCAACCACCATGTCCTCTTCGGTTTTAAGGGCCAGGTTTGTGTTAATAGTAGACTCTACTATGGAACGGAATAAATCCCAGTTGGTCCCACGTCCATGTAACCTTGCTGTTGGTTTAACATGTACGAATTCTTGAGAGACCTCTAGTAGATCGACACTATGGTCCGATGAGAGGTCTTGGAGGGAAGTGCATTAAAAATACCTAACAGGGATCCCCTTAATGACACTGAAGTCTACCAAATCTGGGATTTTTTTTGGGTCAGTTGGCCAGTAAGTTGGTTCCCCGCTGGATATTGTATCTAAATGTAGTTCATTTATAGCTGCTTGTAATTGGCGTCCTTTGGGGGTGGTTAAGCGTGAGCCCCATTGAGTATTTTTAGAATTATAATCCCCACCCGCTATAAACCTGATACCTAATGTTTTGAAGAATTCTACATAGTCTTCTTTTTTGATTGCATGCTTTGGAGGGGAATACAGTGCAGTGACAGTCAAGTGTCCCCGCCAATCCTCAACAACAACACTTGTGGCTTGTATCTCAGGAGTCTTAAATGGCCCCGCCTCGTGATGTTTAATATTATTATTAATAAGAATTGCGGATCCTCCGTGGGCCGTACCATCCGGATGCATTGTTTGGTAGAATTTATAGTTCCGGATTACGAGGTGATTTTTTTTCGTAAAATGTGTTTCTGATACCAGTAAGATATCAATTTTGTTTATTCTTAAAAATGTCTTTACTTCTAGAACATGGTGTGAGAGCCCATTGGCATTCCATATGGCTATTTTTAATGAACAGAATTTGACAGTTTTGACATGATTTCCATTAGGAGATTTGTTATTGAGGTTAATTGTTGCATCAGCAGTGTCATAGTGTTCAGGATATCTTTTGTGTCATTGTTGTTTGGTTGAAGATTTGGTAATACATTTGGGCTTTCCTTGCTTGCAGGTGCGTGTGAAGGTTTATTAGACATTAAGGCTTGCTTATAAGAGGGATAGTCTTGTCGCGTAGTAGTGTCCACCTTGATTAGTTGATGTTTGATGTCCGTTATTTGTTGGCGTTTTGGTGGTTGAGTAGGATATTTGATTTTCTGGAGCTCCTTATATATTGAGCAACCTTTATAGTTTGCAGGATGGTTGCCATCGCAAAGAACACATTTAACTGTATCCGATCTTTCCTTACGTTCGCAATTTAACGATGCATGGTCTCCAGCGCATTTTTTACATTTGGGCTTCCTAAAACAGTATTTTCTTGTGTGCCCATATTGCTGGCAATTGCCACATTGTGGAATCTCTCGTTTAGGTCTTGGAGGTTCGAAGATGACTCTACAGTGCAAGAGACTTTTGATGTCATAGATATGTTTATTGTTGTTTTTGGATTCTATATCTATAAAGAATATTGGTAACGGTTTCTTGGTACTTCTTTGTTTGACGTTCCAGATATTAGTGACTTTATGTCCAAGCTTTTCTAGTTCAGCTTTTATATCTTCCATATCAGTGCAGAGATTTTTGAGGACTACCTTGAAACAGCGATCTTGTTTAGGCTTGTAAGTATAAAATTCCGTATTTTTTCTTGCAGACTTTTAACTATTTTAGTATATAGTTCTGAGGATTTGGGCTGTATTCTCACTTGATCATTAGGGAGAACTTTCACTTCATAGTTATTTGCGGCTACCTCGTCCAGCATTTTCAGTAATGGCTGGATATTACTGACCCGATCTATGTATAAGGGTGGAGCCCTGGCAGGTTTTTAAACAATTTCAACGATTTGTTTGTCTTGCGTATCATTATCCAGTTCGGAAAAACTATTTGAGGTTGGTGTAGGTTGGCTCAGCCAGTAGGTATCAAGTTTCTTAAATTTTTGGGCTTTGTTTGATTCAGGACTTTCACGTTGCCTTTTTCTTTCAGCTACTTTTGTCCATTTGGAACTATTGGCTGAAGGGATGCTTGTATCCGAATCTCCATCATCGAGGTTGTTTAGAGATTGCGATTTGGTTTTTGTATTAAAAAATGATTTATGAAAAATTTGTTGAGTTAATATTTTATTTTGAGGTTTTTCATGTTGAGATTGATCCATTATATGACAGTTTTTGCCCAAGGCGTAGTGACACTAGCCTATGACTGACATGACACTGGCAGCAGCTGTCATTTGGCTATGACATGAACGGAAATATTTGAGTTGACTTTATTAAATATATTGAGGGTAGCAGGTTTTCACTTTGCTAAGTTGAAAGTTTATATTGCTATTTTTAGGGTTTTTAGTTAAATTTAACGCTAAATAACAATATCACACTAGCATAAACACTTTATCTACACTTTGACTGTATTTAAGGCACAAAACTCGCGGTTTTTATAATTATTTTCGTAAAAACTTGGAGAGCACTAAGTACTTCTGACAACAGTTTGACAGATCCTAAATTGTAACTGAATGTCGAATAATTTTTGTGATTTCATTTGCACGATTGTGCCCAACGACCTGCCCACACAAGATGTCTTAACCTAAGGGAATACATCCTGACTTCCCGATGGTTTGCATCAATCGGCCAGCCCTGATGCGACATCAGAATTGGGATTCGGTCGTGCTAATGAGATCACACGTAAAAACAATGCTAGTGAAAATTGTGGTTACATTCTTGCAAAAAAAAATCGCGCTGTCAGTTGAGACTACCCTCAGTCTTGAATAATAAAAAACCAGTCTGGAGCGGAGCAGCAAGGAGGCTAGTAGCAACCAAGGAGCTGGACAGGTCAAGGATGAGCGTGTGGACGTGTGGAAAGATCCATACACACTGATCTTTAAGCCAATCTGGTGAGTCGTTTTCATTTTATTATGACTATAGAAAAGTGTGTTCATTATTCAAAATTCTGGTTTTGTGTACGGTATGGTGGTCAGTGGTTCGTCGGGGTAGCCCGTGTTAGGTTATAATTTCATGTTAGTTATCGATGGTCAAGTTTTGGTGTTGTTGAAGAGTTATTATACTACTGGCAATAACCTTTGACAAGCCCTGGCTGACTATTATTGTTTAGAAGGTAGAACGATATAGTGACATTTACGACCCTACCTTACACTTCAGTCTGGAAATTATGATAAATCTAAAAAAGTATTTCGATCAGTTTTGTAGCGTGATAGTTTTATGTAGTGAGAGTTAACTAAGTTTGAGAAGAAGCATAGTATCCTTCTTTTGTGGACGGAGGGCCAAACTATCTAAAAGGTAGTAAACCCTACCAGGCCTAGTTAATTGCTACTTAAAATGCGGTGACATTCTTTTGTTTATCTAAAGCTCATATACCTACCTGGACACTTAGGACACTGTGGTGTGTGGTTCATGTTTTGGACAGGGACTCTGCACTACAATTCGGAGTCCATAATAACACATTTTGCAGGTTTAAGTTACTACTACTAATAGAAGAACGTGGCTAAATAATAACAGCCGCACTGGTCGATCATCAAGGTTAAGCAACGCTTGACGAGGTCGGTCCGTGGATGGGTGACCATTTCAACATACCGGGTTTCCTCCGTGCCTCGGAAAACGCGTTAAGCCTTTGGTCCCGGCTGTCATTTGAAGAACTTTGACAGTCGTTACGGGTAGTCAGAAGCTTGAGATCTGACACCAGTCTTGCCAAGGGGTACCGTGTTACCTAGTTACTGGGTTGTGGAGGCCAGATAGGCAGTTGCTCCATGTAAAACACTGGTACTTGGCTGAATCCGGTAGGACGGGCAGCCGACCCAATGTAGTTGGGGGGGGGCTAGGCAGATTGATTGGTTTAGGTTACTACACCGGTGCACAGGTTAATTTCCATCAAAGCTGTGTATGGTTAAGATAAGCGTGTGAAAATATACTCTCGTAATATTTTTCAAGTTTCAGATACCATATTGTGTCGTAGCCTGAAGCCTCTACTGGAGGCTAGCAATTCAGATGCTGAGCGCTAAGGTTGACATGTCAACATCTGAGAGGTTAAGAAGAACGGCAGGCAAGCAGTTCGCAGGTCGTAGCCGAACGTTACGAGTGCGCGCAAGATTGGAATGGAATACTCGGTGAGTCGCTTCCATTTTATTTCGATAGTGAGGTCGACTGGTCTCTAGTGAAGAGATGCTAGTTCGAGTTTTAAGAGTGTTCATGTTTGATCACTAAATTGGTAGTGGTTATACCTAGTACCATCACTAGGTTATTAAGACACACTTAGTTAGTTAATGAGTTTCCTATTGGCGGTAATAGTTTCAACATTTGGTTCAGTACGAACTTTAGGATGAGATATCCCATATGAAGGAGATTAGTTATCCAAAATGACTGAATAACTAGTCGTTTTCAGTGGCATAGCGAGTTAGTTATGTCGTTGGGCTATCGTAATTGTATCCAGTTAGTAACGGTACTGGTCATTTGCGTGTATTCAGGACGGATCTTGTTGCGTAACGATGTACAACCACCGTCTTCAGATCTGAATTCACTTGCTTACTTTCAAAGTAATATTATGATAGCAGTAGATCTCGCGATCGTTTTTCGTACATGAAAACTGAGTTTGTGACCGATAGTAAAGGGTTACTGTTGATAATCTGGTTTAAACGATATTGATCCGAGTTATTCGTGAAGGTCCTTCACGCGAGCTATTAAGAAGCAAATATGATCAGGCCTAATTGTTCCCCTCATATTAACAGCCGGTATGTTACAAGATCTTAGAGTGAAAGGCGCGAATCTTGTGAGAAAGATACCCGATCACCAAGTTCCTTGAGGATTAGACGTCATAGTTGATGATAGTGGTAGTGAAACCAAATCTGATTAACATGTTTACTCATAAGACTAATTCTGGACCGCACCTCATGCGTACCATGTGGCGATGGGTTTTTGAAGAGGTTTTATGAGTTGAGTATGCATTGCCTTTGAATTGTTACAATTACTTTGTTTAGTTGAACTAGTTGATCGTCGGACCTTTTTCTAATGAATAGTGTTGTGTGGGAAACTTTAGTACGAAAACTGAAGAGGCCCTGTATTAAGTCCGCGATAGGTGATTATGACAGGATAGTGATTGTTATACACCGAAAGCTTTAAATAGGTACGCTTAAACCTACAATTATGGACACGGTAGGTTAAGGAAGATGCCAGCGGGTCATGTACCAGTCGATGTTGATGTTAAAAGGATTTTAATGATGATGAGCAAGCTTAAAATGTCGAGTAATTGAGTCTATCAGCCGTATTATGTTTGACCGTACCAGTGGATTCTGGCGGAGGTCGGGGTCTTGAGAGACCGTTGTGTGAGAGCAATATAATTGCTGTTCGGCTACAGAGCCGTGGCGTTAGAGGTTTTACTCGAGGGTTTCTGTAAGCTTGGCAGTTTTTGCTGCAGAAGAAGTTTTAAAGTTTGATTTGAGCGACTGGTGGTACATGGCCCAGGGTAAAAATTTAGTTAAAGATCAGAGTTCTAAAATTTTCCTATTTTTACGAACCCAATGATCTAGTTTGGTCAGGAGTAGCCGAGCGTGTGTTGTTGCAACTTTCGGCCTGTGTGGCAACTGTTGGCCTGTGTGGCAACTGTTGGCCTTTATGGCAACAGTAGGCCTGTATGACACCTTGAGTTGTGTGACACTTTTGTTGGTGTTTGAGGAACCTTACAGAAAGTTCCTACTGAGTTATGAGGTTAAAATTAGTAGTGTTCAAAGTTGCTATATAACAATAACTTGCTTAGTGCTATAAGCTTTATATTTTAAGCTTGTTATTTTATAAGCTTTATTATAACGAGCTTTTTTATAACGTTCAAGCGAGGGGCGGGCACGAATAAAGCAAGCGCGGTGACTTTTAACTCGCAGCTCCTACCCTAGCGTTGGACTCGTTGGACAGACAGCATGCTTAAAAATATTACATCGCGTTTATGAATATATTACGATAAAATGTAGCAGTAAGAAATAAACAATGAACTTTTTTTCATACTTTCCAGGCTTAGGACTGTCTATAATTATAGATTAAGTGTTATTATGAAATAAAGTATGTTAAGCAATTATAGGCGTATTTAAAAGTTCATGTTCCATATTGGTACATCACCATTAATTCTTTTAGACATTTTCGTCTAACACACAAAAACAAAACATTAAACAACAACACAATCACTCAATCAATCGCCCTTCACAATTTTACTTAGTCAATATTACGTTATGTGTCCTATCACTGCTTACACTAAAAAGCACAAAGCAAAATAGCATAGGTATATTACGTGAGCCGCGCGGGATCGCAAATTACGCGTGCGACCGATAACAATCACTAGCATGCAACGACTGGCGCGCGGCCGTCGCCGCGCCGCGATGTCGCGCCCGCCCGGCGCCCGCTTCGTGCTTTATTTACGTTTTTGCGTTGCGCGCGATACTTCGTTATAACGAATTGAGAAAAAAGCTTATAGCGCCAAGTGAGTGCCACGATAGCGTTAGCTTTATGTTATGTATAATAAGCACGCTGCTTTAAGTTGCTTTTCGTTATATTAACCACCACTAGTTAAAATAAAGTAAACTCGCATAGTCACTCGAGAGGTGAGGTCATCATGCTATCGTTGATGACGTTCGAATCGTCATACCCTCATTACGAAAATTGAAATAATTAGTTTTCTAATTTTGATTACTATGCGTAGATTGTGTTAGTAAGATACACAAAGCCAATTGAGATTGAAAGTGAAGTTGATGATGAATTGGCGTGACATGTGATCACTATGTGATAGCTAAGAGAGCTATGTGATGGCTAAAGATCGTGAATAAGATACCTGGTGTCTTGTTTCTTTTGTTTCATTAAATGTGACATTAATGACTATCAGTGGTACTTGGACTTGGTAATCACGAAGATTGGGTGCTTTTAGGTTCGATGATTAAGTTGCTATTTTCTTTAAATTTGAAATAGAATTAAACGATCGTTGCAATAGTGATTGCAGAGAGATTAAATGATCATGTTTGATTGTTTCATAGAAAAATTACGGCCTAGTGAACACCATGTGGTTTTAGTCATTAGGAGTCTGACAGACCCCTCAGCTTCCCCAAGAGCTGAGGACATTCATGAGAATTTCCACATGATTCGATACACTGTTAACCCTGACTATGAGGAACAGACGAGGACGCCTGTCTCGCAGGATGGCCGTGTCGGGTTTAGTCAATAGTACGGACGTCAAAACAAATCGCAAGCACGCCATCAAGAACAACTACGCATTGGTGCGCTATTTCTAACCACTTGCGTGGTGGGGAACATAGAATATGGCAGTTGAGTACTGAACGCCGTAGAGCTAACACGTCGTAGAATCTGTGTCGATCCGTAATATTAGTAAGCAAGATTGTAACTTTGAATATTTGAATAAACCCAGTGTATCGAATAATTTATGTGATTTCATTTGCACGATTGTGCCCAACGACCTGCCCACACAAGATGTCTTAACCTAAGGGAATACATCCTGACTTCCCGATGGTTTGCATCAATCGGCCAGCCCTGATGTGACATATATATATTAGTGTTTAATATTAATAAGTAATAATGGGATTTACCAAACATTTTAAGGATTTTGTGCAAAAATAAAGGCTCCACAAATTTCGCGTAGTGGTATCTAATGAAGTTTTTTGATATCCTAAGTCGAAGTTTAGCGCCTGTACGATTACATCGCACATTTATTTAGCACGCTAGCATAAGCATTTTTACTTAATTTAAATCGACATTCATATTATTATTGTTGAGTACACTTTCGACCGTTCTACTGTAAACAAGTACAAATCAATAAATATTTTATCAAGAAGTCAGCAAGAATAGTTTTCTTCCACCTCAACTTAGCACATGTATTAGCAACCAAGTGCTCGTACATTTTGGTCCTTCGAGCTATGTGTTGGTGATTTGTGTTCTCTCGTGTGGCTGCGAATCGGTTCCGTTAGCCTCCTACAAGCGGGAATCCCTAACGCGAATTGAGAAGGCGCATAAGGTCGCACGGAAGAATATCAGAGCACCTACACAGACCAAGTGACAGTGGGCTAGCAGTCCAAGATCAACAACAGCATCAAGGCAAACATCAAGTAAGCATTTAAGCATCAAGGCTTCATACAAGACAAGACAAACACATCAAGAAAAAGCTATATAGCAAACCAAAACAGATCGATCTTCAGCAAGTTTCAAGAAAGTTGACGGCGAAAGAACTCCACAATCAGCAGGAAAAATCAACCGATTCATTTGAATTTCCCATTATTCAAGTATCAAGATGGAAGAACTATTTCACAAGCAGCAAGTTGCCATCAATGGCATGCGACAACTTTGGTCAAATTTCAAGAAAGATGGTCAAGATCGCAAAAATTTCAGAATATATCAAGAAGAGAACTGAGACTCTGAACAGCTATTGGAACGAGTTTCAGAAAAATCATGAAAAATTGTGCATGTACGAAGATAAAACCCAAGAATATTTTATCGGAAACCACTATGAAGAAACTAAGGCGGTCTACATAGAAGTTAGAGATTCGATACAGAGAGCAAGTCTGATCAAGCCAACCCTGTTCGGACGTCAGCAGCCAAGTGCCTCAACCGCAGAGGGCAGAACTACTCCGGTGAGTCCAATGCCAGCTCCGGAGTATACAAATCGAGGAACTGATAGCAAGTTAGATGAAAGGTTGCGTAAACAAGCTAGCAACTTCAAAGCCTTTTCTCGCTTCGTGACTAACATTGATCTGTCAACCATAGAAGAAAAATGGGAGTTTGAAGACATTTTGAAAACTCTAGAAACCCGTTGGAATGCGGTTGATGGTCTCCACTGGAAAATAGACAGCGAATTTGATGAGGTAGACGAAAATTACGAGACTTCATACACGCAGCATGAGCAGATGTACTTCAATATTAAGAAACAAATAAATCGTAGATTATTCGCTGCATCCCATCGAGAAAAGTCTACGCCGCAGCTGGATATTCCTATATTCAACGGAAATTACCAGAATTGGGTATCATTCAAGGACTTGTTCACGGAAGCAATTCACGGTAACCCATTTTTATCTGCTGCACAGAAAATGCAGTTCCTGAAGAGCAAGATTAAAGGTGAACCAGAACGCCTAATACAACATCTTCCGATCAGCGCGGATAATTACATCGCTAGCTGGGATATATTAAACCACCGTTATAACAACAAGAAACTTATCTTTACTACTCATATTAACACCTTGATGAATATCCCAGCTACGCAACAAGCGACATCGAATCACATCAAACGTATTCATGATGTAACAACCGAATGCCTTAATGGTATCAAGAATTTAGGTGTCAACATTGACACCTGGGATCCAATGGTAGTACATCTGCTCACTCAAAAAATGGATTCCGAAACATTGAACGAATATTTCACTTCACTCAAACAGCCAAGAGAACTGCCATCCCTGAAGGAATTTTTAGAATTTCTGGAGAACAAGTTCACTACCATGGAGTCAGCACGTCGTAAACAAGATGCGATACAAAAATCTACAAGTCCTCCTTCAAATTCAGGGAACTATAGATCAAATCAGGGAAAACAATACTACGTCAGCAACAAGGCTACGTCAAAGAAGACCCCTTCTGTCTCCTGCCCAATCTGTAAAGATCATCATGGCATATATTATCGTAATCAATTCAAAGAAATGGCACCAGGCCTCAAGAGAAAAACTATAAGTCGACTCAACTTTTGTCCAAATTGCCTGTTCAATCACAATGAAAAAAAATGCACGTCCAGCAAACGTTGCCGGCAATGCAACGGACAACATAATACGGTGTTACATGACGCCTATGCAAATGCAAACACGACGTCATCGAACGTTTCCGGCCACGTGCCCCCCGAGCAAGAATCAAGCCCCGGAGCTCATGTTGCACAGCAAAAACTTGCTTCGACAGTTCTTTTAGCAACTGCAATTATCAAGGTGACAGGAGCTGATGGAATAAAAAGAACGATGCGAGCCCTCATTGACCAAGGATCCCAAGTTTCCTTGATCACCGAAAACGCAGCGCAAGAGCTAAGGTTGCCACGACAGAACTGCAAGGGAGTTATTACTGGCGTTGGTATAAATGACAAGACCTGCAAAGAAATGTTGAGTATCAACTGAACATCATTGGACGACAACTACAAGTTCAGCACTAATGTTCTTATAATGAACAACATAACAAGAAACCTGCCGAATTCAACATTTTCTAAACCATCATGGGTATTTTTGGAAGAAATTGACTTAGCCGACCCTCAGTTCTACGTCAGGAACCCAGTTGACATATTATTGGGTGCGGATATATATGCTAAGATCATCATGAACAAGATTCACCGCGAAGATTCAGGTAGCTTCATTGCGCAACAAACACACATTGGGTGGATTTTGTTCGGCGGGGTCCAAAGTATTCAATGCAACCTAGTCCTGAATAACATACAAGACATACAACAATTTTGGGAGATCGAAGATATTCCTGAAGATGATCAAATATCATTTGAAGACGATGAATGCATTCAATTTTACAAGTCGACCACGACAAGGTTGGAAGACGGAAGATATCAAGTGAGACTGCCACTAAAGTCAACTTTCAACAAGGATATTGGGGCATCTAAACACAAGGCAGTCGCTCAGCTGTATCAGATAGAACGAAAGCTTGCAAAAAACAATTGTATTGCAAAACAATACAAAACATTTATTGATGAATATTTATCTCTCGGTCACATGAAACCGGCGCACAGCAACAAGAAACCAGAGTATTTTCTACCGCATCACTGCGTAATACGTAGCGAGTTAACAACTACGTCACTCCGCGTAGTATACAATGCATCATCAAAAACTTCTACTGGGACGAGCTTAAACGATTGTATGCATACGGGACCCAATCTGCAAAAGGATCTTATGACACTTATACTGAAGTGGAGACAACATCGCATAGCCTTTATCGCGGACATTGAAAAAATGTTTCGCCAAATTTGGGCACATGAAGACGACCAAAACCTCCAAAAAATCGTTTGGCGAAATACTTCTGATCAATACGTACAAGAGTATAAACTGACTACGGTCACCTATGGCACCAAGGCCGCGCCATTCTTGGCAATGATGACCCTAAGGCAATTAGCGGATGACGAGAGATCAAATTACCCATATGCAGCTCAAATCGTCGAAGAATGTTTTTACATGGACGATTTGTTACACGGTTTAGACTCTGTAGCATCAGCAAAACAATTACAGCAAGATTTGATGGCAATCCTCAAGACAGGTAGTTTCAATTTACGAAAATGGTGGTCCAATTATCAGGAATTACAAGACAGCACCAGCAAAGGCTGCGACCAGGAGCGTTACGACTTCAAACAAGCGGAATCGACAAAAACATTAGGCCTTCACTGGAATCCACAATAAGACATTTTCACATTTCAATCCAGGATTGAAACCAGTACCAGTACGCAACTCACGAAGCGGAAGTTACTGTCTGAAATATCCAAACTCTTTGATCCCCTCGGTTGGCTCACTCCAGTTTCTACCAAGATGAAAATACTGTTTCAAGACATCTGGAAAGAGAAGAATTTGAATTGGGATGACAAGATTCCCGAACAAATTAACCGAGAATGGACAAAAATTAAACATGACGTAGAAAACATAAATCAATGTCAAATACCTCGATGGATAGGTACGAAATCAGCCGGAAACAATATTGAGTTACACGGATTTTGCGATGCATCGCAGAAGGCGTATGCAGTAATTGACAATACCGTAGTTCTTAAGTTAAGATTAAATAAACTTGTACCTTAATAAATAAATAAATAATAATAAATAATGTGTCGTGTATTGAAAAATTACAAGTCAAGGTGAAACTAAAATAACTTTAATGGTGGCGAAATCAAGATTGGTTCCATGCAACAAAAATATCTCTTTGCCCAAATTGGAATTAAGTGAAGCTCATCTGCTATCTAAACTAATGTTCAAAGTGAAGGAAAGTTTGATCGGTCATGACATCAAAGTTTATGGGTGGACCGATTCAATGGCGGTTCTGGGATGGATACAAGGCGATCCCAATCGCTGGAAAGTTTTTGTTGCCAACAGGGTGCGACCAATAACAAAGGAGATGCCATCTCAATGTTGGCGATATGTGAAGTTAGCGGAGAATCCTGCAGACGGCGCGAGCCGTGGATCAACAAGTCTGAAACTAAAGGAAGACAGTCTGTGGTGGAATGGACCCACCTGGCTACCTCACTGTACCCCGGAAGTCCAAGCAAGACGCCAATCTTATTTCACAGATGAAGAATCACTTAACAAGCAAGTAAATATTGTGACACAAGAAAAGTCACAAGTAAACAGCGTTATCAAAAGACTTCTTAACAGACTGAGCTCATTTACAATGATTCTGCACGTACTAGCACGTTTACGGCGCCTGGTTATTAGAAAACCAGAAAACACACCAAAACCCTATATTATCTTAGCGGAGCTACGTAAGGCCAAGGTCTTATTAATCAAAGAAGTTCAGTGTGTGGAATTCCAGCAAGAAATACGTGACCTGAAGAAGAAAAACAAAGTGTCCACGTCAAGCAAGATCGTAAATTTGAGTCCGTTCCTAGATGAAGAGGGAATACTGCGTGTGGGTGGGAGGCTGCATCATGCTGCGATCAATCCTGAACTCAAACATCCTGTAATTTTACCTCATCAACATCGTCTGACGGAACTAATAATAGAACACGCACATAAACTCACATTTCACGGCGGAGCTCGAGTTACATTAGCATGTATCAGGCAAAAATATTGGATAATCGGGGGCAATAATGCAACGAAAAAACAAATACGTCAATGCATTACCTGTAGAAAACAAAAACCTGCCAAACTACAACCCCTGATGGGAGACCTGCCTGCAGCAAGAATCAATCCATCTCGACCCTTTATGCACACCGGCGTTGATTTTACTGGCCATGTCTATATCAAAACCAACAAGGGCCGTGGTGTCAAGACCACCAAAGGATATGTGTCAGTATTTGTTTGCATGGTGACGAAGGCCGTGCATTTGGAACTAGTCTCCGACCTCACAACGTCATCATTTATCGCTGCCTTACGTAGGATGGCAGCTAGAAGAGGCACACCTTGTCACTTGTATAGTGACAACGGCCGCAACTTCGTAGGAGCTAGCAGGGTTCTACAAAACGAATATGAAGAATTGCAGAGAATCCTTAATGATAATCTCATGGCTGAGATAACAGATATGGAGATCATATGGCATTTTAACGCCCCATCATGGCCATCAGCAGGAGGCCTATGGGAAGCTGCAGTGAAGAGTTTCAAGCAGCACCTCAAGAAAGTGATCGGTGAACAAAAGTTGACTTACGAAGAGTTCACCACACTTCTTACACAAATTGAAGCCTGCCTAAACTCAAGGCCACTGTGTGCAATCTCAGAAGATCCTGAAGACCTAGATTTCTTGACACCTTCTCACTTCATAACTGGCGGACCTACGTTAACGTTAGTTGAAACCGAAAGAGATCTACGAACACGCTGGCAGTTAACACAGAAAATACTACAAGATCTGTGTAAAAGATGGCGCACAGAATATCTTGCGCAATTAACTGCAAGAAGCAAGTGGAGGCAACCTCAAACCAACATCAAGTTGGACGATATAGTTCTCATCCACGACGACAACCTCCCACCCGGCAAGTGGGCGACGGGCAGAGTCGTAGAACTACATCCAGGCAAGGACGGCCACGTGCGTGTCGTGACCTTAAAAACGAAAAGCGGCACTATTAAACGTCCCGTCATAAAAGTTTCCATACTTTTAGAACATAAAGAAGTTGCCCCACAGTGCGACACGGCACGAGACAATAACCAAGACGTGGAACACCAGCAAGCCCAATCATCCTCAACAAGGAGGTCAACGAAAAGCAAGTTCAACTTAACAACCATGGTCACTACTCTCATGTTATTTTTTACATTCATTACAAGTGCAGAATGTAACATGAAGATAGCCCCATTTCAAACAAGTCAAAGCTTGTATTTTGACAAAGTATCCGACATGATGCTTATCAGAGACGATTGGAATATTGTGGTTTACTACAACATGGAAACGTACTGGCAATCAACTGCAAGGTTCAATAAATACATCCAATCGCTCAAACAAACATGTGACATCATTCAAGATCAAGTTCACTGTGACGTAATCATACAGCAGCTACGTCATGCGTTCTCAGAACTCGAGCACTACAACCAAGTTTTGCAAAGTCAGCATTCCGGCACGCGACCCGGGACACTGCGTCAGCGCCGAGGCCTTATCAATGGCGTGGGATACATCGCTAACAGCCTATTCGGAGTGCTCGACGAAAATTTCGCAGAAAAATATCGTATGGACATTTCTCTCATTCGAGAAAACGAAAGGCATATAGTTTCTCTCTGGAATAATCAGACTTCATTCATGGAAGCAGAAAACAACCTTCTTAAACGCACAGAGCATGATATGAACCAGCAACTTAAAATGATAAACCGTCATATGAATAAGTTACACGCAGCAGTAAACCAATTAAAAAACAACATTGAAGCTAACAGCATCATTAATGACTTCAACATGGGAGCTATAATAGCAAGCAATATGATGTATAATTTAAAGAGTATTCAGAATACGTTATTAGACACCGTTACCGACATATACAATGGTCGTTTCAACTTACATTTGATTACACCCGAACAACTCATGAACGAGTTAAGCACGATTTCTAGCAAGTTGACCACGGACATCACCCTGCCAATTGACAATATACACTCTGACCTTCGGAAGATATATGGTCTACTGGAAATAAAAACAAGACTTCTGGAAGACATTATCATCTTTGAGATCAAACTACCTCTCATCAGTCGAGATTCATACGAAATCCTCAAGATCATTCCGATCCCCAAGACAGTGGGCCAAAGTGACATGATCAGCATTAACTCAGTATCTGAGTTCATATCTATCAACATGAAGAAAGATACATATATTAACATGTCGGAAGAAGACTTGAGATCATGTCCAACCGTTTCGGGAGTTTATTACTGCCACATCCTACGACCCATATACCAAATTAAAGGAGACAAGAATTTCTGTGAAACGGAAAATTCGGAATGCAAAACAACATCAAGCTTCTGTAAAGATAAATTGCAAGAAACATACACATTGAACAGATATTTTTACTTTTGCTGCGATAGGTGTCACGTTCGAACAATATGCGGCGATCAAATAACCGCACATCAGCTGGCACAAGCCGGACTATTCAATATAGGCCAAGGATGCATCGTCAAAACAAACAACTTTACCCTGTATTCGCACAAGCCTCACATAAGTGAATTAAGGACGAACGCAGATATTTATGCACCAGTGATTTCCCCTATCAACCACATCATCAACATCAGCATACCTAAACTAGTTTTGGACAGCAAAACTCAAGATTTAGAACAAGAAATCAGCGATGTAGACAAAAGGATACAGTCTATGAAAGCGGCAGATGTGATGTTACCTGATGATCTATCTTATCATGATATTCATCACTACGCTGTGATCTACACTCTAGTTGGAATATTGGGCATCGCTGCAATCGTCATTATAGCTCGCCGTACACGATGTCGATGGCGAGTTCCATTGTCACCACCACCGTCCGTTGCTGAGGAATCAAGAACAGGGCCTGCCGTGCCGCGCCGTGGGAGCAACAGCGATACAAGGGAAACAAGTGGACACCTAGACTGCGTGCGCGTCCATGTTCCTCGCAACCCTCGCGTCCATAAAGGAACTTCCCCTTAATTAAGTTTATATAATTAATAGCTCTAAAATTTAATTATCATGTTTCAAACTTTAAGCTATTTTTGTAAATCTAAATGCACTTCATCTTTCCTATCTCGTCCGGGAATATGTACGATTACATCGCACATTTATTTAGCACGCTAGCATAAGCATTTTTACTTAATTTAAATCGACATTCATATTATTATTGTTGAGTACACTTTCGACCGTTCTATTGTAAACAAGTACAAATCAATAAATATTTTATCAAGAAGTCAGCAAGAATAGTTTTCTTCCACCTCAACTTAGCACATGTATTAGCAACCAAGTGCTCGTACAGCGCCAATCGTGTTTGTTTACGTTTTATTTTACACCAATATCACCTACCCATATGTGAAAACGATTACGACAATTATGTTTCTAAATGTACCTGGTAATCAACAATAACAAACACCGGACCACTAACATGTAATATTCATTACCACTACCTACTTTATTTATGCTCAAAACTTCCAAATCGTCAATCAGGCGGGTATATTTTTGAAATTTGCCTTTATGAATACTTTAACACACATGACCAAATAAAATTTGCTGTGCTGTTATAAATAATATTTTTGCACAAACTTTCGGATACTTTTAGTCAATGCACGTGTAGTTGAAACTGTATTATCGTGAAATGCCTTGAACGTTATGACTTCACCAACATGGCGACCAATCGTGGCCCGTTTTTCGTCGCATGGTTCTTTCTAAAATTTTATTGATTTTCAATTGCTTATAATAAATTGAAAAAAAAATTGTTAAAGAGTTTTTTTGAAACGACAATATAATTTATGATACCTACCTATGTAAAGTTTCGAAATACATTAAAAAAAATCGTATTTCTTTTTAATTCAACATCCCTATTATTTCGATATACCCCCAAGTCTACAAAAATTAATGTACTTAGCGATAGCTGACGAAATTAACTAATTACAATTAAAAATCGACGTAAACACGTTCAAAAACTTACGATACCAGCACTTAGCACAACAATATACAACTTCAAGCAAATCACAAGCCGGAAATAAATCACGGAACATGGTAATCTCAAAAACAAACAGGAGCCAAGCAAGTCACCGCCAACCGGAGCGCGCGCGCGGAGGGAAGTGAGTTGATAGATATAGGTCTACCAGAATCTCATGGCAAATGTGGAAATAAAAATTTGTTGTATGCAATACTGGGGAAATTGGATTAAACGATCTTGATACTGTTTAATTTTTATTTATGTCTTTAGTATTAATGAACATGAGGTACCTATATTATAGTAGTTACAGCGGATATTTGTGTCTATGAACTTGGTCCTGCCAACCATTGCGTAAGAAACAGTTTGTCATCGAGTATACTGCATAGAGTAAGCGAGATAGGACGATATGACATACATAAGCGAGTGAAAGAGAGTTATACAATGCTATCTTCACCTTCAACATTGACACAAAAATAGCTACTGCGCGGGGTCTTGCAACAAATTCAGAGACACAAAGATCCACTGTGAGTATTATAGGTATGTGTAAGTGTATGAATAATGTTGTTATACATCGGGTTCTTAACATAGGAAAAATAAATCAATTGCATATAAATTTAAGTACTAATTTATTATATATCATTTCAGTGCCGCGTTGCTATTGAGACGTTCGGACGTCTTAAATATTTTTTCGTGTCACTAATTTCTAAAAGTACCTACATGTTTCTTAGTCGTTTAGATAATGGATAGATTTGGAAGATCTTTGAGTATGGAGTCTAATACACCAGAGGAAAGTGTTATAAATAAAGATATGATGGAGAATATGAGGGAAGACATAACTATAGAAAGAAATTTGATGGAGGTGGAAAGTGAAAATCAGAGAAATGTTGAGAAAAGGGTGAGAGAAGATAGTGAAGAAATCATCGAAGAGGATGAAGGTTTTACCACCGTAACCAGAAAACCGAAAAGACTATTACGTAGTAATTCGCACAATAACAATTGTAAGGATAATGTGGGTAGTTATGAAAATAACACACAACAAGCAAAACATTTTGAGGTACGCCTTACATCTAAAACAGTACTTCCAAAAATGGTTGGTATGGCCAAATTATTGAAGTCTCAAAATATAAACAATATCCTTAAAATTAAATATAAAAGTCCTTGCAAAATTTTTATCATACTAAAATATATTGAAGATACAAATAAAGTACTTAATTGCCAAAAGTTTAAAGAATTAGAATTTAGATGTCAAAGAACAGATCAACTAAATATTATTTATGTCATTGTCAGAAATATTGACTTGGAAATAGAGGAGAACGAACTCGCAGAAATATTTCAAAGTGAAGCTGATATTTGCGCGGTCAAAAGACTGAAAAGATTGAATGAAGACGGGCAATGGATCAATAGTGAAGCTATTCGCATCGCCTTTAAGGGTGCAACATTACCTTTACATATATATGGATATGGATGTCGTTTTAAGGTTGAATCTTATGTGTTTCCTGTGACTCAGTGTTCAGGATGTTGGAAGTATGGCCACATAAAACGTTTCTGTCCTACCCAGAAAATAATATGCCCTAAATGTGGTAAAGGACATGATAATTGCGAAACCAAAGATTTCTCATGTATTAATTGTAAAGGCCCGCATATGGCATTAAAAAAAGTTGTCCAATGTATCTCAAAGAGAAATTGATCCGAGACATTATGAGTAAGGATAGGTGTTCTTACAAGGTAGCGCAAGACTTCTATTTGAAACAACTAAGAAAAAAATGTAAAATTACTCCTCTCAATGTTGAAGACGGAGAAATATTATCTTCAACCTCGTTTTCACATAATAGAAGCTACAGGGATTGTCTGAGACCCTTAGAAGCACCAATTTATCCAGTGGATACGTACATGGAATCAAGTGCTTCGCTAGAAGAAGCCAGTGAAGGCGAAGAAGAAGCCTTTGAAAATAGAACTTCATCCAAACCAAACAAGAAGAAAAAGAAAATACAGAATGAGAAGAAAAAAGAACAAAGAAAAAAGGCTACAAAGAAAAATGAACACGAACGACAGGCAGAGAAAAATACTAAAGAAATAGTAGAAGAAAGGCCCAATAAAAACGAATACGTATCCAAATTTAAGATTTTTTACAACAAGGTTAAAGAAATATGTTTGGCAGATTATTCTACGGCACAAAAGGTGAAGAAGGGTTTAAGAATAGTAGTAGAAGAAATAATGACATATTTTATTACTTATTTTAGGGATTGGGATAGTGTAAGTAAATTGTTCAGTTTATTCAGAGATGGATAATATTCACATTACTACTAATATCAACATATGTCAGTGGAATGCTCAGAGTCTAAAACCTGAATTAATTGATTTAGAATTATTACTGAATAGAGATAATATTCATTTAGCTACTTTAAGCGAAACATGGTTGGATGCAGACAGCCGCATAAATATTAGTGGGTATAATGTCTATATAAAGGATAGGTATGACTCATACGGAGGAGTAGCGATTATTTCACATAAATCTTTAAAAACTCTCATTGTTCCTGTAAGTGTGACTAATTCAGTTATAGAAATATTACATATTAAAATCCTTAATTGTAAATTAATCCATCATATATTTTTCGGTCTACTGTCCGTCCTCTGTGAGAACCTCGCAATCAGAATGGGAACATATTTTTTCAAAATTTTCGAAAAACGCTTTTATTACGGGTGATTTTAATGGACATCACGCCTGCTGGTCCAGTAAAAATGATTCTAGGGGCCGACAATTGTTCGAAGCTACAATTGAAAACAATTATATATCATTGAATAATGGCGATCCCACCAGAATGAAACTCGTGAATGGTTTTTGACAAAAAACCTCCCCTGATGTTTCTTTCTGTACCACAGACATAGCAGTCAATGGTTCCTGGAGTGTCAGTAGTGAAAGCCTAGGTAGTGACCATCTAATTATAAAAATCACATTTAAATATCCAGACTCAGCGAATATTACCTTAAAACGAAATTTAAAAAAAGCAGACTGGTCTAGCTATCGTCAAATTATTTACAACAATTTTATACAGAGTTCGCCAATATCGGAAAACGTACAATGTATGTATGACTTTTTTACAACCCAAATTAATAAAATGGCTGATAAAACAATTCCATTTACAAAAATATGTAATAATCCAATGCGTAAATTCACACCAAAACCATATTGGAACCAACAACTTTCTAAAGTGGTAGCCGAGCGTCGTTTAGCTTTAACAAACTTTAGGAAAAACCCTGTGCCTCAAAATTTAGAATTACTTAATACTAAAATATATGAAAGTCGAAAGATTATAAGGCAAGCTCGATCTAAGTCTTGGTATAATTTCTGTGATAGTATTGATGAGACTACAACTTCATCAACGATGTGGAGGAAAATGCGTTGGTTGAAGGGTTTCAGGCAGTCACGATCTTATTCATCTGACAGAAAAAAAGAAGAACTGTTGAGTTCATTGGCCCCAGATTTTGTGATGACTTCAACTCCTGTTCTAGATAATAATGAGTCATCTCTTAATTGTGAGTTTTCGAATCAAGAACTGGAATCATGCTTTAAAGCTAAAGATACTTCGCCTGGTATCGATAATATTACATATTCAATGATTTTTAATTTGCCTTTTAATGCTAAAACATATTTACTTAAGTTATATAATTTAATTTTTAAAACATCAACGGTTCCCTTTCAATGGCGAGATATTAACATAATACCGATTCCTAAAACTGGCAGTAGTTCCGATGATAAACTTCGTCCAATTGCATTAATCTCTTGTCTGTGTAAAATATTTCACTCCATGATTCTGAAGCGACTAGAATGGTTTATAGAACATAATAAAATACTTTCCCCTGGAACTCTCGTGTCATGATAGTCTGGCACGCCTAGTCACCAAAATACAAATTGGCTTTACCAAAAATACCCCAACTGTAGCTATTTTTTTGGATGTGAAAGGGGCTTATAATAACGTTCTTATTGACCGGGTTGTACATATTCTGAATGATATGAAAGTTGGGAAATACATTTGTTCATACATTTGGGAATTTTTAAAAGAAAGACATCTTACTATAAAAGCTGACGAAAGCAACGTATAGTATGTAAGATGGACTGGTAAGGGAATTGCACAGGGTGATCCTTTATCCCCCCTTTCTTTTTAACATAATTACGGCCACTATTTGCCAAAATATCAATAACGTTTGTGTTAGTCAATACGCTGATGATTTTGTGCTATATTGCAATGACACTAAAATAAAAGACACCATAGATAATATGCAGCAAGCTTTGGATTTTTTTGTATCAACAATAGAAGTTTTGGGATTGGAATTGTCAAGCACTAAATCTAAATTATGTATATTTACCAGAGGCCACAGGAGACTTTCAGTCGATATTAAAGTAAATAACAATGCTTTAGAAGCTGTCGACCACATTAAATATTTAGGAATGTGGTTAGACAAATGCTTAAGATGGGGGAAACATATTAACGAGTTAAATGAGACTTCACAAAAAAAAAAACCAGTTACTCAAAGTTCTGGCGGGATCGTCAAGGGGTGTCCATCCTGTATATATGCGTAGACTTTATATGTCCCTCATTAGAAGCAGAATTGATTTCGGATCTTTTTTGTATGATAACGCTGCAATTAGTCATACTTATAAACTGGAAAAATTACAAAATCTAGCTCTAAGAATAATTGGCGGTTTTATTAAGTCTACTCCGAT
Organism: Orthosia gothica; assembly: GCA_949775005.1. Classification (NCBI taxonomy): domain Eukaryota; kingdom Metazoa; phylum Arthropoda; class Insecta; order Lepidoptera; family Noctuidae; genus Orthosia; species Orthosia gothica. Next base: position 20,163,180 of record OX459048.1, on the reverse strand, counting down.
ACATGTTATGGAGAGTGAGTTGAGTATACCTCCTTTACAAAAAAATAAGAAGACAATTTCTATCTATAAAATTCTGTTTAAAGCTGCAATCCAGAACAAATGACATTTCTACAAGTTTGGTTAGGGATCTTAGTAGTATGACTGAAAACAGGTACTGGGATAGGAAGAAGAAACCTCTACTAACTACTACACACAATATGATTAGTGAAGAGGAGATCTCGTCTTCTTTTCCTGTTTTGGTGTTTACTTTAGATACATGGGTGTCTAACATAGATATTAAGGATGTTATTAAATGTAATCTAGTTAGTGTCACAGCTCCAAAATCACATTATGATATTAATGCCTTAAAGTAAAATACACTCAATGAATTACGGGAAACATACACTGACTGGCATGTTATATACACAGATGGTTCCAAAACATCAGAAGGAGTAGGAGCAGCTTTTTGTGATTTAGCTAATAAGTGTCAAAAAACTTATAGCATGAATAATCATATTTCCATCATGACGGCTGAACTATTTGCCATTTCTGAGGCTTTGAGATATGTGACAGATCTAAATGTGAGTAGAGTGGTGATATGTACTGATAGTAAAAGCGCCTTACAACATATTTCTAAATTTGTTCATAATGGATCAAAGGGTTTAGCTATAGCATACTCAATTTTGAAACAAATTCAGTCATACAACCAGACTGGTAAAATAGTTGCTATTCAATGGGTACCGTCCCATGTAGGACTTTCGGGTAATGAGAAGGCTGACAGATTAGCCAAAGATGCCATTCTTATAGGTACGCCAATACGGGATATATTACCAAGCTATTCGGAAATGTTAAGTAAATTAAGAAAATTAAACAATTTATCTTGGAAAGAACATTTTAATGAAAGATCTAAAACGAAAGGAATCTGGTATAAAAGTATACAATGTGAGCCTCCTCATATACCCTGGTTCTCCGGGTCGAAACTGACTCGAAGTCAAATTGTTGCGGCGCATCGATTGCGGTCAGGACATGTTCCACTAAATAAATTTGCCTATCTCATGCGAAAATCGGACTCCCCGAACTGTGAGATGTGTCGGAAGATAGAGGATGCACAGCATGTGTTGGTGGAATGTGTCCGATATACAAATAAGAGAAATGCACTTCTCATTTCAATGAAATTGTCGGTAATGGATGTTGGAATGTTCCATGGTATTTTATCTAATCCAACTTCCGAAGCAGCAAAAATATTATATACTTTTCTGTTAGATAAGAAATTAGATTAAGTTGTGTGCTATTTATTATGATTAGTTTAGGAAGTAAGTTTATACCTGTAAAATCACAATGGGATTGACATCGTCACATTTGTGCACAAAAATCCCTTAAATAAATGAGATAATAAAAAAAATATATATATATCATTTAAATCATACTAATAACTTAAAACCTCATTCAGAACTAGAAAACTAGAATACGATTCCATGAACTCCACTGGCATTTCAAAAACTTGTATCTTTGTAGTTTAAGTCATCTCTCTCCATCAAAATGGTTCTTTTTCATTGGCATTTAACATATTCAAAACCAATCTCTTTATGTATAAAGTCTGTAAACAATAATAAAATGTATCATGTTACTTATAGTCATTGATCATCATCAGTCTATATATACTTTTTTGTATGTAAGTTTTATGGCTGGTTGCTAGGACCTAGGCTGGTTGTTAGCTACGTCTTTGGAAAGAGTTTTGGATCATGGTAGAACAAGACATGGTATTCTCTTCCCGTGACAGCTGGGTCACGTGATTGGCCTAAGACTACGTCATCAATTGCGTTGCGGTTCTCAAACTTTTTTTGTGGGGAAAAAGATAAAAATAATACAATAAGTACAAATGTTTTATAATTCTTAATAAATCGTCATAATTGATACTTTTGTTTTTATTTACTTTGCTTTCTTTTAATTGATTGCATTTTAGTATTTTTATTTAGTTCCGAACGAAAACTCACAAAACTTGACTTGACTAAAATAAGTCAAAAACTAATTAGGTTAGGTTAAGTTCGGGCGTAAAGACGTATTGACACAACTATGCCTTAAATTATGTAATTTACAACGCGTATATAAATTAAATAATAAATTAATGAAAGGCACATACAAGTTATTTTAGGTGAAGTTAGTTACAATATTGAAGCCACGCATATGATAGCGTCTCTTCATTGAGAAAAGAAATAAATATTACACCGCCTTTTATACTGCTGTTCTTACAGTTTACGGAACAATTAACAATATTTCTTATGTATCTTTCAAAGTTCACGAGTTCATCACAAATGTTTGGGAGCCACAGTATTTTTCTCACCGAGCGAAACAACGCTATAGGTGTGAGTGACACGACAATAGAGATAAAATGGCTTGTTGTCAGTATGACACTTGTCAATTCGATATGTTGCCACTGTGTGTTATTGACATACCCGAGCAAAATGCATTTTTTATCTTAACAAAGCAATTATGAACTAATAATTCAAAATATAAATTAATTTAACACTAAATATACATGGCATAGATGAACATAGATGAATCACATGAGTTACTAGATAGTTAAGCTAGTTAGTAATTTATTTTATTTTCATTAACTACATGAGAAAGTACCTAAATTTTCTAAAAAGGACAATCAATGGTAACACTTATCGTGACGTAGGCTTAGGCCATCCTGGGAAGAACATACCAGGCGAAGTATACGGAGTATGTTATTATACCATGTTTTGGATCTTATATTTATTCTTTAGTATGCATTAGAATGCGGATGTAACAGATTCTAATGTTTTTTGGAGTATTTGGCAGCAAATTGTATCGAGTCAGTCTTCCCAGTAATGTGTCTTCAATGCCCCTTCTGTCAATGATTTTACAAATTATCCAGTTGCGTAGACAGTTGAGACACAAAACTACACCAATAATATATCAAAATATCCACTAGGAATCAATTTGCAAATCATATTAACAACCACTGAACTTCACTCGACAAAATTCCGCCAAAAACTCCCGTCTATATACACATCCCACTGCAGGGCGCAGATTATTACTTAATATTTTTCTTACGTCAAAGATTTCTCAATCTCTGTTAAAATCAATATCTTGTCGAAGAATTAGTAAAAGTTAAATTACTGTTGCCATCTCCTTCCGGCCATCATTCGATGTGCCCTGACCTACGATTTACCATATAATAGTAATGGAAAGAAATAAAAATTACGTAAGAAAAATATAAAATAAACTAAAAGTATCAAAACAAGTCAGTCCAACTTACCGGTCCACTCTACGACGCACTTTAAAATCAAAGATTGAGTTTGATTTACGCCTTCTTCTTCCCTTATTTTATGATACACATTGAAAACAATATGTCTCGCTTGAGATCGATGTGGGTTTTTCGACATTTTCACAAAAATAACAAATTTTCAAGATAATATCAAAAAATTTCAGCAGCGGTTGACACATCAAGTACTTTGATTTGACAGCTGACAATTGAAATTGCTATACGAAAATCACAATTTAAAAAAAGTAGAAAATGCCATGAGATTCTGGTAGACCTATATCTGCCGTAGGACTGTTTAAACAGAAGGTGGGTCCCCGCATTGTCGAGGTGGGGGGGAGGAGCTCAGGAGCCGTGACTTGGCCACCCACGGTGAAGCGAAGAGGAACCCGAAGAGGGGCCACTCGTCAGGGCTTTTGCCGAAAAGCCGACAACGTAGCGGCCAACAAGTAGGTTGCGGTACTGCTAGGCAACTGAGGCGACATCGCTACTGAGGCGTGCTGCGTTGTCGTATGGGAGGCATCGCGGCTGAGGGTAGGAGGCCGCGGCGGAAGAGGAGTGCCGGTATAACAGTGCGCCGCTTTCCCTACCTTCCGCGGCCTGGACGGGGTCGCCACCTTCTGATGGCGGACGTGGTGGGGCCGCAGGGGAGGAGGAGTGTTGGTATAACATACATTAACATACATACCATTTTCAGCCGCAGGGGCTGAAAAATGGTATGTGGCGGGGCGCCTGACCTGACCCGTCACATCCAAGCGCCAACGAGGGGGACCAAACGTGCCATATACGGGGTCGTCTGGCATCCATGTGATGGTTTGGTTCCTGGGGTGGTCACGGCTTAAAATGTGTTCTGATGCACCGGTTATGTGGGGTACTCCCCAGAGGAGGGTCTGATGATGGAGAGCTGGAGTCCGACATAACTGCACTATTTCCCCGTGGTAGTGCAGTATGTATGAGCATTTCTCAAAGCAAAGAAATAAATAAATGACTGTTCAACCAGTAGAGCCCTTTGCATAGGATTATATTGTAACGGGCCAAAACATTTTACGAACCACTAAGCCTTATTTTTGAAGCATTTGGAACTTCACTGCTATATGGGAGTTTTTGGCATAGTAGTACCTAATAGTTTAATATAGGTAGTAATTTAAAACTGAAAGTGGCAAAAAAAAACTTCTTATCTATGTCTGTCTCGCTCTTTATTGTTTTTAACATTCTACAGCACATTACCGCAGTGTATCAGGTTTAAGCAATCCATACTAATATTATAAATGCGAAAGTAACTCTGTCTGTCTGCTTGTGTGTTAACTTTTCACGTTTAAACCGCTGAACCGATTTAGATGAAAGTTGGCTACTTTTTTTTCATAAAACACGAAGGGGAGAAATCGGGGCTGGGGTACTTTTTATTATGGCTTAAACCGCTGAACCGATTTAGTATGGAGATAGTTTGAGACCTTGGGAAGGACATAGACTACTTTGTTTGCATGAAACATGACGGGTGAGAAATAGGGGAATGATAATTTTGTATATTATTATGAACTGATTTAGATGAAATTTGGTATTGAGATAGTTTGAGAACCTGAGAAGGGCATATGATAGGCTACTTGCATAAAACACGAAGGGATACGAATGGGGGGAGGGTTAATTTTGTATGTAACTTCTTAATAGGGCTTAAACCGATGAACCGATTTAGATGGAATTTGGTATGGAGATAGTGTGAGACCTTGGGAAGGACATAGGCTTTTTCTTTGTGCTTAAAGATCGAAGGGGGAGAAATGGGAGTGGTTAGTTTTGTATGAAACTTCTTATTATGGGGATCGATTCACTTCAAAATTTGCGGAAATACTTCTGTAACAAATAATTAAAGTATATTGTTTTTTTAATTACCCCTAAAAGGTGGTAGGGGTTGTAAAAATAAGATGTACAAATTTTCTTCATGAAGCAATATTGTGGCAGGTGGTAGTATAAAGATAGTACACATTAGTTAAGAAAGCATTTTTGGAATTTCGAATTTTAAGGGGGTAAATGGGGAAAGCTGAACTTTTTATTGCGGCTTCTGATTTGGTTGAAACTTTGCAGGCATGTTTTTGATAGGAAATGATTGAGATCTACATATTTATTTAGATTATCTAATAGGATGAGGCTTTGTATTACACATGTGGGCAAAATATAATGAGTGCAATATATGAACAGGTATGAGAAAAGGGCCTGCGTCTTCTGGGGAAGCTCACTCCATCGTCGACTCTGTCTCTGTCACTTCTGACCTAGATTAGAGTCAAGAGCAAATCCATCACAAAAAAAGGAGTAAAGCGTGTTCATACGTTAAATCCCAATAATCCCCACTGACCTATCATTTAAATTTAAAAGACACTAACAACAATTTTACAGATTCTAATCAAACTTAGTTTTGCTATTACTATTAACATAGCAAGGCTGCTGATGTTCACGTATGCCCAGAGCCCAGAATGTATATGTATTAGCATCAAATGACAACATAGTATAAAGCAGCGTCCTAAAATGTTGTACCCATTATTAACGGCATAATTATAAGGAATGTTAATTAAGTATAGATACAGATAATGAAAGTGTGGTAGCTTAAATTTGCAGCAAAGCAGAACCTATGTGGCTGTAGTTTATTTGTTTCCTTTTGTAACTTGAAACGGATAAATAAAAACCGGGCAGAGGTTTGTTCAGAACTTATATTCACAATCGAAAGAGACAAATAAAATGACAGGCAATCGATTATATTAACACATCCCCGCTGCTTGACATGGCTCGAATTGAGGGGAGGCTTCAATATGGCGGCTTAGCTTCGGCGGGCTCGGCGGGCATTGGTTGGTTGCAAATAGGCTGACGTCACGTCCGTTACATTCGGCCATCCTGGAATCATTGCTGCCGCAATAGGAACAAAAAACATTCATTAGCTTTAAAAAATCAATTAGGTCTTCAGTGTCAGTACTATTGTTACTGTCCGATATGCTTAACTTATATATGGTCTTAGCGCATTTACCGACTAATTATCCATGAACTTTTGTAACCACGTAAACCTTTTATATCCATAACCCATTATCTATTACTTTCTACTACTTTACTTAATGTATTTTCAATATGGCCTTGACTGTTTCTTGCAAACCAGTGTATTGCGTTCAATTCATACAAGTTATGGCTAATAAAAACTTGATGGCTATGGCTCTGACATTGACTTTAGTTACTATATTATGACCTGAATAAAAGTCATCCAGTTTGTATTTACTCTAGCTGCACTAACTGTAGTCATAAAAACAACCATTTTGTATACATGATCACTCTTGCGTTATCTGAAGCTTGCTTTTTACATTCAATATTTGACATACAAAGTGCCGCCTAGTGGCCTGTTGAAATAAAGCATCTGATTTTGGCTTTACTTGGCATTAGTTGGCGTTACTTGGCGTTACATGGCGTTACATAGCGTTACATGGCGTTAGTTGGCATTGCATGGCGTTGCATGGCGTTGCATGGCGTTGCATGGCGTTGCATGGCGTTGCATGGCGTTGCATGGCGTTGCATGGCGTTGCATGGCGTTGCATGGCGTTGCATGGCGTTGCATGGCGTCACCAGGCATCACCAGGAGTAACTAGGCCTTACTTGACTTTACTTTACTGAAAATCGTAAATTCACATGGCCTACCAGTACGAGCGAATATTAAATCTTAACGCTGCAATGAAGTTGGTTTCATTACTACGCTATTGATTCCCCAAATTACATCAGACAGGGAATTCTCCCAGTGATTTAGTTATTTGTTAAGACTTTACTATAGTAATTATAGCATGCAACGCATTATGAATTGTTTTTTTTTACGTTTAAACTAACCAGTATTATGTGGCCTTAATATGGTAGACTCACACCATGATTGGGAGAACCAAAAAGGAAAAATATATTTTTCAGTGTCCAAATTGTCACGATATAATTGACAGTACGCAAGTGTTGACTCGGCAATAACAAATTTGGTAAATTCATTCGTCACTACAATCATTACCAACTGTATTATGCTAGTATTATATTATCTGTGCCAACTGTAAACAATCAATCTACCTAGCCTTTTCCCAATTATGTTGGTTTCGGCTTCCAGTCCTACCGGATTCAGCCGAGTACCAGTGTTTTACATGGAGCGACTGCCTATCGGACCTCCTCAACCAGTAACTGGGCAACACGGTACCCTTTGAAAAGACTGGAGTCAGATCTCAAGCTTCTGACTACCCGTAAAACTGTCAAAGATCTTCATATGACAGCCAGGACCAACGTCTTATTGTGCTTTCCGATGCACGAAGGTCGAATCTCCTTGTGAGACCTTGGGAAGGACATAGGCTTTTTCTTTGTGCTTAAAGATCGAAGGGGGAGAAATGGGAGTGGTTAGTTTTGTATGAAACTTCTTATTATGGGGATCGATTCACTTCAAAATTTGCGGAAATACTTCTGTAACAAATAATTAAAGTATATTGTTTTTTTTTAATTACCCCTAAAAGGTGGTAGGGGTTGTAAAAATAAGATGTACAAATTTTCTTCATGAAGCAATATTGTGGCAGGTGGTAGTATAAAGATAGTACACATTAGTTAAGAAAGCATTTTTGGAATTTCGAATTTTAAGGGGGTAAATGGGGAAAGCTGAACTTTTTAATGCGGCTTCTGATTTGGTTGAAACTTTGCAGGCATGTTTTTGATAGGAAATGATTGAGATCTACATATTTATTTAGATTATCTAAATAAATATGTAGGACCTCCTCAACCCAGTAACTGGGCAACACGGTACCCTTTGAAAAGACTGGAGTCAGATCTCAAGCTTCTGACTACACGTAACGACTGTCAAAGATCTTCATATGACAGCCGGGACCAACGTCTTATTGTGCTTTCCGATGCACGGAGGAATCTCGGTATGTTGAAATGGTCACCCATCCACGGACCGACCTCGTCAAGCATTGCTAAACCTTTAAGATCGACCCGTGCGGCTGTTATTATTCAGCCACGAGCCAACTGTACCCACGCCAACATACCCCTTTTTTTTTGCCCAACAAAATGGGCCTAAATGGTTTACATGAATCATAAGCATTGGTTCAGACGGTTTAGGAATTTAGATGTAATGTTCGTTCTTTCATACACTAACTGCCCTTGCCATTTGCACTATGAAGACGTGAATTTTCTAATGAATTGCGTAATTTTTGGTAACCAATATATTATTTTATTAATATCATGGTAACCAAAGTCATCATGATGCATTTGCACTATTTATCTGTCTACCCAAGCTCCGTAGCTCCTACCAGCCTACTCCCGTTTAGGGTTTTCTATAATGCCTCTCGTCAACAATCAAGTAATTGCTTATAATGTCCGGATTGCGGTGTTGGTTTTTAGCTGGCTAATTAGTGAACTAAGCTTGTCGTCCTGGCATTGTACCGTATAGGTACCAATCAGCGACATAGTGCGGCTTTTTTTATTCATTATATAGACTGGATTTCTGCTAAACGCACCTACATGTTTCATACGATGGCCCGGCCTATACTCAACACTAATGTAATAATATTTTATCAAAAACTACTATCCCGCTATACGTGACCGTACCGTGGACCACTGCACAATCGGTAACAACCTTTACACGACATAAACCTATAACATACACGCAAAATCTACGTAACGAGTCCAACAGCGAGGGTTTGAAGCTCAAAATAATGGTCCATGCTATCCTCACTTTTAAAATGACTGATCGCAATGAATTTTATTTGCAGTTTGTTTTTTCATCAATATACCGGCACCTAACTTACACGCATCCGTGTGTACCTACTTCTGCAGGAAGCGCGGTGTTATACAAAGCGAACACAGGCTTAAAACACTAAATATTTTGCAATTGTTCAAAACTAGTCCATTAATGGGTACACAATCGACGCGAAATTTATAATAAACTTCTTAAAATAACTGCTCAAGCCGACAAATTGACGTACCCACATGTCACACATTACTAGGCAAATGAAACTTGAAACTGCCAACACGGCTGTATGCCACTGCTGGCAATTTGACTAGGCGATTTTATTTTTATAAACTATTGTATTTACGAGTATTAATATTTAACCTTCGTTATTAAGTCCTTTTTTTGTTAGAAATTTTATAAAATTGTTAATTAAGAATTTAAATCAGTCGAGGGTAGAAGTAAATCTTTTAAAAATGCATATACCGACTTCGTTTTGGGTATCGACAGATCTACCGACAGATTATGCTACTATGTTAATAAATCTCACAATTAAGGTCTCTTTTCTAAACTAAATGGAACCCCGGTAAACTTATGCTACTACCTTTGCTAGTTCTAAAATCTGTATGAGTGTAATTTGGTTTAATTGCTAATTGATGGTAACTTTGGATCATACTGATGCGAAACTATTAAAGTAATCTTTGCCAGCTAACTCAGAAACTTGATCTTTGTAAGGTAAGGGAAATATTTATTTTACAGTGACATTTAAAGCGCAGTAACCAACACAGAGGCACAGAGTATGTAAGTGGCGGCGTTCTATTTTGTGACAGAGCTTATTTTCGACGTTCTTGACCGCAAGGATGCGGGTTATTTAAACTAGTTTTATCCTTATTATTGAGAATATGGCGACCAGTAAAACAAGTGGCTATGGCCTGGCTGCAATTAGAGTTATCGATATTGCGAATATGGAAATGGGAAAGACAACGCACCTGGCTAACTGGCTGTGGCTTCTGGCAGACTGGCTGTGGCAACTGGCAGACCGGCTGTGGCTCCTGGCAGACTGGCTGTGGTTCCTGGCAGACTGGCTGTGACTCCTGGCAGCTCTCGGCTCTTGTTAGGACCTCTCCGTGCAGTCACACGCAGCACATGTTGAATACTTTGATGCAGTCTTGCTCGGCGTGCAGTTGGGTCGATGGCAGAGTGTAGAAAACGCAGTGAAGCTCGTAGTATCGTTCCGGCCGTGAATAACACATACTTCTTCGATTTTTCTACAGAGTCAAGGTGATCTTGCGGTTGTGGCGTGGATGTGTAATTAAACGAAGATGAATTTTTGTTCATACCACTTCTGAGTGAAACGGATAAATAAAAACCGGGCAGAGGTTTGTTCAGATCTTGTATTCACAATCGAAAGAGACAAATAGAATGACAGGTAATCACTTATATTAACACATCCCCGCTGCTTGGCATGGCTCGAATTGAGGGGAGGCTTCAATATGGCGGCTTAGCTTCGGCGGGCTCGGCGGGCATTGGTCGGTTGCAAATAGGCTGACGTCACGTCCGTTACAAACTATTTAACCTATACCTGTTTTGACTAACAACTTCAATTAAATAAGTTAATCGTTTCTACGTTATTGCTTCTGGTACATACCTAAACAAGCTGAGTTTACCAAGCAGGCGTGGATTGCCAAATCACCACTATGAAAAATAGCACAAAACAATCAAAGGAGTCAAGGGGCCGATTTTGATTACAACTAAAACTGCAACATTGGATTTTACTCACCCTGTATGTCGACAACCAGAATTGACAGACAACATCTATATTAACGCGGGCGAAACTGCGGGTAACAGCTAGTGTGTCAATAATTCCTACATGCCGATAGCAGAAACAGCAATTTAAGAGGAACGAATAAAAAGAGAACACTTTTTTCTTGTTATATTCCTTGTAAAATAATAATCTAACTAATGAACTCTATTCTACCACCATCCTTTTCGTAAGATAGAACAGAGTATATAAAGCAAATAAATTAAAAATGGTCTTCGGCGCCATACTACTAGCACTACTGCGTGGAGGTACTGCATCCAGGTAGTGTTTCTCATAGATATCATCCCAGAAGCGAGTGCGTTCTTCCAATGGCACCCCACTTAGTTCCAGCGTCTCATTCAGAACCATGTGTGGTGACCTGCCTGCGTCTGCTGCCGGCCACGTAGGCAGCGATGTTCCTTCAGGCACTGGTGTCCTATAAAGTTATAATGAAATTAGACAACATCATTATAGTAATAACAAGTTTTATAGAACAATTAGCTACAATGCTAACCCAGTTTTCATAAAGTTGTACCACATGTCACGTACTATCTGCCTCATCTTCTGATATTCAGGAGTCGCAAGACTTTCATCAGTACCATCCATATTGTCCATCCAAGCCATTGACTGAGCGCAGTGATCAGCACCTCGTACGTCAGTGTGAGGTACCACGTCAGTGTTCTCGTCCACAAAGGAATATTCATACAAGTAAACTTGATTGTTGCCATTCTCAACGTATAGCTTCACAGCCCGAAGCATAGGACCAATAAACATGACATCCGAGAAGAAGTCAACGTATTTAAGGACGTTGTCATTGCTAACAGGATTATCACCAAAATAAAATCTCTTGACCCTGGCGGCCACTTCTTCTCGTTCTGCATCAGATTCAAACTTTAGGTCAGCCGGTAAGAAATCAGAAAACTTTTCATTCATCATATTTTTCCAAGTTTCAAAAAACATAATACGCAACAGTCCTTCCATGTTGGCATAACCATACAGAATAGGTAACTTTTTGTAATCTCCTTTCTTCATTATAGTCAGAGGAGACTCTGTCAAGAAGGCTCCGTCTGTGTCACGCTCTATGCATGGGGAAAATAAGAGGGTGGAATCACTTCTGTTCTCAAAAGTATCTCTGGTCAACAAGTCTATTGAAGCTGTCTTATAGAACTGTTCTAAAGAGTCAGTATCGTCTACGATAGCGAGTTCATTCAGCTCTTTGGCATATGTTTTAGCAATCTCAACAGGATCTCTCTGGATTGCAAAAGCGGCAAGATTTCCACCGCTTTCAGGTATGGCTCGATGAAATAATCCTTCAGCTGACTTCGAGAGCATCAGTAGATCCACTGATGCAGAACCCGCGCTGCTGCCTCCAAGAGTGACATCATTAGGGTTACCGCCAAAGCTGGCGATGTTTTTTTGTACCCAGCGCAGCAGCGCCACCTGGTCCTTCATGCCAGCATTGCCTGGTACGTCCTCGGTGCCGAGACAAAGAAAACCATGAATACCGAGACGGTAATTAAACGTGACCATGATGATATCTTTCTTTTCCCTAACAAACTGTGTTCCTCCAAAAACTGCACCAAAACCCGCTACAAAACCTCCCCCGTGCACATGCACGAGAACTGAAAGGTTTTCTTCATTGGTGTCAGGTACAAACACATTAGCAACTAGACAATCTTCTTTCACATCTTCATTGCCTACCATTACGAAACTCATAAAATCATTCTGCGGACATACGACAAATTTTTCATTAGTTGCATCAAACGGCTCCGATTCCGGCCAGGTAGGCGGGGGGAGAGGTTCCTGGAACCCAAAATTAATTATTAGATTTGTTTGAATTTGTCAACAAATAAATCTATAGGCACCTAGCGATTTTCGAAGTTTTGAAAAAGAAATACTCATATATTAGAAAGCTGACGGCAGATTTGTTAATGTCTTTTGCTCTTCTGCGGGAGATGTAAGTTAAAATCAATTGATGAGGTCAACCTAGTTTCCATACTCGGCATAGATGCGATAATGATGCAATAGATACATAAAAAATGAAGACTTATTAAAAATTACCTTAAATTTGTTTACGCCTTCCGGCCCTGTGGCGTAAGGTATGTTATAGAAGGCATATAGACCCCCGTCCGGGTGCTTGCGCCCGCGCACCGGTCCTTGCTCAATTCTCACTACCCGCCATTCGTCGTCAGCAAGAACAGCCGTCACGCACAACAGAACCACAGACGTCCACCACTTCATGGCTACGACTAAACACTACTTCGCAATCTGATGGCCATAAATTACCTACTTGGCAATTTATGTAAACGTGATGTTTGATGATATATTGAGATAAAAGGCTGTATTATCGACCGTATCCGTTAAAGTAGGTACTTATATTTGAAAGATTACTTCATAGTTGATTCGATTTATTGTTATTAATAATATAATAATATAAGCCTTTTATTCAGACAGGTATAAATAAGTACATTGGTTGGTTATTTTGTATACAATTTAGTTTAGAATATGTTAGTTTATAATTTAAGTTTTCTAATTTCTTCAACATTTCCGTCTGTGTGCCCTCCTTTGACAAAGGCCTCCTCCAAATGCTTCCATTTCTCCCTATCCCTAGCGACTCTTGTCCATGTAGCGCCTGCTACCGTCTTTATCTCATCTGCCCATCTTCTGAATGGCCTACCACGTTTTCGTTTCTTGTGACTTGTAAACCAGTACATAATTGTTTTTGACCATTTTTCTTTTCCTCTGATTGTATGTCCTGTCCATTTCCATTTGAGCTTTCTTATTGTTACAGTAACATCCTTTGTTCTTGTGTGTTTCTTTATATCTGCGGTTCTTATTTTATCGGATAGTCTCTTCCCCAACATACTCCTTTCCATTGCATTTTGGCACGTTTCTAGTTTTCTGTAATGGGCTTTAGTCATTGCCCAGGTTTGACATCCGTAAGTGAGTACTGGTAGAATACAAGTATCAAATAATTTCCTTTTAATGGTCATGTTCATTTCTCTATTTTTCATTATCTCTTTAAGGCTCCAGTATTGTTTCCATGCGTTTCCTATACGTCGATCTATTTCCTTTGAGGTGAGGTCTATTGGTGAGATGATTTGGCCTAAATAGACATATTCATTGACATAGTCAATGGTGTTGTTATTGACGCAGATAGGCTCTTGCTTCCCATTTGTCATAGCTTTGGTTTTTTGGGTGTTCATGACTAGACCAACTTTGCGGCTTTCTCTATCTAGCTCATTTAGCATTACCTGCAGTCCATCTTTGGATGGCGAAAGGATTATCAAGTCGTCCGCGAATCGCAGGTGCGACAAATTCTCTCCGTTGACGATCAATCCACACTTCTCCCAATCCAGTCGGCGAAATATCTCTTCCAGGACCGCTGTAAAAAGAATAGGCGATACAGGATCTACTTGGCGGACACCTCTTTCTATTTTTATCGCCTGACCTTCTGTCTCTAATTGTATCTTGGCTTTGCTGTTTTCGTAGATGTTTTTCAGGATTCTGATGTATTTGCTTTCGACGCTTTGATTTTTAAGCGCTTGCCATATCTCCTCATGTTCCAGCGAATCAAAGGCCTTACTATAATCTACGAAGCAGCAGTAAAATGTTATATTAAATTCTTTGCTTTTCTCGAACAGTTGTTTTACAACGTGTATATGGTCTATAGTTGGGAATCCACTCCTGAATCCTGCTTGCTCTCTTGGTTGATTTTCATCAAGCGTCTTGGTTAATCGATTGAGGATTACTTAGCTAGGTTATTACTTAGCCAATTATTAAGATGAATCATTATTTAAGCGGAATTAGAAACATACAACTTTGTTTGAGAGTAAGCCAGACTTCCCAGCTAAAGACCCCTATAATAGAGTCTAGAGACGGACAGTGAAAAAGTTATCAGACTAAGGTTTAGTTGCATTTTATGGCTTATCATGAGTTAAACGTCACTGATCAAAATTTTGCGCAATCATCATCTGATAAAATAAAAATATATGTTGCAATATTAAAGTCCCTGGTATTTTTTCGTTCAATCCCACAAAGACAAAGATATTTTATTTCAACTTGGCCACTAAACGGCACTTTTGAACGTCACAAATAAAATGTACAAGGATACAAATTATTTTTACCGTGCATTTGGAAAGTAGCTAGTTATGGAGAATACGCACAAGAAACTCACTCAAAACATACATACTCTTTAAAAAAATAGTTTTTACAATATTTAAATACATAGTATCAACGTATACGTACTCATTTATCTCATAATATAAACCTTAGAAGTCACCAGTCTTTTTTAAATAAAAAAGAGGCTAAACCGATAAGTTTTGTAACGAAATGCTATAATTATATGCTTATGCTAGTGTGACGAGTTGTCATTATAATACAACCATGCTAATAACTATGTATACTTTGGCCAGCAGGCCGCCCGATCAAGCAAAGTCCTGCAGACAAACTGTGCGTCACTGGGTTCCTCTGGACTGGGTATGGGGTACGTAGATCAGTTATTGACACCATACTTCGTGAAATACAAAATCTGATGTTGTACCTTACCACTAATTTCCAGCGTTATATTGGTATGTGCAAGTCACATAGAATGGGTGACTTAGCAATAAAATATATTATGAAATAACCAATTAAAACCACTTTTAATCAGCATATACGCAAATCGTAGGATCATTTAAACAGATACGGATACGACTTATGCTGAATATTCTATCATTAATACAAGTCACGTAAAGATAATCACCCAATTAATAAAAATAAAAAAAATTACACGTGCCGCCGTGGGACGGCTGGCAGATGTGAAACATGTAAACTATTTTCTATAGAAAATATGCATGAAAGGAAATAAATAAGGCATAATCAAAAACATCAGATTTTAGTAAATTGTTAAGGTTTTGTGGTGGCCAAGTGGCGAAGACCTCGTCTCTCGTGCTTGAGGTCGTGGGACCGAACAAGTACCAATGTGACTATTTCAAATTAATATGTAAGTTTATCTTGGACATCACAGATAACGGTGAAGGCAAACATCTTGACAAAACCTGGCATTACAGTAAATTTTTTCAATCAATTAATTTATTGCAAAAATATATCATTAATACCACCAAACTTACATAGTTACATTGTTGGTGCACATTACAATAACAAAGGCGGGCATTGATGTATTAAAAGGAGGAAGATACCTATGTTACGCGCTAACATCGCGATCAAAAAACCTGGGCTCGGCGCACGACTACATGCACCGAAACTCACACATCTGTGTTCAGTGTTATTACTAGTCCCAAACCTACAGTTACCGATAGACAAGGACAGAGATAGGAGACGGCACTGTAGTGCGAGTGAAATCGCGTTAGCCGCCGAATGTTGGCCGAATGTTTACTATTATGAATGAAATGACATTTCAATATGTGCGTATCGTGTCTCTCACGCATGTTTGTAATATCTATATCGCTCTCACAAATATGGCGTAGCAAACATTAAATATTATTGTAATTTTCAACAAATTAACATTTTTGACTGTACTTACGAGTGGTAAGTGATCCCGGGTGACTTATTTTTTTCCCTGGTATTATTTAAACACTGTTTAGCTACACAAGAAGTCATTTTGGTGCGTATTTATTGCAAAAAACCATAAAAACACTGGAATTAATGAGCTGTGTGATCAACAATGTGCCGTGTGCGCGACTGAGTACCCGCTACGGGCATGCACTTAGATTAGTAGGACCAAGCGCTGTGAGCAGTCCCGTATCTTCCTTTTTTAGGGTTCCGTAGCCAAATGGCAAAAAACGGAACCCTTATGGATTCGTCATGTCTGTCTGTCTGTCTGTCTGTCTGTCTGTCTGTCTGTCTGTCTGTCTGTCTGTCCGTCCGTATGTCACAGCCACTTTATTCGGAAACTATAAGAACTATGCTGTTGAAACTTGGTAAGTAGATGTATTCTGTGAACCGCATTAAGATTTTCACATAAAAATAAAAATAAAACAATAAATTTTGGGGGTTCCCATACTTGAAACTAAAACTAAAAATATATTTTTTCATCAAACCCATACGTGTGGGGTATCTATGGATAGGTCTTCAAAAATGATATTGAGGTTTCTAATATCATTTTTTTCTAAACTGAATAGTTTGCGCGAGAGACTCTTCCAAAGTGGTAAAATGTGTGTCCCCCCCCCTGTAACTTCTAAAATAAGAGAATGATAAAACTTAAAAAAATATATGATGTACATTACCATGTAAACTACCAGCGAAAATTGGTTTGAACGAGATCTAGTAAGTAGTTTTTTTTTAATACGTCATAAATCGTAAACCGCAATTTACCTAGTACGGAACCCTTCATGCGCGAGTCCGACTCGCACTTGGCCGGTTTTTAATACATCAATGAAGGCGGGTATGTTTGGTTGCCCGAGTATGATTCGCACTGTCCTTCGTACTAGTTTAAACTGTCTCACGGTAGGACAGTCTTCCTCCACTCTCACAATCATAACACTTGTATACATTTCCACATATATACATAAATAATCATTTACTTCACAAATAACATTATTCCTCCTTATTTGCGAGTTACAATGTGATTCAATTATTAATGTTAATTGTAATGCAGGTAGATCAAAATATCAATTATGTAAGAATTACTGACAACATTTTTAGTTAAATTTTGATGACAAAAATAAAGATTAAAATCAAAATAAAAGATAACAATGTTACAATGGTCGCTTTAAATAAATAAATGTGTATTTGGATAGTGTAACTGTTAAATGTTCATTAAATGTGTTAAAAAAAAATGTGTTTACTATGATAGGGTCTCCAACAGCCGCTCAGTGTCCTCGTAATTAAGAGTGATAAAGTATTTATGCATTGCAGTTTTAAATAGACCAATAGTCAAATCACGTAAAGTTATTTTTTTAGATAATTTATTGTACTGAGTTGGACCAAGATACTTAGAGAACCTTTGAGCAAACGATGTTCTAAATTTCGGCACTGAGTAAACCAAATCCTTTCTACGCCTATGGATGAAATTGGGAGGTTTTTTTATGTTGCAGCAAAATTAGATTTTTAATAAACAATTGCCTAACAGTAAGCACTGCCATATCTTTATAAAGGGCCTGAGTAGGATATCGATATCGTCTAAAATTTATGACTTTCAAAACTAAGCGTTGCGCTCTCTCCAAAATTAGCATGGTAGTCTTAGCTGTCCCTCCCCACACTGTAATGCAATAGGTCACCAATTTCCAACAGTTAAGATTTTTATCAATATTCACACCCAAGTACTCAACCGCGGAAAACCTAGACAAGGCGCTGCAGTAACATGACAAGGTGTTGTTACAAGTGTGTATATTAATTTTTACAGAATTTGTGGGCGGTTGTGTGTTGTTTCTAATGCTGAATGTAATATATTGTGATTTTTTAATATTTAACGTAAGTAAGTTTAGATCTAGCCATTTCATGACCAAGGACTGACCAATCCAGCGTCGGTTAGTCGATTCACTTCAGCCCACGTTCTCCCACTCAACAGTAGTGCCGTATCGTCCGCAAACGTGACGATTTGTCCTTGTATCAGTTTGAGGTTGCACAAGTCGTTTACGTATATTAAGAACAACGTGGGCTCCAAAATACTGCCCTGTGGTACCCCAAACTGCACCTTCTCATAACAACTCAGGTAGTCATTGACTCTGACACGTTGCGCCCTGTTAGTCAAATAGTCCGTAATCAATAACAAGGGAATGCCTCTAATGCCAATATTTTCCATCTTTTTAAGCAGTATGGGAACAGATACTGTGTCGAACGCCTTGGCCAGATCCAGAAACACACTAATTGTTTTGTCCCCCCTATCTATTCTTTCAGCAATAAAAGATGTAAGCTTATCTACTGCTTGAACAGTCGATTTGTCTTCCCTAAAACCAAATTGATTAGCTGATAGAAGATTTTTAGTTTCTAAGTATTTTTTTAATCTTGAATTTATAATTCGTTCGATGACTTTTGACAATGAGGGTAATAGTGAGATCGACCTATAGTTTGAGACACAGTCTCTACAGACTCTCAGACTTGTCTATGGGAATTATAACGGCTCTTTTGAGCGCAGATGGAAATCTACCCTTAGTTATACACAGATTAACGATCATCGTTATAGGGGCGGAGAGAAACTCCACTTCCCACTTCAAGAGAGTTAACGGTATTCCGTCCCATCCACTCGAGTTAGAAGACTTTAAATTTAATATGGTTTGCTTGACTTCATCCTCATCCGTAGGTGATATTACAAACGAATTGGGCGTCGTATGTGCTGAACCTACACTCATTGCCAGATCTAGTTCTGTTTTGTGAACTCTGGTTAGTATACTATCAGCCAATTGACTTCCCACGTTTGCAAAGTACTTGTTTACGTCATCCAAAGAATCTTTTGGATTAGCTTTAATATTCAGTAACTGATCAGTAGATACAGAAGATTTATTGAGGCTACACATATCTTTTAAAATAGCCCATTGTTTTATTTAATTGTTTTTGTCAGTGTAACTATCTGTCCGGAAAAGTAGTCCTTTTTTTATATGCTTTAGTATATTGTTACATTTATTACGATATCGTGTATAAGTAATTTTAGGTGTCAAGTTATCCGGGTCCTTTTTTAGTTTATGGTGTAAGCGGTCTCTATTGTACATACATCGACAGAGCCCGGGCGTAATCCACGGCTTAAGTGTATGCTTTCTATGGCTGATTTTGCATGTGCGACTATGTTTGTTAATATATTCACTGATAGTTGACAGAAATGAATTCGTTGCAACCTCGGGATCTTCAGAGTCTAACACAACTCGCCAGTCCAACAGCCTCAATTCATCAACTACAGCAGCGTAGTCGACTTTTGTGTAGGTTTTACATTTTATGTTTTTCGGTGTTTTTGTTTTACTTAACGAAATCATAACACAAGAATGGTCAGTAATAGTGGAATGGCAGACAATGGTCCTATTAGGACAGGTGGTTTTAGCGAAACAGTGGTCTAGACAATTATTATTCCGGGTCGGAAATGCATGAGTAGCAAGCAGACCGTGCAACGCGAGAAGGTTCATATATTTGGTTGAGTTGTTTCCAGTATATTGATGTTAATGTCACCCAGTAGTATTATGTTTTTGTAGTGCTTATAGCTATGTAAAAGGTTGTCTATGGCGGTTAGAAAATTGCCAATGTTTCAATACGCAGGCGGTCTATATAATAGCTATAAGTGCAAGTTCATTTATTTTTGTAGTGACCACCAGGCAGTTCAATTCGTCATCAGGCTGTGTTTTTTCTACAACTATTGTTTTTAGTCCATCTTTAATATAAATAACTATGCCGTCATCATCATCTGCCTAGCCTTTTGCCAATTGTTGTTGGGGTCGGCTTCCAGTCTTACCGGATTCAGCTGATTGCCAGTGTTTTAACGGGACCGACTGCCTATCTGACCTCCACAACCCAGTAACTGGGTAACATGGTACCCCTTGGCAAGACTGGTGTCAGATCTCAAGGTTCTGACTACTCGTAACGACTGTCAAAGATCTTCAAATGACAGCCAGGACCAACGGCTTAACGTGCTTTCCGAGGCACGGAAGAAACTCGGTATGTTGAAAATGGTCACCCACCCACGGACCGACCTTAATTATAAAAATGTTTATTATATATTTAAGTTATTATTATATATATATTTATTTTTTTAAGTTTCGTCCCCTTTAATATAAGACTTGAACACTTAAAACATAATTAATGAAATGAGGGTTACCAAACTACCTTTGGGGAATACCGGCTTGATGTTTTTGTTATTTTAGGCTACCATATCTGGTCAGCCGTCTGCAGGGTCATCTCTTGATAGTTTCACTTAAGTATCTACATTTAAAATAAATCTTAAGCTTTAGTAAACAGGGGGGTGACCATAAGCTCTTAGAATTAGAGTTATTTTGAGTGAAGATAAGATAGATAAAGTTCGAGACTTAGGTACAGCCTATGCGGATTCATAAGTCATTATGCTGATAAGATACGATTCTGAAATTAAGTTTAAGCTAAGGAGTTAAGAACTATATAAGTTTGTAAATGCAATATATAAATCGCACGCCCAGAACAACACTGCACTGCACAAAGACAAAATAGTTTTTTTTTCAGAATCGACTAAAAAATGTTATCTCAATTTATGTCAATGTTATTGCGAATGTCTTGATGATTTCATGTGAAGAATGCAATCCGTATCAGCTTTTTATAGATCAGTTGATTCAAAACGCGTTAATAAAGCAAATAAATGTTTTTTTTTTATTTAATTCACTGTTGTGGAATGACTGACCGAAATAAAAAATAATTATTTCGTGTTACGTGCTATTTACTGATTGATTCTAAAATAATGCACTATTATTCTACTGTTTTTTATTGTGATTTAATATACTATAACGAACCATTTGTTTTCTTTTCAGTAATAAACCTATCAAAAATTAAATAAGCGACAAAAAAATTAGTACACTTTTTGCACCCATAGTGTTAATTAAAACATGTAAATCAATCACAAAAAAAAACTAAATCTTCTGTTGATCAAAAAATATGAAAAATAATGGCAAAATATATTGAATATCAATCCAGACCAATAAAACGGTAAATTAAATAAATTTAACAGCACTTTAATCAGTAAGTTAAGCGATCAGGACCTCACAGTAAATGATGGCAATATTTTGTATGATGAAGTTTTTTCATTAATTCAAAAAGAGTTCAATAACACTTTTAAGAAGAAAACTAAAACTATATGCCCTAAGTTTTTATTCGGTGACTGGGCGACTACAGGACTTAGAAAAATTAGGGAAAGTCTTTACGATCTATATATCCTTAAGCCTTGTATTAACACTGAAACGTTTAATAAGTACGTTGCTACTAGTAAGAAATACGTATAAGGTCTTTGGTTGCTACTTACTCAAGATTTTTTTTAAATACATGTAAGGCTGCTAAGGCCTTGTACATTAGCAATAAGGTTAAAAACAATGAATTAAACAGGAATAAATAAAAAATTAACTGATTACACGCTTGAGACCACAGCGGACTTATTAGAGACAACAAAAATTTGCGTATTTTTTTTTACCAACATCGCAATTAAAACTACTAAAACCTTAAATTCTTCGCCCTCGCTCGCTTTTTGATTACTAAACGCGAACATTTCAGCCTGTCCGAATGTATTTAACTTTTCACATATAAACCCCATAACAGTAATAAAAGCTTTTAAGCAAATCAAGATCAAGATCAAGTTCCCAAGTCCGATCTACAGTGGGCACTACTGGCAGCTTCAGTGTGGCAGTTGGCTTGCACCAAGGGTCGGCTCTCAGTCCTTACCTCTTCCTGATGATAATGGACGCTCTGACGTCGGACATACAGGAAGAGGCACCCCGGTGTATGCTGTTTGCCGATGACATTGTGCTGGTCGCCGAGAGTGGCCTATAGGTTCAGAGCAGATTGTAGGTTTGGTGGCACAGACTGGAGAGTGTTGGCTTGAAATTGAGCAGAACTAAAACTGAATACCTGTTCTGCGATTTTGGCGGTTTCTCCAGTTCCGTGCCTATAGCTCTTGCGGGAACACCCATACCGATATGCTCCGACTTCCGGTACCTAGGGTCGCTTGTCTAAGGGGATGGCGAGGTAGACCGAGACGTAACGCACAGGATCAACTCGGGATGGATGAAATGGCGACAGGTACAACTTGCGACCCACGGATGCCCCTCAAGTTAAAGGTAAAAAATGACAAGTCCGTGATTAGACCTGTCGTACTGTATGGATGTTGGGCTGTGAAAAAGATGGATGAAAAGAGATTGCATGTAGCAGAGATGAGAATGTTGAGATGGATGTGCGGAGTGACGAGAATGGATAAAGTGAGAAATGAGTATATTAGAGGAAGTTTGAAAATGGCGCCAGTAACAGAAAAGTTGAAAGGAAACCGTTTGTCCTGGTATGGTCACGTGATGGTCATGTGACGAGGAAGGATGAAACGCATGTTACTAGAAGAGTTATGAATATAGATGTGGATGGATGGAGAGGGAGGGGACGGCCAAAGAAAAGATGGATGGACTGTGTGAAGAGTGATATGAAAGAAAATGGCATCAGTGATGGAGTGACGGGGGACAGGATGATATGGAAGAAGAAAACGTGTTGCGCCATCCAAAATTCGGTATTTTTTTCAGATTCGCGTAGTAGCATCCAGGCTCTAGAACAAAATCAATTAAAATCAAAAATTCACAACAAGATTATTGTAGGTATACGTAATTTACTCTTCTCTTGTCACAACAAAGGTTTAAATATTGAAACAATTTGGGTTCCCAGCCATTCGGGTATATGTGGCAACGAGTGTGATGACTCTCTGGCAAAGTTTGCTACTTCCAAACCTGTGAATAGAAAACACTATCTGCTTCATAGTTACGACTTGCGCTCAGACACCAAACTTAAGTTATTCAGCTCGTGGTCAGCGGAGTGGCAAGCAAGCTCGAAACTTAAAGGGGCGTATTATTCCAACATTCAACCTGCTATCTAGCGTAAATCTTGGTTTTTCAAATGCCCTAAACTGTCTTGAAGAGCTGTTTCATCCTTGTGTAGGCTAAGACTCGGTCGCTGCTGTAGTCCAGTATTCCTAAATAAGATCTGTGTTCGTGACACTTGCTTGTGCGTGTGCGGCCTTGATGATAGAACATTAGACCATATCTTTTTTTCATGTCCTTCGTATTCCCACTCCTTCCTTTGACTTGTATCGTATGCTTCCCAACATTAAAATTCCCCTCCCTATCAACTTCCATTCCCTTTTGACAATTTTTTCTCCTAAAGTTATCAAACTCCTTTCAAAATTTATAAATGACAATGACATCAAAATGTATTTTTTTTTTGTCAATATGTATCTTTGTTATCTACCACAAAGGACAAAGTTCGTCGGCTCATCTTAACGCTCTGTCGCCTCTACACGACACTGGAAGAATACACAAAGTTCGACGGCTCGCCTCAATGCGCTGTCGTCTCTACATGACACTGGCAGAATAGTCGGCATCGGCTCAGTTGCCAAACAAGAAAAAAAAATGTTTGTAAGTTTAAATATTTAACAATTATGAAAGGCAACCAAAACAAGATAATAACACTACCCGGACCTTAGTAAAACATTACTAAGAAGAAAATCACTTTTTCACAGCAGCAACACGCTTTAACTTTGTTGTCTTCATAGCAGCAGCGGCAGGAAGAGAGTCTGGTGCTGCCGCTTTAGGATCAGACTGCTCCGGCTCCATGGAAATCGGCGCAATCTTGTTCAACTCGTCGAGAGACTCTACCCGATGCCGCGTATTATTCGGACCAAGGATATACACACAGCCCGCCTTAGTCCAACTCTTGGGAACGCCGAGTCTTTCCCTCGCGGCCAGGAACAATTCATGCCGCTGGTGACGCCCTGAACCTTTTAATTTGGTTTTTAGAAAAGTCTGTTTGTCCCGGACTGCGAGGCTGCCAACAGAATAGGCCGGCAAGCTTATTACGTATGAAATAGCAATTAGCAATATTTGCGCAGAGATTGTACAATCATCGCGCGATTATCGCTTTACGACATAAAAATGGAAGGCTTTTTTTGCGAAATAATTGCTCTTCAATCGCGAATCCGCATTATTTATGAGCTATAGCCACACCATACTAATTTTACGACAGCACTGCCAACAATAAAATCTGCTAACTGAAATGTGCATTTATCGCAATGTGATCGCGATCATTTCATATTACGTATGGTTTTTGACAGCAGAGCGACAGCCATCGGCGAGCAAATGTGGCTGTCAAATTGCGATTACTTTTTCCCTTGTTGTTGGTCGATTGCCAATCGTTCGCTGATGGCTGAGTAGGTACAGAAGTTTTTGAGTTTTTGGCAGCTTTTTTCGTGTGTTATTTTGTGGCTACTTTAATTATCCGCAAATTTGAAAAATAATATAAAAGTAAATATTGAAATAACAAATTCCTAGTGAATATTTTAATGACAAATTGGTGTTGTTTTGTGTCTCTAATGTCTACGCACTACTGGACTATTTGTTGAATCATTGAAACAGACGTAATATCGGTAAAGTGGAGGATTTTTTTATACGTAGTGTTGGCTACCTCAGCCAAGCTTATAAATTTACTACTAAATACTTAGAAACACATTAGAATGTGATAAGTCCGCAATATGTATCTTTTATTAAATTATTTTTTTATATGGCAAGCACTGATGTCGACTATTCTGCCAATGTCTAAAGTAAATTGGAAAATCTATTTTACGTTTTATGGCTTAAATACGAGATGATGTAGTCTATTTAGTGATGTCCTAATGCGATATCGATTCGATTTCTTATAAAAATCGACAATTCGAAGAAATGTTATTGGATTTTACAAATAAAATGAAAATATCCAATTTTCACTGCCATATTTACTTCACATAAATACTTTACATCTCCGAATATTAATTTATCGGAATATTGGAGCTAAATCTTAATCAAATTGATTATTGTAAAAAAACAGCCTCCGCGATGTGTTGCTCTTTCATAAGCTGGTTAATTCATCAAACGATAAATTTTATAAATCAGCGGACAGATAAAATAGCTTCTGTTAAAAGTGACTGTCAAAAAAAAAGACTTTACTTAAAGGCCTCAGTAGCCAGGTCACTAAATTGATCGCGCAATAATTATACAATTATTGCTACTTGCTGTTACTTACATAATAAGCCCGCTGGTCTTGTTTGGCACTGCTCTTCCCATCCTGTGACATCGGCTGATGTCATCAACGGAGAATTCTTTTACCTGCAGCTTGTTACATGCCACCTAGTCTAACACCTTATCTTCCTTCTGCTCCTCATTCACGCCATGCAACAGCAAGATCTTCCTCCATCCTCGCATCTCCTTTTGATCAATTCTTCGGGCAAGAAGCTCCACCGGTCGCTGCGCTTGCGAAATGAATGTCTGGAACATAGTAAACTTGTGACAGGTGAAGGAGGGGCCTTCTGCAGTTCAGCTTCGAAGATGCGACATGCGGGTTTGGAATAACTCCTTGAGATCACTCACAGTGTTCGTCAGCGAATCCATTGTGATGAAAGTGAGTGTTTTGAAGAAAGAAGAGAAGTAATTGCGAGGATATAACGCTACACCAGCAAGTAACAATTATAAACTTTTAAAATATGACATAAAATCACTGAAATTATTGTTCTATTAAATTATATTAAATTTTAATCAAGAGAGTTTTATTTTGGTGTTACTAGTACAACTACCCACAAAAAAGTGGTATGCATGTATTAAGTTGTCGTAATGTAGTTTGGTACATATGCACTGCCTTCTTAGTCTTATTTTAATTAATTTTCTGGATCAAAACCGTTGAAAGTCATGTTAATGACTTCCATTACGATAAATTGTATAGTCGCCATCTTAGATTTTAATTTTCAGCCCTTTCTCATCACTTCCGCCTAGCCCGTTCCATCATCGGTCTACCAGACGTACGGCGATGCGTCATCGGTACATGGTGGATATCCCACCCATACGCACAAAACGTTTTGGGGACACTTTCATTATGCGTACAGCTAAGGAGTGGAATTCTCTGCCGGAGTCTGTGTTTCACGATAGCTACAATCTTGGGGTCTTTAAATCAAGAGTGAATATTTTTTTTCTAGGCAAGCTTGCTTCACCGTCGACCAAATCATCGCTTATCATTAAGTGAGATAGTGGTCAAGCGCAAGCCTATAGACGATAAAAAAAAAACTTCGGAAATTGAAATCACTTTACTCGCTTGGGAGTTTCATACAACTTTACCTCACTTACGCCCAGTTTTTTGATTCGTAGTTAACTTAACCAATGGTTAAATACGATAACGATATGAAATGATGATGTTTACTTTACGTTGAGATTGCATGATATGTAATTAATTTTAATTTTGGGCGCACGGTTGGCGCAGTGGTTGAGCGATTGATAGTTGTTCCGGCTCTGGGTGTTGTGTATGTGAGTTTATATGTTTGTAAACGCACCCTCGATACAAAATAAATAAATAAAATAAAATCATTTAATTCAAGTATCACTGACTCATAATAGAAATAATACATTTACACAGTCACATTACCTACACAATATTAAAAACAATTTCATTTACTTAATTCAATTACATTATAATAAGTCTATTTCTAGTGTGGGACAAAGTTAAAAAAAAAAAAAAAAACATTGGACATTGTCGAGCAGGTGGTGTGAAAATAATAATACCAGCCTGTAATTGTCTAACTGAAGGGAAAAAAAATTATTCAAATTGATAAGATTTCACCCAAATAAAATATTACGTGTTGGTATCAAACATGTGTTGCACGGATTTATTATTATGCGCAAAAAGATAAAGTGTAGTTAACTAATCAGTAAACTGACCAACTATAATTAATCAAACCAAGTAATAATCTATAGCACATGCGCAAATGACGATAATGCTTTAGCAGATACTGATCACCCACAATCACAAGTTATGACAAGATAATGGATAGTAAGTATAGATAGATAGGATATATTGGACCCTTGTTTCCGTACTTAGACTTCCACTTGGTCCGTTGTGCTTGCAGGCCTCCTCTCTGTGAGAGGGAATGGGCTATCACGCGGGCCCTGTGCGGGTTGGTGGATATCACATGTCCTCGAAATTTTGGTTCTAAGACTTGCGCGTTTCTTCATAATGTCTGTCTTCACCGTTTTAAGTGCAGTGATGATTAAATAATTTTCACAAAGTGAATCGCCTGCGAGACGTAAGCGTAAGGATGGTGAGGCGTAAGCAGCGTCAGTACGGTGACGACGCCGTACCTGAAGACCTTTGGCTTTACGCCCGATTCGTGCCGCCGACGATATGAACGCATTCAGTAATTGCGTGATCGCCGTGGCAACAGGACGCTCTCAAGATGGAGGATAATTTAACAGAAGCTTTGATTGACGCTGTTTTGATTTATTCCTTTTTGTTAATGACATGGACACAGATTTTTACTTTTCTACTCAGCAATAAAGATAATAGCAGTACTTCATCTTCTCTTTGTGTCGTTTTCGACTTCATCTTCATGTTGCCTTCTTTTCGAACACCCCTTGTGTATTTTTCACGCGACCGTCTTAAACGCAATCTTGAAGTGGAATTAATTATGTATACCTAGAACGGATCGGAGCCAATGTAAAGATTCTTTCGATCCGTACTCAAGATGCGTTCTAGGATCAGGCGCTGTGGGTAAAGGCCTTAAGTGTGGTGAACGCAATTTGACCACGCACCGCTTGAAGTTCGCGAGCTTGTTCCGTGGCGAGGTGATGATAATGTGACCTTACACCGACTCGAGTTAAGTCGGTGATGAACGTAATTTACTGAACTAACTAGCTAGCTTTATAAACCGACAAATTTCATTTGTTGAAGTGTATGCCAATTGCTGCATACAGTTTTGTGTAGTTGATGCCATGAAAGTCCGCCTGCAGTCGCCAGCCAGTAGGCATGCAGATGCACACGGTGGACCGATTGCTAGCAATCGTTCTACCTTGTGGATGGCCTTCCATCGCGCGAAGTGAGAAGCTCAGGACCGGTCGATGGGGCGACGCTTTGGGAAGGCCGTTGTTACTTGTCAAAGCACTTCTGGCGATGGCATCAGCTACGAGAAGTCGATATTCTTCTCCCTAGAGTAAATAATATTCAGTGCAGGTAGGTAAGTTGGGTAGGTAAGTAGGATAGGGTAGGCAGTTGACGGGAGCGAAGCCGTGGGCACAGCTAGTGTTCAATAAAATACTAGACTACGTAGAAAAATGTCTACTGAATGGGCGAAATCTGAGATAGTGCTGCTCTAAAAGAAAGGAAATCCTACTGACATAAGTAACTACCGACCAATCAGCCTACAATCAAATCTCTACAAGCTATTTGCTTCATGCCTCGAGAAACGCCTTGCGATATACACCGAAGAACACCAGCCAGTGGAGCTATCAATCAATAAATCAATCAATATGAGGATTTAGGGGTACGTATTCTACTAAAGACCACATCCACTCATTAGATAAAATTATAGAGAAATACGAAGAATTGAAACGCCCACTCTACCTAGCGTTCATCTACTATGCTATATACCTGCTAAAAGGAATATGATAAAAAGAGATGTAGACATTGTGTGTGGAGGGGAAAAATAAAGTCATAAAATAATTTCACACAAACACATTTTTTTTTGTTTTTCTGTTCTGTGGGTCCGATGTAGACCCAGCAACGTCCGTAGCCTGGCTGCACTTTGGTGACCTCTTTGGGGAAACCGATGATTTTGTCTGTGCAATTATGGCCGAAGTTATCATGACGAATAACTATCTCAGATTTATTGTGAAGGATGGCACGGTTGACATCTGTCGGGCATGTCACCGGCTGGGTGAATCGATCCACCACATTATTCTCGACTAGCTAACGAAGAGTACTTGCATAGGCACAACCTTGTAACTAGACTTATGGAGGTGGTTCTACCCTTATGGAGGTGAAAAGGTAGAAATTTGTTGAGCTTATACATTTGAAACTTGGCGTAAATACTAACCTAAGTAAATAGTAAAGGTTTCCTTTCATTATTAGTTTTTCAAAATTACTCCTGAAAAACAATTTAGGGGTTGTTAAAGAATTTTACTGTACAGGGCTTCTTTTTATGATGTACTAAGAAGGGATTTTTGGAAATTCAACCTTTAAGGGGGTGAAAATGTATTATTATAAAGACATACCTTACCACACTTTTTCGCCCTCACGTCGGTGTGAGCAAGTCATAATTTTGTAATTATGTCTAGAAATATCTACTCCAGGTGACTAATTAATAAAAATATTATGAAATAATCTATTACCACAACTTCATATTAATCAGCACATATGCGAATAAAATTATGAGGTTATATCTATGTAAAATAGATACGACTACGATTTAAGAATGGACTGTCATAAATAAAAGTCACGCAAAGATAATCAACCTTATATATAACTAGCACTTCGCCCGCGACTTCGTTCACGTGATCCGTATTTTATCCTCCTCCTCGCATCATGTTCCTCATTATTAAGGGGCGTGATTCCCTGGAACAACTTCTCCTTCAACAATTTGCGCTATCTGCTTCTGTCTTTGGCATCGTGGAGAGCATCATGCAGCCTGGTATTTAACTATGTGCGGACTTGGTCTGACCATCTGATTGGACTTCGACCTCTCGGACGTTTTCCTTCGATCTTGCCAGTAACCATCAGCTGTTCGAGGTTGTGTCCGTCCTTCCTGGCAATGTGACCAAAAAACTCCAGAATCCTACGAAGGCAGACCGTGGACAGTCTGATATTTATGTTTAGTTCCCGGAGAATAGAATGATTGGTGCGATAGGCAGTCCAGGGGATTTGCAATATCTTCTTCCAGCACCACATCTCAAAAGCATCGATTCGGTCACGGTTGGCCTTCTTCAGAGTCCACGTCTCGGACCCGTAACTGAAGATGGAGAACACCAGGGAGCTAACCTGTTTCACCTTATTCTTCCTTGAAATGTTAAGGTCTCTCCATACTCTTTGCAGCTGGGTCATTGCATTTTTGGCCATGATTCTTGCACCCAGGTAGATAAGATCATTTACGGTGTCCAATGATAGAGCACAGGTGTATTTTGGAGATGATTTGCGCGATCTACTATCATTACTTTCGTTTTAGCATGATTAATTTTGAGCCGAATTTTGTACGAATTAAAACAAAGTATCAAATTATTAGCGTCATACTGCTTAAGAAATCTAACACCACATGTAAACAACCTTGTTTTTGTTTGAATTCGGCGTCTTTCTCTTGTTGTTTTTCTTTAAATTCAGACATCATGCGAAACAACATCTCCCGAAATCCACTTTTAATTGTTTTATTCATTTTTCACTGAATAAATGCTATTATCAAGACCACAACAAACCAAAACAACACGCCATCTTGTTTTGGAAAACTGAGGTTGACATTAGTATAGCATTGCCATATAAAAAGTTTGCAAATAATTCGAGTGTCTACTTTCGTTTGCCAGACTCTAAATCATTTGTTCTTAACCATGAACATATCTCACGAGTCCTTATTTTAATGCAGTCTTCTTTGAGCACTATTTTCTTAATAATATTCACAACTTTTGTCAAAAGGTCAAAATGCATCGCATTAAATTTCATTTAACTGTGTGTACTATTATGCTCAGTAGAGGTGAACGCGCACCTAGACGCACCGCACTCGCCGCAGGCGCCGCAGTCATCGCATTTTCTCTTGGCCCCGCGCTGCCCGCGCCGAACGCGCCGCACGCATTGTATCCACTTTTGTACATCTTGAACTATATTTTCATTCGGATAAGGATCATGTTGCCGCGCCGCCCGCGGAGTCTGATGACGTCATCCGCACGCGCTGGTGGAATCCGTATACCTACAGCATTTTGCTGAAATGCGGCTCGTGCGGCTCGTTTGGTGCGGATAGGTGCGCGAGGCTGCATTCGATTTCATATAAAGATTTATAAAATGCGATGACTGCGGCGCGTGCGGCGAGTGCGGTGCGTCTAGGTGTGCGTTCACCTTAAGAGGGCTCAATTGATCACTACTCTGCTCTGCAGGCTTCTGCATGTACAGGTTAATGACATCAAGTCGCTCAACATTTAAGACATTTCTCACAAAAAACCATGAAATTTTAAATATGACTATTTCAAAGTATAATTTACTTTTTAAATTACTCTTACAAAAAGTTATTTGTAAGCAAGATTCAATTCAAAGGCAATTGTAAATCTTAATTATGGTAGACATACTTGTGCGAGAGTAGCCGCATGTTACTGCACTGAGCTCAACGAGTGCTTTCGATGACAAAGCATACAAGTGTTTCGGGTAACAGCAAAAAAAGACAAGTACCATGCGATGGTACATTATAATAGTCAATCTCCAGGCCAGGAGCCATGTAAATTAATGTATTGGTACAACTTCCCTAGACCTCCTTTCAAGGGTTGTAAAGTTCATAATATAGCAAATTATGAAAATATTTGTAATAGAAAATGCAAAGGTTTTTAATAGGATGGTGGTTCACCAGTATGCAGAGTATTCGATTAATATTTTTAGTTTTTTGTGAAGGTACATGCCATAATATTGCACCCCCTCCCTTTTTATTGAAAAGGTATACCTCACGACGGGGCCGGGACAAGACAAAACAAGCGTTATTGCCATTGTCACAACTTAAATTGACCACCCTGCTAGGTTTGGTTATGACAGCCATGCGTTTGTGCTTGAAGCAACTTACAGCATGTAAAAACAGGTACCACGTGGTGTGGTACATTATGACAGGCATCACTGGCTAAAGGAGCCACGCATAATTGCGGTTTGTAAAAGTACTATGTAAAAGTACTGTATGACAGGCATCTCTCCTTAGAAGAAACATTAATCATAACGGTTTTGTTATTATTACGACTTACCATGACCACCCTGCGAGGGCCGGATTTAAAAAAAAAATGTGCCACGTGAGGGTACATTGTTGTAGTTATAGCCCGCGAGGAGAGCCATGCTGTTTGTCATTATTAAAACTTACCTTGATCACCTGCGAGGGTTGTCTTTGATAGCAAAAAGTACCACGTGAGGGTACATTATGATAGGCATCTCCTGCGAGGAGAATCATGCATAACAGCAGTTTACCATTATTACAACTTACCTTGATCACCCTGCGAGGGTTGTATTTGATCGCAAAAAGTACCATGTGAGGGTAAATTATGATAGGCATCTCCTGCGAGAAGAACCATGCATAACAGCAGTTTACCATTATTACAACTTACCTTGATCACCCTGCGAGGGTTGTATTTGATCGCAAAAAGTACCACATGACGGTACATTATGATAGGCATCTCCTGCGAGGAGAATCATGCATAACAGCGGTTTACCATTATAACAACTTATCTTGATCACCCTGCGAGGGTTGTATTTACCCAATGGTTCGCATCCTGATCTAAGTAACTATCATACCCCGTACACTAACAGTCAAAGTGTGTATTTATGTAGATGCAGAACGTGATTACAATCACGTGTGTGGAAGACATGGTTTTATAATCAGGAAAGTTGACAAATAAAATATATCAGTAAAATCAAAATTTATCTGATATACAGAGCATACATTATTTTAACAGATCCGGTAGTTTATCAAAATAATCATTTTAAATAATCTATGATCAATTCATTACTGGTTTTTGATTGTGAACATATGACAATCATAAACCATGAAAAGATAAAGATTCCTATTTATTTAGTAAAATTGCTAATGTTGATGCAGTCCTTAGTCGTAGCAATGGAGTGTTGGACGTTTGTAGTTCTTTTATGCTTGACGGCTGTTCTTGCTGACGACGAATGGCTGGAAGTGAAAATTAAGCAAGGGCCGGTGCGCGGGCGCAAGCATCCTAACGGCGGTCTATACGCCTTTTACAACATACCCTACGCAACAGGACCTGAAGGCGTTAACAGATTCAAGGTGATTTTAAATTAATTCTTATTTGTTTATGTATCTTCACTTACTTCACTTGTATAAGTTTCTCTGCTATGACGAAAGAGCTAGTTTTCAAAAATGTTGATTTTACTGGCACCAAAACACAAATCTAATTACTTTTTAACGTCCCAGGAACCTCTTCCACCGCCAACATGGTCAGAACCGCTTGATGCAACCAATGACAAGATCGTCGTATGTCCACAGAGCGATTATATGAGTGGCATGTTCCCAGGCAATGAAGAACTGACAGAAAATTGTCTTGTTGCAAATATGTTTGTACCGGACACCAATGAGAAAAACCTTTCAGTTCTTGTGTATGTTCACGGGGGAGGGTTTTCAGGAGGCTTTGGTGACATATTTCCAGGAACACAGTTTGTTAGGGAAAAGAAAGATGTCATCATGGTCACGTTTAATTACCGTCTCGGCATTCACGGGTTCCTTTGTCTCGGGACCGAGGCCGTACCAGGCAATGCTGGTATGAAGGACCAGGTGGCATTGCTGCGCTGGGTACAAAAGAACATCGCCAGCTTCGGCGGTAACCCTGATGATGTCACTCTTGGAGGCTGGAGTGCGGGTTCAGCATCAGTGAATCTACTAATGCTGTCGAAGTCAGCCGAAGGATTATTTCACCGAGTAATACCTGAAAGCGCTGGCAGCCTTGCTGCATTTGCAATCCAGAGAGATCCTCTTGAGATTGCCAAAACGTATGCCAAAGAGCTGGATAATCTAGCTGTCGTAGATAATATAACCGATTTAGAACAGATCTATACCACAGCTTCAATTGACTTGTTGACTAGAGATGCGTTTGCGAACAGGACTGATGCTACCCTCTTATTTTCTCCGTGTGTGGAGCCTGATACAGACGGAGCTTTCCTAACAGAATCTCCTCTGAGTATACTGAAGAATGGCAACTATAAAAATTTACCTATGTTATATGGTTTTACTAACATGGAAGGACTATTGAATATTGGCTTTTTTGATACTTGGAAAAATATGATGAATGAAAGATTTTCTGATTTCTTACCGGCTGATCTACAGTTTGAGTCTGAAGCAGAACGAGAAGAAGTAGCCAAAACAGTTAGAACCTTCTTTTTTGGAGACAATCCTATTAGCGGTGAAAACATTCTGAGATACGTTGACTATTTCTCAGATGTCATGGTTACTTATCCTATGCTTCGGGCTATGAAGCTACACGCCGAAGCTGGGAACGACGAAGTTTACTTGTATGAATATTCCTTTGCGGACGAGAACGAGCCCGTGGTACCTCACACTAACGTACGCGGTGCTAATCATGTCGCCCAGTCGTTTGCTTGGTTGGATGGCGCAGATGAAATTCTCATGACACCTGAATATCAAGAAATGAGGAGAATAGTTAGTGAAATGTGGCACAACTTTATAAAAACAGGGTAAGCATTTTGTTTTCCTAACTTTTTATGTCGTTTATCACAGCCATTTATTATATTCGCAAAGTTTTATGTAAGTTGTTAAATTAGATACGAAGTATGTATGTATAATATATTTGAACATAATCTAAGGATATTATAACTATTGGCATATTAAGAATAAAACTACAACGAATTATTTATACACCATTCGTGCTGTATGTGGGTGGGCACAATTATGCATAGAATAAAATCTTGACCTATTTGCAACCGTTGTGGTTGGACTACAGATGGCAAAACCTTACACGACATTTTGCAGCAGTTAAGTTGTCTCGTACTCAAACGAGGTCATTTCTCTCACCCAAGCGCATTTTCTCCCATAGCATGATTGTGATACCCTGATATGGAAGGACTTCTTAGAGATCTTGAAGGCTGCTTTCAAGTCCTGGTGTATCAGAATAACATCTTGGACCGTTGGCGATTGTGTGAAGCTAAATGTTTGTTGGTTCAATATAATCTTCGTTCGCGATTGCGTCGTCGTAGTTCTGAATTTCGAAGTGGTCTACGAGCATGAAGGTTGACTTCATGCAGGCTTTTGCTAACACAGCCCAGCCCCTAGCTTATCTGTTGGTCTCAATATCTCTTCTTTAGTTAAATGTCGCCCTTCTATGTTCTAGGAAAAACTCCTGTAGATAATATATTATTAACAAACGTGCTATTATAAAAATGTTCATAAACAGTTAATATCCCGTTTGATAAAAGTCTCGGACCATAATCAATGCGAAACGTATACAATGCAAATTTAACTGATTATCAGATATTATTCTGCCGTGTGCGGCGGATATATACCTACAGTTCGTGCAATTCGGGGCGACATGTGATTTAGAAATGGCTCGTTTGGACTGAGTTCTTTTACCGAAACCAATGATATTGGTATCAAAACAAAATTAATGAAGTCTAGTTAATGCTGATATAGTTTAATTACAAACTTATTTCTTAGACTACAAATAATCCGTGTAAAGGTTTAGATGTTGTAAAAATTTTGATGGAACGGTCGGCGTAATACGTCAGTAACAAGTTTATTACAACAAATTGTTATTATTTGTTTACACATTAACATTCTTTACTAAATCAGCTTCTGACCATATTTTTTGTTTTATCTATAAAGATAGCTAGTTAAAAGAGAATCTATATAGTGCAAGCGTCCGTCATTTAAGCCGCCGGTCATTTTGCGACCTTAGGACGTGCAAGGGAACAACATATCGGTGCGCAAAACTTTCAGGACGTCTGAGTGGTTAATTATGCAGTCTAATTTCGTTCTAACTTTTCAGGAAACCTGTGCCTGTAGGGTCGTCCCTGCCTGCGTGGCCGGCAGCAGGCGCCGACAGGTCACCATACATGGTGCTGGATGAGAAGCTGGAACTACGTGGGGTGCCCTTGGAAGAACGGACTCGCTTTTGGGATGACATCTACCAGAGATACTACCTGGATGCAGTACCACCACGCAGTGAACTGAATAAATAAATATTTTATTTATTCGTGATTTATTCCTAAAAGGACAATAGTATTGCAAATGTGTTAGTTACTTCTTTGTAAATTTAAAATATATACAGACCGCATCATGTCACGGGAAAATAATCTATTCAGCATTATTAACAAAAACTTTTAACCATTTGATTTTGGATTTCTTCTACTTTCAAGTTGTTTAACACATCTGTAAAACAATATATTCGTCTGATAAGTAGTGTACTACAGATGCGCTTGTTTATTTAAATATCTTTCAGTAACATTTTAAGTACATTTTTGTTCAAACAAAATCGTGGTTTGAACTTTTTGGCGTAGCGATAGCTGCAGATGATGCTGTAATGATCCTTGTAGCCTTAACGTTTGTGTGGGGACTCACCCTTAAGCGCGGCAATGGGAGACGACACCCCCGCCAACGAACAGTCGAACAGTGGACAAAGGGACGCGAAAGAGTACGTCGCGTTCGCGAAACCCTCGAACAATAGTTTTACTTTTACCTGTTTAAGAGCGGACTGTAGTCAACAGGAATTTGAAAAATAGGTATTTGAAGAAACTATTGCCGTCGCGTCACCTCCATCCTCTCCCCGTAAAGTGCGAAAGCGACAACTGCAGCTCAGGCTGATTGTACCTACAAAAACTTTGACTAACTTTGACGTTTCGTATTCTGCTGTTTGCTTCATGAAAACTGGTCTGATCTAAAAAATTCTTATATCAAAATTTAGAGGAAAAGTATATCTATGCTCCTATCATTTCTTTTTTTGTTAAAAACTTATAAATTTTGTCTGAAAGTCTTCTGAACATGTCGGTAAAAACGGGCATATTTTTCGGGTTTTTGGATTGTCATATTTCTTTTTGTGATTATGTTTTGGAAAAAAGGAAATGATACAGGCACGTATTAACTAGACCTAGATTTTATGGAAAAAAATCATTGCTCTAGAGGCATTATCCACGAAGAAAACAGCAGAATGTGTTTATATGGAGAAAGTCTCACTAGAGTCCCCTCTTAAACTGTGTTTATATACTTTAATTATACACCTATTCACTGTTGACGTGCGTTAGAATTTATTTAAAGACCCAACACACCCTGATAACAAGAGCATTCCTACTCGTACAAGTGGCGCCCCGTGTCGGGCGCCACTATAAGGGCGGCTGGTGTCGTCATAAAAATGTCGAATTTCAGTTCATGCCACGATAAACACTTTAATCACTGATAACACGTCTTACATGAATGTTCTTACGCGCTAATGACAGTTATCACAAACTACTCGTCCGGTCATCTGTCCATCAGACCGAATCGGATTAGAACAATGGTAATTTCTATTGTGTCTGGAAATGGACAGTTGAAGGTTTAAATAAAACTTAAAGCTACAACAATAGTTATGGCGGGAACGAGCTGGAACCGTGAATTAACCGATCTATCTAGCGTGCGCGACTCGAATCTAATTTGTTGAGACCCTGACCAGTGGGCCTGCGCGTCCGGGACATGCGCGGGCGCAGTGCGGGGGCGCATGCCACACATTTGGTGGCCATCTGTTAGCGTGGGCTGTCTACCTGCGCGTATCCTGATCGCTGACGTCCACACTGAGCGTTACACCCTGACTTTTATATTTCGAATCAGCACCTTGTCACCAACAAATTGTACATACAGCAGCAGAAAAACGTCACCCCCTCGAAATTTATAAAAAGTGACATCTATGGACAGGATGATATACTACGATTTTTACGTGTGCCGCGTGCGCGCCATCTGTGACATCAATGAAACTGTTAAGATATTCTAACTAGAAATAAAAAAAAACACGGCGCTCATGCAAGCGACCGCTAGGTAATATCCATCGCACCCTACCTATTGATATATTTTTATTAAACTTCCAAACGTGTTCCACAAACATTATACTTTTTACAAACTAAAAACTCACAACAGAATTTTAAAATTTAATAAATTCGTTAGGTCGATCGCAGAATCGAACCTGGACCCTATAACTCACGAGTCAAACTGTTATACCGCTGCGCCATTCTGCCACTTATATAAAAGTTGTTAAATTCATCGATATCTTTATGAATCATCCATCACATCATTCATGTCAGCCGTGACGTTTATATTATATATAAAAAATAGATTATGAAGAAGATTGAGGGTAAGCTTATAATTTTGTTAAGTAAAACATGGCATCGCAACATAGCATAATTACTAGTCTGCTTGTGTTGTTCGAATAACGACTTAAAATTACAATACAATTATGTCTCGATTGAGTAACTTTTTAAAAGTGAAAATAATCGTCCTTTGGGAACCAAATAAAAGTTTAAAGAGTATTGCTCAGAAATTAAATGTCGACGCTTACGTCGACATTTAATTCCTGAGCAATACTCTGTTATCTAAAATTAATTTATATTTTATTATTTTTTCATTTGAAATCTAACTTTTTAGTTTACTCCTTTAAAGAGAAAAACAGTTCGTTTATGGGTGTGACGGTATCTAGAAACAGGTGAAGTGAAGTGTAATAGCCAAGGGCCATGACCGATTGCTTACACAAATCAATTCAGCCATCATCGTGATTTTGTGAATAGACAAACCGCGGATTATTTTACAACCACCCGATCTGGTGACATGCCATTTCGCTTACCACTGTCCGGAGACATTTACATGCAGCTGAACTAACCGAAGCCCATCATCCAGCCATGATAAGATTTGCAACCATTGCAATTTGTTTTTAATAATATGGTAAATGGGATAAGAACAAGATAAGAAGAAGTTGTAGAAAATAAAGGTTACCCTCTCCGTTATTAGTATAGTTTTAACCCCAAAAGTTACAGTTCATTTTTAAGTTAATTGCATTTTGAAAACTGTTTTGAAAAATCACGAGAGATGTAAATTCTTGCTCTGTTTGTTTCAAACATGAGTAATATGTAGGTTCCCTTGTGAAATATTCAAAACTAAATTATCAAATTTTAGTAAATAATTATTTGCTAATCTAAATCGGGTTACTATATTAATTAATACCTTATGAATAGTAAATAATACTACGTATCTAAGTGAATCTCCTTTATTTTAAAAGATTGCCTTATAAGCACCTACCTACTTGC
Organism: Orthosia gothica; assembly: GCA_949775005.1. Lineage (NCBI taxonomy): Eukaryota > Metazoa > Arthropoda > Insecta > Lepidoptera > Noctuidae > Orthosia > Orthosia gothica. The sequence goes on along the minus strand of OX459048.1, from coordinate 20,123,970 downwards.
CCTCAACCCGTAACAGCTCTCTATAGCCATACAGTGCTGCCTAAATAAGTTAGCGCATGACAATTTTGTATCAATAACGTATACGCAAAGGGATCGTGAATCGAAAAATGGTTTTAACAGACCCTTTATATTTTTGAATATCCTATCCAACCATACCCCCACCATGGGACAGACGAGAAAAAAATCATCCCCGCTGTACATCTATAGGAGGTATCCGAAAAATAAAATTATAATATATGTATGTCGGGTTCAGTCAGTACGGACGGTACGGACAGTCAGTACGGACGTTTAAACAAAACGCAAGCACACCATCTGGCGGCAAAGCAAGAACAACTACGCATTGGTGCGCTTTTTACCCGACTGCCGAAGGAGGTTAATGTGTGTATCAGTCTATGTATATTTGTATGTTTGTTCCTATGTGGCGTTTCAGAGGCCAAACACCTTGGCCGATTTTGATACGTACGTCAATCGATTCGTCTTAACCTTGCGAGTGTCACTGGCAACATTAAAATTACAAAATAGAACTGCACAACATGATTTTCTTCTTGTTTACGTCTTTTTAGTTCGCTTTTTAAGCAATCGTGCGTTGTGCTCTTAGTTTACCCGCAACGTGACACGTAGCGCCAATCCTAGAGCTTTTTACCCGACTGCCGAAGGAGGGTAATGTGTTTATCAGTCTATGTATATACGTATGTATGTATGTTTGTTCCTATGTGGCCTTCTAGAGACCAAACGCGTTGGCCGAATTTGATGGTTCTTACGCCAATCGATTTGTCTTAACCCTGCGAGTGTCACTGGCTACATTAAAATTGGAAAAGAAAAATATGGCGGATTTTGGGCGCCATTTTGTGGGTTTTTTTTTTTTTTCTTTTTCAACCCTTCGTGTATCAAAATAAATGGTTTTAAAAGGTGATTTAAAAAATATACAACACTTATATTATGTTTAAATGTACCTAATTCTAAAAAAAAATAACTAAAAAGTTGTAAATAAAAAAGTTAATTAAAAAAATCAAATAACCCGAATGCTTATAAAGCGAACTAAAAAGCGCAAACGCAATTGTATCGAGTTAGTCATGGTATTGGTCATTTACGTGTATTCAAAACAAATCTTATGTTGCGTAACGATTAGATACAACCACCGTCTTCTGATCTAAATTCATGTTATACTTTCAAAGTAATATTATGATAGCAGCAGAGCACGGACGTTAAAACAAATCACAAGCACGCCATCTGGCGGCAACGCAAGAACAACTACGCATTGGTGCGCTTTTTCTAACCGCTTGCGTAGTGGGGACAGCAGTAAAAGGCAGTTGAGTACTGACAGGGTTAGATCTAAAATGTCGTAGAATCAGTGTCGATCCGTAATATTAGTAAGCAGGATTGTAACTGTGAATATTTGAATAAACCTAGTGTATCGAATAATTTGTGTTATTTCATTTTCACGACTGTAACCACCGATCTACCCACACACGATGTTTTAACCTAACATCCTGACTTCCCGATGGTTTGCATCTATCGGCCAGCCTTGATGCGACTTATATAATTTTACCACTTTGTCGGAATTATTAATATGTATACCTATGCTAAATTATAGCTTTCTGGTACTAAGAGTCTCTGTGCTAAGCTGCGGACGGACAGACGGACATAGCGAAACTAATAAGGGTTCCTTGTTGAGTTCGGAACCCTAAAAAGAGTTTATTTTGTTTGCACCGTGCATATTATTTACTAAACTGCTCAGTATTGTCATAATATCAATGGGCCGGATTCTGAATTAAGTATTTCGAGTTAAGAACGAGTCAAACTTCATGCCAAATGCCAAAAATTTACAGATTTTCATTTCCGTAGCCAGAAATCGGGGAAATGGCTCAGAATGATACTTAATAAGTATAGTTGCTAAATGAAAACAAAGTTACAATGAAAATCTAATAAAACAGTTTTAAAAACATGGCCAGTCCATTAAAAATGTTTTGAATGGTAATGAATAATTTTACAAAAATTTTGTTTATGAAATGCATAAATTTTTTGTCTGGTATAAGATCGTTGAGATCACAATCTCATCACTTGCCTTCGACATACTGCGCTACTCATAAGTATGGTATACGTATTAGGTTTAATGGAGACATCGTCTATGACTAACATTACCTACCTATATTCACTATTTACCGATGGTAATGGTTTATTTACTGATGGTAAGCGATGATTGGTCGACGATGAAGCACGCTTGCCTAAAGTTAACCTAATCACTCTTGACATAAAGACTCCCAGGTAGTAGCTATCAGGCAATACAGACTTCAGCAGGGAATTCCACTCTTTTGCTGTGCGCATAATAAAAGTAATATTCCCAAAACGTTTGGTGCGTATGGATGTGATGTCCACCAAGTACCGGTGACTTGTAGTCTGTCTGTCTGTCTGGAACGAGCTAGAAGGAATTATTGCATGCAATTCCAACGCACGTTCCCGAAATGCCGCCGAAAAAAAACCCACAGGCTGGCAACTGGGGGCCGATGTTCAAGGCTTTGGAGCCTAGACTCGACCAGTATCTCATTGCCGTTGAGCCTCTTAACCCGTTTTTCAATCAACTCAAGTAAGCACTTGAGTCGATCGAAAAACGGGCTGCTGTGGGCAGCTAATATTTGGCAGACTGTCCCAGAGATGAGAGCAGTACTCCATGCATGATCGAACTTGCGCTTGATACAATTTGAGCAACTGTTCTGGGGTGAAGTACCGTCTCATCTTCGCGAGGATTCCCAACTTTTTGCCAGTCCGCTAAACTTTTACCTCAATGAATGGGACAAAATTGAAGGTCCATGTCAACGTAACGCCAAGAGGACGGTCCGTTGTCGGCACGGTCACACCTCGGAAAAAAGGAGCCTGGTGGAATTGCCTCCTTTTAGCGGAAAAAGGACACGCCTGGGTCTTAGCAGCATTGAACTTGACTAGATTGGCATCGCCCCACTCGGAGACTGCCTTCAAGAACAGATTCAAGCGCCCAACCATGACCTCTCGGTGATACCGCATCTGAGGCTCAGTAGCGCACGCATCGGAAACGTAACTATCAGCAACAGTGCTGTCATCTACATACCCAAAGGTTTTAGCAGATCGTTTATGTGCAATAAGAACAATGTGAGAGTACCGACCCCTGAGGGTCCCAGTTGGTCAGACGAGCGGACAACAATAATTACTCGGATGGACCGGTCCCTTAAAAATGTCTACAATCCAATCGCACAGACCACTTGGCAAACCGAATGAAGAAAGCTTGCAAATAAGCAAAGGCATTCATGCCAGACCCTGTCAAAATCCTTCAAGATGTCCAGGAAGATGGCAAGCGCTTCCCCGTGGGTCCCGATGGCCTCACTCCTGTTGTGAATGGCATACGCCATATTGGCGGTCACTGAGGATGTCATTAGCTTCTAGATATGCCAGACTAAGCAGCTTAGAGTTGAGTATCCGTTCCACACTCTTGCAGAGGATGGACGTTATCGAAATAGGTCTGTAGTTTGCCGGGTCATCCCGACCGCCTTTTTGGGCACAAGCTGAACGATAGCTTTCTTCCAAGTAATCGGCTTTCGCACTTTCCCAATCTCATACAAAGGGCGAAGCACAGGCTTGTCAGGGTCAGAGCGCACAGGTTCTCAGAACAATTGCTGGAATCCTGTCGGGGCCACTAGCTTTGTTCACGTCGAGGTTGCGCAGCGCTCTACAAACGTCCTTTTGATGGATGCGAATGTCCGACATACTCGTTTCGCATCCATCAGGAGAAGGAGGGGTTCGTGCGTCACCAGAATCCAAACGTGAAGATTCCGCAAAAACAGAGGCATACAAATTCGCTTTCTCCTCAGCGGAGTTGGCCAGTAACCCGTCGAGTTAAAGCAGTGGTGGTAGTGAGGGACGGCAGAAGTTTGAGTCGCTTTATATTTCTGGCAGAACAAGCTGGTTTTCGCTGCGGTTTGTCCACTACCGACCACCTACATTCTTTGAACCAGATGATAGAAAAGCACGAAGAATTTAACTTACTGTTGTACCTTGCGTTCGTGGATTATTCCAAAGTATTTGATAGTCTGTCAAAGCCATTTTTACGACACTATAAACAGGAAATAGAACCCACTTATGTTAAATTACTGGAACGAATTTATCTTAATAGTACAGCTGTCATACGATCTTAGATACCACTGGCCCATCCTTTCCAATCCAAAAAGGTGTAAAACAAGGGGATCCGCTGTCACCAAAACTCTTCACAGCAACGCGTGACGAAATCTTCCAAAATTTAGATGTACACTGGCGGGACAAGGGCATTGTCGTTGGAGATAGAAGATTAACGAATCTACGCTTCGCCGACGACATTTTCCTTTTCTCGTCTTCGCCGGCTGAGTTAAGCCTTATGCTGGCACAACTGAGTACGCTCCGCCAGCGAGGTCGGGCTCAAAATGAATATGAAGAAAACGAAGTTAATGACAAACAGCACGAAACGCAAAGTAGACATTGAGGATGTGCAGGTTGAATATGTCCATGAGTACATATACCTCGGCCAAATAGTCTCTTTCCAGGCGAGGCAAGTTATAGAAGTTGCTCGACGTACCGAAAATGCATGGAAGAGCTATTGGTCGATGAAACACCTAATGAAAGGATCACTTCCACTTTCCCTAAAAAGGAAACTCATGGATATGTGCATTCTTCCTACCCTCACCTACGGAGCGCAAACTTGGTCGTTAATGAAACGTCAAAAGTCCGCACTCGGGGTCTGCCAGCGGGCGATGGAACGAAGCGTCAAAATCATAGATCACATTCGGAACAGCATACTTCGCTCCAAAACACAAATCGCAGACGTAGGCAAAACAGCCGCCAAACTAAAGTGGAATTGGGCAGGCCACATCTGCTGCATGTCGCAATAGAATTGGGCAAAAGTAACCACTGACTGTATTCCGAATAACAGAAACCGGCGACGCGGTAGGCCGAGAAAGAGATGGCGTGACGAATTAGACGAAACCAGATGTAGCAAGAGACAGAAAAAAATGGAAAGACGGAAGGGAGGCATTTGCCCTGCAGCGAGACATAACAGGCTTATAATCTATTCAAAATGAACGCGGCACATATAAACCGAGACAACCAAAGTGGCAAATTGGATTAGAGAAGAAAATCAAAAGTTTAAGAGCAAACATAGGTAGACTGAAACAATTCATTAATGGCAGCAGAAGCCAAAAGTTAATAGCAGCAGTAGTACAAATATAAATAAAATACCAACTACACGCGCACCACGAGAATTCCAATACACTGTTAGAACACTTTTTGGACAGCTTAAAACAAAAGTTAAGCGCAGCATCTAGTAGACTAAAAAGGTATATTACTTGCACGAACCGAAACGTTCAAAACGCAAAAATTTTTAACAATGAAAGAATATTTTATAGAAATCTTACATTTAGTAATAGAGACACCACTAGCCAATCGCTAGAAACACCACCCCCCGAAGCATTACGGGAATTTTGGGCAAACATATGGGCAAACCCAGTATTCCACAATAACCACGCTAACTGGATCAATGATGCAACACCAGAAATCTCTGAAATGGACTGTGAACTCATTCCAATAAACACATTTATAGACGTCATCAAACACTCTCACAACTGGAAATCGCCAGGCACAGACAACATTCACAACTCAGTTATAGAACTGACCGATGGAAAGTTCAAAAACTACATCAAACGTGTCCTTTATTATAAAATCAAGGACTACGTTGAAGATAAAAATGTTGGCTTTACCTCCTTCTGCGCATGCGGCTTCCCTGGTAACTCATAAACGGCACAAATATGTGGTTGTCTCTAACTATTCTCAATCTCATTAATCTTCTTCTTTGTTTTTTAGTCCTTCATTTGATTATTCTTTTTACAATGGTTTTCAATCATCTTCATAGCCCTTTGCTAAGAATAGTTACAGCACTGATAACAATATTTGTGCCACATGTTAGATTTAGTCTTTTTTTATTTTACTTTTGTATAGATTCCTTTACCGATTTTTTTGTAAATGTGTGAACATTGTAGGCCTTCTAGATGCTTGTTAACATTTGTTAACTTTTTAACACGTTTTATTTTCTTTTGTTTAAATAATATGTAATCTTTTTTTTTTTTGTTTTTCTTACGACTTATTGTCGGGCCTACGTTGTCCCCACATATCTAAGTACTAATGCTGTAACAAGGAAATATTGTAAAACCAAACCGTTTTTTTAAAAGAGTAACCATGGAGTTTCTTGCCGGTTCTTCTCCATAGGCAACGACCAACCCGAACCGTGCACCTTTTGTCGACGTTTTATAAGTTTTTTTGTCGACGTTTTATATGTAGGCCTATATGAAATAAAAAAAATTATTTTGATTTTGATTTTGAACTACTGGTATAAGAAATTAGCACACATCCATTCATAATTAATCACCTAAACACCTTGATTAAATCACCACATTTGCTCCCAACATACATAACACAGGGCGTCATATACATCATCTGCCTAGCCTTTTTCCCAAATTGCGTTGGGGTCGGCTTCCAGTCTAACCGGATTCAGCTGAGTACCAGTGTTTTACATGGATCGACTGCCTATCTGACCTCCACAACCCAGTAACTGGGTAACCCGATACCCTTTGGCAAGACTGGTGTCAGATCTCAGGCTTCTGACTACCCGTAACGACTGTCAAAGATCTTCAAATGACAGCCGGGACCAACGGCTTAGCGTGCTTTCCGAGGCACGGAGGAAACTCGCTAGGTTGAAATGGTCACCCATCCACGGACCGACCTCGTCAAGCGTTGCTTAACCTTGAAGATCGACCCGTGCGGCTGTTATTATTTAGCCACGAGCTCCTCCGGGCGTCATATACATGATACCTAAAATCAAATCCAAAATCAAAAATATTTATTTGCTAGATGGTACATAAGGTGTTACAGTAAATTTATTTCAGCATATCCTGCCATAGCATGGCGTGCAAATTTATTGACAACCAGCGATGTCACTTAATCTTACAAATTACAGATTCCATTGACTTGTCTTCTAAATAGTCCTTAATGCTATAATAATTTTTAAATAATAATAATTTGAATAGTAGTTTTTTAAGCTTTGTCAGCGGTAAGTCTTGAAAACTATAAGGTAAATGATTGTAAATAATAATCGACATGCAGTATACATTTTTCTTAAATCATTCTAGTTTTACTGATGGCATACGAAGTCTATCTTTATGCCGTGTTCTGCTATTTGGCCTGTCAGAGTTAGTTTCAAATAAATCGTACATTACATATTTTAAAATTATATAAACATGGCAAGGGTAGAATTTTAACCTTTTGAATTCTAAGGACATGAATGATCCCACAAACCCAGCCAAATACCGTACCCAGACACATCACTTGCTGGAAACGCTCTATAAAATCCTTACAACCTGTGTAAGTGAAGTCATTTACCAACACTTAAATAAAAATGTCATTCTTGCAGAGCAACAAAAGGGATTGTTACATTATCATCCACCTTTTCAATCTGATTTTCCCCTCACACACTTGGTCCTGGCCCGTGTGTAAGGTATTATAAGAGAAGAAAAGTATAGAACTCTATACAAAAAACAATATTTCTGGCAGCACTTTTATGAATACATTATAATACCGATAACGCTTTGATAAATATGGCTGATAACTGATTTGATTGGAATAATATTGTCGTGATTGAGTGTTTGTATCGTCACGTTTATAAAATACAAACATACACATGAAGGTCATTTTATTCATCAGTATCAGATATAGATAGCCATCAGGTCTGTGAAGGTTACAAAAAAATCCTGATTGCAAAAGCAGAGTCAAAATCACAGAAAGCTAAAAGTTATAAATCATAATATTCTAGATATTTATAAAAAAACAAGTAAAAAAGATAAGTAAAACAATATCAATATAATAAATATTTTATTGACAAGAAGAAGGTTTTTGTTTTGTTGGTAACTACTGAATATTTACCAGCAGAAAAACACCTGTTAAGGCAGTCGGGTTAAAGCAATTGTTGTATATGTCATCATCATTTCAGCCGAAAGACGTCCACTGCTGGACATAGGCCTCCCCCAGGCGACGCCACATTGACCGATCCCGTGCGTCTCGCATCCAGCGCCTTCTCGAAAACTTAACCAGAGGCCTTAGTGCGAGTTTTTACTCACGTTCAATCGCGTCAACGTAAACGTTAATTTGTATTGAAATTGGATAAGCGCCGTCTGGGGACGGTAAGGTGAAACCTCTTTTTTGTATACATTTTGACATAAGAGATCGTTTACGTTATCACGAGTGAGTACGTTAAAAAACTTGCACTAAGGCCTCGGTCATCGATCCACCTAGTGGGAGGCCTTCCAACGTATCGTATCGTCGTCTGGTTAGCGGACGCCATTCCAGAACTTTTTGGCCCCATCGGCCATCCGTTCTGCGAGCAATGTGCCCTGCCCACTGCCACTTAAGTTTGGCGATTCTTCGGGCTATGTCAGTAACTTTGGTCATCATTTCTGACGTGATCACGCAAGGAAATTCCGAGCATAGCCCTCTCTATTGCCGTTTGGATGACTTTAAGCTTTCTGATAAGGCCCATTGTGAGCGACCACGTCTCGGTCCCATAGGTGATCACTGGCAACACACACTGGTCATAGACTTTTGTCTTGAGACGTTGCGGTAAATTGGCCGAGAAGATACCACGCATCTTCTCGAACGCATCCTAGTCGGCTTCGACGGCTGACCTCTTCCTAGAAGTTGGACCTACCCAACTGGACCGTTTTTCCCAGGTAGACATAATCGTCTACAACTTCGAATGTAGAGTCTCCGATCTTGATATGAGTGGGTGTTACATGGGCATTCACCATGACCTTGGTTTTGTCCATGTTCATTTTAAGACCCACTCTTTCGGAAGCTCTACTGAGGTCATCGAGCATTTTTTTATTTGTTATATATGTAAAGAAGGGATATTTTTAGTGACGTGGTCACCTTTTGTTTATTTTAACAAGCCCATAGAATAGCCCATAAAATATTTAATGAGTAACTACACTACTATTGTCCTTTTAGCAAGATAGAACACAAAATATAACGCAAATGAATTAAAAATATTCTTCGGTGCCAAACGCCCGGCACTACTGCGTGGTGGTACAGCATCCAGGTAGTGTTTCTCATAAATATCATCCCAGAAGCGTGTGCGTTCTTCCAAGAGCACCCCACGTAGTTCTAGCGTCTCGTTCAGCAGCATGTGTGGTGACCTGTCAGCGCCTGCTGCCGGCCACGCAGGCAACGATGAACCTTCAGGCACAGGCATTCTAGAAAATAGAATCGAATTTAGAAATTAGCCATGTCATCTATCTGGACAGAGCATACACCAATAATAATTACATGCAGTTACATAGATCAATCAAATTATTACAGTGGCCTAAAGTTCAGTCTTTTGCGTATAATTCGACAAAATGTAGTGCACCGCTGACTTTTTATCTTGAGAATAATTTTTGCCATAAATCGATTCTGGTTGATACGAAATGCCTAGAAATGTTTCAGATGGTAAGAGTTTCAAAATTCAAAATATTTACCCCGTTTTGATGAAGTTGTGCCAGATTTCACGGACAACTGTCCTCATATTTTGATATTCGGGAGTCGCGAGACTTTCACTTATACCTCCCACATTGTCTAACCAAGCCACAGACTGAGCGCAGTGATCAGCACCTCGTATGTCAGTATCTAGTACCACGGGAGTGTGCTCGTCCACAAAGGCATATTCATACAAATATACTTGATTGTTGCCATTCTCGACGTATAGTTTCGCAGCCCAAAGCTTAGGGTGAGTAAATATGGCATCCGAAAAGAAGTCGATGTATTTCAAAATGTTGTCCCTGCTAACAGGGTCGTCACCAAAATAAAAATCTTTGACCTTATTGGCCACTTCTTCTCTTTCTACATCAGACTCAAACTGTAAGTCAGCTGCCAAGAAATCAGAAAATTTTTCATTCATCATCCGGCTCCAAGTTTCAAAGAATCCAATGCGCAACAATCCTTCCATGTTAGCAAATCCGTACAACATAGGTAACTTTTCGTAATCACCTTTCTTTATTATACTCAGGGGAGATTCTGTAAGGAATGCTCCATTTTCGTTGTCACGCTCCACACACGGAGAAAACTTGAAAGTATGATCTGTTCTGCCGTCAAACATATCAGCGGTCAATAAATCTATCGACATCGATTTGTAGAAATTTCCTAAAGCGTTAATGTCATCTACGTCAGTAAATTTCAGATTTCTGGCATGAGTTTTGGCAATCTCAAGAGGATCCCTCTGTATCGCAAATGCAGCAAGGTTACCACCACTTTCAGGTATGAGTCGATGGAACAATCCTTTGGCTGACTTAGAGAGCATTATTAGGTCCACTGATGCCGAACCCGCACTGCCACCTGCAAGAGTGACATCATCAGGGTTACCGCCGAAGCTAGCAATATTCGTTTGTACCCAGCGCAGCAGTGCCACCTGATCCTTCATGCCAGCGTTGCCCGGAGCATCTTCGGTGCCAAGACATAAGAACCCGTGAATGCCGAGACGGTAGTTAAACGTGACCATGATAAAATCTTTTTTTTTTCATTAACTCTGTGGCTTTGTTTATTTTTCCATAACCTATTACAAAGGCTCCTCCATGAACGTATACGAGGACTGAAAGATTGTTTTCGGTTGTATCGGGTACAAAAACATTAGCAACCAGACAATCTTCCTTCACCACCACGTTATCTGGGAAAATCTGCATTAATAATTCGTTTTGTGGACATATGGTGACCTCTTCATCGGTGGCATCAAACGTGTCCGACCATTTTGGCGGTGGAAGAGGTGCCTGGAAAACAAAAGTTGTGTTTATTTTGTATTGTAATTTCAATCAAAGATAATATATTTTATATTTGCCATTTCCTGTGTGATTGTGGATACTTGATTTTGGAGCAGGAACTCGCCCGGGCTATTCTTGAAGACATTAGGGCTAATCAGAACGATCGCTCAGCATAACAGATTTAAATAAAACTGATAGTACAGTACCTGGCGTAGATACACACATGCTTTTGATAGAGGCCAATGTACAGTTAAGGGCATCATATATGACGCCCTACACAGCAGAAATTAAATTAGGAATGATTTAAGTACCTTAAATTTGTTGACGCCAACAGGAGCTGTGGCATAAGGTATGTTGAAGAACTGGTACAGATGTCCACTAGGATGCTTACGCCCGCGCACTGGCCCTTGTTCCGTTTCCACTTCCAGCCATTGTTCATCAGCTAGAACAGCCGTTACGCACAGAAGAACCACACATGACCACCATGCCATTGCTACAGTTTGACTTATTCAAATACTTATTGTGTTTCTAAATAAATACACCAGCATTTTTTTTATCTAAGTTATTTTTAGGGTTCCATACCCGTAACATGAAATCCAGAACCTTTTTACTTAGCCTCCGCTGTCTATCCGTCCATCTGTCTGTCTCAGGTCTGTAACTGTACAAGGCATTCCATCAAAAACAAAACATGTAAAAAGTTAAATAAAAAAATCAAAAAACCCGACTGCTTCAAAAGCGAACTAAAAAGACGTAAACAAGGAGAAAATCAGTCGGGTTTTTTGATTTTTTGATTTAACTTATTTATTTATAACTTTTAAGTTATTTTTTTTTCGAATTAGGTACATTTAAACACATAAGTATTTTATATTTTTGAAATCACCTCTTAAAACCCTTTATTTTGATACCACACACGACTGGTTTGGAAAAAATTCAAATTTGGGCCCCCACAATACGGCGCCCAAAAGCCGCCATTTTTTATTGTCCAATTTTAATGTAGCCAGTGACACTCGCAGGGTTAAGAGGAATCGATTGACGTACGAATCATCAAAATCGGCCAACGCGTTTGGTCTCTGGAACGCCATAAAGGAACAAACATACATACATACATGCTTACATACATACATAGACTGATAAACAAATTACCCTCCTTCGGCAGTCGGGTAAAAAGTCTCGCGGCGCAGTTATTCTACCGCAAAAAGTAGTGTAGTCGGTTAATTTGTTGGTTTGTAACCTAATTATTAAGGTACTTACTAAATAAATTATCCGATACTTCGATCTGCCTACTTTTTGCACTAGAAGAACGCCGCAAACGTGTTTTTACATGTTATGTTTTTGATGGGATCTCATATCTTTTTGTACGCAGTCTTCCTTTATTTCTTTTTGGGTTTTATTCTGGTGCATCAGCTACGGTCCATGTTCCATTAGGTAATAGGTACCTATACTAATTACTACCTAGTCCACCTGTATTGTAAATGTAGGTAGCGCAGGCGCCGACTCATAACTAGGGTATGCTTAGTTATACTAAAGGGGACTATGTCGACTATGGTTCACTGTACCTACCTATATTCAGTATTTACCTACCTACCTAGATAAGCAGTGTAGGTGACGAAATATGTATAAACTGTAAAAGTAACTTTGTAAGCCCATATATTGGATGAATATTCATATAGCAATACAAAGTTACTATTGCAATATGTATATCTAGGATGGAAATTGTGGGAAGTTTTTGGTTTTCCGTTGCGTTATAGGCTAAGCACTAATTGTGTTTTAAATTTGAGGCTTGTACAGTCATCCAATATATTCCCATATATTGAATGACTGTCTCGAGTCTACTAGACGTACCTTAGAATTTTGATGATCGGTGAGTTAGTCAGTCAGTGAGTGTGTCAGTGACGAAATTAAGGAATTTAACTTGCAATAATGCCTAAACTACAAGTTTAAATTAAATGTAATTTGGGATAATGACTGGTTATATTATGTTCTCGCAGTCACTGAAATTCGGGCTTGTACTTTTATGCATAACGAAGTCAGTTCGAAAATGTCCTGAACGGCTTCGAGAAAAGGATGATACGGCTGTGCCTTTGTTTACTCGACTTAACCCCCAGAACACAGCCCCAGAAACATTTAATTTTTTTGCTGACCTTAATGTGTAATAGCGGCCACAGAAAAGCTATTACAATAAATAGGTTGATAGTAAAATATGTTTAAAATTAAGGGTGGTTTCGGGGGGTGGGTCAAGAAACATGATTTAATCGGCTTTTTTGCGTTAATCTAGTTTTCAGGCTCTCATAAAATTGGTAATACATAGAAGCTTAATTTTTACACCTTTCATTTATTTCAGTAGATAGGTATAGTACTTGTGAGTGTTGGATGCAATAAAGATTTAAGCCATTCGATTTCAATAAACTATAAAAAAAAATCAAGCGCGAGTCCGACTCACGCTCCATTTTTCGCAATATCGTCTTTTTAAATATTCCCCTGTGAGGTTCCACAATTTCAGTCATTCATTCATTTTTACTCATTATTTTGCAGAATGGTACGGAACCTTTCGTGTGCGAGTCCGACTGGCATAGGGCCGGTTTTTTTTATCTACCGTATTTATTTGATTAGGTATATAATTAAATATACATACGTCCTGATAAATAGTTGATATATTTGTAATTAATACAATGATTCATTAATGATTCACCATAAAATTGATATACTTAATATTATAATCTACAAATAAAAATGAGCTGAACCGAATTGGTCAACTCCGACTGGTCAGTTCATAATTAGCTTGATCAAACAAAAACAAACTCTTGAAAACTATTGTATTACTAGCTGTGCCCGCGGCTTCGCTTCCGTCAACTGCCTACCCTACCCTCCCCTACCTACCTACCCTACTTAGCCACCCTACGCCTTACCTACCCTACCTACCTACCCTACTTACCCAACCTACGCCTCACCTACCCTACCTACCTACCCTTTTTACCCAATCTACGCCTTACTAAACCAACCAATGTGTAACCTACCCTACCTAAGCCTTACCTACCCTACCTACCTACCCTACCTACGCCTTACCTACTCTACCTACCTACCACAACTAACAACCCTACTTACCCAATTTACGCCTTACATGCCCTACCTACGTACCCTACTTATTCAACATACGCCTTACCCACCCTACCTACCTACGTTCCCTACTTACCCAACCTTCGCCTTACCTACCCTACCTACGCCTTACCCACCCTACCTACCTATCTGCCCTACCTACCTACCTACCTACCCAACTTTCCTACCTGCACAGAATATTATTTAATCTAGGGACTTCATTCAAAAGAAAACCGGCTAAGTGCGAGTCGGACTCGGGCACGAAGGGTTCGGTAACAAAATTGCAAAAAAAGACAAAAAAAAAATTTGTTGTATGGGAGCCCCACTTAAATATTTATTTTATTCTGTTTTTAATATTTGCTGTAATAGCGGCAACAGAAATACATCATCTGTAAAAAAATCAACTGTCTAGCTATCACGGTTCATGACTACACCTGAAATAGCCCTGGAATGGAAGATCTTTATATTCGAATGTCTGCGACGTTACCACCGATACGTCGTTCCTGGGTTGCCAATTTCGTCCGGGCGGAGGGACGGGTGCCCAGTTGAAAAGACTGACAGCGTCTTCACTGACAGGCACTACTTGTATCATGCACCAAGACTATACAACAAAATCCGTGAAGATATGGGTATGAAACACCTTAAACACCTAACCAACTTCCAATTCAAGAAAAGGGTTACACAGTGGCTGGACGGTTTCAGATATGAGGAAATAGAAAACCTAATTGGAAGCGTTAATTTGAATTGCCAATCACTAAAATTATACACTACACACCCACTAACCTCCCACACCCACACCCCGCACATAAATAGTGTATGTCGTTGATTCGAAGTATAGAGTGGACACCCCCTGCCTACCTGCCAACCCTAATTGACTTATTACCTATCCGTCCTTCCTAGAACAATTATTTTTCAAGTGTCATTCTGCCGCGGACAACATTATCACCGCCATTCCGAAAATTACTTCAAATGCACAACGCCATCTATCGAATACGGAGTTCAACTGTCCTAGTATCTGAATTGCGCAAGAAATACGTATAAGGTCTTTGGAATTGCGTGTGTCACAGCAGAGTTAGACATGGCGTGTGTTGTGATATTTTACACTTTAAATGCATCTAACTTTTTATAGAGTGAACCGATTGCGATGAAACAAAAACTAAGTAATACTTCAAGTTATGCGTAATGTTTTTGTATAAATGTTATCTGCATTGGTTTCGTACATTTTACGTGATGCGTGCACAAATAAACAGACAAACAGATAAACAGACACAACTTTCAAAAATGCTGGAAATGGGTTCTGTAGGTTCCTTTAACACCCTGGCTATTTTTTTTTATATTTTCGATGTACAAAAACGACTTTTCTACAGATTTATTATATGCATTGATTATACGGTTAGTGAATAAAAAATATCTCGGACTTTCACCCGTTGTTTTTTTTCCTAGTTCCCGCCCTGAGACCCTCAATGAAAAATAATTTGGTAATGTATGTATATATTTAGTCGAATATTCAGTATCATCTTTATGATACGCTACATAAAACTAAACACAGATGCACTCGGAGACGTCAGTAAAAATTTTGAAAGAAAGAATGATAGCAAAGAGAAAAGCGATTTTTTTGTCTCGTATGTGATGCGGAGGAGCTCGTGCGTGAGAGGAGCTCGTGGCTTAATAATAACAGCCGCACGGGTCGATCTTCAAGGTTAAGCAACGCTTGCCGAGTTCGGTCCGTGGATGGGTGACCATATCAACATACCGAGTTAGTTAGCTATCAAATGCAAACAATGTTTGTGTTTGAGAGGTCTTTTAAGGTCCAAATCCCTTCAATAGAGGACTGGACAAAGGGACTCGATCCACCAGAACAAGACAGTCTGGTGTGGTACACTGACGGATCCAAAATGGGATCAGGTACAGGAGCGGAAATATACGCAAAAGGTTACAAATGTAGCAAAAGCTTAGGGAAGATGGCAATTGTATTCCAAGCAGAAACATATGCCATAATAACCTGTGCTCAAGAGAATATAGATAGAGGAACTAGAGGTAAATCTACGTATATATATATTCTTAGTGACAGTCAGGCTGCAATCAAAGCCATGGCATCCTACAAAGTGGACTCCAGACTTATTCTGGATGTTATCCAGGCCGTAAACAGGCATGGGAAGCATAACAAGGTGAGACTGATGTGGGTCCCTGGACACAAAGGAATCCATGGTAACGAAATGGCATATGAACTGGCAAGACAGGGCTCAGCAAATGATTTTGTGGGTCCAGAACCATGTGTAGGCATTTCCACGTGTCTCGTAAAAGCCACATTTAAGGAGTTTGCAGATCACAGACAACGAACACACTGGCTGTCAACTACTGGTCTACAACACTCCAAGATATTCCTAGGCTCTACGTTCAAAGCCCGGGAATGCATCTGGAATATAAGCAGGGGGCAAATCCGCTATCTGCTTGGGCACTTTGGTACCAACGACATGCGCATGAAGATGGGTCTAACCGCGACACCCATGTGCAGGTTGTGTGGGGAACATACGGAACGCATGGAGCACCTTCTGTGCACATGCGATGCACTGGCTGGTAATTGTCTCCTAGGGGTTAGATATCTAAAACCAGAAGACTATAGGCTCATATCTCCTAGTCTCGTTGTAAAACTCATGAAAAGGGTTTTCAACGAGATTGGGGAGGAGTAAGTTATCTAGGGGACCACAATAGATCCCAATGGGTCGAAGTGTCCGAGCTGCTTCTCGGACCCTCCATAAGATAAGATAAGATAAGAAGTTTCGTTTTAGATTTTATTTTTCTTGTTATTTGCATTATGTAACGCCTTAGGTGTGTCCATAAATCTATACTTTATATCTATATATATAAAAGAAAGTCGTGTTAGTTACTTCACTTATAACTCAAGAACGGCTGAATCGATTTAGCTGAAAATTGGCAGGGAGGTAGCTTAGAACCAGGAGAAGGACATAGGGTAGGGTAGGGTAGGGTAGGGTAGGGTAGGGTAGTGTAGGGTAGTGTAGGGTAGTGTAGTGTAGGGTAGGGTAGTGTAGGGTAGGGTAGTGTAGGGTAGTGTAGGGTAGTGTAGGGTCGGGTAGGGTAGGGTAGTGTAGGGTAGGGTAGTGTAGGGTAGCGTAGGGTAGTGTAGGGTCGGGTAGGTTAGGGTAGGGTAGGGTAGGGTAGTGTAGGGTAGGGTAGGGTAGAGTAGGGTAGGGTAGTGTAGGGTAGGGTAGGGTAGGGTAGGG
Source organism: Orthosia gothica (assembly GCA_949775005.1). Classification (NCBI taxonomy): domain Eukaryota; kingdom Metazoa; phylum Arthropoda; class Insecta; order Lepidoptera; family Noctuidae; genus Orthosia; species Orthosia gothica. The sequence continues at coordinate 20,106,806 of OX459048.1, read as the reverse complement.
TAGGGTAGGGTAGGGTAGGGTAGGGTAGGGTAGGGTAGTGTAGGGTCGGGTAGGGTAGTGTAGGGTAGGGTAGGGTAGGGTAGTGTAGGGTAGGGTAGAGTAGTGTAGGGTCGGGTAGGGTAGGGTAGTGTAGGGTCGGGTAGGTAGGGTAGATAAATGTTTGGTCTTTTTATGGCAAAACAAAGTTTGCTGGGTCAGCTAGTATAATAATATTATAAAGCTGAAGTTTGTTTGTTTGATCGCGCTAATCTCAGGAACTACTGATTGGAATTGTAAAATTGTTTTTGTGTTGGATAGTCCATTTATCGAGAAAGGTTATAGGCCATATAACATCACGCTACGACCAATAGGAGCCGAGCATAAATTAAAAATGTTGCAAAAACGGGAACAAATATTCCTTTTTGAGAGCTTCCGTTGCGTGCGCTGCGTAAACGGTTTAAGTTACGCAAATATCATGTATGATGGAATTGTTTCTCTTTTTAAGATTGACTCACAATAGCTGCTTTTATGTTCAAAATTTTAATAAGATCGCCGCCGCCGGTAGAAACAAAAGTTGGTTACATTCGTATAGTACTCGTAGTATATTACTATCTGTTCAAATAAATAGTGCAACAAATTGGTAGGTGCCGGTTGTCATTTGAAGATCTTTGACAGTCGTTACGAGTAGTTAGAAGCTTGAGATCTGACACCAATCTAGCCAAGAGGTACCGTGTTACCCAGTTACTAGGTTGTGGAGGTCAGATAGGCAGCCGCTCCATGTAAAACATTGGTATTCAGCTGAATCCGGTTAGACTGGAAGCCGACCCCAATATAGTTGGGCAAAGGCTAGGCAGATTGATTAGTTTTTCGGACTAGATTCTAGTCCGACCTCATTTCCATCATCTGTCTTAGTTTTTCAAAACCATTTGTACAACCCCTTACCTGACTTTGATAAAAATAAATAGTTATATTGATAATTTAATAGGCACTCGTACATGCCTTAACAATTTAATGCTTGCCCATAATGGTGCTCCAAATTGCACGTCAGTTAAATTACTTTTTTAATATTATTTGAGTAGTAGACAGTCTTTCATTTAGGTATAACTTTTGATTTTGTGATTGGAACTTGATGATAAAACTTCAGAGAGATACATATATTTAGTTGTTAATTTGTTTTCGCTTTCACACAATAAACCATAGAAAATGTTGAATACAAGATAACGTAAACACCTTATGTTTTGAGTAAAAACAATCAAGGTGGTGTTACGTAAAACACCACCTCGTTATTGTAAATCGTGAGAAACTTTAAGGTGTGTTCACTAGAAATATGTGAGGTGGCTAGGTGGTTATCGAGGATACCAAAGGATCCCCTCATTTTCCTAGCTTAGCGCAGATGGAGGTAGGTATTTTTAAATACAAAAAACTGGCCCAGTGCGAGTAAAAAAAAAAATACCGAACATTGATCTAACGAAAAGATAAACTGGATTGAGTGACAAAATTATCTAGTAAAACTGTTTTCCCTATACATCGACAAAGATCGCGGTCAGTTTACTAACCAAATGCAAATAAGTTTATAATCGCTGTTTTTTATTCTTATGGAAGTACACATTTTATGATTCTAGGTCAACGAGAATTACCTTATAGGTTTTCATTTTCTTGCATGTGTCAAAATATGCGGTATAAATTATTTATTTATTTATTTTATTAAGGACAACCAACAAAGCATACACCAAAAAATACATGTTAAAGTACTCATAAATGACTGTATCTTTTGATTGCGTTGATTTAGAAGTTTGCTTTTTTCACAGCTCCAAGGGATTGCAGACCTGAGTATATGTATATGGTATGGTATCAATTTAAGCACATAGAGTAATGTTATTATGAGTGTACGGAAGGGACAGTTATACCAGGCCCCTCAGAAAGTATTGCGAAAAAAAGTTTTTATATATGGGAGACTGGCCAGTTATAATGTTTTTCGAAAATATGATTATTTATAAGTAAAAATAAGTAAGTTCCAATTTCAAAATTTCCCTCCACATTTTTTGCGAGTTAATTCAAAGTATTGTGTCTCACTGAAATATGGATCTGCGCCGGGAACATTTTAGAGCTATGATTTTATACGATTTCAAGTGTCGCCTGAAACCGGATGAATCGTACGATAGACTTCAAATGGCATTCATGGATGAAGGCCCTTCCAAGGCAACCGTGTATCGTTGGTATAACGAATTCAAGCGCGGTCGACCAACTTTGGGGGATGACGAAAGAAGCGGTCGCCCTTTGACGGCTGTTACCGAAGAAAACGTGCTAGCAGTGAAAAATTTAATCCAAGACAATAGGCGAATTACATATCAGGAGATTCAACACATATTGAAGATTGGATCGGGAAGCGTTCACGAGATTCTACACAGCCATCTTCGCGTGAGGAGGATAGTATCACGCTGGGTGCCGCACAACCTCACCGATGCTCAGAAGCAGGCCCGGGTGGAATGGTGCCGTGATATGCTTAACAAATTTGAAGCAGGCTCGTCTCGGCATGTTTACGACATCGTTACAGGTGATGAGTCCTGGATTTATCAATACGACCCAGAAACCAAGCGCCAGTCGACTGTTTGGGTGTTTCAAAATGAGCCAACGCCTACCAAAGTGAAGCGATCTAGAAGCGGGGGTAAGATTTTGATCGCTAGCTTTTTTAATTTGACTGGCCACTTGGTATCAATTCCCTTACGGGATCAAAGAAGCATTAATGCCGAATGGTATACTACCAAATGTTTGCCAGAAGTTTTCTCTGTTATAAGCAACAAGCGACCAAACACAGGGCTCCGCGGGCTACTGCTCCACCACGACAATGCACCTGCGCACACCGCACTCAAAACGAGGGACTTCCTGGACAGCACGCCAGTCAAACTCCTGGGTCACCCTCCTTACAGCCCTGATCTAGCACCGTGTGACTTCTTTTTATTCCCAAAAATAAAAAATCAGCTCAAAGGGATACAATTTTCGTCGCCGGAAGATGCGCTGGCTGCGTTCGAGCAGGCTGTAAACGAGGTGTCTGCGGCGGACTGGAAAAAGTGTTTTGAAAACTGGTTTAGGCGCATGAATCTTTGTATAGAGGCTGGTGGAAAGTACTTTGAAAAGATTTAATAAAAATATATGTACGTATAGAACAATTTTTTTTAGTTTCGCAAAACTTTCTGAGTGTCCCACGTACAAGTCATATACATCTGTCCCTTACACACACTCAAAATAACCTTACTCTAAGTACTTATGGTCACATCCCAGTTCTTTGACCATCGATCAAAACACATAAAGTTGTGTCTGATGTTCGGATATTTTTTTTTTGAATTAGCAAAATGCCCTATGGTCTATATGGTCTATATCATCATCATCATCATCATCATCATCATATCAGCCGAAAAACCTCCACTGCAGGACATAGGCCCCCCTTAAGCGTCGTCACATTGACCGGTCCCGTGCATCTCGTAACCAGCGGATACCCGCAGCCTTCACCAGGTCATCGGTCCTCCTGGTGGGAGGCCTTGCAACGCAACGTCCTCCGGTTCGCGGTTGCCATTCCAGAACTGTTCAGCCCCGTCGGCCATCCGTTCTGCGAGCAATGTGCCCTGCCCACTGCCACTTATGTTTGGCAATTCTTCGGTCTATGTCGGTAACCCTGGTTCTCTGGATCTCTACATTTCTGAAACTCCGAGCATAGCCCTCTCCATTGCCCTTTGAGTGACTGTAAGCTTTCTGATAAGGCCCATTGTAAGTGACCACGTCTCAGAGCCATATGTCTTCACTGGTCATAGACTTTCGTCTTGAGACACTGTGGTAAGTTGGACGAGAAGATACCGCGCAACTTCCCGAACGCTACCCAGCCGAGTCGGATTCGACGGTTGACCTCTTTCTCGAAGTTGGCCCTACCCAATTGGATCTATTATCCCAGGTACACATAGTCGCCCACGACTTCGAGTGTAGAGTCTCCAACCTTGATAGGAGTGGGTGTAACATGGGCATACAATATCACCTTGGTTTTGTCCATGTTCATCCTAAGACCCACTCTTTCGGAAGCTCAACTGAGGTTATCGAGCATTGTACTGAGATCCTCCATGGTCTCAGCCATAACCACTATATCGTCAGCAAACCGAAGGTGAGTGATGTACTCGCCATTGACGTTGATGCCTAGCCCTCTCCAGTCCAAAAGCTTGAAGACATCCTCCAGTGCAGCAGTAAACAGCTTCGGAGATATGACGTCTCCCTGTCTCTCACCTCGCTGCAGAAGGACGGGTTCCGAGGTCTGATCCTGAAGTCGAACTGACATAGTGGCGTTTTTGTATAAACACTTCAACACTTCGATGTACCGGTAGTCAATTTAACACCGTTGGAGAGACTGCAGTACAGCAGTCCACAAACAGAGAGGCAGGTTGTACTCTTCGGTCTTCTGTATAACCTGCCGCAGCGTATGTATGTGGTCTACGGTGCTGAAGACTTTACGGAATTCGGCTTGTTCGGGAGTCTGGAAATCGTCAAACCTGCGGGCGAGACGATTCGTGATAACTCTTGAAAACAGCTTGTAGACATGGATAAGGAGTGTGATGGGCCTATAGTTCTTCAGAAGGGTCATTTTACCCTTCTTGAAGAAGAGTACAACCACACCGCCGCACCATGCCTGTGGCGTTTTGCCCTCGAGTATGACGGAATCAAACAGCTTCTGAAGGGCCTTAAGTACTGGTTTTTCACCCGCCTTCAGGAGTTCGGCCGTAATTCCGTCATCACCCGGTGCCTTGTTATTCTTAAGTGGTTTCCGAGCCATCCTAATCTCTTACAAGCTGACGTCCGGAATGTCTTCGGTATAGTGTGGGGTCAATCTAGCTCTAGGGTCATTCGCTAGATTCGCGACGGGTTTACTGGTTGACGTGTACAACTGCCCGTAGAATCTCCCGATCTCCCACAGAAGCTCCGGTTTGGTGGATATGATCCATAATACTTTCAGTATTAAAGCGGTAGAAGTCGCTTTTCAAGGACTTTGAGATCCGTCTATTTAGCTGCCGGTATTTCAACGCATCGTCTGAAGACTGCAAGATCATCTCAAACTCATGAAGGCTTGAGCTTGAGGGTAGGATTAGAGAGCTTTTTGTTCCTATCTGTACGGCGGGTCTTGAAAAACTTAGACCCGACCAGCTTCCACGAAACCATCGCTGTATTCGTCCACGGAGCTCCCTAGGCACTCGAAATGATTCTGGAGTTCGAGCTGAAAGCTCTTGGGGTTTTGGATCTGGATCTATGCTGGACGGAGCGTGGACTTCATTAGTCGAACTTTCAAGCTTGACATTAATGTTCAATGTGCATCTTACCATGCGGTGATCGCTCCCGGTTTTCATGCAATTGATCACAGAGACATCGATCTCGTTTTTAGTTGCACCATCGGGGCTTTGCCAGGTCCACTTCCTATGTTCACGCTTTCTGAAGATAGAGTTCATCATGTAGAGGCCCTCCTTCTCCATAAAACTAGCCAGTAGGTGACCCCGGTGGTTCCGACGTCCAACTCCAAATTGCCCCACTTGCAGCTCATCCTCATCTCGTTTGCCCAGTTTCGCGTTGAAGTCCCCCATGACAACGGTGAAGTGAGTTTTAAAACCATGCATGGCTCTAGAAATATCCTCGTACATGGCCTCTACCTCGTCGTCGGGATGTGCCGAGGTCGGGGCGTAGACCTTTATGACCTTCAGCGAATATGTTGCGGATATTCTGAGTATAAGGTATGCCACCCTGGTCGACACACTCTCAATCTTCACCATGTTGTTCACAAGGGACTTGTGGACGATAAACCCGACACCACCCTGGGACTGCCGGTCACCCTCTCGGAAATAGTGTAGGTTACCGGATTTGAGGATTATCGAGTCTTCCCCTTCTCTTTGGACTTCAGATAACCCTATAATACTCCATCGTAACCTGCTCAATTCTTCCTCGAATTCGGCTATCTTCTCGTCGGTCCGGAGTGTTCGTGTGTTATATGTTCCCAGGTCCAGTCGTCGGTGTTTGTTGGGGGTAGCCGGGTCCATTCTGGGGAATTTTTAACATCCCTTGTCACGACCGCTACCGTAGTTGAGGGTAGACGGGCTGCCGGGCACTCGGGGCCGTTTTTTCGGTGTGCTATTCATTAGGTTTGGGGGGGTTTGCCATAATCACCACGCTTGGCACGCGGGTTGGCGATCGCAGTTTGTTGTTAAAGTGCACAGAGAACGCTGCTGCCCATTCTCTAGTGTATCCCTTAGTCGCCTCTTACGACACCCACGGGAAGATATGTGATGGTGAAATTCTTTACGTCCGTCACCATACGGTACGGTATATATTGCAAGTGCAATATAATGCACCAGTTTGTACTGACCTTTACGCGAAGTGAAAAAAAACTATACAACGCATTCAATCACCATCGCATCTCTTCAATAGTCTTTGTTCTATCATCCAACTGTTTCCTAGGCATTTCTTAAAACAATGGTGGTACGTTTGTATGCAGTATTTTTCTGTGTGACAGCAGTTTTTTGTGATGATGAAGAATGTCTGGATATACATACTATGCAGGGTACGGTGCGCGGGCGGCTACAGCCTTACGAGAATCTATACGCTTTCTACAATATACCATACGCTACCGTACCTAAAGGCCAGAACAAATTCAAGGTGCTTTCATTAATTCCTATTGTTTAGTGGTCTTTACGAGAGCATTCAGAAGATGCTGGCATTATCTTGTTTCAATTTGCAGTCTAATCCTGTTTTGTTTTCAATCTTTGCCCTTAAATTATTATTTTTTTCTTAATTTTAATTAAAATCATATACTTAGGTATAACTTTTGCTCCCCAGGCACCCCTCCCGCCACCGAAATGGTTTGATACGTTTGAAACCATAAAGTCAAATATCGCATGTCCACAAAACAAAGCACTCAATCAAATATTGAAAGAAAAGCCAGTGATGGACGAAAATTGTCTAATTGCAAATGTATTTGTACCAAGAACACCTAAAGAAAACCTGTCAGTCCTTGTGTATGTTCATGGAGGAGCATTTTCAATAGGTTATGGTAATATAAATAAAGGAACAATTTTAATGAGGAAAAATGATTTCGTCATGGTCACATTCAACTACCGCCTGGGCGTTCATGGGTTCCTTTGTCTCGGCACCGAGGACGTACCAGGCAATGCGGGCATGAAGGACCAGGTGGCGCTACTGCGCTGGGTACAAAATAACATTGCCAACTTCGGTGGTAACTCTGATGACGTCACCATTGCTGGTAGCAGTACGGGATCTGCATCAGTGGAACTCTTAATGCTCTCGAAATCAGCTCAAGGTTTGTTCCACAAAGTCATATTAGAAAGCGGAGGCGGTTTGGCTCCATTTGCAGTACAGAGGGATCCTATACAGATTGCCATATATTTTGCCAATAAACTGAATTTTACCAACTTCTACGACATTCAAACATTAGAAGAGATGTACAAGACCGCTCCATTGAAACTATTAACTTCGTATTCATTTTTCGATAGAACCGACTCTACTTTCTTGTTTTCTCCATGTGTGGAGCGTGATACAGATGGAGCATTCCTGACAGAATCCCCACTGAGTATACTAAAGAAAGGCAAATACAAAAAGTTACCTATGTTATATGGATTTACCAGCATGGAAGGATTGTTACGAATTGATTACTTTGACATTTGGAAGCATAAGATGAGTGACAAATTTTCTTGTTTCTTGCCAGCTGACCTAAAGTTTAATTCAGTTGAAGAAAAAGACGAAGTAGCTAAGAAAGTTAAAAGCTTTTATTTTGATAACAAGTCAATTGGTGACAACGACGTTTTGGGCTTCGTCGACTTCTTTTCGGATGTCACAATTACTTATCCTATGTTACGGGCTCTGCAGCTTCACGCGGAGGGTGGAAACAATCAAATTTATTTGTATGACTATTCCTTTTTAAGCAATGACGCCGTGCCATACCCTCACATACAAGGAGCAGACCACTGCGCTCAGTCAGCGGCTTGGCTGGATAACTTGGACAGCGAAAGAGAGAATCTTGAATCTCAAAAATATCAGAAAATGAGGCAGATAGTGCGAGAGATATGGCACAACTTTATTAGGACTGGGTAAGTAAATTATCCCCAAAAAAATAAAAGTAAATTATTATTATTATTTCCCTCTCATAGAGAGGAGGCCTGTGTCCCAGCAGCAATTAATAGGCTGATGATGTGATGTGATGAAGTAAATTATGACCGGTCAATGTGACGACGCCTGGGGGAGGCTTATGTCCAGCAGTGGACGTCTTTAGGCTGAAATGATGATGATGATGATGAAGTAAATTATGTAGCCGTCAGCGTCCAAACAGCTATGTATAAGTGTAGATCCCAAGTTATTTGTTTATCCTTTTCATATGCAGGCTATTAATATTTTTGCCCTCATTGTCTTCTCAGTTAGTTTTATTTATGTTTATCAGGAAGCCCGTACCTGAAGGTTCTTCGCTACCAAGATGGCCGCCAGCTGGTATGGACAGGTCACCACACATGGTGCTGGCTGAGAAGTTGGAACTACGTGGGGTGCCCTTGGAAGAGCGCACTCGCTTCTGGGATGAAATATACCAGAAATACTACCGGGATGCAGTACCGCCAGCAGCGCCTAGCCAGGCCAAGATATGAAGCCTGCTGGGTCGGAAAGTAGTACGACGCAGAATGTATTGCACGGTTTTATAGATTGGCCATTCATCATCATCATCATCAACATAAGTATAAATGTAACATCAATCAATCAAAACATAACACACAACATAACATATCATCATAAAATATTATGACAGTGTGTTATACTTTCTTCCAATGTTGTGATATATGACATAATCTTATCAACAAACCTGCTGCTGGTCTTCTGTGTGATTACATTTTTTTTCTCTATGTGTTATGGATAATAGAGAGTGAACTTAGAGATATGTGTTCGTCAAATGTTAAGAATGAATGCAGGCTTAATCTAATTAAAGTCAAGTTCATAACGTACTTAGTTAAAAAAATATAAAATAATTATTCAACACAGACACTGGTTTTCAATTCACACCCCGCAGGGATACTTCACCATCCTAATAGCGATTCACCTGCGGAGTAAAACGGGCCGAGTTTATTAAGGTGTGAAGAAGGAATTTTGTTTTCGTCGCATGGCTTACTTTTCAGCACCTCGCCTAAAAACTGGACTCCAACCTAGTTCGATGTAAATAGCAAGCGTGTCTTTTATTCACTCTATTAATTATTCATGGTTAACTAGACCATGTTCAAAAATTACACATACACGCTTTGGACTGATTTCAGCAATAACAGATTTATTTTATCAATTGATGCAAATGTCATAAAAAAGAATTTATATGACAAGACTTATGATATTATAAAAATCTGGATTTATTCATTTGCTTCGGTATATAATACTGTTTTCATGAGTCTTCTAATATAACACAAAACTCGAAGCAAGCCGGGTGCCTAAGAGAATTATAATGGCAACATAGAATACCTACGCAAAAAGCGGCAGAAAATATAGACGGCACTATGTCTCTCAAGCATTTGTAGGCAATGACTGTGGCAATAATAAGATAATTGATTCTTTCGAGACAATCATGGTCCAGTGTATAGTTTCTGCAGCGATTCTAAGTCGAGTGGAGACATCATATACCTCACCACTGGGATCAGTACTAAGGTGTCTTCAGAAAAGTTGTATTTTCTGTAGACAGAACAGACGATGAGCATCTTTTAGAGATCTGGGGCTTTACCATAACGTGCCAAAATTTGTCATGGTTCCACTGTGGCAGAGAGACGAAGCTAGATCAAACAAATAGCACTGTCCTTTTTCTCAGTGGAACCAAAATATTTTCGACATTTCATGGTAAGGCCCCAGTTTCCGAGCTAGCGTTTGGGGCAAAGTATTGAACTGATCTTATATCTGAACGCACCAGTTTGGATTCGCCTTTAGATAGCCGCCTAAGGTAGAAACAATCATGTAAGCTAATGTAAATAAAATGTCATACCAATAGATGAGATCACAATTATTCAACACGTCCAGTGTTCAAAGATCTTATTAAACATTCTATTGTTAGATACTGAACTATAGTCTGCTACTGAAACAATGAAGTTACGGTTGTGTGTGATTATTTTGTACGTGACGGCTCTTTTGGCTGAAGAATTATGGCTGGAAGTGAATACTGCGCAAGGACCGGTGCGCGGGCGCAAACACCCTAGCAAGGAAATATATACCTTCTACAACATACCCTACGCCACAGCACCTACGGGATTCCACAAGTTCAAGGTGATTTTACGCATTCCTATTTTGACCCGCCGCACGTCAATCTTCAAGGTTATGCTACGGTTGCCGAGATTGGTTCGTGGATGGGGTGACCATCCATAACTTAATGAGACCTCCCTTGCCTCGGAATGCACGCTAAACCGTTGGTCCCTGCTCTTATTTCTAGACCTTGTGTGTATTTACAGTCAGAAGATAGTATCTGACGCCAGTTTTGCCACTGGGAAAAGGCTAGGCAGATTGAAAGATATATTTGTTACTAACTGTTGCCCGCGACTTCGTCCGCGACAAACTTGTATATTTTTTTTTTTAATATTCCCACAGGAACTGTGATTTTTTCCGTGATAAAAATGCCAATGTTTTAACATCAGCTATCTACCAGTGAAAGTAAAAAGTCAGTCCAGCCGTTTTAGAGATTACCCGGAACAAACAGACAGATAGATAGACAGGAAATAATCTAAAACAAATGCGTATTTGTTATTAGTACCGTATATACATTCACATGCATTCAATAAAACGTTGTTATTTTGCTATTTACAGCCACTTAAATTGTATTTATTTGTATATATGTAGTATGTATGTAAGTATATATACATATAAGTGTTTAGTGTTTAATAGTAAGAAATATTAAACACTAAAAACTTATCTTAGTGTTTATAAGTGCTTCCAGTTATCTATAATTAATTTTCGAGTAGTTTCATCATGCGTAATTTAAAGCTTTAGGCAGTGCCATAGACAGTTATCTAACCTGTTATTTTTGGCGGAATTATTAAGGCGATATAATGAACGTTAACGCCGATCTTTCCATTCGTGTGAGGCCACCTCTGGTATCAGAATTATTAAAGCCGTCTCTGCGTACCCCACGGGCCGCCGATGAAGCAGTAGGTAGGTTTATCATGAATTTAGTTACAGGAGAAAATATTATTACAGATTTCACTCTAAATATTTATGGATTAAACTAATTTTTCGTTTTTAACAGTTCAAATCATTCATTATCTTTTCCTTGAATCAACAACTAAATAATTTTCCAGGCACCTCTTCCACCGCCACACTGGAAGGAACCTTATGATGCCGTCGAAATGAACTTCGTATGTCCTCAAAACTCCAAACTTATCAACGAGTTACTACGAACTAAAGTAGTAATGGACGAAAATTGTCTGGTAGTTAATGTATTTGTACCCAAAACACCGGAAGAAAACCTATCAGTCCTTGTTTATGTTCATGGAGGGGGCTTTGCAATAGGTTACGGTAACAGACATAAAGCCACTCAGCTAATGGCAAAAAGAGATTTCATTATGGTCACATTTAACTACCGTCTTGGAGTTCATGGGTTTCTTTGTCTCGGCACAGAGGACATACCAGGCAATGCTGGCATGAAGGACCAGGTGGCACTGCTACGCTGGATACAAAAGAACATCGCCAGCTTCGGTGGTAACCCCAAAGATGTCACGCTAGCAGGTAGCGATTCAGGCTCTGCATCAGTGGAACTCTTAATGCTATCCAAGTTAGCCGAAGGATTATTTCACCGAGTCATACCAGACAGCGGGGGCAGTCTTGCTGCATTTGCAGTTCAAAGGGATGCTTTGGAAATTGCCAGATTTCAAGCCAGAAAACTGAAATTTACCAACTACCATAGTTTATTCGCATTAGAAGATTTCTACAAGATAACACCTTTGAAAGTGTTAACTTCAATTTCACATTTCAGTAGAACGGACTCTACTTTTTTATTTTCACCGTGTGTGGAGAGTAATATAAGCCTTGGGCACAAACCATTCCTGACAGAATCACCTGTAAAAATACTACAAAAAGGCAAATACAAAAAGTTACCAATGTTATATGGTTTTACAAGGACGGAAGGAATGTTACGTATTGATTACTTTAATATTTGGAAACACAAGATGTATGAGAAGTTTTCCGATTTCTTGCCACCTGACCTAAAGTTTTATTCTGAAGAAGAAAGAGCAGAAGTGGCCAGATTAATTAAACGATTTTATTTTAAAAACAGGCCGGTTGGCGATGACAACATTTTAGGATACGTGGACTTCTTTTCGGATGTCATGGTTACGTATCCCATGCTGCGAGCTGTGCAGCTGCACGTGCTGGCTGGTCATAAACAAATTTATCTATACGAGTATTCGTATCCAAGTGGAGACATCATACCACACACGACGTTACGAAGCACGGAACACTGTGGACAGTCGAAGGCTTGGCTAGATAACGTTGACGGTAAAAGTGAAATTTACGAGAGTAGAAACTATCTGAATATGAGAAGCCTAGTGCGAGAAATATGGCACAATTTTATGAAGAAAGGGTAAGCATTACGTGATCAGTGTGTTCAAACTAGTAAAGTCCCCGTCACGAAAAGCTTTAAACTTTGTTAATAAAGAACTTCTACTTAGTTACGTAGCGACAAAATTATTAGCCACAAAACATTAGGCGAAAGCGATTAATATCGCTAAAATATAACCCGACAAAATTTCCTAATTTGCAAGGTTTAAAGCTTCTCGTGACGGGAACTTTAGGTACCTATCCACATATCACACAGATTGGTAGGAATAAGCAACTTAGACGTCGATTTAAGCCGAACTTTCAGTAAATCAGGATCAGGCATACTTCGGCAAAACGGTTCGGTGTTATGCTTATGGTGAGGGTATCTCCGCTTTAAAGCATGCTGAGCGTTCCCTTTAAATTCTTCACTTTGCAAACGATATGATTATTTAACCTGAGGCTCTAGACTAGACGGCATTCAATGTGAGCGATGGCGATGGTCGAAATAAAAAAAAATAAGGGATTGATCACGTGACACTCGATAGCGTTTGACATTTCCATAAATTATTGATGCTTTTCCAATTGCTTTCGCCACACTTTCGATGATGTAAAGTCACTTTTCTAGGGCTCCAGGAACCAAATTGGCTCAGTATATGTACAATATTAAATAGTAAAATGTTGTACAATAGGCTGGGTGGAATGTCGTACACAACTAGTTCTACACACTAGTTAGCGCTCTAACTAGTGTGTGGAAGTGCTATAATAAACCATCGACTCCTTCTGCTCATTGTATCGACTTCTAAGCCATACATACTTAACAAAAATATTGTACGTTTCAGGGAGCCAGTGCCTCCAGGGTCTGCGCTACCTGCGTGGCCGCCAGTTAGCCAGAACACCACTAGGTCACCACACATGTCGATTGGAGCAGTGGAAGGAATGGTACTACACGGGCCATTATTAGAAAAAATTACTCACTTTTGGGATAAGATCTACCAGCTATATTACCGGGATGTCGTCCCATCTCCACCGCTAAAATTCCGAAGTTCAAGTGGGTATATTCAGAGTAAGCGATTTTAGACCGTTTAGGTATTTTTTTGCTATTGGATTCCAAGTACATCTTAATTAGCTTTAGGAATAAATCTTCAATTTCGTGATATGACCACATCTGAAAGCCTGCCGGTCGTATATTATTTAGTAACAAAGTGTATTAATAATATAAGCATTTAAGATCTCATTTAAGTACTTATGTTATGGTTTGTCTGTGTATTATAATCTTCAGTAGATTATTAAATCAAATCTTAATGTTTTATTATTTTCCAACACAAATCACAACCCCAGTTTCTGGCAAGCAAAATTATTGAGACTATTAATTCAACAAATCACAGCAGTATACGCGTGCTTGCCAGGTTTTAGTATTCCATAATAAAACAACAAGAAAAGTCCATCATTTAACTCAGATAGTCTTGGTGCTAAAAAGCTGTAATTTGACATCACCAAATACGTTAAAAGCCGTAATTGGGCATCGACTCATTAGATGGCAAGGGACAACTCAAATACCGTCATCCAGCAAAAACGACACGCCTGCCCTGTGGATCAAAGTATGAGTAGCTATTTATTCAATATGTGTATCGAAAACAAAAACGAATTGTTAAAACTTTGAAACGGTCAATTTGCCTGAAAGAATATGTACATACACTGAGGTCGTCGTGGAGGATCGTCGTGATTTCATTGGTTTATCTTTTGTGATAACTACGGTCGGAGTCAAAGTTGCAGTAGCATTCTCCTAAGTCTATAGCTAAACTTTAGATTTTACACCATAGATTATATCATCAGCACTAAACTTCTTCTACAAAGAATGAATTTAGAAGCAATTGGTTTGCTTTTCAATCAGCAGAGAGATGAGAAGTAAACAGACAGTTTTAGGCGATACTACGAAAGAAGACAACATCCCTGATGCACAGGAGGGAGTGGGGGGCGGCCCTATATTTATCCTACAGATTATTTCAGATACACCTGACTGCCTTTTCCTGCGGTACTGGACTCGCTTGCACAGCGGCGGTTCCAGAGCAAATAAAAAATATTGGCATTGGCGCACTGGGTCTTCTGGGTCACCTGGGCCCTTGCGCCTTTGGGATCTATTGCCATTGCACCTGTGCACCGGGGCCCTTGTATCTACACACCTTGACCCTTTACGCAATTTGTCAATACCTTATATCCGTGTATACTAACGTACAGTTAAAAATTGTAAACTCAGAAACAGTAATCTTTACAAGTGTTTAAATTCAAAAATTCAAAATTGTTCATTTCTTAACCAAATCAAAACAACAAGTTGATGATTACAGCCTCCTCCAAGTGAAGTAAAGTGTTATTAACTTTATTACTTCTATTTTTAAACTTTATCCAAATCAGATTACACGTAAGGCTAGTAAGTGCTCTGTTATTAATATTATCGAGTGGTTATCTCTGTATTACCTAACTGTTATCTATTGGTAACATATTTATTTATTTGCTAATAAGCATGACACAAAATACTTAATTTTGTCCATGTCATCCTTGTCAGCTAATTTGGAATCTGGTTAAATATCCGCATAATTATTATCATATAATTATTTTCTGGTAATATCTCAAGGATTGCACCATAATAATATTTATTTACGTTTTTGTTTTTTTGGTTAGTCATGCCCGCATTTATATTGTAAGTATGCGTATTTTATCGTTTCCCATTCGACTAATGACCATCACTTATTGGGTAGGGTAATAATAGTAGATTGTTTAACTAGGGAGCAAACAACTATTTTAAAGGCGAGAGTGTTTTTTTGAATCCAGAGCGGAGCGAAGGGTTCTAGAGTAGAATCCCGAGCGTAGCGATGGGTTCTAAAGTAGAATCCTGAGTGCAGCGAGGGATTCAAAAAAACACTCTCGCCTTTAAAATATTTGTTTGCTCCCTAGCACGTACTTGCAAAGTACTTCACTCGAGCTGAAAATTGTGTTGCTCCCGAGGTGGACACTACTTTTTATCACCCACTATGAGAAAATAAGTAACTTGTGCAACTTATGAACAAGAACGTTACGTTTATTTATTTACATAAAATTAAATACCGTAAGACGTAAAACAAAATAATTAGAGGCTAATGTTTATATTTAACAATTATGGAAGTGCATCGTCACAATTTTATTAGTGTCATCCGTTACAGTTGTATTTTTATTTATAGCTTATACCGTTTTCCGAGACTATTTCTAATTCCCAAATTAGAAATAGTCTCGGAAAACGGTGTCTCAGGATGTAGTTTTTGAGAAACTTGATTATAATACTTTCACTTAAAAAGACGCGCTCATTTTTTATAATTCTAAAATATGAATTTGAAGCAACTACGAACGATTTGTCGCGCTCGCAATTTTTCAGCCAGTCACATATTCAATACATTGTTCCAGCATGGTTTGTGATTCATCTCTTTGCTGATTGGAACATTTACTAACAATATCGACATTCCAAATTCAAATCAATTTTGGTCCCTAAGGGTGAGTGAGCTCTTTTTGAATAGATGTGATAAAAAAAGATTTGTTTATTAAATTACTAGCTTCTGCAAGCGGACACACATCCATCTAAACTTTCGCACATAATATAAGTAAAATAGCAAGATTTGAATGTTGATATTGATTTTAAGGCCGTACCCTGACCAAAAAATCAGCATGAGATATGAGCATTCCTATTGGCCTAGCGGCACTGGTGGTGCATGAATTACAGTAGTGAATACGCCCAGATTATAGAATAAAATCTTTATAAAATCGAATAATGGTCTATAGAAAAAAAAAAACTTACGAAATGTTCGTTATCAAATTCAATCCATTAGTGTAAGTACAAAAAATAATTAATGAACACTTTACGAGGAGATGCATGCTATCAATAATTATTTCTCATTGTTATGGTTTTGTTGGAAGAAGATTAGTGGAACATTAACCTCTTTAAAAAATATATTCCACCATTTTAGAATCAATATTATGTAGAAATTTAATGTATTTTTATTAATTGATATTTCTTTTTAAATAAAGAGTAGATAGCTCCTTAAAACTGCAGAAAAACGAATAGCGCGGCGTTTGGTCGGGGAGGCGCCTTAATATGGCATCAGTATGGTAGGTAAGTACGATTACTATTTAAGCAACAAAGCTGACGGAGCCCCGCTGGATGGGGCTTCTATTTCTGTCTGGAGGGTCTAAATTAAAATAACCAAAAATGAAGGAGATGACGGGTGCTGAAGTGAGGAAGAAATGTGCTCGAATCTTTGTGTGAAATGTGTTGAAAATAGCGGCAACCCTTACAAATATAAATTTATGCTAACCGATTCTATAATACTGCTGACCAAATAATATAATTATGCTGCCATACTAATGTACCGTAATTATCGAATTGCACAACAGTAACGTTGCTATAATCATAATGACCAGACAATGTGATAAATAATGAAGTTTATTTATTTATATACACTTTATTGTACACCAGCAAATACAGGAACAATTGAAACATAAAAGTAAAAAATATACAATGGGCGGCCTTATCGCATTCTGCGATCTCTTCCAGGTAACCTGGAAGTTTAAGTCAGTATTCATTACATTGCCTGATTTGACTTGACGTGATTCATATTACTCGGGCTTTTTACATAGTGCCTTGATGAATCACTTAGTCCATGACACAATACATAGGAGTGTAAGGAAATAGTACATTGTTCACCGAGAGGAGAAAGTGACCGATTACCGTCGAGGGTGTCGTTTGGCTTTAAAACACCCGAGATCGGGAATCGCACTTTCTCTCGAGTGATACATAGTGCTTTATACTACACCTACGAGGAAAATAAAAAACTAAATCTTTACTAATTGAAATTTATATTGAAATTGAAAATGGCGCCAATGGCGTCTGCAATTTTCACATGTTCTTTTTTCAAATTGTTTGACACCATCCAACACACAGCTAGTGGCCAGTGTCATTTTGCGAACTTGGAGATAAAAACTCACTGTAAAAACTTTTTGGCTTTTGATATTTAGGTTACCAGCGCATAGTCTTACCCAAAATTAAAAAAGAAAAACCACGTAAGAAATGGATTTTCATACACTTCTCTCTCCCGCTCAGATGCGTTTTCTCGCCGCATATTTGTTCGATATGCAATGACGTACTTTCTACCGTAAATTTGATAAAGTATCAAGGTACTTTCCGAGCAGGTGTAGTATAAAGGTGATTATGTTACTAATATTATAAATGCGAAAGTTTGGATGGCTGTGTGCGTGGATGTACCTAAGTAAGTTACTCAATCACGCTAAAACGCCAGAACGGATCTGGATGATATTTGGCACAGAATAGAATAGAATACTCTTTATGTACACCATATAAGTTACAGAAAATATAGACGAAGAAAACATAGTAATAGATTATGGTCTGGAATAGCACATGGGCTACTTTTATCCCGGTATAATGTTCCCTCCCCGGGCAAAGTCTCTGGCAGAAGCTAGTATTGTATAAACTGCTTCTGACCATGTAAATGGACAAACTTTCTCCAAGGAAGTGATGGTCAATTTTCAAATGACATTTCGATAGCGTTTGGTAGAACCATAGATCATACATTTTTCCAATCGCTATCGCATCGCTTATATTGATATAATGTCACTAGTGAAGAGCTTCAATTTATGATTATCAATGGTCCATTATATTACCGAAAGACTGAATTCGCATGGAACTTATAAATTTTAATTTAGTTTTCACAAAAGTTGACAATATATTTCACAATGTGATTTGCTTAAGTAATAATTTTGTATAACAAGTCAAATTTAAAAGCCTAAATAATTACTCTATTAGTAGACACGCTTCGATCGACAATCCATCGAAACTCGTTATTATAACACGATATCATGCGAAAATAGCCCACTTCAAAGACTATAATGGTCGTACCGATTTGTATCAAACACAGCTAAGAACACTCTCGATCAAGTCACATTTCAAACAAAAATGAATTAAACCAAAAACGTTTCATTCGTTTAGGAGCTACGTTGCCACAGATAGACACACAAATACACAGAAAACAAAGTTAAATCAAAATCGCTTCATCCCTTGAGGAGCTACGATGCCACAGACAGACACACAAATACACACGTCAAACTTATAATAACCCTCCTTTTCCGTCGATGGATAAAAGGAGATTCAATTTGACATAAAAAAAACATAATTTGTAAGATAATTCAAAACTTTTACTCTGTGTAATGTATGTGATCAACTAGTATAGATATTATAATATGTAGTTACTACTGCATAACTTTATATTAGAGGTATGTCAAATCTTTAACACACGGGTGCCTTTGGAATAAAAATAACAAAACCTGCTTTGAATTAACCATGCAAATACATTTAAGTGGAAATCTCCGTCAGGCATAATAAGAGATATAATTATATACCAAATCGGCAGGTAAAGAAAAACATACTAAAGTGTTTTTGCTTTGCACATAAAAATGTAGGTACTTAGATATATAATTGGCTCAAAACACGCTAACACTGAAAAGGAGCTTCTTGTAAATTTAGCTTCTCTCATAATTATACAGTACCTGGGAGACCGAGCTAAGCTCGGGTGAAAATAGAGAAAACGACGTTTTCTAAAAATGAAACCTAGCTAGATCGATTAATCACCCCCGAAAGGCCCTGCATACTAAATTTCATGAAAATCGTTGGAGCCGTTTCCGTGATTCAGATTATATATACATATATATTATATATAAGAATTGCTCGTTTTGAAGGTATTAGATACCGGTACGAACTTGTGGGAAAATAGCTTGAATACATGGATCGCTTTATGGAACACTATTGAAGGCGTGATATGTGTAACCAAATATTGACTTGTATAACAAGTAAAATTTAAAAATCCACTGACACATTTTTATTTCATGCTAAATAATTTATCTAGAAGTAGACACGCTTCGATCGACAATCTATTTAATACGTAATTATGACACGACATCATGCGAATAACTTCGATTCAAACAGTAAAACGCCCATAACTTTAGAACGGCTGACCCGTTTTTTATCAAACATAGCTAAGAACACTCGATAAAGTCACCTTTCAAACAAAAAAAAACCGGCCAAGTGCGAGTCGGACTCGAGCACGGAGGGTCCCGTACCATTATCGCAATAATCGGCAAAAAATCGGATGTTGTATGGAAGACCCACTTAAAAATATATTTTATTCAGCTTTCAGTATTTGTTGTTATAGCGGCAACAGAAATACATCATCTGTAAAAAATTCAACTGTCTAGCTATCACGGTTCATGAGATACAGCCTGATGACAGACAGACAGACAGATAAACAGACGGACCGCGGAGTCTTAGTAATAGGGTCCCGTTTTTACCCTTTGGTTACGGAACCCTAAAAAACGAGATTAAAATCAGTTCATCCATTTAGGAGCTATGATGCCACAGACAGATAAACAAATACACAAACACACAGTAACAGAAGTCAAACTTATAACACACGTCTTTTTCCGTCGGGGGTTAAAAACTAGATTTATGAGCATTGAGTTTTATTCATACATATCATTTTCCTCGGCTATAATTTTAGTATGCCATTATTTAGTTTTAATCTTGTACAGTGTTCATGTACCTTCTCGACACATACAGAGCCAGTAGTGTCCAAAGTGAATTGCAGGGAAACATCCAGATAAACGACCGTATTTTTTTATTTTTTCTTACAGTACCATTTCGGCTTTCGGTAGTTTATTTATTTATTTATTTATTATATACGTTATTGGACACCACTTAAATAATTACAGGACAAAACATTTATAAAGATTTATGTGTACAATGGGAGAGTTTTGCTTTGTTTAGGGTTACGGAACCCTATACTAAAATTTACACAATATTTACTTCAGTTACGAGTTAATCCCTATCATTAGGTAGGTAATCTATTGACGCCAATACCTTTTTGCCAACATAGAATGACGAGGCATATATTTGCCGAGGCTTTTTTAGTAACAGCAACGTATCTAATCTTCAATTTCGGCCAGTTTAGAAGATCAGGCTTAATTGACTAACAAGTTTAGGTAGCGTAAACATGTCCCAAGGTCTTGTGATGCGCCACAATGTCATAGATTGACCCATTCGCGAACTCTGCTATTATAGTTAGTACTTATCTCTGTTTAATAAATATATAATAGTATAGTAAAGTAGTAGTAGGTAGTAGTAGTAGTAGTAAACCGGTACAGAAAACCTTGTTAAGCATAGTTTAATATTCAAACTAAGATTATTTTGGACTAAATCATCTCCTCTTTTCACTTTAGGTAATACAAATGATTTATTTATTTATTTAAACTTCATGCAACATAAAAGTACATAGGCGGACTTAATGCCTGTGGCATTCTCTACCAGTCAACCAAAGACGGTGAAAAGATAGCATGGCAGGTGCATAAAAAAAATTTAATAAAAATATTATGAACGCAAATTTAGTACAAAAATATATAGTTGAAATAAACATACTTAAATATGTACTATAATAAATACTATATATAAAATAATATATACATATATATATATAAATTAATTAATAGAAAGGCGCATATTGAGACGACTCTGCTATTCGTTCAGAAAATAATGCCGCAACCTCCGCTTAAATGCAAATTAGGTGCATTTATAAATATGCTCACATGAAACATCATCCTTTATTGTATATAAAAGTGCCTAACATAATAAACCGTATAAAATATAATTACATACACAACAAGTAAACCTTGAATATGGTTGATGGATATGTAGGTTGTATGTAATACAAGAGTACTCTTTTTGTCACAACCACTATATCCAATTACCGCACTGTGTTTCTTACTTGTTTACATTGTGCACTAAGTTAGAACTCAACTCAGCAACCAAAAGGTGAAGCCTTGAATGCAGATTAAGAAAGGGCCGAGAATAGAGCCCTGTGGCACCCACACCTACTAATGAGTCAGGAATTCAAAAGAACACCAATAAAATGTAATACTTATTATTACATTTATTGTCAACAATTTTGTCGAATTCATTATTTATTAGATACATTGATTACAGCCCTTTAAAATTGTACTATTATTAAATAATTTTACCTTCATATTGGTACTCGTTTATTCAGTCTGGTAACAGAGGCTCCAGACAAGTGTCATTGGATGTCCGATGTCGATGGTAGATATGCAAAAATCGAAATTTCGATAGTGCTTGACCAACCCTTAAATTTTTGAAATTTTTCGTTGATAGAATGTCATTTGTCTCTGAGCCTCAGAAATGCCAAATTACATACAATGTAAAAAATTGCAATGAAGAAAATGTTGAATTCCTCATCCCCCTCATCCTCATCAGCCTAATAGTGTTACCACTGCTGGGACACAGGCCTCCTCCCTATGAGAGGAAATGGGCCATAATACACCACGCGGACCCAGTGCGGGTTGGTGGATATCACATCTCTTCGAATTTCTGGTTCTAAGACATGCCGGTTTCCTCACGATGTTTTCCTTTACCGTGCGAATAATGAACAAGAAAGGGCCGTTTATGTTATTGTCGTAATGTTGAATTCGTTAAGATTTAAATGGTGATTGGGGGATGAATCAGTCATTTTAATTCAAATCTGAAAATAAAACAGTCATCGACTTAATAAAAAAAGTTTATTTACTGTGCTAGATAAATGACCTTGAATTTATTGAACTCGTTAAAAATAATGAACAATTGCTCGTCGTCTTGTTTTATAATTCAACACGTGATTTAGGAGGCGGTTTTGGCGGCGGAACTGCATCCCGATAGTATCTCTGGTAGATATCATCCCAGAAGCGAGTGCGTTCTTCCAAGAGCACCCCACGTAGTTCCAGTTTCTCATCCAGCACCATATGTGGTGACCTGTCCGCACCTGCTGCCGGCCACGCAGGCAGCGACGATCCTTCAGGAACGGGTTTCCTGTAATAAAAAACTTTATATAAAACGTTTGATATACATACAGTATACAAATATAAACTAATGGCTTTTTTTCATTGGTTTAAACCAACTGTTAAAAACACCAGAATGCCACCTGCTACGATCCTTACATACTTCTTTTGTTTCTTGGCGTTTAATTTGAATTGTTGACGTTCATAAGTGCCGCTTAATGGCCTAGTAGAAATAAAAATATTTCACATTGACTTTGTGCAACTCCTTCATGGGAACCCCGTTTTATATTCCAGTTTGCAGTCACATCTAACTAGTAAAATCCATTTTTAATCGGCTTTCACTCATTCCTTTAAAATGACCAAACCATCTAAGCATACTCTCTTCAATTTTTGTCACGATATCTATAGTACAACAACGATGTCTTATTATATCAAAAGTAATACCGTCCTATTACTTGGGAATTGAATTAATCCAGTAGGTTTAGAGCTATTTGACCGCCCAATATACATAAATAATAATAATTTAATTAAGATTTTTTGTGTCGTGCTGTGTCTTTTGTGTGCACTAAATAAATAATTTATCTATCTATCAATATTTTATCACTCCATTGTTACTTACCCAGTCTTAATAAAGTTGTGCCAAATTTCACGGACCACATCTTTCATTTTCAAAAGCTTAGGGGACGCATATTTATCGTCCGCATGTGTTATATTTACACCATCCATTACAGCCATCGATTGAGCGCAATGGTTAGCACCTTTTACGTTAGTATGTGGAACCACAGGCACGTCGTCATCCACAAAGGAATATTCATACAAATAAATTTGATTGTTGCCAGCCTCCACGTGCAACTTTGTAGCCCAAAGCATAGGGTATGTGAATATGACATCCGAAAAGAAGTCAACGTATGACAAAATAGTGTCATCACCAATAGGTTTATCACCGAAATAAAACTTCTTAATCTTATCGGCCACTTCTTCTCTTTCTTCATCAGATTTAAACTTTAAGTCAGCTGTTAAGAAATCGGAAAACTTTTCGTTCATCTTGAGCTTCCAATAATCATAAAGTATTACACGCAATAGTCCTTCCATGTTAGCGAATCCATACAACACAGGTAACTTTTTGTAGTTGCCTTTCTTTAATATACTCAGAGGAGATTCTGTGAGGAATGCTCCATCTCCTGTATCAAGCTCCACACACGGGGAAAACATGAAAGTAGAATCAGTTCTATCAAAAAATGGATCTGAAGTCAACAGTTTCAATGGAGCTGTCTTGTAGAACTCTTCTAGTGCATAAATATCGTCTACGTTGGTAAAGTTGAGTTGTTTGGCATACTTTTTGGCAATCTCTACAGGATCCCTCTGAACTGTAAATGCAGCAAGATTTCCGCCACTTTCTGGTATGACTCTGTGAAACAACCCTTCAGCTGACTTAGAAAGCATTAATAGGTCTACTGAGGCAGAACCTGCACTACCACCTGCAAGAGTGACATCATCAGGGTTACCGCCGAAGTTCGCGATGTTCTTTTGTATCCAGCGTAACGCCGCTACCTGGTCTTTCATACCAGCATTGCCTGGTGCGTCCTGGGTGCCAAGACATAGGAAACCGTGAACACCAAGGCGGTAGTTAAACGTGACCATGATGAAATCTTTTGTCTTCGAAATAAACTTTGTGTATTTAATCATATCGCTATAGCCCATTATAAAAGCTCCTCCATGAACATAAGCATAAACTGAAAGGTTTTTCTTTTTCGTATTTGGCACAAATACATTAGCAATTAGACAATCTTCCTTTTCGACTGTTGTTTTTGGCATAAGATCTAGGTATGGAAACGTAGGTTGTGGACATATTACTTCCTCGTTGATAGCTTCATATGGTTCCAACCATACCGGCGGAGGAAGGGGTGCCTACAAATAAAGTTATGTATTAATACGACGCTTTTGAATTAAATTAATAAAATATAAATCATGGTTTCTATTTTGTAACCTCTCATGGCCAAGGTCTCACACATATCTGAATAATCGTTTTAAATGTTTGCCCAGCCTGGGAATCAAAACCGGGACTTCTCGATCACTCAGCACAAAACCAACGAGTTCTCTCTACCTATAAAAAGTTTTACAGAATTAAGCAATGGTTTTATAATTTGGTCTAGGTATATTATGATGAATGGTATCTAAGTTAAGATTTTCTAACAGTATTTATGCCCGGAATTATGAGTTGTTTTAGCCTCTAAAGAATCATTACATCATAAAAAAAATATATACTTGTTGCTATTATCAAAACATGAGATGACTCCGCAACTCAAGGTCATGAATATGAAAACGTAAAAACAAATATTGTAGATTAAGAGCATTACAAACAAAAAACATACATAATGGTCTATTATTTGTTATTGTCCTGCTAAAGGGCATTTAAGAAGAAGCCTTTTTTTTTTACTTTTTTTCCCCTGCTATGGGAAAGGAATAGGCTGTATTATTTATTATATTATGTTCATTACAATCGAAAATTGATGCAACTAAGGTGCCAAGATATTTTAATATTCGTAACTATTTATCCAAAAACAGAAAAAGAAACTATTTTGTTGCACAATTTCATTAGAACAAGAATAGTTTGTTTATCTATTTTTATAAACGCTTAATACATCAGTTAATAATCCTAAATACAACTACATAATTACATTATACAACTAATAAATAACATAGGTAGTACTGATACCTTGAACTTATCTACACCAGTTGGCGCTGTGGCGTAGGGAATATTGTAGAAGGCGTATAGATCCTCGCTAGGGTGCTTACGCCCGCGCACCGGTCCTTGCGCAGTTTTAACTTCCCGCCATTCGTCGTCAGCAAGAACAGCCGTCACGCACAACAATAACACACACGTCCGCCACTCCATCGCTACGTTTGCTAACTGATTCAATTGATTCATAATATTTTAGTGGATGATAGCAACGAAGCAGCCATAAATATTATTATTTCGTACTGCAAGATTAAAATTGATATGATGGGAAATTTACTCGTACATTACCTATATCAACTGTCGTAATTGTAACAGTTATCAAGGTATTAGAGGTAGGCGCATTATAGAAAATGATAATAGTTTAATAACTAGTAAAATAAGGGAATCTGACACACATATTTTTAAATAAGCTTAATTATTTATATGCTTATATTTAATTCAACTCTTATTTAGATATGTAACTATCCCCCTGCTGCGTGGAGCTCCCATTTCTGTCTGCAGGGTCTAAAGTAACCTAACACGAACGAGATGACGGGAGCTGAGTTCGCCCGCTTTGCTCGCTCACTTCAGCTCCCGTCATCTCGTTCGAACCTAACCTGTCCGTGTCGGGGTGCCCTAAGTTCCCGAGCTCGCTTCGCTCGCTCTTGGACTGATTCGTTGACCGTCATTTATTGTTTTATTGTTCACATTGGTTTTAATATAGAATAGGTGCAAGTACGATTAGAATTTAGGCAACAAAGTCGACGGAGCCCATTGTGCGGGACTCCTATTTCTGTCTGCAGGGTCTAAAGTTACCTAACACGAACGAGATGACGGGAGCTGAGTTCGTATGATAAAATAACCGACAAATTGATTTTTAATTACTGTCCATGTTTTACTGTCGCAATAATTAATCAACCGCCATTAAATTAAATAACTTATTAATATGTTTTTCAACTGGTCATAATAACATCTCGAATATTTAAATAACAGCTCAAAAAGTTAGTTCCCTTTTATTCATGAGTAATAAAAATCTGTCCATCGCTACGGTTGCTAACTGAGTAACACTAATATACTTTACTCAAAAATGCATGTAATGTGGTCATTATTTTGACAACCTTGTTTGAGCAAAGTCGACCTTGCCGTTCTGTTTCAAGGAGCGGCCGGCAAAGTTTTGCTGGCCGCTCTAACAGGCCAGCAATGTTTTGCCGGCTGCTATTTTGAAGTTTCAACGTTTTAAAAAATCAAATCCAAAAAGATTTTATTTAAAACACAGCTGTTTGTATCTATAGAGATAGGTACAAAAATATTTTATTCCATATAAGGCTGTATAGTTCAACTACCATTGCTCAAAAAAAAAAAAACAAAGAAGTAACAAAAGCGAAAGCGCGGTTCAGCGAAAATTTTGTTTTTATTTAGTGACTTTTTTGCTAAAAATGAGCTCACAAAACGAAAATTCTTCCGATTCAATGTGTTTATCACCGCCAGACATTAAAGATGAAGCTAAATTAGTGGTTGAAAATTTGATACCGCGAAACTCAAAGGAAAAATAAAAGCTTGCATATGAAAAATTTGTGCAGTGGAAAATCAGTAGGAAATCTAAATCTTTATCCGAAAATGTTTTTCTTTTCAATAATACAGCAGTCAAACACCGCATTAGAATTATCGCAAACTATTAGTAATATCAAACCGGGAAAGTCGGTGTTGAATTTTAGTAACTGTACTTTTCATAATTGTCATTTTAATTAAAATTCTAGTTAGTTAATTATTTTTATTTAAATTACTTGCTGGTTTTATTTAGATTATGTACTTGCATTTTTGAGTAAAGCGCTATACAAACCTTGGCCCACAATGACTGCTTCGCTGGTCACGCTATGATTGCCTCGAGCTAGCCTAGCTAAGCTCTAGGCCTTTTAGCTTGGCCATCATTGCAGCCCTTGCTGTCCTCGCTGTAAAGGTTTCGACCTACGGTCTCGGCCTTTATCTCAGCTCGTCCATCAAGTGCTGCACGCTGACCGCGCTGTGTCGGCCTGGAGCTGCGCTACGCTGCGATGTCGGCCATAATCAGCGCGACCAGTAAAGTAGTCATTATAGACCGCGGCAGTAATGTACTATAATTGACTGCAACACATTATAGGCGCCCTATATCAGCTGCGATAGTAATAAATTGTGCGCTATAAGCATGATTATACATAAATGGTGATGCCCAAAATCTGAGGTGGTTATGTGAGGTAGATATCAACTTTTAGGGTATATCACTTGCTTTTAAGGGTTCCGTCGATCAACGCTGATATGCAGAGGCTGACGGTGAAGCCAGTAGGTAGCATAGGAACTCCTAAACGAGCATAGTCTCATTGTGTTTCAGCTGTTTGCGAGTGAAAACTACCCAAGATTGAAAGAGCGAGCCAAGCAAACTTGGATATTTTAGTGTAGCGGGGCTTGGCCTAAAAACCACAGAACTGAAGATCGTTACATCGTAGCAATACGGCCAAAGCTTAATACAAGCATAAAATAACTAAAGGCAAAAACAATCATAGATGGTTCACATCACGTATAACTTTAATATTTGCGCTGTAGCATGGTGCGGGTGACAGTTTCAATACAATTTTTTACGCATAACGTATACGCATTTTTTGTAGTTTAACGTCTTACAGGCAACTATGGTATGGCGTTAAACTATCTCATTCATTTTCATTTTCACTTTATAACTAATCTTACCAAAGTGTAACAACTACAGCGGTTCTGTTTTTAGAATAGGTTAATAATAAATTTAAGGCGGTACAAAACGCCGCGCAAGCCGTTTTTCGTGCTGGTTTTTAGAAGCTATCTACTCGTTAATTAAAAAGAAATAACAATTAATAAAATTACATAAAATTTCTACATAATATTGATTCTAAAATGGTAGATTTAGTTTTTTTAATGTTGTCTATATTTCACTAATCTCCATCAAAAAAAAACATAAAAATGAGAAACAATTATTGATAGCATGCATCTCCTCGTAAAGTGTTCATTAATTATTTTTTGTACTAACACTAATGGATAGACAATTTAATAACCAACATTTTTGTATTTTTTTTTTTTCATAAGACCAAAATTCGATTTTATAAAGATTTTATTCTTAAATCTGGGCGTATTCACTACCGTAATTCATGAGCCACCAGTGCCGCTAGGCCAATAGGAATGCTCATATATCATGCCGATTTTTTGGTCAGGGTACCGTCTTAAGTAACCAAAATCACGTTGTTTGGACACCTATGTGATTTTTATTAAGTACCAAAATGTATATTACCATTTTCATAATAAAAAAAAGACTAAAGTCTAATATTTTTCGCATTAAATGAATTACTTTGTGCTCCACGTTGTTGACCACATAATTGTCTTTTTACAATAAAGTTTCTATCTTTTTTCAAAAAATTGCAAAACAAACCGAGTGCCAGATAACTTTCTTGTTAGTCAAGTAAACTGCATCCTCAATTTATCAACGCCTTTAAAAGGAATAGAAGTAGTGAAACAAAACGAAAATAAAATAGCCAAGCCTCAACTATAATAGCATATTTATTTATAATTTTAGAAAAAAGCCGAAACATTGTTATTTCTTACTTCTTGTACATTCTTATAAAAAGTATTACCAAATTCAGTACTCATGTCACAAAAGTTATATTTATTACATGCACAATACACATTCTAATATAAATAAGTTCACCCACCAATAAAAAAATAGGTTCTATT
Organism: Orthosia gothica; assembly: GCA_949775005.1. Taxonomy (NCBI): domain Eukaryota; kingdom Metazoa; phylum Arthropoda; class Insecta; order Lepidoptera; family Noctuidae; genus Orthosia; species Orthosia gothica. The sequence goes on along the minus strand of OX459048.1, from coordinate 20,077,897 downwards.
ATAATTCGACGCGTGATTTAGGTGGTGGTTTTGGTGGCGGTACTGCGTCCCGGTAGTATCTCTGGTAGATTTCATCCCAGAAGCGAGTGCGTTCTTCCAAGAGCACCCCACGTAGTTCCAGCTGCTCATCCAGCACCATGTATGGTGATCTGTCCGCGCCTGCTGCCGGCCACGCAGGCAGCGACGATCCTTCAGGCACAGGTTTCCTAAAGGTACACATAACATTCAAATAAGGAATTTCGCCTGTTGTATGTTTGTTTTAATTTTAATGTTTCTTTTTGCTTTGTTTTATCATGGTGTACAATATATGTCGTATAATTATGGTGTATATATAAATAATAAACGGATCTTATTGGTGATGTTCTTCTTAAAAACCAGGTGTGCAGTACTCGTATGGCGCGAGTTTATGTATGTAACATTCAAATGAACTACCACATCATCAAAAAAAAAACTGAATCTAAAATTAGTGTCTATTGAACACGAACGGAACTTAAATCAACGTGATGATTACTTTAACTTACCCGGTCTTAATGAAGTTATGCCAAATGTCACGAACTATCTTCTTCATTTTCTGGAACTCTGGGGTTGCAAGAGATTCATCTGGCTGAGTAAAGTTACTGCCATCCATCACAGCCGCTGTTTGAGCACAATGGTTAGCACCTCGTATAGTAGTGTGTGGCACTACTGGAACACTGTCATCCACAAAGGAATATTCATACAAATAAATTTGATTGTTGCCAGCCTCCACGTGCATTTTCGTAGCCCAAAGCATGGGATAAGTAAATATGACATCCGAAAAGAAATCAACATATCCTAAAATATTGTCTTCGTCGACTGGCTTGTCACCGAAATAGAACTCCTTGATGTTTTGAGCCACTTCTTCTCTTTCTTCTTCAGATTCAAACTTCAAATCAGCTGGCAAGAAATCGGAAAACTTTTCATTCATCTTGTGCTTCCAAAAATCAAAGAAATCTACCCGCAACAGTCCCTCCATTTTAGCGAATCCATACAACACTGGCAACTTTTTGTAGTTTCCTTTCTTAAATATACTCAGAGGAGATTCAGTGAGGAAAGCTCCATCCCCTGTGTCACGCTCCACACATGGCGAAAACATGAAAGTAGAATCAGTTCTATCGAAAAATGAATCTGAAGTTAACAGTTCCAAAGAAGCTGTTTTGTAGAACTCTTCTAGTGCATAAATATCGTCTACGTTTGTAAAATTGTTTTTTCTGGCAAACGTTTTGGCAATCTCTATAGGATCTCTCTGAACTGTGAATGCAGCAAGATTTCCACCGCTTTCTGGTATGACTCGGTGGAATAATCCTTCGGTTGACTTTGAGAGCATTAAGAGATCCACTGATGCAGAGCCAGCACTGTAACCTGCAATGGTGACATCATCAGGATTTCCGCCGAAGCTGGCGATGTTCTTTTGTACCCAGCGCAGCGCCGCCACCTGGTCCTTCATGCCAGCATTGCCTGGTGCGTCGTCGGTACCGAGACATAGGAACCCGTGAATGCTCACACGATAGTTGAACGTAACGATGATTATGTCTTTCCTCTTCATTAGCTGTGTCGCTTTAAACATTTCGCCAAAGCCCATTACAAATGCTCCTCCATGAACGTACACTACGACCGAAAGGTTTTTCTTATTCGTGTTTGGAACATACACATTTGCAATCAGACAATTTTCTTGTGTCTTCATGACAGCTGAAAGGTCGAATCCCATAATCGAAGGTTGTGGGCATATTACTCGCTGGTCTACAGCGTCGAAAGGTTTCAACCATACCGGCGGTGGAAGAGGCGCCTGGAAAAGAAATTCAGTATAAAAATCATGGTAGCTAAAAAGTCGCAGCAAAATGTTTTAATGCTTGTCGTGGTTTTAAATAAGTCATGTGACCGCCGAAATCATCAATCGACCTTTTACTCAAACTGATCCAATACACTGACTTAAGTAACGTTAAGGAATTAGAACAAAAATCATTATAAAGGAGTACATGGTTGATTCACCTTCGGGTCAATACCCTCTTCCCATTAAGGAAAAGACGTTCATTGACCCATCGTCCTCCTCAGTTAATTTTAGATGTATCACATTTGAGTCAAGGATTTAGCTTCTTTTCGTACTTAAGAGGAGTGTTTAGTTAAATAAATTACCCTATCTATCCACTACTCATATTGGTACCATAGGTCAAGTTTCTGATTAAATTGGATCTCTCAAGGTTATTAATAATAAAAACGGGCATGATAACGCAATTGATCAATATATACAATCGTAATGTTTGTTCTTTTATCTACAACTAGCTTCTGCCAGCGGCTTCACCCGCGTGAATGTCGAAAATTATCCCAAGGGAACATATTCCCGGGATAAAAAGTATCCTACGTGCTATTCCTGACTATAATCTACCTCTGTGTCAAATTCCAGTCAGATCCGTTCAGCCGTTTGAGCGTGAAGAAGTAACAAACATACCAACAAACACACAAAAACTTTCGTATTTATTATATAAGTGAAATTATTTGTGTGATTAGTAGGGTTACTAGGATTTTTAGAATACGCGGTACCAATAAACATATTTACTTTAATAAAATAATCCACTATCTTCTACGTCAACAAGGTCTAAAGCTATCAGCAGTCGGAGGTAGGCGATACCTGTATTAATAATATTATAAGTCATTCATAACATAACAAATAATTATTTACGCTGTATGATTGTCCTATTACAGAAAAAAACCTCTTTCTAGCTAATATATAAGGGTATTTAATTTTTATTATTATTTATTGAATGATGAATCGTCTATAAATTTTCTTGTAGCTGCAATATTTCATTACAGGTACGTCTGAATCTGTGACAATCTAAGAAGAGACAACAAAGAGTCGTTTTGAAAATAACTTAAGTCTTTTACTACGATTACCTTAAACTTGTCTACACCCACAGGTGCTGTGGCATAGGGTATGTTAAAGAACGTGTAAATATCTTCGCTGGGATGCTTACGCCCGCGCACCGGCCCTTGCGCAGTTTTCACTTCCCGCCATTCGTCGTCTGCAAGAACAGCCGTCACGCACAAAAGTACAACACACGTCCGCCACTCCATCGCTACGTTTGCAAACTGATACTGATACTGATTCATAACTTCACTATATATATGTACTTTGGAACCGCCCGGCGCCCGTGCCATTATCTCTACCAGCAACGATAGATTAACCTACATAAAATTTACCTATTGTCACAATAAGCAATGGAGCTTAGTAAGTAACTACATATATCAATACTTAGCTTACTTAAAATTCATGGTGGAAATTGAAAATGTTATTTTTTGCCTACCTATCACCACCAAAGTCGTCTTATTCATTACCAATGTAGCGAGTCTAAAATGAAGCATTAAAACAGTTGTACTGAAAAACGTACTTGTCTGGAGAGGTTAAGGTCACCCAGTAATTATTGTTAGTTCCAAAGGTGATTTCCTGATGTTTGCGTAATAATTGGTCTGTCTGTCTAGATAGCCTGTTCAGGCTAGGGCCTATACTTCATGTCAGGTCCATTTTTTTAACGGTGGAAAATACCCGAGAGTGTAGGATTTTACCTCACTATTACCACCCTGGAGATCACAACCTCAAAAGTCCACCCCGGAACCCCCTCTGTGCACCGCCTGTTAGGGCACATCCCTGGGTAGATCGAATAAGCCTCCCTTGAGCCTCGATGTGCATGGCAGCACGTGATAACTGCGCCACTGTCTTTCCTGGAGTCACTTGGTGGGCGAACAGAGTACCCAATCTGAGCACCCGCAACCCCAGAGTCCTGCCTGTTTCTGATGCAGAAGGGGTTTCAGCGTTTTACGCATCGACTCGTGTCCCCGATGCTTTTTTCTCTAAGTGGAATCGGCTCTCTCACGATCCCATTCAGCGGCCTTCTTCCGGACCATCACGGTCTCACAGAGGAGGCCATTTCCCTCCAGTTTTCTGCCTCTGCCAGCATGGCCTTCACAACTGCTGGCAAAGACAGGTCTCGCCCGATCCTTGCGACCAAGGTCTACGGCTTAAAAGCTCACGCATGGCACTACTCGAGCGTGTGGTGTGCAAAGTCAAGGTCGCTTCCACAGTAGTAGGAATTTGCCGTGATTTCTCGCCTAAACCATGCCGTGAGCCTGAAGGAGATCGCTCCTCACTTTTCAGCCGGGCTTCGAAGTACGGCAGGGCAGCTTAGACTATGCGCTTGCGCAAAAACATCAGCCTTACTACAGTGATTCCTAGCACTCTACCACCATTTTGGCGGATGGCGCGAATTCGTTTATAAACCCGAACATGAGTCCATATTGGGCAGAATGTCCAGCAGAAGATAAAATAAACTAAACACATCAACACGGTCTAGGGATATTTTTAAAAAAGCGAATTACTATCAATGTGTTAATTATTTATATGACATGTATAAATTTAAAAGATACGTTATTTAATATTCTACCATTTTTTAATAATGTTTAAGGTACTTAGATTAAAATTTCAGGATTTTATGGAAAAAAATGAAGCATAGACGGAAACCGTATATGAATTGACTTTTATTTTATGATTAAAACTGAAAAAAATAGAACAATCATTTAATTTGTGTTTATAAACTTGAAGTTAGTAGTCTGAGAAAGCGCCCATGATGTTCATAACACATCGACAACGATTCGACATGCTCAGAACAAGGCTGTCAATGTCTTGCTGCGGAATATTGTCCCATGTCCTTCTGAGGTGAGGTGAAAGTTGATCTTCTGTAGCCAGATTTTCAGGAACTTCCTTCAGAGCTCTTCTTTGCAGCATATCCCACGCATGTTCAATGGGATTTAGATCTGGCGATTGAGCAGGCCAGTCTAAGGCCCTAACATTGTGTGTATGTAACCAAGCTGTGACCGTTCTCGCCGTGTGTGCCCGGGCATTGTCGTGCATGAGCAGGAAATCTTGCCCCATTTGTGTTCTGTGGGGCAAGATTACGGGCCCCAGCACCTGTTGGATGTATCGTTCTGCCGTCATATTGCCCCGCACCCAAACGATATCCGTCCGTCCTCCAAGACGAATTCCTGCCCAAACCATAATTGTTCCTCCTTGGTATAGGTGAATTGCCTGAGTGTTCTGAAGACGGCTCCATCGTCCAGGAACTCGCCAAATACGCGTCCTTCGTGAATCTGGATGGAAGCCGAACCTGGATTCATCCGTGAACAGCACATTGGACCATTGATCACGGCCCCAGTCCACGTGGTTCCGAACCCATTCTAATCGTCGTCCACGATTGCCTCTCCGTAAAGGTGGGACCCGGAGTGGTCTACGAGAGCGTAGATTACTTTCATGCAGTCGCCTTGTTACAGTTTGGTCACTCACAAGCACTTGGTGTTCCACTCGCAGCCTTTGGACCAATTGAGTCACCGTTGCATTTGGTTGAGCTCGCCCAGTAATTTGCAAAAATCGGTCTTGTCTGGGGGTAGTGATGCGACTTGGCCCCCGGTGCCTCTCCGCTACTTCACATGTGGCACGATAGCGTGTCCACAATCATGAAATTACATTTTGGTGGGTCTCTATGGCCTCAGCAACATTACGCTGAGCAGACCCAGCTTCCAGCATTCCCACAGCTCGTAACATCTCCGCCCTCGTCAAATGTTGGCGTTGCATGGCTACAATACCTCAATTTTACCTTATCTTTCGTTTAAAAATGAAAAAAACTGTAACTAAACGTAATTTGTATTGTGTTCTAAATTTCGCACAAATGAAAATTCCCTCTCCTACACATCAAGACATTTTTATGCCACCGAAACAAAAAAAATTTCAGAAATTTTAATTTGGAATTAGTCTGAGATAAATTACAAACAAATCGGTGTATAAAAGATTCCAATGCGGCCAGTACTTTTCGAGTTATTTAATTGAGTATGAAATATCCCTAGGCCGTGTTGATGTGTGTACATAAACATATCTATGAATTTCAGAACTATGATAATTATCAGCATGGCGCAGCGATAAAGCAGCTTGACTCGTGAGTTATCGATTCTTCGATCGGCCTAACGATTTTATTAAATTTTAAAATACAGTTGGGAGTTTTTAGAAATTTTTAAAAGAGTATGTTTGTGGAACATGTACGAGGAGCTCGTGGCGAAATAATAACAGCCGCAGGGGTCGATCTTCAAGGTTAAGCAACGCTTGACGAGGTCGGTCCGTGGATGGGTGACCATTTCAACATACCGAGTTTCCTCCGTGCCTCGGAAAGCACGTTAAGCCGTTAGTCCCGGCTGTCATTTGAAGATCTTTGACAGTCGTTACGGGTAGTCAGAAGCTTGAGATCTGACACCAGTCTAGCCAAGGGGTACCATGTTACCCAGTTACTGGGTTGTGAAGGTCAGATAGTCAGTCGCTCCATGTAAAACACTGGTACTCAGCTGAATCCGGTTAGATTGGAAGCCGACCTCAACATAGTTGGGAAAAGGCTAGGCAGATGATGATGTTTGTGGAACATGTTCGGAAGTTTAAACATATCAATAGGTAGGGTGCGATGGATATTACCTAGTGGTCGCTTACATGAGCGCATGAGCGACGTCAGTTTTTTTATTTCTAGCTATAATATCTAAGCAGTTTCATTGATGTCACAGAGATGGCGTGCAAAGCGGCGCACGTAAACATCGTAGTATATCCTCCTGTCCATAGATGTCGCTATTTATACATTTCAAGGGATGAGGTTTCTCTGCTGCTGTATGTACGTATGGTGAAAAGAAAAATTATCCTCTTCAAGGTGAGTTCCTTAAATTTACTAACTTTCGGCGATTGGTTTAATGCTAAAGCAATCATCATTTTCACCAATTTATGAAATGACCAGGTGTAGAAAACGGCATATTTTATCTTCGCCTATTGCTATATGAATTGACAAATCAAAAATCGAAAATTTTGACCTTTTTATCCTCTGACCATATTTTTTTCGCAGATAAATATTTCACTCGTTCCACTAGAATCCCCTATTTCAGTCCCCCAGGGGATTGTACAGCACTCAATGTTCCACTACGATCCCCTATGCAAGGGATTCTTTATGTACTAATAAGTTCTATTCCTTTAAAGTCCCTTCTAAATAAAAAAGCCACTTATAAAATAACAATACTTAATACATAGAATTAAATATCGGTCTACAGAGAACAATACAATGATGTTAATTAATTTTTCTAAAATAAGTTAGATGTTGCAAAATAAAGTACCAAAAGCGTTGAAGAATTTCGGAAGTTCGACTAGTGCAGCGTCTCGGTGGCGGGTTCGACTCCTACCTAAAGCGTTCGGTTTTTTCAATGTTTAACTTATTTATGTATTATTTAACGTTATAAACGCAAAATAAAAAAAAACCTCTTGTACTTAAAAAACCGGCCAAGTGCGAGTCGGACTCGCGCACGAAGGGTTATACCGTACCATTATCGCAAAAAACGGCAAAAAAAAAACACGTTCCTTGCGTGATTACGTCAGAAGTGAGGATATCCGCAGGAGAACCAAAGTGACCGACACGGAAGACGATACGTTGATAGGCATCCCACTAGTGGACCGATGACCTAGGTTTTTAAGTAGAAAAGGATTTTTTTTTATATTTTGCGTTTTTAACGGTAAATAAATGTACTTAAATAAGTTAAAACATTGAAGAAAACCGAACACCTTAGGGGCTTTCTCCACGAGCGAGAGAATTGTGGCAATATTATCGTCCGTGCCACGTATTTCTATACACTCTCTTAGGGGCCGTCTACACGAGCGAGAGAATCGCGACGATATTATACGTGGCAATTGATAATATCGCCGCGATATTCTCGCTCGTGGAGACAGCCCCTTAGGTGGGACTTGAACCCAACGCCACCGAGACGCTGCACTAGTCGAACTTGCGAAATTCTTCAACGCTTTTGGTACTATTTTTGTCAAAATGTAACTTATTTTAGAAAAAACTAATTTACATCATTGTAATCCCCTCTGTAGACCGAATTTTAATTATACGTGGGACACTCAGAAAGTTTTGCGAAACTAAAAAAAATTGTTCTATACGTACATATATTTTTATTAAATCTTTTCAAAGTACTTTCCACCAGCCTCTATACAAAGATTCATGCGCCTAAACCAGTTTTCAAAACACTTTTTCCAGTCCGCCGCAGACACCTCGTTTACAGCCTGCTCGAACGCAGCCAGCGCATCTTCCGGCGACGAAAATTGTATCCCTTTGAGCTGATTTTTTATTTTTGGGAATAAAAAGAAGTCACACGGTGCTAGATCAGGGCTGTAAGGAGGGTGACCCAGGAGTTTGACTGGCGTGCTGTCCAGGAAGTCCCTCGTTTTGAGTGCGGTGTGCGCAGGTGCATTGTCGTGGTGGAGCAGTAGCCCGCGGAGCCCTGTGTTTGGTCGCTTGTTGCTTATAACAGAGAAAACTTCTGGCAAACATTTGGTAGTATACCATTCGGCATTAATGCTTCTTTGATCCCGTAAGGGAATTGATACCAAGTGGCCAGTCAAATTAAAAAAGCTAGCGATCAAAATCTTACCCCCGCTTCTAGATCGCTTCACTTTGGTAGGCGTTGGCTCATTTTGAAACACCCAAACAGTCGACTGGCGCTTGGTTTCTGGGTCGTATTGATAAATCCAGGACTCATCACCTGTAACGATGTCGTAAACACGCCGAGACGAGCCTGCTTCAAATTTGTTAAGCATATCACGGCACCATTCCACCCGGGCCTGCTTCTGAGCATCGGTGAGGTTGTGCGGCACCCAGCGTGATACTATCCTCCTCACGCGAAGATGGCTGTGTAGAATCTCGTGAACGCTTCCCGATCCAATCTTCAATACGTGTTGAATCTCCTGATATGTAATTCGCCTATTGTCTTGGATTAAATTTTTCACTGCTAGCACGTTTTCTTCGGTAACAGCCGTCAAAGGGCGACCGCTTCTTTCGTCATCCCCCAAAGTTGGTCGACCGCGCTTGAATTCGTTATACCAACGATACACGGTTGCCTTGGAAGGGCCTTCATCCATGAATGCCATTTGAAGTCTATCGTACGATTCATCCGGTTTCAGGCGACACTTGAAATCGTATAAAATCATAGCTCTAAAATGTTCCCGGCGCAGATCCATATTTCAGTGAGACACAATACTTTGAATTAACTCGCAAAAAATGTGGAGGGAAATTTTGAAATTGGAACTTACTTATTTTTACTTATAAATAATCATATTTTCGAAAAACATTATAACTGGCCAGTCTCCCATATATAAAAACTTTTTTTCGCAATACTTTCTGAGGGGCCTGGTATGTATTAAGTATTGTTATTTTATAGGTGGCTTTTTTATTTAGAAGAGATTTAAAGGCAAATAACTTATAAGTACATATAGAATCCCCTGCATAGGAGATCGTAGTGGAACATTGAGTGCTGTACAATCCCCTGGGGGATTGAAATAGGGGATTCTAGTGGAACGAGTGAAATATTTTGGTTTCAGAAAACTAATCAAGATTTAAAAAAGTCGCATTGTAGATTAATGTGAATATTGCATTCACATTAATGTGTGCACTAGTTTAATTGGTACTGGGTACATTGGCGTGAAAGTTAGGAAGATGGGTAAATGATACTGCTGTTTATAAAGTCAAAATAAATATATTATCCGGACCAAAGGTTTAGTAATACAAAGGAGCGAGGGAGCACACGCGATGACCGCTATTCGAGTACTGAATGTTCGACTAATATTAATTACGTTATTCATTAGTGCATTATTATTAGTTTATGGTTTCACCGTACAATTGGTTTAGTAAACCGCTCGTTCACTTGTAGAAACACACAGCTTGCCTTCAGATAAAATATCAACTAAAACAGGAGATCATGCACTTAAGGAGCCTCTCCGAGCGACGTATTCTGCCACTAGAATGACGTCTGGCGCGCCCTGGGCTTGGGCAAAGAAGAAAATCAGACAATTTAGCTGAATCATAAAAAAGTTAAAAGCCCACAGAGGAAATGTTCAATGTTCTTTGCACCAGATCCCCGACCACGAACTTACGCTACGCCACTATAATAATATATAAATAAATAATGTAAGTTCGGACAACCTTTATGTTAAAAGTCGAGACTTCTAGGTTAACCATGGTAGCTCATGACCAGTAGTAAAGTTTTTCAGAAAATGGAACAAAAGGGTTGGGGTCACACACTATCGTGTCACCACAACCTACACCACTCCTTTGAACGATAATTGCTGAGAGCGACAAGGAACACTTTCACATATAAGTTCGGTCAATCTATTTGTCAAAAGTCGAGATTACTAGGTTGACCATGGGAGCTCATGACCAGTAGTAAAGTTTTTCAGAAAATGGAACAAAAGGGTTGGGGTCACACACTATCGTGTCACCACAACCTACACCACTCCTTTGAACAATAATTGCTGAGAGCGACAAGGAACACTTTCACATATAAGTTCGGTCAACCTATTTGTCAAAAGTCGAGATTACTAGGTTGACCATGGGAGCTCATGACCAGTAGTAAAGTTTTTCAGAAAATGGAACAAAAGGGTTGGGGTCACACACTATCGTGTCACCACAACCTACACCACTCCTTTGAACGATAATTGCTGAGAGCGACAAGGAACACTTTCACATATAAGTTCGGTCAATCTATTTGTCAAAAGTCGAGATTACTAGGTTGACCATGGGAGCTCATGACCAGTAGTAAAGTTTTTCAGAAAATGGAACAAAAGGGTTGGGGTCACACACTATCGTGTCACCACAACCTACACCACTCCTTTGAACAATAATTGCTGAGAGCGACAAGGAACACTTTCACATATAAGTTCGGTCAACCTATTTGTCAAAAGTCGAGATTACTAGGTTGACCATGGGAGCTCATGACCAGTAGTAAAGTTTTTCAGAAAATGGAACAAAAGGGTTGGGGTCACACACTATCGTGTCACTACAACCTACACCACTCCTTTGAACGATAATTGCTGAGAGCGACAAGGAACACTTTCACATATAAGTTCGGTCAACCTATTTGTCAAAAGTCGAGATTACTAGGTTGACCATGGGAGCTCATGACCAGTAGTAAAGTTTTTCAGAAAATGGAACAAAAGGCTTGGGCTCACACACTATCGTGTCACCACAACCTACACCACTCCTTTGAACGATAATTGCCGAGAGCGACAAGGCACACTTTCACAAAACAATTTTTTGAACAGTGGAACAAACAGTTTTTTGACAAAATGTCAGTTAGTTTGAGTTTAGTGGTAGGGCCCCCAAGTTACACACAAGTAACACTACTTGTGGGCCCTACCACTAAACACAGGGTCCCAAAATTCACAGTCCACCCCTGCTTCGTAGAGTGGATATTGCGTGTTTAATTTTATTGTAGACGTAAATATTGTCAATTTCGACCTTTATGTCATGTTATTTCATATTATTTTCTGCACATACCTCCTAAGGTCATCTAATGAGTTCCAATTGTGGCCATAGACCGACCGGTCGGTAAATAAACTCTGTCATTCAAATATTATATTTTTTCGCATGGGTAGCAGACGAAAAAACTAACTCACTTCACTATGTGTAAAAATATCATTTTTTTTGCGGTTAGCGTTACACTTTTTGTCTTTTTGCTCTTATGTAGCTTGACTTGTTCAACGATTTCACATGTTTTCGTTTTGCAATTCCAATAGCTATAGGTATGCTGCTGCCCAAAAATGTCATACCAGTTTTTCCGTGGAGTTTTGCTCTTGTGTCTTTACTACCTTGGCCTATCCCATAACAACCCTGCTTTTTTCGGTATTAATTAGCCTTAGGCATTGTGTAGTTTTCAATCAGTGAATATTCGAATTTTACTATATTAATTTCAGAAACATAAACATAAACAAACAATTTTATCTCTTTATCTAATCAAATACCTTTAAACGAGTAATTCTTGTATATATTTATATATATATATATATCATCTGAATCTCGACAACGGCTCCAACGTTTTTCATGAAATTTAGAATGCAGGGGGTTTCGGGGGCGATAACTCGATCTAGCTAGGTTTCATTGTTAAGAAACGACGTTTTCTCTATTTTTATAAACTTTAGAATTACTTGTCGCCCAGGTACTAATATTAGTATGAGTAATTTAACAAACTTTTGCCTTTGACTCAAATTACTTTAAGTTTTCAGCGTCTGTGAAACGCGAAATAAAGGCTCAAACAATATTCTAGAAACAAAGATATAAAGGAAAATATAAATCAATGCAGTTAATTGAAAGCCTTTTGGAACAGCGTTTTAAGGTTCCAACGGCGTGGTTGGCGGTACTGGCATCCGGTAGTATTTATTGTAGATGCTGCTCCAGAAGCTGGCACGGTCTGACAACAGGGCACTTCGCAGTTCCAGCGTCTGCCCGAAAGACATGTATGAAGAGCTGTTGATACTCAGAGCTGGCCACGAAGGAAGCGACGAGCCCTCTGGCACAGGCTTCCTAAAATTATAAATTAAACAGGTAAACAAAAATATGAGCCGTGATTATAATGCATTTTGTTTATAAATATGACTAGACAAAGGATTTTTCTTATTACACCTGACAAAGAATGCGTATTAATAAAGGTTTTTTTAATGAAAAATAAGTAAAATGGATTAAAGGCATCGCTTACCCAGTTACTATGAAGTTGTGCCACAGTTCTCTTATGATGGTCTTCATTCGTACGAGCTCCTGAGAAGCGGTTTGTTCATTGATCCCATCTGTGACAGCCAGCGTTTGTGCACAATGATTAGCACCCCTTATTTTTGTATGTGGCACCAACGGCGTATATTCGTCCACGAAAGAGTACTCATATAAATATATTTGATTGTTTCCACCATCTAAGTTAAGGTTTACCGATCTCAATCCGGGCATGGCAAAAATTATGTCTGTAAAATAGTAAACATATCCTAATACAGTATCAGGACCAACAGGCTTTTCATGGAAATAAAATTTCTTGACCTGCGTTGTGACTTTTTCTTTTTCTTCGTCGCTATCAAAAACCAAATCAGCAGGTAAAAAATCTGAAAATTGATCATTCATTTCGATGCTCCAATCATCAAAGTTTAATATCCGAAACAGCCCTTCCATATTAGTAAATCCATTTAACATTGGCACCTTTGCATAGTTACCGCTCTTTAAGATATTTATTGGCGAATCATCCAAAAAAATCTCATCTCCAGTTCCAGTATTTCGCTCAACACATGGCGAAAACACAAATGTTGAATCTTTCCTTTCAAAAAACGTATCTTGTGTTAGTGTTTTGTATGAAGCAGTCTTATAAAACTTTTCTAAAGCGTTAATATCGCCAACATTATTGAAACCCAAAGTCTTAGCATGCATTTTGGCATTTGCTAGTGGATCCTGTTGGACAGCAAATTCTGCCAGGCTAGAGCCACTTTCAATTATAATTTTGTGGATTAGTCCTTTAGTAGACTTGGAGAGAATTAAGAGGTCTGCAGCAGCGGCCCCTGCACTGTACCCTGAGATTGTGACATCTTTAGGATTTCCTCCAAAACTAGCGATATTCTTGTTAACCCAGCGTAGCATCGCCACCATGTCCTTCATGCCTGCGTTGCCTGGGACGTCTTTTGTGCCTAAACAAAGGAATCCGTGGATACCAAGGCGATAGTTAAAGTTCACAACAATCAGCTTTTTACTTTTCATTAAATTTTTTGCTGTAATTTCTTCACCGAAACCAAGTTGAAAAGCTCCTCCGTGAATTACAACCATGACTGACAGGTCCGTCTCTTCGGTATCTGGTACGTATATGTTTGCAATTAGACAGTCCTCTTGCATGGCGCTAGTATTCACTTGCAGCCCTGGAACTAACGCTTGTGGACACATTACACCTTTATTTGTTGCGTCGTATGGCTCCGTCCAGCTTGGTGGTGGAAGAGAACCCTGAAATATAAATAGTGAGCATGAAGTAATTTATCAATTTCTCATTTTGCTGTAAAGCCGTAAGATGTGTTGCGGATACGACATTTGTTTCGAAATATATGTGTTTTATATTTTAGGTACCTTGAATTTATTTTCTCCTGTGGGTGCGGTGGCGTACGGTACGTTATAAAAGACGTACATCCCCTCGGGGGCCTTGCGCCCGCGCACTGGTCCTTGCGCGGTCCGTACGAGTTTCCATTCGTCTTCATTTTGAGTGCTCAGGGTCACAGCACACAACACTAGCAACGAGTAACACAACATTAATAAATAATACTTCAACACTGGACAACTCTTTAAACACATCACATTATAGCTAGGCATCCATGGTTTATATATGAAGCGCTTTCCTACAGAGTTAATGCGTGTAATTTATTACGACTGGTCTATAATTTTACACGGTTGTTGCGCAGAGTCACATATGTCATTGAAACACCGTCATGGACGCGTCTTTTTTGTATATCTGTTATTTAACAACATTATTGTTTTTGAATAAGTTCAATGGCAGTTCTTGGTTTTCTTTGATATTTTGCAGACGCTTGGGGGAGGGGCCTATGGGAAAGCCTTTTTTTAAGCTGGTATGTTTATGATTTTCTAAAAGCCTCAGCGGTGGTGATCACTCGCGTCCGGCCATGGTACGGAGCGAGAGGCCATGGAAAGCCGTCACCTCCGGGTTATGAAGGTTTTTAGTCAGTAAAAGTCTGACACGCCCTTCCGCATCACCTAGAGCGGGAGAAGTCATTGGAGGATTTGCAAAACCAAAAAAAATAAGGACTCCGAAGCCAATAAGCGGGCGTTGTGTACTTGCGAACAGTGGTCCAAGTCAGGACTCAACTTGGTCTATGTCCAGCCCAGTAGATTGTAATTGAATGAAGATAGTAACAAAAAAACCGGCCTAATGCGAGTTGGACTCGCGCACGGAGAGTTCCGTATCATTATCGGAAAAATCGGCAAAAAAAAATTACGTTCGTTCTATGGGAGCCCAACTTAAATATTTATTTCATTCTGTTTTTAGTACTTTTTGTTATAGCGGCAACAGAAATACATCATCTGTGAAATTTTTAATTATCTAGATACCACGGTTCATTGGACATAGCTTGGTGACAGAATCAGAAATATTTATTTGTAAAACATACGTAATAATTACATGCAAGATCTTAAAAATTAGGTAGTTTATGCGCTATGTTTTGCCAATTGACATACAAATTATAAAAAAGAAATACGTTTAAATGAATGTTATATTTAATTGAAATATAAATTTACTACAATATAATAATTTTCCTAATAGAGTTCCTGATTGTATTAACACATTCATGAAAGTTAAATAGTAGTATTTATAATCAATTTCATTTCATGTCAAAATTTAAAGTCTATTCATTTCGAAAAAAAAGATGTTAAAGGAAAAATTAAAATTTTATGTCAGCATTATAAAGTTAAAGAGATTCGTCATTAAGATATATTCGTCTTATAAGCGTCTTTTTAAACTTCTGCAATGTCATACATTTTATTTCATCGGGTAGTTTATTATATTATTTGTGGAGCAACACCAAAGAAGCTCTTTTTCATTATGAAGTTTAACATTTCACAAGGCATAGTTCATTAATATATTGAGCACGCATCGGAGTTTTCTTTACTGAACATAGTTTTTTTTAATAAATGTGGATTTATTTTTATACAAATAATGCAGTTTCCAGGATGTATAAAGCCGGTAGAGGAAGTATTTTTTTTAAAATTTGTAATGCACCTATCTGTTGTTTTTAAACCACACATTGACCGTATACATATTTTCTGCATCCTTAAAACAAGTTCCCTGTTTGTTGACTGTCCCCAAAGAATAACACGATAGCGCAAAATTGAGGCGACAAGTCCATCATAGGTGACTCAGTAACTAACTAACAGTGACTCAGTATTTACTTTCTTTGAAAGTTGAGATAGCAAATAAGCTGATTGCAACAAAAAATGAGATCAACTTCATCATGCCAACCAAGACGCAAATGTTCAATGATGGCTCTGTGATCAATTTGGTGAAAACCGGGCGCGATCACCGATCATTGAACATTAATATTAAGCTTGAAAGGTTTCGACTGATGAAATCCACGCTCCGTCTAGCACAGAACAGGTCCAAAACCCCAAGAGCTTTCAGCTCGGACTCCAGAATCATTTCGAGTGCCTAGGGAGCTCCGAGGACGAATACAGCGATGGGATCGTGGAAGCTGTCCATTCGGGACAAGGTCCAAGTTTTTCAAGACCCGTCGTATAGATGGAATCAAAAACCTCTCTGATCCTACTCTAAAGCGTATGAAGGAAAGGCGTGAGATGATCCTGCAGTTTTCAGATGAGGCGTGCAAATACCGGCAGCTCAATAGACAGATCTCAAAATCCTTGAAGGCGGGTGAGAAACCGGTCCGTGAGGCCCTTCAGAAGCTGTTTGATTCCGTCATACTCAAGGGCAAAACGCTATAGGCATGGTGCACGCGCGTGGTGGTACTCTTCTTCAAGAAGGGCGACAAGACAATGCCCGGCTGAAGAACTATATGCCCATCTCACTACTTACCCATGTCTCCAAGTTGTTTTCAAGAGTCATCACGAATCGTTTCGCGCGCAGGTTTGACGATTTCCAGCCTCCCGAACAAGCCAGATGCCGAAAAGGCTTCAGCCAAATATATACGCTGCGGCAGGTTATACAGAAGACCGAAGAGTATAACCTGCCTCTCTGTTTAGCGTTTGTGGACTACGAGAAAGCCTTCGATTCGATCGAGACTTGGGCTGTACTGCAGTCTCTCCAACGGTGCCAGATCGACTACCGGTACATTGAGGTGTTGAAGTGTTTGTACAAAATCGCCACCATGTCAGTCCGTCTTCAGGATCAGACCTCGAAACCAATCCTTATCCAGCGTGGCGTGAGACAGGGAAACGTCATTTCTCCGTCTGAGACCATGGAAAGCCTCAGAACAATGCTCGATGACCTCAGTAGAGCTTCCGAAAGAGTGGGTCTTAAAATGAACATGGACAAAACCAAGGTCATGGTGAATGCCCATGTAACACCCACTCTTATCAAGGTCGGAGACTCTACACTCAAAGTGGTAGACAAATATGTCTACCTGGGACAAACGGTCCAGTTGGGTAGGTCTAACTTCGAGAAAGTGGTCAACCGTCGTATCCCACTCGGCTGGGCAGCGTTCGGGAAGTTTCGCTGTATCTTCTCGTCCAACTTATCACAGTGCCTCAAGACGATATTCAAGTCTATGACCAGAGTGTGTTGCCTAATGGACTGGGCTATGCTCGGTGTTTCCTTGCATGATCGAATCAGAAATGTAAAGATCCGTAAGAGAACCAGGATTACCGACATAGCCCGAAGAATTGCCAAACTTAAGTGGCAGTGGGAAGAGCACATTGCTCGCAGAACGGATGGCCGATGGGGCAGAAAGGTTCTGGAGTGGCGACCGCAAACTGGAAGAAGTTGCGTTGGAAGGCCTCCCACCAGGTGGACCGATGGCCTGGTGAAGGTTTCGGGGATCCGGTGGTTGTGCAACGCACGGGACCGGTCAATGTGGTGACGCTTGGGGGAGGCCTATGTCCAGCAGTGTACGTCTTTCGGCTGATATGATGATGATGATGATAGGTACTCAAATAAGGATTCTTTACCAAAGTACCTGAGACCAAATGTGTGACACTGTGTGTGAATGTGTGGCATTCTCACCTGTGATAAGCTGTCATGATTTATTTATTTATTTACAATTGCTTGCTGTACAGTTTGCACAAAAGCGTATAGCAAGCCATGATGAACCGTTAATATTAACAATATTGCAATGACATAATGACATGACGAGTTTATGTTTATGTGTTATCAGCTATACGTAAAATATAATGATCCCACTTCACCTATTCTAAATCTGGAACATAATTTGTTTATCAGAAACATTATCAGAATAGATAAGTATGATTAGATTAGTTCAAAAAAACATAGTCATGCAAATAACTATCTTTAAATCAGAGATTACATTTCAATAAGTACCTGGGCAAAGGAGCTCTGCTTGGGTGAAAAACTTAATTCAAAAAACTAAAAACCCGACTGCTTAAAAAGCGAAATAAAAAGTCGTAAACAAGGAAAAAATCATGCTGTGCAGTCGGAGGATACATATTCGCGGGCTGGCTGACCAAAATCTGGTGTATCCTGCGCCTGCACAGCATGATTTTTTTCCTTATTTACGACTTTTTAGTTCGCTTTTTAAGCAGTCGGGTTTTTAGATTTTTTGAATAAAGTTTTTTTATTTATAACTTTTTAGTTAGTTTTTTTTTCGAATTATGTAGATACATTTAAAAATATAAGTGTTATATATTTTTGAAATCACTTCTTAATACTATTTATTTTGATACCCCACACGATGGGTTAGGCAGAAAAAAAAAATTGTGCCCCCACAATATGGCACCCAATAGCCGCCATTTTTCTACTGTCCAATTTTAATGTAGCCTATGACACTCGCAGGGTTAAGACAAATCGATTGACGTATGAATCATCAAAATCGGCCAACGCGTTTGGTCTCTGGAACGCCATATAGGAACAAACATACATACATACATAGACTGTTACACACATTACCCTCCTTCGGCAGTCGAGTAAAAATACAGAAAACGACATTTTCTAAGAATGAAACCTAGCTAGGTCGATTTAACGCCCCCGAAACCCCCCGCATACTAAATTGCATGATAATCGTTTGAGCCGTGTCTGAGATTCAGATTAATATATAAGAACATTTATACAAGAATTGCTCGTATTAGATAGATAGATTAGATATTATGCTGTAACATAATAAAAATATGTTGCAACCTGCGTTTTTTCATTAATTTCAACATCCTCCTGTTGTTATACCAAATCATTTGGTCTCGGTGCAGCATACTTCTTTTTGATAGAACTTCTATTTGATGCCATCTCAACAGCCCTCTATTTTCTAGCCAAATAATTTTTCAGTCAATTTATTCATCGCTATTTTTAAAATAATGTTTAAGAACCCGGTCAAGTGCGAGTCGGACTCGCGCAGAGTTCTATACAAACAGCTACATTCACCAAAATAACCTGGGGTTGCAAGAGATTCATCTGTCTCGGTAAAATTACTAGTAAATAGCCAAAATGGTTTAACCCACCCAAAATTGTCTAACCTAAAATATCTTGTGAAGTCATTTTAATCATCATCTTTTTGTCGTTAAAGTTGAAAATTATCTGACCTACCCAACATTGCCTGACCCACGGACATATCTTGTTAAGTCATTTTAATCATTATCTTGTTGACGTTAAAGTTGAAAGGCTTTTAAGTGGACTATAATTACTAGCTAATATTTAATTTCGAGTGTTCACAACAAGTTATTCGCTTCGCTTCGCGGTTCGATGCTGGATTGGCGATGAACAACATGTGGTTTCTAAAGCACAATCCACCTATTATCAATTTATTTTTTAATTTGATTTCATTTATGATTTCTACAATATTTCTTGCTTTAGAACGACCAATATGATGTTCGCCTAAAACTTATCTTGTAAACAGGTGGGTATATAAAAAAAAAATCTTTGTGTCCACAGATGAGTGGATTTGAAGTTATATATATTTACTTCATGGGTTCTTAAATTGATCTAAGTGACAAAATTCAGTCTACCTACGCCTAATAGCAGTGACTGCGCACAAACATTTCTAAAACGTTGGACTACGTCCAACGTTTTAGAAATAAAAATAAATAGAAATTTGTTAAAAAGACTTTACGATTTACAATCGTAAAGTCTTTTTAACAAATTTGGTGTAATCAAACCGTCATGTCGCAACTTAATGACTATACAAAATATAAAATAATATTTTTACAAGGGCATGATGTTGGAATCAGAGAGATTGGTCGTAGACTTAATATAGCGGTAAGTGCTTTGATACCTATTTTATTTTACTCTTTAAAATTGACTAAGTAAAGACACAGATATTTTTAAAACGTGATAGGAATTTCTTACAATCTAGTGATCGTGTATTTGGCTATTTTCCCATTACACCCACTCCTTACAAGTGATAATTTTATTAATATTTCTTTTAGAGAAATACGGTCAGGCTATGGCTAAGATTATGAAGACACTGAAAATATTCAGCGAAATCGTCAAGGAGCAAAACCCATGATGTATAGTCCCGAATCCGAACGCCACCAGGCCATTGTTTCAAGCCATGTTCAAAATCCATTTATGCCTACTCGTTTTACTGCAATTAAACACAATATTTCAGTGAAAACAGTGAGAAGGCATTTACATGCTGCTGGGATTAGAAATTATAAACCAGCACAGAAAATTGCATTGACATCGCCAAGAAAGGGTCCGTTTTGCCCTGGAATATTTAAATTTCAATTGGGCAGAAAATGTCGTGATCTTCTCTGATGAAAAGTCGTTTAAATAGTGCTTGCTACCGTGTAGAACCTGCAGTAGAGTAACCCTGAGCTACTGGGGCTGGATGTCGTCTATGGGACCTGGTGAATTGGTAGAAGTTGGTGGTCGATTTAACAGTAGTCAGTATTTGGAGATTCTGCGTGACGTCATGCTGCCGGCTGTGTGAATTGCCTATCCAAATACAAATATTTACTTCGTGCGAGATAATTGCTCCATCCACCGTGCAGGCATTGTGCAGAATTGGTTAGCTGCTCAAGAGGGTGTAACAGTTATTAACTGGCCATCTAAAAGCCCCGATTTGAACTCTACAGAAAACCTATGGCGTCAAATGGTTTTAAATTGGGACACATCTTAAGTGCGAAATAAAAACAATTTGGCTGAGATCGTGTCATCGAAATGGGAGCACATGAGAGGATAAGATTTTGTTGGAACATGGCGTGCGGTATGCTTAGCCGCTTATAGTCCTCACCAAACTTCTTGGCCGCCCTGAAGTTGGTTTACCTGATGCGCGAGGTACGAAACAGTACTGTTTTTGTATGAGATTTCCTACTGCGCAGCCATTGTAGCCAACTTCAGGGCGACCAAGAAGTTTGGCGAGAACTATACAGCAAGTTATAGAAGGAGACGGTGCGCCACTCCGCTACTAACTAATCTACTTATAAGTATATTTAAACACTCTATCTATAATAAGTAAATGCTCAATTGAATAAATACTAAACCGACAAAATGTTACAGATTCTGTGGTGATGTTATTGTTAAAAATAGATATGCATTTTCTATTTAAATAACATGTTGTTTCACTACATTAATAGCTTATTTGTAAAATATTTCACAAATTAATTCATTTTCTTGATAACAAACATAACAAACAACAAGCCAAGTCAGAGGCCTGTGGGTTTTTCAGAGGCGGCTTAATTAACTCTGACACCAGAGGTGGCCACACCTCACACGAAAAGAAGAAGAAGAAGATAACAAACTTCTAGGCATTAGCATACCTTTTTTAAAATAATAATTATTAGTTCGCCTAAGCTTTAAAAACATCAGTTTATCTAACAATTTTGTGGTATTTTTACTGCGGCTGAAGCTGGGGCCTATACCACATTTCTTGTCCTACTAAAAATTGTTGTACCGCATCTAGTTATCGCAAATGACAGGACGCAGACAAGCGCGATGCGACAATTCGAGACCGATGCGACAACCAGTTTTCATTGTCATTGCTTCTCGGTTATATTATCTGCAGATCAATTTCTGTGACAGCAGACAATTTAAAAACTGCTCAAATTGTTTTTTCTTAGATCATTCATTTCGTTCCCTAATTTGTTCAAGTCATTGAGTTGATACTAACATAATCTTTTTCTGCCTTGTAAAGTGACTGTGCATGTTTAATTTTATTGAAGACGTAAATATTATCAACTTCGGTCAATGTCATGAACGACCAGTCTCAAACTTTTCACGGACTCAAACCAGTTTTAGTATTGTATAATCAAACGAGCTATTAGTTACAGTGGCATACATATTAATCTTTCCATAGCACTGCGAATATCCTATTTTTAATGTCTTTGTACTTTTTATACTTATTGTTTCCTTTAATCAACTTCTTTTCTTATAATCAAAATTCTTACATTGTTGTTTAAAATAAATTTAAAATAAACATTTAAATAATATAAAACATATTCACAAAAATACCTACCAATTGCGAGTGGGACTCGTGCACGAAGGGTTCCGTACCATTATCGCAAAAAATGCCAAAAAAAACACGTTTGCTGTATGGGAGCCCCACTTAAATATTTATTTTATTCTGGTTTTAGTATTTGGTGTTATAACGGCAACAGAAATACATTAACTGTGAAAATTACAACTGTCTAGCTATCACGGTTCATGAGATACAGCCTGCTGACAGACGGACAGACAGACAGACCGACAGAAGGATCGTGGAGTCTTAGTAATAGGGTCCCGTTTTTACCCTTTTAATATATTTCGTTTCGGAAGTCAGTGTGAATGTTTTTATCGTTATGCGACACCGACATCCTTTTTTCAAGTCCGTTAAAAAATAGAGGACCACCGCAGGCACGGGGTCTGGGTCTGGTCAGAGTGAGGAGCCTCCTAACATTTTCTTTATTTTTTATTAAGTGAAAGTAGTAAACGAGCCGTCTCCAGAAGTACTGCTTTATGAATTAAGCCCTTGACCCAGCCGCCTAGTGAGAGCCTCCTAGGGTGTTGATCAAGGCTTGTTATTATTATACAAGGTAATAAGAGTGATGTTAATTAATGACTGAATTGTCTTATATTACAACACAGTTTAAAAGTAGTTGCGTGTAAGGTACCTACCTGTATACCCACCTCTCCGTTCGACTGTACATACTTGTCCCAAGGTCGTCTGATGAGATCCAATTGTGGTAACAGACCGACCGGTCGGTACATGAACTCTATAACTCATACGAAATACAGGAAATCACAATTTAGCATAGATTCACACCGTGCTATTTATTCTGGTATTATATTTTTCCGCATGGGTGTCACACGTAAACACTTTATATGTGTAAAAATAACAATAACAATTTTATTCGTGGTTAACTTGGGTGACCACTTATTATCTTTTGGCTATGTGTGACTACATAATTACAGGTTGACGTGGTCTACACGGATTTCGAAAAAGTATTCGATCGAGTGGACCACGTGATCTTGCTGGCAAAGCTACAAAAACTTGGGATCCATGGAGATTTACTGAGATGGGTTAAGTCATACTTATCGAACCGATCGCAAGCTGTGGTTATGGGAGGATTCAAATCTGACTTCGTAAATATTCCCTCCGGTGTTCCCCAGGGATCTTTATTGGGTCCACTTTTTTACTGCGCATACCTGTATGACGTTCGGTCGTGTTTCAAATCCGCAAAGCATCTCATGTACGCTGATGACATGAAAATATACATGTGTGTAAAATCCAGACTAGATTGTGAACTAATACAGCGTGATCTTGATGCACTATTCAGGTATTATCAACAAAATAATATCACTGTCAATGTCTCGAAATGTCAATGCATTAGCTTTAGCCGTTCCAAATACCCAACTAAGTATCCTTATGGATTTAATTATAATGCCATCGAAAGGGTTGATGTGGTCAGAGATCTTGGTGTAATGTTAGATTCCAAATTGCTTTTTGACCAACATATAGATACCATCACCAATAGGGCCTCTCGTAACCTTGGTTTTGTAATGCGTACTTGTAAGCCTTTTAGGTGTTGTCATAGTCTAAAGATTGTATACTTTGCATATGTGCGTAGTATTTTGGAGTACTGTAGCCCAATCTGGTCACCCCAATACGAGGTATATACTAATATAATAGAAAATCTACAGAAAAAGTTCGTAAAATTTCTAAACTTCAAATCCCGTAAACGTCATGATTCCTATGCCAGAGACTGCAAACACTATGATATGCTTCCTCTTGTGGATAGACGTATGATGTTGGATATGTTTTTGCTCTTTGATACCCTGCGAGGTCGTTTGGACAGCAGTGATCTGCTATCATGTTTGGACTTCTGTACCCCGAAAACACGTACCAGACACACAAAATTATTTAGTATCCCTGGCTTCCGCACAAAATACGGTAGAAATGCTGTTATGACCCGACTGCCACGCATCTACACTGAGAGTTTTGAAAATGTCGATATATTTAATTTATCCAAACAGTCATATCGGAGACAAGTCAAGCAGATATTGTTTAGTAAACTGATTGTGCCATAACTCTTAACTCTCATAACTCTTAGGATTAAGGATTATGTGTGATATATTTAGATGCATTCGTGATGTTAGATTTCGCAAATATTTTGTTTTTTGTTTGTTTTCCCCTTGTCTAATTAATATAGCCATATTTGCATGTTTACTTTACATACTACTAACTCTGATTTTATGTGATCAAAGAGTCTTCATTCCCACATGATCACTAATAGCTGCACTTGTGTGTAGCTAATTAACATAACCTAACCTAGCTTTATCCATGCCGTGAAACTCTGTTATTGGCTTAAGAGATAATTGTCATCATCTCGTTGTCACTGTGCAGTGTGTGTGTGTTCACTAATTACTAAGATGCTAGTAACGTTGATACAACTGCACTGGACTGTTCATTGACAGTGAGGTGAACATCTATTCATGTAAATTAGTAATAAGCTGTTGAGTTTCCAAATAAATAAATAATCAGCAGCGCAAATATAAGCTCTTTCCGTTAACTTCACTCCCGTGGAACCGTCCATTTTTTTTCGGGGTGAATTTATGATTAAACGAACTTACCCTAAGTGACGTTCTAACATAATTATACGAAGTCCCTCGTCCTCGAGATTAGTTCCTGTAATTAATGATTATTATTTACATAGGTAGTGGCAACTACATGCGGCCGCGCAAATCACTAGTTTTTAGAGTTTTTTTTTTTTTGTCCTGGCAGCTCTATTTCGGCTGTCAACTTGTCATTTAGTTTAGAGTTACTGATGTTATAAATGGATATGTCCAGAACGCTTCTGGGTTATACCTTAGGGTTGGGAGGGTGTTACTAATCTCTTCGAACGAGGCATTTCGTATAATTATGAACTTTACTTAGGGTAAGTTCGTTTAATCATAAATTATACTTCGTGCCTCGTCCTCGAAATTAGTTCCTGTAATTAATGATTATTGGTAGACTTAGATTAGCTTGATTGGTAGACTAACATAGGTAGAGTTAAGTTCTGGAACTATCACATAAACTATGATGAATTTGTGAAGTAAAAGCTTTCATTCTTTAAAATTCTTAATTATATTTTTATAGACTAACCATCATGGTTGTCCATAGGTTACACACATAGGTTCTTAATCAGTATATTAAGATATGTTCTTAATTATCCGTATTGATAAATTTATTGTTTACTTTCTTATTATCATTGTTATAATTTTTATAGATTAACAATCACAGTTATCATTATGTAAAAAAAAATCTTATTCAGTCATTTTCTTAATTACTGTTCTTATCTTTATTAACAATTTTTTGTCATTAAGTATTAAAGTTTTATAAATACTAACAATCACAGTTGTTATTATGTAACATAGGTTCTTAACCAAAATGTTTATATATATACTTAATTATCTTTTTAACCGAATATTCATAGCCTGCATAAGAATAACAATCTTAATGTTGTGTAATGTTTTCTTCGTCTATATATACTTTCTGTAATTTATATGGTGTACATAATAAAGAGTATTCTATTCTATTCTATTCTATCATGGTTGTCATTTGAAAACGAAAGTTCTTAATTAACCATTCAGATAATAATCTGTTTTATCAAAATACAGTTTTGCTTTCTTATTACTATTCTTAGTTTCATTATCAATACATTTATACTCCTTCCTTTTAAGTTAAAGTTGTTGTATTAATTAGTACATGTAAGTTAAATAAGATATCTTTAATCACAGCTAAAGATTTATCTTGCTAAATCATTTTTATCCTTTTCACTAAAGGAATGTTATAAAATTTACCAAATGTAGGTAGTAACTAATGCTTCCAGTATTTTTGATGTCCCAGGTGTCATTGTATTTTTGGGCAGGTGGTCGCAGTCTGAACACGCCCTTAAACATTATTTTTAATCTGTCATCAGGAGACATTCTAATGTTTATTATAGTATTATCGTTAAGCATTTTGTTATATTTTTACTGGGATTAGAAAGTTCTGTTAAGAAATTTATCACCGTTGATGTATATGATTTCAAGATTTTAATATTAGATTTTCTAAAAAAGTTATAGGTAGCAGTTTATTAAACATGAGTCATATTGTTTGAAAGAGTTTACTGGTAGAGATGCTATCTGTCTTCTCTATTGATGATGGTGGTATGCTTCGTCGCAATAGACTTCACTACACACTAGACTCCGACAGACAGAGTAAGTTTGGTATGGCTTTTCCCTTGTTGTGTGTTCCATTTTCATTAGGTTTGAGTATCATCATCCATGACTTATGAGAAGTTCCACCTCATAAAGGGAATTGGGCATGAGTTGGGCATGGTGACCACCATGCTGCCCTTAATTTTATCCATTATGATATTTTGTAGATCTTTTAATATGATTGAGAATGGTGGAAACGCATTCAAGAAAATTGATTACCAGTATAATGTAACTGCGTCATTTGTGAAGGCATTTGGGTTGTTAAGCCATGTTATGTATTTTTCATATTTATTGTTAATGTGACTTGCCAGTAGGTAAATTTCAGTTGTTCCAAATGTATCTTTCAATAATTGGTCATATGCATTTTCTTTTAGTTACCATTCTACGCCGGGATATGACTTCTGCAACGCAGTATCAGCTACTTGATTTTCAGTCAACGGTAAGAAGCGTAAATGAAAATATGTATGATAGTTTTCCACCAATGCCGCTGGCAAAGTTGAAGAGATGAGAGTACTGAATTCTACCCATTCGATTAATGCAGCCAATATTGCTGGTGAATTGTCTATACTTAACGGTATTTCACAATTATTTCATGATTGATAGATGCTAATAATTCCAAGTAAAAAACAAGAGATATTCACATTCCTTGTCTGACCACTGGCCCCTAGCAGTCTCATCCCCAAAGGCTGTCCCCCCCCCTATGGTAGAGGCGTCAGAAAAGATTTCGGTTACATGATTAAGTTTGATTTTATTTGCTAAATTTTTGAATGGCATATGGCCACCAATCAGGCATTTTTTGTATGGATATTCATGTACTTTTCATAATTTACTTCACCTTTAGGATTTTACAACATTCTAGTTTTTAGTTATATATATAAAGCTATTCATATTCAATAGTAGGGCATGCTGAGACCAGTACCTAGTCCTACAAAGCATGTAAATTGTTTGATTTCATAATTGATAAGTTTTTTCTTATCTGTAGGTAATGTTACATGATAGTCATAGTTAAAGTGACACAAGTCAATAATATAATATCCCAAAAATGTACCAATATTAGTGGCTGTAAAGTTTGTTATTTAATAACTTGTGATTAACTTCTTAGTGTTTTAAATGTTTTCTATTCCCAATCAATAGCCACAGGATCTTAGTAATTTGTTGACAGCTTTCAAAACTTTAGTGAAAATGTAAGGTGCAGTGTTTTACCCAAACGGCAGTAGATAAATAAATAAATAAATTATAATCTTTATTTATACAAAAACCTTCAACAATGCTTACATACTAGATCGCATGAATTTCAGTAAATAAAGGTAATACAGATAGAGAAAACCCTGACTCCTAAACTAGGAGATCCTGTGACTTAGGAGTCAGATTGAGCTCATACAATTTTTCATGAAGGAAAATTTAGATATTTGCTAGATTTTTTGTGAAATTTATAAGAAATTATGCATCTTTAAAGTATGTTATGTAAGGTATGGCCATGGAACTATCATTTGATATCATCTTCAATTCTGTGCACAAGTCTTCAAGTTTAAAACAGCTTGCATCAATTAAATTATTAAGGCTTTAATTTTTAAATGCACACTGCCATTGGGTTATGGTCTTAACAAACACTTGAGACAAATTGCCCTTTTCAAGGCTGGCACTTAGATTTTGTACCAATGGAGATCAATAAGTTCATTGTGTCCATAAAGTGTGTTTTTTCAGCTGGGCTATCTTGACGTGTTGTGGGTACCAATGAAACCCTCAATCCATGATATCATGGTCTTATGGTTATAAGTTACTACTGTTTATAAAAAAAAAATAAGCGACCTGCGTACCTTAGTGAGTTTAGTGGTGTCAAGGTTGTTTGGTCGGATGAGACGACCGCTTTAAGTTTTTGTACGGCTGACTCAGGCTATAGACAGGCTACTTGTTCTCCTGTCGCCCTTGTGGCGCTTGTAAAGCTTTCCAGTATTTTGCTTGGAACATGTTGGGTTTTTGCTTGGGTTTGGGTGCTCCACTTAAACAGCTCGAAATGTTTCAGCAAGTGTTTTGCCGAACAGATATTTATCTATCTTTGTGTTTTGAACTTGGTCCTTAAGATCCTTTTTAATTGAGCTGCAGCAAAATTTGCATCTAGTCATTGAGTCACAATGTTGAACTTCACATAAGGTGCGAGTGGCAACCATTATTTAATTTAGTAGCTCTGTATCACTTTATTTTGTATCCAGTACTTTGGATAATGTTACTCCTAAGCAGGAGATGGTGCTGAGTAGTCTTGGTTTTGATTCAATGGTCTTGGCCTTTTATCAATAATTTGGACATTTTGCTTTTATTTTGCTGTATAGCATAGGAGAACGAAACGTGGGGGCATTTGTCATATTTAATGCCAGCCAGTATTTCCCCTGCCGAAGGACCTGTAGGGGAAATACGCCGCATGTGGTCTCTAGGAAGACAGGCCACATGTTGCAAGACGCTCCAGACAGCTGATCACTTCCTTGTTGAGTTCGGCCTCATCAAAATACTCCGTGTTCAATGTTGGGTGAAACCCAAGAATTTCGAGAACATCTGTGTGTTATCCGGGCTGGAATTGTGTTTATTTTGGTAGCATAGTCGTATTCGACTTTAATTGTTTCCATTTCATTTGTGACGTTGTCGTCTAGGACTTCGTCTGGAAAGATTACAAACCATTGTTTTATTTCCGGTTGATAACCGAATTAAGCAATCTGGTGGGTGTAGCAATTCCAAAGAATTGAACATAACCAGTGAATTATTGTATGTAGTGAGGCAGTCCGATGATCTGCTCGAATACATTCGTTAGAAAAGAAATAAATTATGTTTGACGATCACGTAAATGTGCGGTGAGACAGCCTGATGGCTTGCCTGAAATACATTATTTGTTTGAGTATTATTGAATGTTGTGAGACAGTCCGATGATCAGCTCGAATACATTCGTTAGATAAAGGAAATAAATTTCTTTTGGTTGATAATCTCGTAAATATGCAGTGGGATGGCCCGATGGGTTGCCCGAAATGCATTATTTGTTTGAGATGCAAGTTTATGGCGTAGGATTGGTAAAATAGTTGCAGATAATATGTAGTAATATATTTAGCAGAATTAGGTACCTTGTGGGTCTAAATATGGCGTCGACTCTTGAGACTATTTTTGTTTTACTTTGTTTAAGTCGAGCACGTTTAAAATTGCTCCCAGGTTCTTTAATTTTTCTCCTGGTTCCTTGTCCGTATATATAAGTTTCTCTGTATTGTATTCCTCGGTTGAATGTGTCCTTTTTGGCAAAATCCACTTTAAAAAACTGTTCTTTTTATTTTTATTTAAAAGTTTAATTACATGTTGCGCAGCGACGCACAATAATCGCGAATGACAAGTTGACAGCCAAAATAGAGCTGCCAGGAAAGAAAAAAAAACAAAACTGTATAAACTAGTGATTTGCGCGGTCGCATGTAAATGATAAATGATTTTATTTCTGTAAGTTGGTTTGTACAAACGCTTTTACATGTCTAACACGTGGTTGAAACTACCTATGTAAATAATAATCATTAATTACAGGAACTAATATCGAGGACGAGGCACGAAGTATAATTGTAAGCTATTTAGCATAAGCATGCAATTATATTGTATGTCTTTTTGTGACACTTAATATTATGTCCTTCCCTATGAAAATTGGCGTTTTGTCGTACTGGCCACTTTGATCTCAAATATCTTTGGAATTCCAATTTTAAATTTATACAGCTATTTACTCATGCTTTTGTGTTTGGAAAACCGTAATTCATTTGATTTTTCCTCTTTTGGTTTTTTCTTTGCGCCAGTCAGTTCACAAAATGGTAAACTTGAAATATCGCTTTATTTACGAGTACGAGTTCCATCGTGGAACCAGGGCTGCAGAAACGGCTCGAAGGATGAATGATGTTTATGGCGACGGTGTCGCAAAAGAAAACACAGTGCGTTTTTGGTTCCAACGTTTTCATTCTGGAAATTTCGACCTGCAGAACAAGCTCCGTGGACGGCCGGAGTCCAAAGTTGATAATGAAGAATTGAAGGCTATTGTGGAAGCGGATCCATTGCAAACTACGTCCGAGTTAGCTGCAGGCTGCGGTGTTAGTGATAAAACTGTTTTAATTCACTTGAAACAAATTGGGAAGGTGAAAAAGCTTGAAAGGTGGGTACCTCATGAATTGAGTGCAGGAAACCGACAAACGCGCTTCGACTGCTGAGTTACATTACTCAACCGGCACAATAACGAAGGGATTTTAAATCGAATCATTCCCTGTGATGAAAAGTGGATCCTGTACCATAATCGGAAACGCTCATCGCAATGGCTGAACCCTGGCGAACCAGCCAAATCCTGCCCCAAGCGAAAATTAACACAAAAAATAAAACTTTTGAGCGTTTGGTGGACTAGTGCCGGTGTCGTTCTCTACATCTTTCTTAAATCTGGCCAGACGATTACTGCAGATGTCTATTGTCAGCAACTGCAAACTATGATGGAAAAGCTAGCTACTAAACAGCCGAGGCTGGTCAATCGCTCTAGGCCACTGCTGCTTCAGGGGGGTGACCATAAGCTCTTAGAGTAAGGTTATTTAGAGATAGAATAAGTGACAGATGTATACACGTCATATACATCTGTCCCTTAAACACACTCAAAATAACCTTACTCTAAGAGCTTATGGTCACCCCCAAGGACAACGCTAAACCACACACTGCACAACAGACGGCTATCAAATTAGAGAAGCTTCAATTGGAATGTCTAAGACATCCACCGTACTCCCCGGACATTGCTCCACCAGATTACCATTTTTTTCGAAGTTTGGATAACTTCTTGCAAGGGAAAAATCAACTCCGATGGGGCAGTCCAAAGCGCCTTCAACGATTTTATTGATTCCCGTCCGAATGGTTTTTTTAGTAAAGGGATCAATTACCTACCTATGTGATGGCAAAAGTGCATAGATAGCAATGGTACATACTTTGATTAAATAAACATATTATATAAAAAAAAACGAATTCATGTTCCTCCCTTACAAAACGCCAATTTCATATGTGATGACCTAATAGTTATTTGTGCAACAAGAGAGCAGAGTTGGTTTTTGCTGAGTGTTGATTTTGAATCCCGAGTAAGCGAAGGATTATATTATTGAATCACGAGCGTAGCGAGTGATTCTAGGTTAGAATCCTGAGTGCTTCCTGGGATTCAAAGACACGAGATGCAAATAACTTTGGTCTCGTGTAATACATACAACTTTTCACCTCAGCAGCGAGAGCATATTTAGGCTTCGCTCCCAACCAAATTATAGCCTATGTTACTCGGGAATAATGTAGCTTTCCATAGGTGAAAGAATTTTTGAAATCGGTCCAGTAGTTTCGGAGCCTATTCGGTACAAATAAACCAACAAACAAAAAATCTTTCCTCTTTGTAATATTGGCATAGAAAGGTAAAAAATACAATAAGGTACAAATTAGACCACATGTATATTTGTGAAAACTGAAAGTAAAATTATTGCAGTTTTGCAAATTAAAAGTAACAGTTTTGTTTCGAACCGATAATGTTGTGTTAGTGACTTGAGTTTTTCGTTTTAATGTAGTGAGGTCGGCTCCTAAATCAGCCAAAAGCGTGGCTGAAGTTCGCCGATAGCAATGTCCAGTGTAACGCTGAGGTTCCTGTAGTTTTAGAAAAGTGGCTATGTCTCGCGGCGTCCCGCCTATTTTGTTGACTCCCATAGGCTGTCTTGAACACGTATCATTATGACACTGCAACAATAGTTATTTATGCTACAAGTGCGGAAGGTAGGTGATTGCCGATGAGTGGCATTTTTATTCACGAGCGAGCGAAGCGAGTGAGTGGATGAATCGACACGAGTCGGAAATCATCTTACGTACGAGTATCATACAACATTTTACTATGCATTGTGCGAGGAAATAAATAAATTAATAAAATGAAATTAATAAAAATGGCGGGCTTATTCAAGCGCGCTCAGCATATCCACAGATTAACTAATAGTTCCTCGGGCATATCTACTGCGCATGTGCAAATAGCTGTCACATCGTAACGCAATAAGGCACGAGCAAAATATACGTTCTGCCAAACATATTTAATTAATATTTAAAATTAATTTATTGATCAAAATCTAAATCTAGAGTAATTAAAAACGCCTAAAATGAAGTATTAGTTTTATTCTACCTTTTATATGAATGATAATCTGTACATAACTAATTTGAAAAACTTTTCTCAAATAATAAAAACTCTTTGCGTCGGGCTGACGTTGGAGTTAAAATTTTTTAAAATACAGGCAAGTAAAAAGCACTAGTGAAAAAAGTGACACTTTCCACACAGTTTGGCTGCTTGGAAAACGCTCTTTTCGACAACATGCATTGTAAATATATTCAGGCAGGAAACTTAATTCCGCATTTTTTTACATATTGCTTCAATTCTTGCGGTGTTAAATAGCAGACTACAACACTGGAGTCATTCATATTTATTTATTATTATTTTAATATTATCCAATGTGTATCGAACTTTGTAACAGAAGTAGAAAACAATAAACATTTAAAGCCCGCTATTTTTTATAGTTGCATTTGGAAATTTCCACCCGCAGGTGTAATTTCCAAACTACTACTAAATTATTCTGTCACAATAAAGATGGTTATAATTTCAAATAATTATGTAGATACATGATAAACTTCGTATTTTTCTTCAACATATCTTTATTTGATTATAAAAAAAACGATTATTAAGAAAAAAGTATAATAATTACATTTAAGACTTAAAAGATGATTAGAAATTTTACAGCGATGTGTATCCGAACGTTTTATTGTTGGTTTCTTTTTTGGGCATATTATAGGAGTTTGAAAATCGAATTTCGAATCGAAGTAAAAGTGACAGAACAAAGTAAAGTTCAAATCTTTTGAATGTTGTGAGTAGACCCAGCACTGTTCTCGGCAATTAAAAAAAAAAGTTACTTTGTCTCACGCTCGCAGCGAAATCAAATTTTCCTTACTGTCTTTAAACAGAAAAACCTGCTTGTTTGAGGTGCTGAGGTGAAAATACTTTTTCTTTTTTCTTATTTGCAGCAATTTTGCAGTGTTAATATTTTCCAAATAAATGACATAGGTTTCCTCAAAACAAGTTTGAGTAATTTATATTCTAACATCCATTATTATTTTCTTACAAATTTCTTCTCAGTTTCTGTGAAATGCAATAATAATATTGCCAAGGCTCAACCTATATTCTAGGAACTACTAGACAAAAATAAAATTTCATATAAATCAATTTAATTGAAAGCCTTTCGGAACAACATTCTAAGGTTTTGACGGCGGGGATGGCGGTACTGGCATCCGATAGTATTTCTCGTAGATGATGCTCCAAAAGCTGGCACGTTCTGGCAACAGGGCACTACGCAATTCCACCGTCATCCCTAAAGACATGTATGAAGAGCTGTTGACGCCCAGAGCTGGCCACGAAGGAAGAGACGATCCCTCTGGCCTAGGCTTCCTGAAATTATAAATTAAACAGGTAAACTTAAATGAAATAAATAAAAACAATTTGAATTTGAAAAAAAAGACAAACATGAGTTTTTTTTTAAAGAATTTCGTTTTTAATTGTGACTAGACAAGGGCTTTTTCTTGATGCACCTAGAGCAGAATCCATATTAACGGGTTTTTTATGAAAAATAAGAAAGACCGAGTGAAGGTATATCTTACCCGGTTACTATAAAATTATGCCACAGTTCTCTTATGACTTTCTTCATTTGTACGAGCTCCTGAGACGCGGTTTGTTCATTGATCCCATCTGTGACAGCCAGCGTTTGTGCACAATGATTAGCACCCCTTATTTTTGTATGTGGCACCAACGGCGTATATTCGTCCACGAAAGAGTACTCATATAAATATATTTGATTGTTTCCACCATCTAAGTTTAGGTTCACCGATCTCAATCCGGGAATGACAAAAATTATGTCTGTAAAATAGTAAACATATCCTAATACAGTATCAGGGCCAACAGGCTTTTCATGGAAATAAAATTCCTTAACCTGCATTGCAACTTTTTCTTTTTCTTCGTCGCTATCAAAAATTAAATCAGCGGGTAAAAAATCTGAAAATTTATCATTCATTTCGATGCTCCAAACATCAAATTTTGGTATCCGAAACAGTCCTTCCATGTTAGTAAACCCATATAACATTGGCACCTTTGCATAGTTACCGCTCTTTAAGATATTTATTGGAGAATCGTCCAAGAACATCTCTTCTCCAATCCCAGTGTCACGCTCAACACACGGTGAAAACACAAATGTCGAATCTTTTCTTGCAAGAAACCCTTGTGTTAGCGTTTTGTATGAAGCGGTCTTATAAAACTTTTCTAACGCGCTAATATCGTCTATATTATTGAAACCCAAAGTCTTAGCATGCATTTTGGCATTTGCTAGCGGATCCTGTTGGACAGCAAATTCTGCCAGGCTAGAGCCACTTTCAATGTTAACTTTGTGAAAAAGTTCTTTGGTAGACTTTGAGAGAATTAAAAGGTCTGCAGCAGCGGCCCCTGCGCTGTTCCCTGAGATTGTGACATCTGTAGGGTTTCCTCCAAAACTAGCGATATTCTTGTTAACCCAGCGTAGCATTGCCACCATGTCCTTCATGCCTGCGTTACCTGGGACGTCTTCTGTTCCTAAACAAAGGAATCCGTGGATACCAAGGCGATAGTTAAAGTTCACTACAATCAGCTTTTTACTCTTCATCAAATTTTTTGCTGTTTTCGCATCACCGAAACCGATCTGAAAAGCTCCTCCGTGTATATGAACCATGACTGAGAGATCCTTCTCTTCAGTATCTGGTACATATATGTTCGCAATAAGGCAGTCCTCTTGCATGGCGCTGCTGTTCACTTGCAGCGCGGCAAACGATGCTTGTGAACATATCACACGTTTATTTGTTGCGTCAAATGGCTCCGTCCAGTTTGGTGGTGGAAGAGGAGCCTGAAAGAAATATAAATACATTTTAATTAGAATTCATACGATAGTATAATTATTAATTTAGTTGTAAGATGATTTGGAGTCTTGATATTTTATTTATATTACTTAGTAGTAGTAATTAGCACCTAGTGGTTTACCTTGAATTTATTTTCTCCGGTGGGTGCGGTAGCGTACGGTACGTTATAGAAGACGTACATCCCCTCGGGTGCCTTGCGCCCGCGCACTGGCCCTTGCGCAGTCTGTACGAGTTTCCATTCGTTTCCATTTTGGGTGCTCAGCCCCACAGCACACAACACTAGCAACGAATACCACAACATTCATAAATAATACTTAAACACTTGACAACTCTTTAAACACACCACAATATTGCTGGGCATCAATGGTTTATATATGAATCCAAGCCTACAGCTAAAAAGTGAATGACCATCATTGAGATAATTATTACGTACTAGAGAAGCTATCCGAAGCAAAATACATGCCCCATTTTGTCAATTTTGACAAGAGTTTAAACTAAAAATTCGCTGCAGCGCTGAAACAATTATTAGTCGTCTAACAAAACAATATAAACATGCAGCGCTAGAGCGCTTCTAAGGTGTAGTTTTCTCGCGACCAAAAAGACGGAAGCGCCGTGATTTTCATGGCGCTTACGCGTTTCGTTCAACTTTCTGCAACACCTTGTCATTCATATAGACTATTAATTTGCTGACTGACTACAGAAGCGACATAGCTTTTTCAAAATTTATTACATACATACATAAACTCACGCCTTTTTTCAGAAACTATAGAACGCCACCTGCTACGATCCTTACATACTTCTTTTACTTCACACACATTCACACATTCATACATCTAGTCATACACACACGCCGGTTCAAAATTTATTATTAGTTGAAATAACCGACTGTTAAAGTATAAGTCCAATGCGCTTACAATAAGTTAAAAACATATCAAATCGAAATAGGGAATTTTACAATTCGCTTGAAACACGAATCTTCTGTATTTTTATTATAATAATTATGTTTATTCAGTTACCCCTAAACAATAAGTTTAGTTAACTTTTGACGCTTCAATAAATAATTATTAGTCTGATCAATTTTAGCCACGTGCTTTAAGCGAATTGATGTGTATTTGTTTATGATGGCCCGTATCAAATGTCTTCGGTGATTTAAAGTGCTTGATTGATCAAAAGGATGTTGAAGCAAAGATGTAAATAGTTCCTTGTTAATAAAATATGCCAAAGTATTAACATTAATATAACTCCTCCTTTGTCATGGTGCACCAATATGACGAAGCTCCTCAAGAAGGAGAAACTGCCTAACCCGACAACCCTCGAAAGAAGGTCTTGGCGCCGTGAAATAAGGAGAGCCGACCCCACCTAAAGTGGGAAAAGGCTAGGAAGAAGAAGAAGAGATTAACAGTAATATAACTAAAATGGTATTTAGTAAAGAGACTGATTTAGAAAACGCCTGCCCCTTTTTGTGATATATTTATTCTCTTCGCGAAAATGCAACGAACATACATATGTATGATTAGATGGTAACCAGGAATCTTCACTGCGGTTGATTTGGATAAATTTTATGCATTTTTACCTATCTTTACTGCCCAAACGTGAAAACCCTAAATATACACAAACAAAATGTAACAAAATTGTCTTAGATTAAGTAATAATATTTTTTTTAACCTTTTACATTGAATAACCATAGTCAGTTCTTTTCTAAATATATGTTAGATTATTATTTTCCACTTTAAAAAGAAACGTCAAGTTATTCCACCTACACTTGTTACATCAATTGTCACATCTTTATTTTTAATCTATTTGAAAAATGACAGAACATGGCGTCCACAAAATATTTTGTTCAAATTATATTTTATAATTATTAACTAGTTAGTCACCAATTAAAAAATATTCCTTTGCACTACACCGTTTTCGTTGAATTATTAGTGCAATACCTTAAAACACACAACAGCATATTTATTGCGTTTGAACGTATTTTCGTTTGAAAACAAAAAATGACTTAAGCGCTCAAGATCTAGAAAGCAAATGAGTGAAATGCGGCCGGCAGACCGCAAATGAACGGAACACAACAGTGATGTGTGGCGACTTCTCTAGTGCGTAAGTACATTATTACTTCGACCATAATTCATTTAAATTGGTCTATTTTAACCCGGTCGCTGCGCAGCGTTACACATAACAGCGTTCATTGATTCAAAAACAACGATCCAAGCATCGACACACAAGTGTTTTCTTTATCTCAATTACATTATTGTTTTGAAGAAAGTCTCTGTACAAGACCGTTCTCGGTATTCTTTGATATTTCTGTTATCACTATTTTCTTTGGCCGGTTAAGTTATGGCGAAACCGAGCATCGAGCATAAACTAATGGTATGTCAACGAAGCACGCTGGGACTAAGGCTAAGGAACACATGGAAAGCTAAATTATAAACTTAACCAAATGGAGATGGATGGGACATATGTGGAGAACAAAAAACAGATAAATGGACTAGAAAAGTCACGGAATAGAACCTAAGAAATGGAAAGAGATAAAGAGGAAGACAGATAAAAAGATGGAAGGACTACTTGCCAAAGGAGTGGAGAAGTATAGCACTGGACCGAAATAAGTGGAGGGAATTAGAGGAGGCGTATGTCAAAAGACAACCCGATAGTAAACCTTAAATAAATATATTTATTTTAAGTTAGTTATTAAGACTAGATATAAGATTTGTAATTTTGAAAAGATGTTTAAATGGGTTACAGGAATAAAGACTAATTTTATGTTATTTATTTTTAATATGGCGATGCTTGGGGGAGGCCAAGATATAAGATTTATAATTTAGAAAAGATGTGTAAATGGGTTACAGGAATAAAGACTAATTTTGTGTTATTTATTTTTAATATGGCGTTGCTTGGGGGAGACCTATGTGGACCTATGGAGGCTATGTGGTATTTTAGCTGATTTCGGCTGAAATCATCATCATTTTTTCATCAGATCATGATTTTTTTGATTCAGTACAGACTCGGTTGCAAAATGGGTGTTGTGACTAGCGCACAGTGGTTGTGACTCAACTTGGTCTATGTCCAGCCAAGTGGATTGTGACTGGCTTGGGTTGATTGAATGGCATACACATTAATCATACCAAATCTTATTATTATATTATGGCATAGATTCAAGGACTGGAAGAAAAAGTCGTGTGAAGTTAGATGGCAAGATATCATTGATGCTATCGCGGGCATGAGACTGGCTACGGAACCTTGGCATTGGCACAGAAAAGAGAAACCTATATTCAGCAGTGTTCGAAGTCAAACTGTGGATGATGATGATGATGATGATAGTTTAAAGGGTCGAATGTATCCCGTACTTTAACTCATAAAGTACACAACGATCCT
This sequence comes from Orthosia gothica, assembly GCA_949775005.1. Taxonomy (NCBI): domain Eukaryota; kingdom Metazoa; phylum Arthropoda; class Insecta; order Lepidoptera; family Noctuidae; genus Orthosia; species Orthosia gothica. Next base: position 20,039,344 of record OX459048.1, on the reverse strand, counting down.
TACTTTAACTCATAAAGTACACAACGATCCTTGGCATTGAGAGTGTTAATTCTAAACCGATTTAATTACGCACAAGCTTTTTTACCTATGGAAGTGGAACAAACGATGGCAACGTTTTTTTATTACGTTTGACTGGTTTATGTTATGTCTTATGATGATAAAGATTCTAGAAAAACGACTAGGTACTTAGATATTATTATTGTGCAATATTGCGGTATTCCGTTTAGTAGTAAGTACATCATATTGTGTATCTTTTAAAATAATCTTGGCGAATATATTTTTGAAGGAACTACAAAAACGAATTCCCGTCAGTTTCTAAGTCCTTAAAAAGAATTGACTTAGAAATGGCGTATCTTTAATGATCCAAAATAAATATATATACGAAGGTAAAAAGCCAAACATATTAATACAAATTCAAAAACCGTAAATCTATGCCTACATAAAAATAACAAAAAATTCCAAATTCCGTCTGTCAAGAACTTTTTCTCAGTGACGCAAAAAGGTATCAAGTTGAAATCAACATCTTAATAACTCCCTTGAAGCTGGGCAAAATCAAAATTATGGCCGTATAAGTCACACAAAAAAACGGATAGATTGTAGATTTGTGCACTGCTTGGTCGTATAATTCTTTTCGAAATGTTCAGTTCACAATTTATCGAGAGTTTATAATATCTTTAGATAGTTTACAAACTGAAAGAATTTGCAATAATCCGTTGACATAGCTACATCAAATGGATATCGATTTTAACTTATTTGTGTTAGGTTTTGATTCTTTTTAACTTATAATGGCTTGTTTTAAATAAAAACAAATGATCTTATTGTTACAGTTTGGTTATTTGTTATGGTTTTTGTTTTATATAAATACCTATATGTCTTAATAATTCCAAAGGGCTGCCATGGAGGCGATATTTTTTATGGTAAACACTCGGGAGCTTGTCGAGTGTTTCTAGCGGTAAGCGCACACATTCGGTCGATGGTCGTCGCCTGAGACGCTTGGTTAAAATATAGTGCTCAAAGTCATAGACATCTCTTTAAAAATGTATACCTTTGTTAACAGTTTTCTCAGATTATAAACCTAAATGACCAGTATGAGTTTGATTTCACATATCACATCCAAGTATTCGCAGCAGGCCTAGTGATTACTACATTTCAGAAGTGACAAGAACAACCAAAACGTAAGTACACGCCCAAATTGTAATTATAATTTGATTGATGTGATCATAGTTATTGATGTTGGTCAGTCACGGATCTTTACAATATAACGAGACCCGTGAGACCATAGTCTTCTTAAGATGATACATTGACTTAAACAATTAAGTACTACTACTTTCTTGTTTTTCATTTTGCCAGCATCATGTATCATCATGCTGAACGTTAAAATTTTGAAATCTTGTTTGGCTTTTTCAAGAGTTTTTACAGCGTGAGCACTTTTAAATCTAAATCTGGGGTGTACCCCATTGTTGCGAAGTTCATTACCGCGATGTACGCTACTGCGAAAGTTTACTATCGCGACGTTCGTTTTTGCGAAAGTTCGTCACTGCGAAGTACGTTACAGCGAAAGTATACCATTGCGAAGTACGTTGTCACGAAAGTTCTTAACTGCGATGTACGTTACTGCGAAAGTTTTCGATTGCGAAGTACGTTGTCGCGAAAGTTCTTAACTGCGATGTACGTTACTGCGAAAGTTTACCATTGCGACGTATGCTGTCGCGAAAGTTCTTTACTGTGACGATTGCAGTTTTGATAATACGCTATTGCGATTTAGCTCACCTAGTAGGGTTGCTGATACTGGTGGTAGAAGAAATATTATATTGTTGGACATGACTAACACATGACTAAAAATTGTAAGCAAATTTTATTATAATTGAACCAAAAGATAGTAATAATAAAATAAACATAAACAAAATTCATGTACCTATCTAAATAGACTTGTAAATGGACAAAAGAAAAATCAACAAAAGCAAAATTCATGTAGGTGCCTGTCTAGTTTAAGTATATCGCACACTAGATACTTAATCTACAGTACCTGGGCGACCGTGCTCTACTCGGATGAAACTAGAGAAAACGATCTTTTCTAAAAATTAAACGTAGCCAGATCGAATTATCGCTCCCGAAAGGCCCTGCATACTGAATTTCATGAAAACCGTTGACGCCAGATTATGTATATACATACATATATACAAGAATTGCTAGTTTAAAGGTATCTACATAAGACATAACAACGTATAGTTTTCTTTGCCGGCTACTACATGAATTTTGTTTATGTTTATTTTATTATTACTATCTTTTGGTTCAACTATAATTAAATTTACTTACAATTTTTGGTAATTTGTTATGTCCAACAATATAATATTTCCACTATCACCAGTATCAGCAATCCTCCTAGATGACCTAAATCACAATAGCATGTTATTGAAACTGCAATCGTCACAGTAAAGAACTTTCGCGACAGCGTACGTCGCAATGGTAAACTTTCGCAGTAACGTACATCGCAGTTAAGAACTTTCGCGACAACGTACTTCGCAATCGTAAACTTTCGCAGTAACGTACATCGCAGTTAAGAATTTTCGTGACAACGTACTTCGCAATGGTATACTTTCGCTATAACGTACTTCGCAGTGACGAACTTTAGCAAAAACGAACGTCGGGATAGTAAACTTTCGCAGTACCGTACATCGCGGTAATGAACTTCGCAACAATGGGGTACACCCCTAAATCTGTGCACACCTTAAACAATTGTCGATTTATGTGTCTTGGGTTCGAATCCTAGTCATAACTTTGCACCTTATCAATAAGATGAGAGAGCCAGAGAAGTTATAAGGTTATTTAATGACAATCAACAAAGAAAATTGTGTCGTATTTGGTATATATAGATATCCCAGAATTTAGTCATATTGCGTTTTGACGGCGCTTATCAAGCGGGGCGTCACCCGGTACCCCAAGCGAAACACTTGATACCGCATTCTTCGCATGGGACTCAAGTGTTTACACTTATAACAAAGGTCCCTTTGTTTATTTTTAGAACAGGACAAGTTAAGTGTCAAAGCTTGTTTGTATAACATAACATGCTGACCCGCGTGAATTAACTATAACAAAGGAAATGATAATCATGCCTAACTGGTGATAATATGTTGAACGTAATGTCTAGACAATTACGGTACATATAATTAATTGTTTTTACCTTTTGAGTAATGAATGACTTGAAAAAGGGTTAGACGGATGCAAATTTATTGTCTTTTTACAACCACTTCCCAATAGGCTTAAAATGCATTAATCTACGGCTCTAAAGTTCTTTTTGGTTACGAGATTTCAGACTATGCCGAAATCTCCGGGTTACGGCCCACTCTGCCAAGCGGCGCGGCACTCAGCTGCGGCGATGAAGCCCAGAAGCAGACATCGAGACGGGCCGTGCGCAGCTTAAGATGCTGAAGTAGGAAGTACGGCGAGAGCGCGAACGTCAGCGCGTCGCCGAGACGACTGTGCTGGCGCCGCCGAAGACCTGCGGAAGCGTCGCGTCGTGGCAACGAGCTACGGACGGCCAGGCGTTGATGCAGCAGCTCAACGTCAGCGCGTCACCGAGACGACTGTGCTGGCGCCGCCGAAGTCCTGCGCAAGCGTCGCGTCGTGGCAACGAGCTACGGGCGGCCAGGCGTTGATGCAGCAGCTCAACGTCAGCGCGTCGTCGAGACGACTGTGCTGGCGCCGCCGAAGACCTGCGGAAGCGTCGCGTCGTGGCAACGAGCCACGAGTGGTCAGCCGCCATCGCAGCGTCTCCGTGTGAAGACGAGACAACGAGCAACGTGAAAAGGAAAGCGCGAGGCGCGGACAGCAGCATCGCGACCGCGAAACATGGATTGACAGGTCACGTAGTCCTTCTTTTTATTTGATAGCATTAAGAACTTTAGGAACGGTCTAGCTTTGCCACCCGTGATCCAAAGCGCAGCAAAATCACTACAGAAACATGATCAAATTTGATTTTTCGTCCAAAAACCATCGAATAGATGTTTGGTTACATATTTTCGTGCGTAAGTTGAATGCGTGCGGTTCGGTATACAGTTGGGATGAAAGTATCACCATTAATTTTGCTAACTAAAAATAACAAGGGTTGTCCACGATGTGGCACAATAGTTTAAGTAGGTGCTATTCTATTTATTGGGCAAGAATGGCAAGATAAATTATTGAACGCATTTCCGTGCGAACTAAACCACGCCTAGAACTTTAAAAATATGATTAGCGGAGAGCAAGCGTAACGAGGTGTTTTATTATGTAAAATAACGTCTTATTTATCAAAGCGAAATACAAGATAGTAGTAGGCGCCTCATTTTTCACACAGCACTAAGCCACTGTGAAGTGCACACGTTGTAATAAGATTGGTTGTGCAAAAGAAAAGTTCTACAGTAAAATAGAAGATAGAAATAAAAAATAGTAGTGATGCGGTACACAAGCTATGACAACTTATTTTAAACGATTAAACAACAAAGACTGTTGATAATGAGTAATAGAGTCTGTTTCTAATCGGTATATGGATAATAATTATTACCTACAAATAAAACAATAGTGTAAGTTGTTTTGTACTAATCTCACGATAATGTGCCCACGAATATGAAGTAGTGGTGGGCGATACAAACCGTATATAGTTACGAAATCTATATATCAGTACAATATCTAAAAACCGCTTACTGGTTCGTTTGAAAACCATGTATTACAAAATCTAGATATTTACATACCGCTCGCTCCGCATAGGCTTCGGCAGATTTCGGCCCGATGCGGTGACGTGACTCGTGTGCGACAGAGCGCAGGTGATATAGATTTGCAGTAGTTAGAGCGGTATAGGTATGGTAATATTATTTGCAACTTACACAATACAAATTTGAGCTCATTTAACATATTTTAATGACATAGTTTAGATCTTAAGCTCGTGTATTTAAAGTTTAGTATAACAACGCATTTCAAATATTAAATTAAATTATTGGACGCTTTCATTGGTGAAGATACTCATTTCGAAAGAGACCAATAATTTTTGGTAATACCTAATTATATAAGTGAATTTGTTATACTCTTTTATGGGATCAAAGACTTTGCCTTGCCGAATTCACTTACGAAATTAGGCTGCACAATAGTTTTAAAAATACATACGCGTTCGCACAGTATCTAGTTTAATTTAAACAAATCTAAAATACCGATTTTCATCAAATATCGTAGCAACCAAAAAGCAGCGTATTGGATCAGGTTTGAAAATATCGCGTACGGACAATATCTAGATATTGAAATATATAGTTTTGATATCAGATATTGAAACTCGAAATCTGATTTGGGTACGATTCTCAGAAAAAGCGATACGACCCCAGGCCTAATATGAAGGGATCTGGAATAGCGCGACATGGTTGTCAATGTAAAGACTGTTAATGTCAATTTAGTGGTAGGTCATGTGACTAACCATTCTCTTCCCTATGTTTACAGTAAAATGCAATTTGAGTTTTAAGTTGTTGTATACCTATAATCGAATGTTCTACAGAGAGAGGATTCCAAATCGTTAAATGTGATGAGTTATTAGTGTTTGATTGAATGTAACTAATATAAAAATAAATGCCAGCCCGTTACTGTCTCACTGCAGGATAAAGGCCTCTTCTCATACAGAGACAGCACGAATATTGATACCACTCCTGCTTGAGGCGGTTTGGCGTTTTACAAATTAAATTATCTGTAAGTCCAGACTTTTACACCGATGCCAGCGATGTCCAAGATAAAATTAGAAAGTATTAGGAACTGACTGACTGAAGTAACATCGGCACTTTTCCGGATTTGAACTCACGACCTTCCAGCTCGAGAGACGATGTCTTAACTACTGAGCCACCACGGCTAATTAAGTAATGCCATTTAAATATTAGATTAAGATAGTTTAAAGGGTACAGTCTACCTAATTTATGCATAACAAACTTAAAATATAGAAGTTCTCTTAATGTGCAACTTATGTTAAACTGTCAATACCTATGGTATTGTAATTTTGACCATAGTGTTCATTGTATTAGATCATAAAGAGAATAAAAAAATAGATAACGCAATAAAGCAGACATTATGTTTTTACACAATTGTTGTTATAGAAAGAATACAGAAACATATTTTATTACAAAAGTTATAAGAACTATTTATAGTCAAATGATGAAACGTCTAGTAGATATTATCCTAGTGTCGAGTCTTTTAGTAAACCAAAATGGGTGCACTAATCGCCACCATCTTACTCAATTGATACCAAGTTTGTTGAGGAAATATCACCTTTAAGCAAGGTTATTCGTTATTATATTAGAATGTCAGCAGTAAAATACGCTGAGGACCAGGAATTATTCGAACCAACAGTGGTTTCGTTTTGATACATTTTTATAATATTATTAATGGTTCATAGTCGCACTATTGAGTTGGATTTAAGATCTATAAAAGATGAATATGAGGAAGATGTATTAATATTCATTCACGGAGCAGTTCTGAGACTTTTAAAGACAACGAAGGCAATATTTTATTTGCTCTTCCTAGAAGAAAAATGAGAAGGATGATAAGAACTCTATAACAATTAATATTGGGAAGGAGTTGCTTTGTTCTGAACTTGTGTTAATATTGACATCTTGTTGAGGCTTTCACAAACTAGTATCAATATGTTTGGTATAACAACCATCGTTTGAGGTTCTATACGAATGATACGAAAAACATTGACTCATTGCTAAACAATGTTGGTACCTATCTTTGCACGCATACAATTTAAGAATAGTATGAAAAACGTGATAAACGAGGTAGCTCGACCTAAAACAAACGGGCAAATAAAGTACGGGTATAGTGATGGATAACCACACCATGTTATCAAAGTTTTAGTCATGGATTGGTATGTTTTAACAATGATACCGCACCAATCAATACCGAAAGCAGACGCAAAACAACAGTAGTTGTGGAGCGTATGAAATTGTGATTCATGTAACCAGTGGTCCGATTGTACCATTTACCACCGTAGCTAGAGATTTTTGCATGAAGTCGTGATAATGCCAGTTTATTATATCCTAAAAGTTGCTAGAAATAACTGACAAAAAGCATTGAGTAATGTACTAGAACTCAAAGTCAAAAAGTAAGATTTAAAACAAATATTTGTTTTAAATATTATTCTTTCAGCTAGAACCTCTTTGTCGAAGATTTAAAGTAAATACTGTTGGTATGGGTACAGAATGCCAACTTAACAGTTTAACTTATAGAGGATGATGTGATTGGCTGTGTTTCTACATCCCGGGAAATTAATGGCTGTATGAAGCCTTTCTTATACTAATTATACCGAATTTAAGAAACTGTTATGTACAGAATATTATTGGTTGTAATTTCAGGTCAGGACGCGAGGCATCCTGGCTAAGAGAGTCCTTTCGGCTATCGGCTTGAGCGTAAATCGAGGGCTCTTGCTGGTGTCGCGAGGGATGATAATGGATGAATGTCAAGGTCCACCGAACTGATGGCGCGAGGGATGATAATGAGTGAATGTCAAGGACCTCCGAACTGATGGCGCGAGGGATGATAATGGGTGAATGTCAGGGACCTCCGAACTGATGTCGCGAGGGACGCCTGCTGCCCGGTTAAGAGAAAAGTCCTTTCGGCTATCAACATGAGATTTAACTGATCGGCTCGTGTTGGTGTCGCTAGGCGTCCTGATTTACTGATCGTTCAGGATGTTAGGGCCCTGATTTACTGATTTTCCAGGGATGGTGTTCGTTCACGACAAATGATCGGTCGTGATCTTTTTCTTTGATGTTGGATATTAATTAAGAAATTGATAATTTCTACAATTGTATAATTGTTAAAAGTTCAATAAAGCTATTTTGTTGGTTTGTATAAATAATAATGAAAAGTTTGTTCTCCATTGGTGTCATAGCCCCACGGCGTTCCATTGCGAGTATAAACGAATCATAAATAAATGATATTGTAATAAGCTCGAGGTGCATTATCCTCAAAATATTGTAAAACTTTTTTAAAAGAGTAATGGAGTTTCTTGTCCGTTCTTCTCCATTACAATCTACATTTCCGAATGGACAGTAGAATCAATAGGTATCATATTTTTTTTAACTTTAAATTTAAATTTATTGAAATTTAAAAGATAAATGATTTGACTAAGACTTTGACACTACTCTATTAGTTTGATATTTGTTTGTAAAAATTATTAAAGTATTTAATTAATCAATAAGGTTGAACGAGTAGCCAGGAACCCGATTGTTAGGTTTCCACCTGGAGTCGTGTGCAGGGACCCACACGATGTCAGGACGGACGATTGTTAGGTTTTGATTCTTTTTAACTTATAATGGCTTGTTTTAAATAAAAACAAATGATCTTATTGTTACAGTTTGGTTATTTGTTATGGTTTTTGTTTTATATAAATACCTATATGTCTTAATAATTCCAAAGGGCTGCCATGGAGGCGATATTTTTTATGGTAAACACTCGGGAGCTTGTCGAGTGTTTCTAGCGGTAAGCGCACACATTCGGTCGATGGTCGTCGCCTGAGACGCTTGGTTAAAATATAGTGCTCAAAGTCATAGACATCTCTTTAAAAATGTATACCTTTGTTAACAGTTTTCTCAGATTATAAACCTAAATGACCAGTATGAGTTTGATTTCACATATCACATCCAAGTATTCGCAGCAGGCCTAGTGATTACTACATTTGCAGTTGGTAAACTAACTGCGACTTACATGTTTGTCGATGTATGGGGACAAAACTTTTTAACAGCTTTGTAATTTTTTATAAGGCCTCAATCTACATAGTTTAGCTTTTCATTCGAACAATGTGCTTTCATTGTTTATTCAATTCAGTAAAGTAATGTTACCACCTTTATTTTGGTTATTGAAACTGTATGTACGGAACCTTCGGTGTGCGAATCCGACTCGCACTTACCCGGTTTTTTTAGATTAATGCTCGTCTCTTTTGATTTTAAAGAAAAGATATGCCACAAGCTTAGACTTATTATATAAGTTTAGATTTAAATATCAGCTGGTCACTGCTAACAACATAGAAATGGAAGTGGTCCCAGGTGAAAAATGGTTGGAACCACTGATACTCGTATAAATGATCCCACTACACCTATTCGAAATCTGGATCATCTTTCGTTTAGCAGAATAGATATTATGTATGATTGTTGTATGTCTAAAAAACCGGCCAAGTGCGAGTCGGACTCGCGCACGAAGGGTTCTTTACCATTATCGCAAAAAACGGCAAAAAAAATCACGTTTGTTGTATGGGAGCCCCACTTAAATATTTATTTTATTCTGTGTTTTGTATTTGTTGTTATAGCGGCAACAGAAATACATCATCTGTGAAAATTTTTCAACTGTCTAGCTATCGCGGTTCATGAGATATAGCCTGGTGACAGACAGACAGACAGACCGACCGCGGAGTCTTAGTAATAGGGTCCCGTTTTTACCCTTTGGGTACGGAACCCTAAAAATCATAGTCATGCAAATAATCTCATCATCATAGAGTAGATGCTCCAGTGAATGAACACACCGCAGTTAATAAACAAAACGGAGTAATTTCCAAAAATAAGAAAGTAAAATATTTTTACGAAACGAATTTTTTTTCGTAATCGCAGCTTCTTTTTCTATTATAATGGCAAAATTCATTTCATAACTTACTGTTCATTTTTAAATGGCGAGCGTTTAAAGATGACAGTGTCGGTGTAACTGCAACGGGCAATAATTTAGGACTCGGGTAAGACTCAACATTTTTGACATTACATTGTAGCCGTAATTGAAGTATGTACTATAAGTTATTAATTAATTCGAATAAAGGATAGCTATGCTTGTCACAAAACGATGTAATTGCCATTTTAGCATTTGGACTAAATTTTTTATAAAAGCTGGACAAACGTCAATTTCATATTTTTATTGAAATATGTTTAAATGATTACGCCATAAGATTCATGTTTTGGGAGTAGTTTTAAAAATCGATTTCTAATCTGTACATAAAATCTAGTGAATGAACTAATATTTTTCATCATGTTCAAATATTGGCTTTCGTCATGAAGATAGGAGCAATAAATGAATACAACATTTAGAGTTAGATTTCATCCTTTTAAGACCAACATTTAATTTTTCTTTTTTTTTCTATTATCTACTTTTCGTTTTCTATGGATTCCGATAGTACAAAAGCTTTCTATATACCCGAGAATCATTGGAATTGGCTCTAGTATTCCTTCACACTCGAGGGAAAAACGCCATAGGCATGGTGCAAGGGTGTGGTGGTACTTTAACAAGAGCGACAAAGCCCGACTGAAGAATTATAGGCCCATCTCACTTTTTAGTCATCATTACAACTTGTTTTCAATAGTCTTCACGAATCATCTCGCGTTCAGGTTTGATGATTTCCAGCCTTCCGAACAAGCCGAAAAGGCTCTAGCACCGTAGATCAAATACATACGCTGCGGCACGTTATACAGAAGACCGAAGAGTATAACCTGCTCCTCTGCTCTCTTCGCTCTCATTAAACTATATTTTTTTATTGCAAAAAATATCATTAATACAACCAAACTTACATAGTTACTTACACAAGTTAAGAGTTAACCCCTTCGGACCCGGCGTCCATCTTAATGGACACAATATAATATTGCGTATAATATGAAACACTGTGATAAAAATGCTAGTGTAAATATTTGAATATACCGGTGACTTACCTAGAAACGTTATAATAAACAAAACACAATCGGATTTGTTATGGGTAGGACGAAATAATTAGTCAAATGTTGACGGGTCTACCCCATTGTTGCGAAGTTCATTACCGCGATGTACGGTACTGCGAAAGTTTACTATCGCGACGTTCGTTTTTGCGAAAGTTCGTCACTGCGAAGTACGTTACAGCGAAAGTATACCATTGCGAAGTACGTTGTCACGAAAGTTCTTAACTGCGATGTACGTTACTGCGAAAGTTTACGATTGCGAAGTACGTTGTCGCGAAAGTTCTTAACTGCGATGTACGTTACTGCGAAAGTTTACCATTGCGACGTACGCTGTCGCGAAAGTTCTTTACTGTGACGATTGCAGTTTTGATAATACGCTATTGCGATTTAGCTCACCTAGTAGGGTTGCTGATACTGGTGGTAGTAGAAATATTATATTGTTGGACATGACTAACAAATGACCAAAAATTGTAAGTAAATTTTATTATAATTGAACCAAAAGATAGTAATAATAAAATAAACATAAACAAAATTCATGTAGTAGCCGGCAAAGAAAACTATACGTTGTTATGTCTTAGTTATGTAGATACCTTTAAACTAGCAATTCTTGTTTAAATGTATGTATATATATAATCTGGCGTCAAAAGTTTTCATGAAATTCAGTATGCAGGGCCTTTCGGGAGCGATAATTCGATCTAGCTAGGTTTAATTTTTAGAAAAGATCGTTTTCTCTAGTTAATAGTGGAAATATTATATTGTTATATAATATTTCCACTATCACCAGTATCAGCAATCCTCCTAGATGACCTAAATCACAATAGCATGTTATCGAAACTGCAATCGTCACAGTATAGAACTTTCGCGACAGCGTACGTCGCAATGGTAAACTTTCGCAGTAACGTACATCGCAGTTAAGAACTTTCGCGACAACGTACTTCGCAATCGTAAACTTTCGCAGTAACGTACATCGCAGTTAAGAACTTTCGCGACAACGTACTTCGCAATCGTAAACTTTCGCAGTAACGTACATCGCAGTTAAGAACTTTCGTGACAACGTACTTCGCAATGGTATACTTTCGCTGTAACGTACTTCGCAGTGACGAACTTTCGCAAAAACGAACGTCGCGATAATAAACTTTCGCAGTACCGTACATCGCGGTAATGAACTTCGCAACAATGGGGTACACCCAATGTTGACGTTCGCCATGGGTATACACAAAGCAAGTAAGTCTTTAGTTTTATATTATTTACTCTATTCTTTAACAACGTTATTGACTTTTTTGATATTTTTATTTTGTGTAGTAAACGAGTTTGCTGAGACGTCTTTATACAAAAAATACAAATTATTTGGTTTTTGTAATAAAATATTGCAGTTGAAGTTATGTCCATTTCAGTGGTCACAATAGTTGTCCAATGTTTGTATTTACAATAATATTTCGTACTGAATTATACATGTTATTTTTATTTATTATTAGGTTTTGATGTTTCCAAAGGACAATATGTGAATAGTTTACTCAATTGATTAGAAATTGTAACAATATCGGACATTGACGAAGAAAGTGATGATAAAAAAGTTGATAAAATTGGGCAGTAAAATTGTTTGAGTGATACTAACACATTCAAACGAAACAGTTATAGCTGATCACTCTGAAGAAGAGGAAGATATAGCAGAGGAGGAAGAACCAAGAGCTGGATCAAGTAGTAAGCCAGACACAATTTGGAGAAAACATTTACAACTTCAATCACCACAATTCATTTTGTCAGCACCACCGCCTTCTGAAATAGATTCACTTCTTCCCATCGATTATTTTTCAAAAAAATATTTTTGAATATATTTTTAGTACCAAAATATAGTTTTGCACCGTATCCCTTAGAGGCAACATACTGTAAGAATATTTAGAAGTTCGATGATCCGTTAAATGTTCATTCACTGGAGCACTTACCCTAGATTACATTATAAAACGTAATAATTATCATGCTGTAACGTAATAAAAATATATTGTTAAGAACACCTTCCAACAGGAAGTTGCTTAAGGCTAAATATTGACAGCCACACTGGTCGATCGCACGTTCTTTTTTTAAAATCATCGTCATTGCTATTTTTAACTTAAAAAAAAGGAGTAGGTTTTCTCAGCTCAGGGAAGGTCAGTCAGAACGCTATAAAGACCATGGTAGAACAAGACATGGTATTCTCTTCCCGTGACAGCTGGGTCACGTGATTGGCCTAAGACTACGTCATCAATTGCGTTGCGGTTCTCAAACTTTTTTAGTGGGGAAAAAGATAAAAATAATACAATAAGTACAAATGTTTTATAATTCTTAATTACTCGTCATATTTGATACTTTTTGTATTTATTTAATTTGCTTTCTTTTAATTGATTGCAAGATTGATTTGTAAGTTAATTAGTTCGGAACAAAAACCCACAAAACTTGACTTGAGTAAAATAAGTCAATAACTAATTAGGTTAGGTTAAGTTTGGGCGTAAAGACGTATATATTGACACAACTATGTCTTAAATTATGGAATTTACAACGCGTATATAAATTAAATAATAAATTAATGAAAGGCACATACCAGTTACTTTAGGTGAAGTTAGTTACAATATTGAAGCCACGCTTATGATAGCGTCTCTTCATTGGGAAAAGAAAAAAAATATTACACCGCCTTTTATACTGCTGTTTTTACAGTTTACGGAACAATTAACAATTTTTCTTGTGTATCTTTCAAAGTTCACGGGTTCATCAAAAATGTTTGGCAGCCACAGTATTTTTCTCACCGAGCGAAACAACGCTATAGGTGTGAGCTACACGACAATAGCGATGAAATCGCTAGTTGTCAGTATGACACTTGTCAATTCGATGTGTTGCCACTGTGTGTTATTGAAATACCCGAGCAAAATGCATTTTTTAAGTTAACAAAGCAATTATGAACTAAAAATTAAAAATATAAATTAATTCAACACTAAATCTATATGACATAGTTGAACATATATGAATCACATGAGTTACTAAATAGTTAAGCTAGTAAGTAATTTATTTTATTTTCATTAACTACATGAGAAAGTACCTAAATTTTCTAAAAATGACATTCAATGGTAACACTTATCGTGACGTAGTCTTAGGCCATCCTGGGAAGAACTTACCAGGCGAAGTATACGGAGTATGTTATTATACCATGATAAAGACAACATAATGATCTGCGGACATAACTTTTAGTTGGCTTGTAACCCTGTCCGTCGGAGGGCCGATAGCCATTGATTTTTAGTGGGCATGCCAACAAATCGGTTATCATGAACGAAAATTATTTGCAAGGTGGAACGATCATAACAAAACCACGTCTTTTTATCAAATTATTGCTGTATTAACTTTGATAAATCGTTATCTTTTTTATCGTAAACTGTAGTTTACCATAGTGAATGTACATTGCTCTTTGAGTTCGCACTTTGAATTTCGAGTTATAAAAATAAATTCAACTAATTTAATGGTGCTTAAATGAAATATTAATTGACAATGAGGCGATTACTTATAGTGTTATGTGTAGTAGTGTTGAGTTGCTGCGATGACAGTGAGTGGCGAAAAGTACACATCCGGCAAGGAGAGGTGCGCGGGCGCAAGGATCCTGAAGGTGGACTGTATGCCTTCCTCAATATACCGTACGCCACTGTTCCCACAGGAACGGACAGGTTTAAGGTCTAAGTAGTTTTGATAGCCTTATACATTATTTTTTTTACAAATTGTATATCATAATTATCTTGCTAGCCAGGTAGCACTAATGCTCAAAAAGATAAATGTTATTGCTCATGTTTCATATATTTCTTTTCAGGCACCTTATCCAGCGCCGGTGTGGTTGCAACCACTGGACGCAGTTGACAAAGGCATCATATGTATACAGGCTGCCTCACCGTTCATAGATCTTTCCTCTAAAACAATGCAGGAAGACTGTCTCGTTGCAAATGTTTATGTCCCCGACACTGAAGATAAAAACCTACCCGTTATAGTATATGTACATGGTGGAGCGTTTGAAATCGGATTTGGAAACATGTTAACCACCAACCATTTAGTAAGGAGCAAGAAAGTAATCGTTGTCAACTTCAATTACCGACTCGGAGCACATGGGTTCCTGTGTCTGGGCTCGGAGGATGCCCCAGGCAACGCCGGACTGAAGGATCAAGTGGCACTACTCCGCTGGGTGAACAAGAACATCGCTAGTTTCGGAGGCAACCCCAATGACGTTACAATTGCTGGCTATAGTGCTGGCTCAGTATCAGTGGATTTGTTGATGCTTTCAAAGTCTGCTAGAGGACTATTCAATAAAGTTATTCCGGAAAGTGGAGCTAGTGTAGCTTCTATTGCAGTTCAGACAGATCCACTTGAAAACGCTAAAACTTTCGCTAAAATTTTAAACTTCACTAATGTCGATGACTTTCACGCTTTGGAAGGGTTTTATAAAAATACACCACTTAAAACTCTACAAAAGAGCACTTTTCTTGATAGAAAAGATTCAACTGTACTGTTTTCGCCATGTGTTGAACGCAAAAATGGCGATGGAGCCTTTCTCGATGATTCGCCGGTCAAAATAATAAAGAATGGTAAATACAACAAAGTTCCTATTTTAGTTGGCACCAGCAACATGGAAGGATCATTACAAATAGCTAACATTAAAAAATTTAAAGATACTATGAATGAGAAGTTTGCCGATTTCTTACCAGCAGACTTGCATTTTGGAAGCGAAGAAGAGAAAGCAGATATAGCCAATAAAGTGAAAGAATTTTATTTCGGTGATCAGTCAGTAGGAGAAAATACAATCTTACCATACCTTGATTTCTTCGGTGATGTTACTTTTGACTACCCTACGCTGAGATCTGTAAAGCTTCACGTAGAAGCAGGACACGACCAAATATATTTGTATCAATATTCTTTTGTGGATGAAAATACACCTGTTATTCCTTTCACGGATGTTCGCCGAGCTGGACATTGTTCTCAGACGATGGCAGTATCCGACGGAGATGCTAACTTGACAGAAGAATTCAAACAAATGAAAGCAACCATGAGAGAAATGTGGTCAAACTTTGCCATTCTCGAGTGAGTTACATTATTACTGAAACTATCTTTTCTCTCACAGTAGTTCTAATATAGCCTTTTATTAGATGCTTTTTAAAATCCTCCAATAGAGTTTGTCATATATAAAATTTTGTAATAGAAATCCTTTAGTAATTAGAAACAATTTTATCAGTCTGTTCAACTTCACTTAATTTTTTTTTCTTTTTTTTACTAAGAACATTTTTTTACAAATATTTGTTGAATGTATCAACATACCAACACAAACCTTCGCGGGTTTGACAGCGGTATGTCAACATTGTGTACAACGTACACACGTACAACTGTACAACGTGTACTTCTGTTCAGCTTCGTAAAAGTTAAGATTTCAAACCTAAGTTCAACTTGGTAAATTAAATGTTTCAGAAAACCAGTACCAGAGGGATCGTCCCTGCCCACCTGGCCAGCAGTAGGCGCAGATGGGAGCCCATTTATGTCTTTGGGAAAACAAGTAAAACTGGACGGCTTATTCCTAGGAGAACGAGGACAGTTCTGGGAAGATCTTTACGAGAAATACTATCGAGAGCCTGTAGCGCCACCACAGCCACCATCAAAAAAACGTAGCGACCTGTGATCAAGTTTACAAATTATGCTCTCATACTTCTTTTTATAAGTTTAATAAAGACTGTAGCGAAAAAATGTGGGTTTTTTTATTAAGGGTTACAATCATCTCAATTAACTCATCGAACATCACACCATGGCAGGGCAGCGGGGATACGTCTTAATAAAAGTTAGAGTCTTAAGAACGTGATTCTAACCGAATAGTTGTAGGTAATTGAGTTCATTCTTATGTCACGTGGCTAAGATAAGTGATGTGGCTAAGGTCTCTGTAGTCCAGCTTGTAACCTGCAGTAACCATGACGTCTTTGATGTATGTCTTTGGCTAGAACTAGAAATTTATAGGTAAAGTAAAGACAGATCAACCTAAAGTTACGATTAATACCTGAAAAATTAAGTCCAGCAGTTGCGCTGTCTTATATTCTAAATATATACTTCACATACAGAGTACCTATCTACTTTTAAGTAATTATCGTCGTCATTTTAAACCAATAAATCACAAATTAAATAATAGCGTGTAAAGATTTATTTCATTTATTTATTAGTTTATCCTCGCACTGTTAAATTGGGGCTAACCAAGGGGTTAAGTATGTCATTATTTTGTCAGGATTATATTCGGCGGGCTCGGTAGCGTTTCATGCCGAATTCTATCAAATGTACTATGCGCATACGGCTCTTCACCCAACCAATTTGTGACAAAATCAATCAAATGTTTCTTTTTTTTATAGTCAGAAGCTCGCGTTTGACCACTATGTCACCTGATTGTAAGCGATACGACTATAATAAGTCATCTGTGCTTTCCTATGTAGTGTCTTGGCATTCATTCCGCGTTCCGCATCCAGACTTCACCTCATATGTTCGTATTGCTGTGGTAAATGTGTTTAGTTCTGAGTTCAAATAATAGAATGTATAGGTATCTTCTGCAACCTGTTGAAAACGTTTGATTGTGTTAATCAAGAAACATTACTTCTGAAACTTGAGAAACGCTGATTGGCCTAGCCCGTAAGGCTAACCAGCGTTAAGTTTAGTAAAAAATACTTTTTTGAATGACACACAGCAAATAAACGGTGTCAATTCGTCGGTGTTAAACGTGAAAATGGGGATATCCCGGGCTTCATTTGAGGTCCTTTCCTATTTTTATTGTACATAAATGATTTACGTTAATAAAGGCCAAAAATTGGTGTTCACTGCTAATAATTTAGTATTAAATGGAAACAAAATTATGACCGAAAAATTTGCCTTATTATTTCCATTTCCCGGGAAGTACCTACATTTTAACCAGGAATGTTAAGAAAACTATCATAGGGTAGGGTAGTGTAGGGTAGGGTAGGGTAGGGTAGTGTAGGGTAGGGTAGTGTAGTGTAGGGTAGTGTAGGGTAGGGTAGTGTAGGGTCGGGTAGGGTAGGTAGTGTAAGGTAGGGTAGATAAATGTTTGGTGTTTTAATGGCAAAACAAAGTTTGCCGGGTCAGTTAGTAAAATATAAAAATTGCGGATAACTTTGGATAGGAGCCGAGTATAATGAGACATATTATGACAGGTTTTCTGCGCGTCCGAGCCGACACATTAGCCATGCGCGTCACTTGCTTGTTTGTTTATGAATTAACAGCTTCTGCCAGCGGCTTCGTCCGCGTGTATTATACATACGTGGGACACTCAGAAAGTTTTGCGAAACTAAAAAAAATTGTTCTATACGTACATATATTTTTATTAAATCTTTTCAAAGTACTTTCCACCAGCCTCTATACAAAGATTCATGCGCCTAAACCAGTTTTCAAAACACTTTTTCCAGTCCGCCGCAGACACCTCGTTTACAGCCTGCTCGAACGCAGCCAGCGCATCTTCCGGCGACGAAAATTGTATCCCTTTGAGCTGATTTTTTATTTTTGGGAATAAAAAGAAGTCACACGGTGCTAGATCAGGGCTGTAAGGAGGGTGACCCAGGAGTTTGACTGGCGTGCTGTCCAGGAAGTCCCTCGTTTTGAGTGCGGTGTGCGCAGGTGCATTGTCGTGGTGGAGCAGTAGCCCGCGGAGCCCTGTGTTTGGTCGCTTGTTGCTTATAACAGAGAAAACTTCTGGCAAACATTTGGTAGTATACCATTCGGCATTAATGCTTCTTTGATCCCGTAAGGGAATTGATACCAAGTGGCCAGTCAAATTAAAAAAGCTAGCGATCAAAATCTTACCCCTGCTTCTAGATCGCTTCACTTTGGTAGGCGTTGGCTCATTTTGAAACACCCAAACAGTCGACTGGCGCTTGGTTTCTGGGTCGTATTGATAAATCCAGGACTCATCACCTGTAACGATGTCGTAAACACGCCGAGACGAGCCTGCTTCAAATTTGTTAAGCATATCACGGCACCATTCCACCCGGGCCTGCTTCTGAGCATCGGTGAGGTTGTGCGGCACCCAGCGTGATACTATCCTCCTCACGCGAAGATGGCTGTGTAGAATCTCGTGAACGCTTCCCGATCCAATCTTCAATATGTGTTGAATCTCCTGATATGTAATTCGCCTATTGTCTTGGATTAAATTTTTCACTGCTAGCACGTTTTCTTCGGTAACAGCCGTCAAAGGGCGACCGCTTCTTTCGTCATCCCCCAAAGTTGGTCGACCGCGCTTGAATTCGTTATACCAACGATACACGGTTGCCTTGGAAGGGCCTTCATCCATGAATGCCATTTGAAGTCTATCGTACGATTCATCCGGTTTCAGGCGACACTTGAAATCGTATAAAATCATAGCTCTAAAATGTTCCCGGCGCAGATCCATATTTCAGTGAGACACAATACTTTGAATTAACTCGCAAAAAATGTGGAGGGAAATTTTGAAATTGGAACTTACTTATTTTTACTTATAAATAATCATATTTTCGAAAAACATTATAACTGGCCAGTCTCCCATATATAAAAACTTTTTTTCGCAATACTTTCTGAGGGGCCTGGTATAAACCTGCCTCTTGAATCACTCTATATATTAAAAAGAATCCGCATCAAAATTCGTAGCGTAGTTTAAAAGATCGAAGCATACATAGGGACAGACAGACAGCGCGAGCGTGAAGCGAGTTGGTTTTATACTATGTAAGGATTTCCAATGCTTACTCATAACTAGTCCTTGTGTTTAACTTTTACAATATCTTAAAAATCTAATATCCTTTACCGAAACTATCCGAAACTAACGGATAAGCCGAAATAAACCCATTTCTGTAACCGTATCAAAAACCGGTATAATATTATTTCTATTCCGTATCCAGATCCGACATTTATTCATAACATCAATAGATTTAAAACAAAACTTTAAACAGATGACATCTGCTAAACAAAAACATTCCTCTTTTTCATAATACCGTTTTTTTTTTCGTTTTAAATTACAGGCATTAATGTGTCATAGTTTAGCAAAAACAGGCAGACGCAACTTCGGCGCAATATTAGTTCTAGCCACAACATAAAAAAGCCTGTTTATCAAGTGATTAGCAGATTCTAAATACATATTCTCAAAAGAAAATTCAAATGACTGCAGTTGGCAAACAGCTAAGAGGTTTTTAAACAAGGCTCATAAAAAAATAAAAATGAAAAAGCCTTTTATTCCATGCAATTAAACAATTTTTCATTTTAAAAAATAAATAATTCATGCAACTATTAATTTATAATCCAAAACAAGGCTCATAATTTTACGAAATGTATCAAGCTGTGCCTATTGCTCTCTATAACTCTAAATGTTTCTGTGGAGGTTGTGGCGGCGGCACTGGTGCCTTGTAGAATCTCTCGTAGATATCGTCCCAGAATTGCGCTCGTTTCTGCAGATATGCTCCTCCCAGCTTCACTTCTTGTCCCAGAGACATATACGAGCTCCCGTCCAAGCCTGCTGCTGGCCAAGCGGGCATAGACGATCCTTCCGGTACAGGTTTACTGAAACATTTAATATATAACATTTTACGACGATAATACTTGTATCCATCATCTTCGATTTTTTTAAGTTTCTACTTGAATGACTTTCTTGTAATTTTTTACTTTTGCAAATAAAGAATGGGCTGCCGAGTTTTTATCTAGACCTGCTATTGCGATTGATAAATAACTATCTGTACCAATCCCATTTAGCACTTTCTACAACGACAATTGTTAGGAGGCTTATTTAGTCGAAATATAACTTAACATAGTCTAAACTTTGACTGTTGTTCTCGTATATATGACTCACCCGTGTACTGTGAAGTTACTCCACATGTCCCTCAGGGTAGATTTCATTTGTTTGTACTCTTCTGTTACGCCACTCTCGTCATTGGTCATGAAAGGAACTCCGTCGAGTATGGCAGCTGTCTGAGCACAGTGTGTGGCACCCCGCACGTTTGTGTGAGGGACTACTGGAGTACTGTCATCCACAAATGAATATTCATACAAATATATCTGATCGTGTCCAGCTTCTACGTGCAGCTTCACAGATCTAAAAGTTGGATATCCAAAAAGAACATCACTGAAGTACTCAACAAATGACAGTATTGTTTCTTCTCCAACAGGTTTATCGCCAAAATAAAATTCTTTCACTATTTTAGCTATTTCTTCCTTCTCATCTTCATTTTCAAATTGCAAATCAGCTGGTAGGAAATCTGAAAACTTCTCATTCATTGCATCTTTCCATGTTTCCAGATTCGGTATTTGGATTAATCCTTCCATGTTACTGGTGCCGATTAAAATAGGAACTTTTTTGTATTTACCAATCTTTATAATGCTGACTGGAGAGTCATCGAGAATCCTTTCTTCACCTGCTTTGCGTTCTACACATGGCGCAAACAGCAAAGAAGCATCTTTTCTATTTATAAAGGTGCTCATAAGTAGTGACTTTAGCGGCGCATTTTTATAAAACTTTTCCAATGCGTAAAAATTATCGACATCAGTGAAGTTCAACATTCTAGCATAGACCTTAGCGTTTTTAAGTGGATCGAGCTGGACTGAAATTGAAGCTACATCAGCACCACTCTCTGGAATAACTTTGGTAAAAAGTCCTTTTGCGGCTTTTGACAGCACCAACAAATGTACAGAAATGGAGCCAGCACTACCACCGGTAATGGTGACGTCATCAGGGTTTCCTCCGAAATTAGCAATATTCTTCTTTACCCAGCGGAGTAGTGCCACCTGGTCCTTTAGTCCGGCGTTGCCTGGAGCGTCCTCCGAGCCCAGACACAGGAACCCATGCACTCCGAGTCGGTAATTGAAGTTGACAACAATTACTTTCTTGCTTTTCACTAAATATTTAGGTATGACTATGTTTCCGTATCCAATTTCAAAACCTCCACCATGAACGTTTACTATTACCGGCAGGTTTTTATCGTTAGTATCAGGGACAAAGATGTTTGTAATGAGACATTCTTCCTTCATTGTTTTAGATGAAATATCTATGAATGGTGTAGGACTCTGAAGACATATAATGCCTTCGTCAATTGCTTCTAGTGGTTGTAACCACGCCGGTGGTGGGAGAGGGGCCTGGAAATTGAAATAAAATAGCATGAGCGTGGTATTAGGTTATCTTATCAATGAGCGCTTCTACATACTTCGTGATTAATGTATACTTAACAAAAACACTTACCTTAAACTTGTCAGTTCCAAGAGGCACACTGGCGTACGGTATATTGTAGAAGGCGTACAGTCCACCGTCAGGGTCCCTGCGCCCGCGCACGTCTCCTTGCGCGGTGCGAACTTGTCGCCACTCACCATCATCACAGTTACTCAATACTACTACCAAAAAAACTGTTAACAACCACAACATTGCAAAAGTTATCTAAAGTAAATTTAAAAAAATATGTTTATTATTCCCTGTATACTTGACGCGATCCACCGTTGTCTAACTTATCATACATACTAACCTGTTATCTGGTGTTGTTGATAACTCCCCCCTAACCAATTACGTCCCGTGCTCAGCGTGAAGACACAGTCATTGGTTACTCTGCTGTGTGTCGTCATAATCTCATTACTCATATATTAAAACAATTACAGGCAAAAAAAATATGCCAGGTATTTTCACAGACCGTGGCGTATTTTATAAATAAAATAATAAAAACAATCACGCAAATAAATTACCTAAAGCGTATAATGACTGCAGCTAGGTTGATTATTATTTTTTAACAGACTTCGAAAAAGGAGGAGGTTCTCATTTCATCGGAAACAATTTTCTTAATGTATGATCCCCGATTACTCAAAGACGCGCGATTTGAAAATCTGATCTTTTTGGTAAACATTTTTGCTTTTCAGTTCGTTATTTCGCCGGTTCAATATTTTGTTGAAAAGATTTTTTTTTTCGCTTTGTAGTTCAATTCAGAAAATTCAGTGGGCAAATTATAAATAAAAAAATCTTGGTACATTAATAATAAAACATTTTTTATTATTATTTTACCTACATAAATAAAAATCAAATGCTGCCGACTTATTTTTTATTTTTTTTTGTTCTATGATGCTGATGATGTGATTTTGTATTTCATATAGTCCGAGTAGAGTTTTGGTAATATTTCTTATATTGGTAAAGTTGCTACAAAAACAAACAGTTTTTGCATAAACTTAGTGAACGGGACAACGTCAGTCGGGTGAGATTGTTGAAGTAGCGAAGTAAATAATCGCGAAAATATTGTATTCGCGCAACGATCGCTTTCTATTGCGTCACCGCTGAAGATGTGAAAAGATTTAAAAAAAAAATGGTAATTGGATTTTTTTTTGAATGCCCCTTCGTTTAGCTGGCTACAACTAGCTTCACTGCGGCCGGTCGCAGTTGGTCAAAGTACTAAGTTTATATGTTATTAAATCCTCCTTGCGCCAGTCAGCATTGCACTTGGAAGGGTGTTTTATAACCACAAGCATAACAGCATAATTATAATTTTACAACGTTCCCACTGCTGGGACACGGATCCATTTTGTCCTTTTAATCTTGTAGAATCGATGAACTATTCCTTTTTTATGTCTTTATTAATAGAATAAATAGTTCTGGTTATTTTATTATTATTCCATGATATTAGCTTTGCTGTAACTACCTAAGTAGCAAACTGCTTATTTAATCACTACGTGAACCGCCAATATCCATAGTCATCATCGTCATCACGTCACGATGTTTTGTGCGGCCGTTTGTAAAGTCATTCATAAAATACTATAACGAGGTTGGTTGCATTGGCTGGGTTACCTTTATTAATTGATACAGCCTTTGTCGCCCGTGTAATTTATTTATTTATTTATACTATCAATCTTACTACCAGTAGTAATACTGTTAATTTAATACCCTTTCTTACTACTGCAGTAGTAAGTTGTTAAAAGGGTAATTACAATTTGCCCTTGTTACTGCCAATGACCGATGGTGGTAGTATGGAGCAGTGGTGACCCAGTGGTAACGGCTGCGACTTACAAGTTGTAGGTCGTGGGTTCGAACCCAGGCAGTCGCTTTACTTTGTGTAAATTATTTCATCACCACTGCTCTAAAAACGGTGAAGGAAAACATCGTGAGGAAACCGGCATGTGCTAGAACCAAAAATTCGAAGGCATGTGATATCCACCGATCGGCAATGGGCTCGCGTGGTGGATTAAGGCCCATTCCCTCTCTCACAGAAAGGAGGCCTGTGTCCCAGCAGTGGGAACATTAAAAGGCTGATCATCATCATCTGCCTAGCCTTTTCCCAATTGTTGTTGGGGTCGGCTTCCAGTCTAACCGGATTCAGCTGAGTACCAGTGTTTTACATGAAGCGACTGCCTATTTGACCTCCACAACCCATTAACTGGGTAACACCATACCCCTTGGCAAGACTGGTGTCAGATCTCAAGCTTCTGACTACACGTAACGACTGTCAAAGATCTTCAAATGACAGCCGGGACCAACGGCTTAACGTGCTTTCCGAGGCACGGAGGAAACTCGGTATGTTGAAATGGTCACCCATCCACGGACCGACCTCGGCAAGCGTTGCTTAACCTTGAAGATCGATCCGTGCGGCTGTTATTATTTAGCCACGAGCTCCTCATTAAAAGGCTGATGATGATGATAGAAAAAAGTAAGAAAAAGTGTTAATTCGCCACAAAAATGACATAGTATTATTATAATACTATTATTTTATATTTGTTTAACAATTTCGGTACACTGGAGTCCCGGATCTTTGAAAGGCGTGCCTGGGGCCGAAGCCAACTCGCAGGGGTCTTGTTATATATCTATCTATATCTATAAAAGCGAAAGGTGACTGACTGACTGACTGACTGACTGACTGACTGATCAATCAACGCACAGCCAAAACTGCTAAGCGTAGAAGCATGAAATTTGGCAGAAAGGTTCCTCAAGTGACGTAAGTGTGCACTAAGAAAGGATTTTTGGAAATTCCACCCCTAAGGGGGTAAAAAGGGGGTTGAAAGTTTGTATGAAAAATCTAATTCCTTCGACCAAAATTCTTGAAACTTAGGACAAATAGTATTCTAAGTAAATAATAAAGATTGACATTATTAGTTTTTTGAAACTACCCCCAAATAATGATTTAGGGGTTGTTGAAATTTGTATGGAAAAATCTGATTTCTTGGGTCAATAAATTTGAAACTTGCCACAAATACTAACCTAAATGAATAATAAAGGTTGCTATTATTATTTTTTGAAACTACCCCCAAAAGACAATTTAGGGTTGTTAAAGTTTTTTTGATTAATCTTATTACTTCAGTTAATAAACTTGAGACTTGACATAAATACTAATCTAAATAAACAATAAAGACTTTAATTGTTAGTTTTTCGAAACTACCCCCAAAAGATGATTTAGGGGATGTTAATTTTTTTGAAGAATCTGATTTCTTGGGTGAATAAACATGAAACTTGACATAAATACTATCCTAAATAAACAATAAAGTTTGTGATTATTAGTTTTTTGCAACTACCCCCAAAAGGCGATTTAGGAGGTGTTACAGTGTAACCTAAATGAATAATAAAGGTCGCTATTATTATTTTTTGAAACTACCCCCAAAAGATGATTTAGGGGATGTTATTTTTTTTGAAGAATCTGTTTTCTTGGGTGAATAAACTTGAAACTTGCCACAAATACTAACCTAAATGAATAATAGAGGTCGCTATTATTATTTTTTGAAACTACCCCGAAAGGATGATTTAGAAGATGATTTTTTTTTTGAAGAATCTGATTTCTTGGGTGAATAAACATGAAACTTGCCACAAATACTAACCTTAATGAATAATAAAGGTCGCTTTTATTATTTTTTGAAACGACCCCCAAAAGAAGATTTAGGGGATGTTATTTTTTTTTTGAAGAATCTGTTTTCTTGGGTCAATAAACTTGCCACAAATACTAACCTAAATGAATAAAAAAGGTTACTGTTATTATTTTTTGAAACTACCCTCAAAAGACGATTTAGGTTATGTTAATTTTTTTGAAAAATCTGATTTCTTGGGTGAATTAACATGAAACTTGACATAAATACCATCCTAAATAAACAATAAAGGTGGTCATCATTAGTTTTTTGCAGCTACCCCCATAAGACGATTTAGGAGGTATTACAGTGTTTTTGAAAAATCTGATTTCGTGGGTCAATAAACTTGCCACTAATATACTAACCTAAATTAATAATAAAGGTTGCATTTATTATTTTTTTAAACTACCCCCAAAAGACGACTTCGGGGATGTTATTTTTTTTGAAGGATCTGATTTCTTGGGTGAATAAACATGAAACTTGACATAAATACTATCCTAAATAAAAAATTAAGTTTGTGATTATTAGTTTTTTGCAACTACCCCCAAAAGACGATTTAGGAGGTAACTATAACAGTGTTTTGTAGAATCTTATTGCATCAGTTAATAAACTTGAAACTTGACATAAATAATAAGCTAAATAAACAATAAAGACTTTCATTGTTAGTTTTTCGAAACTACCCCCAAAAGATGATTTAGGGGATGTTATTTTTTTTGAAGAATCTGATTTCTTGGGTGAATAAACATGAAACTTGCCACAAATACTAACGTTAATGAATAATAAAGGTCGCTATTATAATTTTTTGAAACTACCCCCAAAATAAGATTTAGGGGATGTTAGGTTTTCTGAAGAATCTGATTTCTTGGGTGAATAAACTTGAAACTTGGCATAAATACCATCCTAAATAAACAATAAAGGTTGTTATTATTAGTTTTTTGCAACTACCCCCAAAAGACGATTTAGGAGGTATTACAGTGTTTTTGAATAATCTTATTACTTTAGTTAATAAACTTGAAACTTGACATAAATACTAATCTAAATAAACAATAAAGACTTTCATTGTTAGTTTTTCGAAACTACCCCCAAAAGATGATTTAGGGGATGTTATTTTTTTTTAAGAATCTGATTTCTTGGGTGAATAAACATGAAATTTGACACAAATAATAACGTAAATGAATAATAAAGGTCGCTATTATTATTTTTTGAAACTACCCCCAAAAGAAGATTTAGGGGATGTTAATTTTTTTGAAGAATCTGATTTCTTGGGTTAATAAATATGAAACTTGACATAAATACCAACCTAAATAAACAATAAAGGTTTTCAATAATTAGTTTTCCGAAACTACCCTTAAAATACGATTTCGGGGTGGTAAAGATTTTTGATTACTTTTACTGAACATAGCTTTAGCTTTTTATGACGTTGGGGAGCACTTAAGAGGGCTTTTTGGAAATTCAAATTTTTAAAGGGTTAAAAGGGAGACATTTATTTGTATAAAATCTTATTCCTTTCGCAAAATTATAAAGGATGGCATCATTAGTTTTTCAGATTTACCCCCAGAAGACGATTTAGGGTTGTCAAAGTTTCTTTGAAGAATCAAATGGTACTAGGATGGGGATCTGTACATCGATTTCGAACTACCGAACTGGACCGTTTGTCTCAGGTTTAATAGCAGCTTATTTTTGGTTGCCATCACACGAACGAAGTCGCGGGCGGAGTTAATAATATAAATGTGAAAGTCTGTCTGTCTCTCTGTCTACCTTTTTACGCTTAAACAGTTGAACCAATACCAAACCAAAACCACGCAAAAACAATCTTACTTAAGGGGGTGGAAAGAGGGGTAGAAGTTTGTATGGAAAACCCACAATATTATGCTGCGATATAAAAATAAGCTATTCGAATTACTAATGCTTCGCAGACGAAGTCGCGGGCAAAAGCTAGTGTATCATATGTGTATGTATATGTCAATATGTGACACCAACCGATGATTATCCCTGTAAGCACTACTTAAGTGCCACAGGTGCACTTGGGGTGTACACCCAAGGACAATTACCGGTTGGTGCAGGACTAATTTTAAATATGGAGACAAAGATATTGGGCTATAGGTTTGGAAGGTTTAGTGGATCGGTTGTTTGTTTTTTTTAGTTTATTTCGGTTGTCAATGTGCGAACTTTCCTATCCAGGGCGTCAAGTTCTGTCTTAGAGAGAACATCAAGACCAGCATGACCCAGCCGTAGAAGGCCCGTACCTAGTTCCTGCCTGATAAAAGGCTGTTTAGTACTTTTTTCAGGTGGCCAAAGAAGCGCTCCTTCACAATTCAAAAAGAGTAAATAATTACCACTTATATGTTTAAAAGTAATTCGAAAAAAAAGGATAACTAAAAAGTTAACCTAAATAAAAAAGTTACATAACCTAATCAAAAAACCCGACTGCTTTAAAAAGAGAACTAAAAAGATGTAAGTACTTAAACAAGAACACCAACAATCAAAACTACAGGAGTACGACATCCACAAATGAATATTCATACATATATAGTGTCCAGCTCATACTTGTAGCTTTACAGATCTAAAAGTTGGATTGCCAAAAAAACATCATCGATGTACTTAATAAATGACAGTATTATTTCTTATCCTTCAGGTTCATCGCCGAAATCAAATTTCTTCACTTTTTGACTTATTTTTTTCGTTTTAGGAAAGCTTACAGACTAATAACATTATATGTCATAACAATAATACTCGTATATAACTAAATTGCTAATAACAAGCTTCCACAGATAAATAAATATAAAAATTATTATATACTATAATTCTAAGTTACGAGTACTTCCTCAAAGTTGGCTCATTTGTTTGTTATTCATTTTAATTTTAAGCCAATTTGGACAATAAACGGTCCAAATTGGCTTAAAATTAAGGCTGGTGCCTCTTGTACAAAAAATGCCTTTGCTAACAGCTTTCTAACAGTGCTTGCATTGGTACAGAATAGATCAATGCCAGGTTGCCTGCTGAGGTTCTCATTCTGAAACCAAGTGCTCTTGACGCTTTATTACTATACTATCAATATGCTGATCGAAGAGAAGCTTATTGTTTTGTGTAATACCAATTACCAAGTTCCATTATACTATAGAGAGCAGTGGTGGCCCAGTGGTATCGGCCACGACTTACAAGTTGTAGGTCGTGGGTTCGAGCCCAGGCAGGCGCCTTACTTTGTGTAAATTATTTCATCGCCACTGCTCTCAAAACGGTGAAGGAAAAAATCGTGAGGAAACCGGCATGTCCTAGAACCAAAAAATCGAAGACATGTGACATCCACCAACCCGCACTGGCCTCGCGTGGTGGATTACGGCCAATTCTCCCTCTCACAGAGAGGAGGCCTGTGTCCCAGCAGTGGGAACATTAATAGGCTGTGATGTGATTATACTATTGACTTTGCCTATCCCGTTAATGTACCTAGTATGTAGAATCAAACATAGACTTCCGATGAGTAAAATTTACGTGGAAACACTTTGAAACATTCAAGCCTGTTACGTCTACAGTATTCTTCAAATCTATTCAAATCGTTTAGTAACAGGTGTGTATCTGATATATTATGTTTCGGATAATTTCCATATTCTGGGAAGTAATGACAGTTATGATCGAAATTGGGCTCGTTACTCCTTTGAGTTCTTTTCGCTATTACTCATAGTTTCGGATTTGACCATCCACGCCCACTTACAAAACTCATTCTGTATAGACAAAAACGAATCTTCTTTGATGTTTTCGTCATGTGCAGAACGCAAATCAGGTGAAAAAAGGATTTTCGATGACTCGCCAATCAGCATAAGAAAGAACGGTACACACAGAACCGAAATTAATCGGCACCAGTAAGAATTTTGGCGAACATTCGCAATAAAGACTAATCGCCGCAGACATGGTAATGGTAATGGTAAGATTATTTAAGATAATGCATCTAAAAAGAAGGTATCAGTGTTTTTTTGTATAAAGTCAGTGTACAGTACAGGCCAACATCTTTCGGGTTAGATTGTTGAAATAGCAAAGTAAATGATCGGGATGATATTATATTCGCGCGACGATTGTTTCCTATTATTAGGTCATCGCTTGATGTGAGAAATTGTTTTAATGATTATATTTTGCGAAGTGGTTTGGCTGGCTGCAAGTTCCGGCAGGATCCAATAGGCAGAGTAAAAAAAACATAGCATAACGCTAAACTAATCGTCACTAACATTCCCACAGCTAGAACAAAGGCTTCCTCTCTGTAAGGGGGAATGAGCCATTATCTACAACGCGGACCTTGTGCGGGATGGCGGATGACATCAGTCTTCAAACTTTGAGGTCTTGTTCTAGCCAATTGCTTCATGATATTTTTCTTTATAGTTCTTAAAGTAAAACTGATGAAATAATTTACACAAAGTACCTGTTTGGGATCGAATCTCCGGCTTGCGATTTGTATGTCGGGGCCATCACCATTGGGCCCCCACTGCTCGTTTAATTTTGTTTGTCCTTGAAAAAGAGGGGTGTTAGAAGTTTGACGTGTGTACCTGTGTGTTTGTATATATGTGTATTTGTTTATCTGTCTGTGCCATCATATCTCCTAAAAGGATGGCCGATTTTGATTTAGTATTTTATGTAAAATAAAAAATTGTAAAAAAATATCAATAATATCTCGTATGGCTACGCGGTTATCTCTATGAACATTGTAATAATA
The DNA here is from genome assembly GCA_949775005.1 of Orthosia gothica. Taxonomy (NCBI): domain Eukaryota; kingdom Metazoa; phylum Arthropoda; class Insecta; order Lepidoptera; family Noctuidae; genus Orthosia; species Orthosia gothica. Next base: position 20,009,107 of record OX459048.1, on the reverse strand, counting down.
ATCCTATTGAGTTAAGCACTGCAAAAGCAGCCAAATATTTTTATCATTTTTAGGGTTCCGTACCCGAAGGGTCCAAACGGGGCTCCGGTGTTGTCACTCACATATCCGTCTGTCTCTCCGTCGTCTGTCACACATTTTGTTGCTAAGTTTTTTTTACTTCAGATTGACCAAACTTTAAATTTGGTGATAATTTGGTACGGAACCCAAATGTGAGAAGTGTGCACACACATTTTGCCGGTATTAATATAAAAGAACCAGATCAGATTGATCCAATTCTATTTATCTAGATCAGATACAATTGTTATCACCAACTTTATGATTTTAAACAAAACATTACTAATTATACAGGATGAAACGGAAAGGTGTGATCATATTTCAAAAACTGCTTTCGTCCATTTAAATTATCAATATTCTCCCAGGAAGTTATAGGCAATGCCCAAAACAAAAAAGATTTGGCATATATAGTTGTCGACAGCTGATCAAAAAGTTTTAGGAAATAGAATATAATAGAACAGAATAGAATATACTTTATTGTACACCAAAAACTAAAGTTACACATCTCTTTTACAATAATACTTATTTCTACGGGTACAAAGGCGGCCTTATCGCTGACTGTGATATTTACCAGACAACCTTTGGATGGACCTAAATAACTTAGAATAAAACAAGGGGTAGTCTGTGGTGTAATGCTACATTAAAATATAAATACATATATAAAAAATATATTACTAAATTAAATACTATACATAAGCTTATATATAAAAATTCATATACAATATTATGTGTTAACAAATTCATAGATGGAAAAAAATGAAAAAGAGTAGAATAATGACGGAATAAATTAGATCTGGTTTCATATTTATTTTTAGAATTACCTAAACGGCAAAAGCAGTTTCAAAAATATGATCACCGTTCAGTTACATCCTGTATACTTATAATAATATCAAGGCTTAGCATAAATATGTAGATTCGGCAGAAGTTATCAATTAATCGCCCTCAAACACGTAATCGCAGTGATTTTGGAATTAAAATGTGATATATTAGTTGATAATTTACCTACCTATTTACTTAAAAATGTTGTTTATATTAATACAAAGTAAAATAAAATGATAATGGAACCACCACAAACATAACATTTGGAATCACTATTGTGGCGGATCCAGGAGTAGGAGGCAAAACGGTAGTAGTTGTATCGGGTGAAGACGAACTGGTCGAGGAATCTTCAGAAGAAGAGGAATCAGTAGTAGTCTCGGTCGTAGCTTGTGTAGTAGTTGGATTAGAAGTTACTGGTATCACAGGACCCCGAAAATATTTCTCGTAGATATCGTCCCAGAAAGCCGCTCTGTCACCCAGAATGGCTTCATCATCTTTAAGCTCCATGACTGGACCCAATGACATGTAAGGTGATCTTTTAGCGCTAGCACGAGGCCACTGCAATAAATCGTAGTTCGTAGTTGGAGAACTGAAACAAAAATTATAAATATTTACCAGATAGGTATATTAACCTGAAATAATATATCGCGACCAGTGACAACATAAGAGCTAAACTTCGAAAGTAAATGTTTGTAAAATTATAGTAATCCTGTTTTCAACCAGATCAATAGCAATATAAACTAACTGCAGCAGATTTATTTAACCAGACTGTGTTAATTATGGCTAAGCTTATGAGACCTGCAAATAAATGATAAAAAATTATCATACCCAGTCAAAATAAAATTGTGCCAGTATCCTCTCAAAGTTGCTTTCATAGCCTTGTATTCGTCCGTTTTGTCAGTAACATCTTCATCCATGACTGCAAACATTTGGTGACAGTGACCCGCCCCTTGTATGTCGGTGTTTGGAAAAAATGGTGTATTTTCATCCACAAATGAGTATTTAAATAAGTATATTTCGTCATCGAGAGCTTCTACCCGAGTTGATAGAGACCTCAACATAGGGCATCCAAATAAAACATCAGTCCAATAAAATATATATTGCTGAATATTAGCTCGACTCACAGCTTCAGCTCCGAAATAAAACTCTTTGACCTTCTGTGCAACCTCCAATTTAACATCTTCACTATCAAAATGCAATTCAGCTGGTAAAAAATCTGAAAATCGCCTATTCATCTGTTCGCTCCAAGAGTCGAAGGATGCAAGTCTCAGTGCGCCATCCATGTTAGTAAATCCATACATCAAAGGTATCTGAGTATAGTTACCTTCTTTCATAATACTAAAGGGAGCATTAAAAACAACTCTTTCTTGACCTATATCACTTTCCACACATGGACCGAATAGAATTGTAGCGTCCTGGTTATTCAAGATTATTTCAGAACGTGAGAGTAATGTTTCAAATGTAGCAGTTTTATAGAATTCTTCTAATTTATTCAAATCATCGACATCTCTAAAATCCAGTATCTTTGCATAATACTTAGCATTTTCAATTGGGTTGATTTGTGGACCAACAGCGCCATTACTAACACCACTTTCCACTATAGCTTTTTTAAACAGTCCTTTAGTAATTGGAGAAAGAGTTAGAAAATCTACAGAACCCGACCCCGCACTACAGGCTGCTAATGTTACATCTTCAGGGTTACCTCCGAACCTGGCAATATTGGTGTTTACCCAACGAAGTAATGCTACCTGATCTTTAAGTCCAGCATTCCCAGGAGCACCTTCAGTGCCTAGACATAGAAAACCATGAACACTAAGTCTGTAGTTAAATGTTATTACAATAACTGGTTGTGATTTGGTATTTGCTAATTCTCTGAATTTTTGTCGGTCTCCGTGTCCATACTGGTATGATCCACCGTGGATGATTACTAAAACAGGAAATCTGGTCAATGATGTTGCTGTTTGAGGAACGAACACGTTGGCTACTAGACAGTCTTCTCGCATATTCAAATTCGATGCACCGCCTGGCCCTGGAGCTGCAGTCCCTGGACACCTGATATCTCTGTCTATTGCATCAAACGTAGACAGAAATACCGGTGCAGGGCGAGGAGCCTAGTTGAAATAAGAAAGAACAGAATTAATTTAAAGAAATAAACAAAGAATATTTTTAAACCCGCACATAGTAACAGCACACCACTTAGTGACAACAAAGTTAATAATCATAAAAAATAATTAAGCTTGAAACTTATAAAAAAATCTATTCAAACCTTCTTATTTATTAAGAGGCAAACAAACATCTAAACTAAACATCAACTATATATGCAAGACACCTGTGCATAACATACATCATTGCCACATCATGGCTAATTATGGGTCAATATACTAAAATATGTAAAAAATATAGATCCAAGCATCACCTTAAATCTGTCAGGTCCTGTAGGTGCAGTGGCATACGGAACATTGTGGAACACGTAGAGCTCGTTATCAGGGTCTAAATGCCCGCGCACTGTACCCTGAGCTATCGGCACATCCCGATAAACATCTTGGCTTTGCACCAGTATCGCACAAGTACACAATACAAATACGACACACTTCCACATCTTGACCGAAACGCCAAGTATAATGAATGCCATGATGTATTTATACTCTGCATCCATTACGGCTATCGCTAATCATGAGAGATAAAGTCAAAAAGTATTGATTGATAGGAGACAATCGTTGTTGCATAACTTAGTGAGAAAGTTTAGGCGCCTATTTTCTGTTCATTTTTGTCACCTTGGTACTTTACAAAACAACAAATGATTGAATTTCAAAAAATGTATTTTAAAAATTATTGAGCTTAGTAGTTATTCGCTTATGCACCTAGTTCCAGTTCATTTCTGCTTTCTTGGTAGTTTTAATAAATAAATAATTAGGACAGTTGAATTTTAAAACGTCTATCGATATCATTTATTTACGAATCATTCATGATCTTATTATATGTTTCATCGTGGGTGCGCTTCGAGGAATACCTCTCTATTTGGTTGGCCAATAATAGTTATTTGTTATACAAGAGTGCAAAGTTGCTTTTTAACCGCGTGTTCAATTTTGATGACCGAGCAAGCGAAGGATTCACGAGCGCAGCGAGTGATTCAAAATTAGAATCCTGAGCGTTAGCGAGGGAATCAAAAGAGCACGAGGTGAAAAATCTTTGCACTCGAGTGCAACACGTAACTTTTCATTCCACCTCAGCGAGGAAATGACTAAATGCAAAAAAAAAGCGTTTACAATCACAAGATAGGTAGACTTTTATTTCAGTTTAGGTATTAATTACTACATTATGACAGGTAAGTATTACAGAATAATCTTTAAATTATAACAAAATAATACTAAGGTATAATTAAGAAAATTTTAAAGTAACGTTGCTACAGTTATTTAAATTGAGTGTAATATTTTTGTTTGGTACTGTAATATTGGTGTTAGTCACTTGTGTACTGTTTTTCGGTAAACTATCTGTCATACTTAATAGTTGTACCGATTCATCGGATTCCCTTGGCGTGAATGTTGGAGAGAGAGGGAGATGGTTAGAACCGCGTACAAAGCAAATTGAAAAACGAACACCAAGAAGGTTCCGAGTCTGAGTTTTTAACAAATAAAAAAAAAGTTGTATGATATATTCGGCACCATAGAGGTAGCAGTAAATAGATTTAATGTTTTTTTTAATTCACAAACTTAGTGCACACGATGTTCTAAATTCAATTTACTTTATCCTCTAGTGAATAAAAACGGCTTTTCCACTCAGATATTGAAGATTAAAAGTACTCTTTCCGAGATGGTGGGATGAAAAAGATTTTTTATCACAAGTAATATTCAAAAAATTTAATCCAAAATAAACATACAAAACTGGCACAATATCATACTATCGTTTAAAAATATCGATGCGAACTAACAGTATTGTCATAACACGCTGACAGATTTTTTACATGAATGAATTAAATTAAAAACAAATTATAATAATTATTAACAAACCATTGGTATATACCAACGGTTTTACAACAATCTTGTAAAAACAAAAGACTATTAAAATTCTATCCCTAAAGAAAAATAATCCAGTACTTACGAAATACTATATTAAATATAAAAAGGTCAAAACATAATGTACAAACTGGGTTTTGGAGCAACAGCAAGAAAATTATACTACACAAATAAAATGAGTAATATAAGTAAGTATAATAGAACGATAATAATATAAGTATGTAGTAAACAAAATACCTATAACATTACAAACAACAAACATAGTAAGTGAACCTAAACAAGTAGCTAACATATTCAATAACTTCTTCTCATCCCTTGGAGAAAATAGCACCCAAACACTCGGCTTCAAATAACTATAGACCAATCTCCCGTGTATTGCCCATGGTCCACCCGCTTAGTTCACCTAGGTGGACTATGGGAAATTATTTTTGCCCATAGTTCACCAGAAAGTCCATATGTTTTTGTCGTAGCATTACGAAAGAATAATAGTGATATTAAATGTTAAAGCCAGCGTTAAATTTTTGCAATCTATATAGCTGTACCTCATTATACGTTAGACATTAAAAATAAATAACTGAACTAATTATATAGGCTTGCCTTTTATTTATTTAATAACAATTGATTGCTCTACTAACAGTTTGCACCAAAGCGTACAGCAAGCCAACAACATAAACACTTATAAACTAAATAACCGCCACCGTCAAACATTGTTTTTTTTACCGGACTGCCGAATGAGGATAATGTGTTTACCAGTCCATGTATGTATGTTTGTTCCTATGTGGCGTTCTAGAGACCAAACGCGTCCATTTTGATGATTCTTACGTCAATCGATCGTCTTAACCTTGCGAGTGTCACTACAAGCTACATTAAAATTGGAAAATGGCGGATTTTGGGCGCCAAATCTTGTTGAGACTTTCGCCCCGGCATTTCGCCTCCTCGCGCCACTCCCATATTTGCGCGAGGACTTTTGCCTCATGATCCCATGGCGTCAATCCGGCAAGGAGGTTCGCCGCCACACCGGAGACCGTGCGGTATCCCCGGACCAGCCGGATGGCCATAACCCTTTGGGACGCGTTCCACCGGCGGGCTGGTCATCGCCTCAGGGAACGCGCCCATACCGGTGCCCCGTAAAGGGCCATGGACCGCACGACCCCCGCATAGAGCCTCCGGGAGGAGGCGTTTGGGCCCTGGCCCGCTCCATTCTGAGAGCCTAACGTCAGAAAAGCCCCACGAAATTCTACCGGTTGTCGAGGACAAGTCCCAGGTACAGAGTCCGTGACCTGGCTGCGATTTGGTGACCTTTTCGAGGAAACCGAAAGTTTTGTCTTTGCGATTATGGACGAAGTTACGATGAAATACATTGTGAAGGACGGCACGATTGACATCTGTCGGGTATATCTTCGGCCGGGGGAATCCATTCGTTATATTATCGCCGGTTGTTCTAGTCTAGCTATCGGATACTATTTGCAAAGACATAACCTAGTAGCAAGGATTATCCATCAGCAACTTGCTCTTAAATACAATCTTGTGAAATCGGAAGTGCCTTACTATAAGTATGAGCCCGACCCAGTTCTCGAAAATGGAAAGGTCAAGTTGTATTGGGATCGGTCTATCATCACTGACAGGATTATTGTTGCCAATAACCCTGAAAAAGTGGTGAAAGAGCGACTAGAGCGTCGCGCAATGATTGTTGATATAGCGGTCCCCCATGACGAGAACCTCGTGAAGGCTGGCGAGATAAGAAAAGTAAGTAAATTGATCTGGCTTGCGAAGTTATCGACATGTCGGATGTGAATACAGCAATCATTGTGGCTATAGTCGTGACACCCAATGGCATAATAGCCAAGAGCCTCGACGTACATCTGACGAGGCTCTCGTTGGGCAGCTGGATCAAGGACTTGATCCAGAAAGCGGTACTCCTGGACACGGCGCGTATCGTTAGGAGGTTCCTCTCTCAGGAGCCTTGACCACCGGTAGCTTGGACCCTGTTCCCGATACTGGTGGGCTACTTATTTTTTATATTTTGAAATGTTTTTTTTATTTAATTTATGTGTTTTATAAAAATATTTAAATGTAATAAATAAGAAAACATTTAAATAAAGGATAATAAGATGACGACGAGAAGATTATCTCAAGTAGCTCCTTCTTGAATTTTCTTCTTCATCGTATCGATGATTCCACAATTATATAAGTTTTGACCAGAACTCATTACAAATTAATGAATGTTGAATGTTGCATAAATAATCAGTGTTCTACGGGAAAAAAATATTTCCCGTGGTCCACCCAGGTGAGCTATGGGCAAAAATAATTGCCCGTGGTACACCCAGGTGAACTATGGGCAAAAATAATTTCCCATAGTCCACCTAGGTGGACTAAGCGGGTGGACCATGGGCAACAAACGCAATCTCCCCTTCTGCCCACAGCATCTAAAGTGTTTTGAAAAAGCAATGTGCCATCGTGTATATACTTTTTGTGAAAATATATAATATATTTAATAATTACCAAAACGGCATAAGTTAGCAGTTTTTAAGTAGGTACATCCAAGAAGCTTTAAATATTTAAAATAACAAGGAATACGCAGTAGGTGCACAAGGTACCTACAATTTAAAATTCAATTTAAAAAGCTGTACGGAATAGGAATACGCAAGAAAGCACATGACTGGCTTGCATCATATTTAAAGGGCAGATAGCAGTTCGTAGAATAAGGAAACAAAATAAACACAGCGCAGTAGATCAGATGTTGGACCAATACATGCATCAAGTCCCCAGGGAAGTGTGGTAGCCTACCTATTATTTCTCATTTACATAAAAGACCTTCCCAAAACCATAGACGGGCCATGCATACTTTTTGCAGATAATATTTATATCCTATCCTCATGCCAAATAAATGACAATATAAACGACAAATGTACCTCTATTTAAATCAAATAATAGACTGGTTAAGCAAGCATAATCTAATCTAACTTCATCAAAACCAAATTAATTACCTAACGAATTATTTTTCACCTATACATATAATCAACAAAAACTAGAAGCAGTTCATGATTTCACTCGACTAGGTTTGACTCAATGATATTCTAGTAAACAGATATGTAATTAGCGCGCGCATTGTGAAGAATCGAATACGTCCTAATTGGGATTTATAGTTTTTAGTCTATGTCACGCATGGTGACGAGCGACAGCCTTTGTTGAAACAACAACAAAATTAAAAAAGTGCTGTCGTGTTTTTAGAAGGTATTTGCTAATAAGTTCTTTTAGAAAGCTACTAGGGTCATGTGATCCCGGAAATGTTCTTGTGGGACGTGTGGCCACGGGAGTGAAGCCGCGATAAAAAGCTTGTCATTAATAAATATTTTCACTGTCAGCCATTGAATTAATTTGCCTATATCAAAATCTGTGTGGTGACCATAAGCTATTAGAGTAAGGTTATTTTGAGTGTGTGTAGGGGACAGATGTATATAATGTGTATACATCTGTCACCTATTCTATCTCAAAAAAACCTTACTCTAAGTGCTTATGGTCACCCCCCAGAAGTCGTTTCTTCTTCTGAGCTTGGTTGTAAATTAAAGAGAATATTAGTCAATAAAATCTTTAACATTTTATATTAAAAATTTGAATTTTATCACAGTGTTTGTAAAATCACCATCACCAAGTCTTAAAATATACTACAATAATATAATAATTTCTACGATAAGTCGGACATCTATTTATGATTATACAAAATATATGTCATATTATGAGCCTACGATCTATGATATGCGAAACGTTCTCATCGATAACATAGCATAGTTATCGTAGAAGACTAATTATTACGAAGATACATAAATCAATGATAGAATAGCCATGAACAAACTAAATATCATCAGTGAGAAAGCGCCGGTAGTTCCAGGAGTGTTAATCGGCACCAGAAGAAGTCGATTCATAAGAAGTCGGATCATTACATGTCGGATAATTCGTGGTCGGATCAAAAGTAGTCGTATCATTAGGAGTAGTAGTCTTAGTAGTAGCAAAGGGCACAACTGGACCGCCATAGTATTTCTCGTAGACAGTGTCCCAGAAAGTTGCTTTATTCTCTAAAATGTAGGGCTTTGACTCTACGACTGGACCCATCGACATATAACCTTTGGGCCTTTGCAGGTGCCCACCTGTCCAATGCCCATTGGGGCAAAGTTGAGCCACTTGGCGTAGAACATCTAAGGGAGATTTCTCCGATTTCTACTCACCCGGCCCGCAGCAGACGCTCCCTAAATAGGTACAGGTGGGACGGACTTAGGAACGTCCGTCGCCTCTAAAACATCAGGACCCGAGGTGGTGGCGCGTAATGTTTCATGCACGCCCCTCGTAGACGTGGAGTCACACATCTCACTCCCTCCCCGACCCGAGGTCGAGGCCCACGGAGGTAGGCCGGCACGTCCAGCCGGGGGTTGCGGAAGGATCGTACATTCCCGCAACCACCAGCGTGGGACCACTGGGGTGGTTTTTTTTGACGATGAGGATTTTGTACCAAGGAACAAAAGGAGAGCTAAAAGAAAGATGAAAATTTAATGAAATACGAGCTAGATTATAGCATCAAAACAATAATTTTATTGAAAACTATCATATAACTTGTGAAAATACAGTTGAGCGTATACTCTCTCAAAATGTCTACTATTTACTTGTACTCTTGAGTTCTACCAGAAAGATCTTAATCTCGCACTGCTTTTGATTGAGAGCAGTTTTCGGCTCCACGGACATCTGTAAACGGAAAACTTTGTGAATGATCGTCCACAAATGAATAAATAGACAAATAAATAGATCGATCATCAAGAGCCTCCACATGTGCAGTTAGAGATCTCAGCATTGGATATGCAAATAAAACATCTAAGACAACAAGTAAAATACAACACCATATTGGCTTCACTCGATGGGTCATTACAAAAGTAAAATTGTTTGACTTTCAGTGCAACCTCCTCTTTAATTTTCGCTTTCAAAATGCAATTATGCCGGTAAAAGTCTGAAATTTCGCTTTAGTCTTTACTTTCCAGGTATCGAAATAGGGCAATCTGCGCCTTCGATATTCGTGAATCTATACTTTTTCCACGCAAGATCGCGCTACTAGCCGATAACAGTATTGTAACTTTGCCTCGGGCGCATACGTCGCTCGGTTTTTACCGGTCCGAGTGGTGGTGCGATCACATTGCCTGGCTGGAGGCAGTTGTTTAGTCTTTACACAGTATCGCTCGATTAAGCAGTAGCCAATCACTTGGATTGACCTGCAAGAAGTCAAAGAAAGAAAAAAAAGAATGGTGCGATCACTTTGATTGCGCCGCCGGTCGCCACTGTGGACGCTCGCAGCTCTCCTTACTCAACTCGCCACCCCCTTCGCTCTCCCATCTCATCACGCGCCGGCATGCCGCGTCTCCGCACACCGCCAACAGAGGTCGCAACTAGTGACGGTCTGGACCGGCCCTTTTTAGATTAGGGAAGGACAACTGTTTCACCCATTCAGGGTAAATCCACAAATTGTGGTCCTTGGTGGAAACTTAACGGTGTCAACGAAAGCCAAGCACGGTGCAGACCCACCGCACCCGCCAGGCCCCTTCAGGGCACGGTAGTTGGCCTTGGTAGATAACCTAGTCAACCCCTGACTATGCTTTCAGCATTCACCTGGTACGGTAGGGTGTATGTGTGAAAACGACAGTGTCGTCACTGTCGTTTGCCGCCTTTTTTACCGACTTCTTAAGTTTTTAAATAGCGAGCGCCATCAAAGGCAGTCCCTTTTAGATCTTGAAAAACAAACATCTCATAGGGTAAGTATACAATTTTGTTTTATAACTGTGTACCGTATTAGCGATCGATAGGTATCATTATCACATAGTCCATTTCTCGTTTCTTTGGTCTTCCCCTTCTCTATGGCACACAAGCTACTAACATACTTACTTACATATTTTTATACAAGTTACAGGCATCAGTATTATTACCTAAGTGCTGAGAAAGAAAGCGGGCTGTAAATCGGCGTTGACCAGCGTAATAACCAGGCTTTACACTGCTCAGCATCTGCTGAGTCCGCTCCTACAGCCATACTGAAACCATATTGTGCTTCAAAGCTCATTTGTGTTTGTTGATGTTATGTTACAGTTGGAAACAAATATATTTTTTTTCTTTCCTTATAGCCATTCCATGCTCAAACTTTCTCACAACTTATATTATTGTGAGATTTTTTTTAATAAAAGGTTTATGATTAATATCACTTAAGAAAGATAAAACAAAACTAGTACCATTTTACCACAAGGACTCAAGTACACATTTATTGTCTTTCTCTAATGTATTTCAGGATGCATTAGCACAGTTGTCCGTTATAATATTTTTTAAATATACAAAGAGGCAAACAAAGAAAGAAAAAGAAGAAAATGGGAGATTCAATTTATTTTTATTTATCAATATGAGATGGATATTGGATATGGATAATCAAAGCCACTATAGAGACCGTTCCGAAAATATATATATCGTAATAGTTTTATGTTACTATTTGGGCACAAATTCAAGATAAGCATAAATAACAAAATAAATAAGTAAGTAAAACAGTCACAAACATTTTTTTATTCACTATAACCGTATTATTAAGTATTCATAATCTTTTACCACATAACTTATTTGGCGAAATCGTTCATTAACACAAGTAAAAATTAAAAACCCGCGACACATTTTTATTTCATGCTACATCTCTATCTAGTAGTAGACACGCTTCGATCAACAATCTATGGAATACAGAATTATGACACGATATCTTGCGAAAACATCCCGATTCAGACAGTAGAACATAACTTAGAAGGACTGAACCGATTTTCATCAAACATAGCTAAGAACACTCTCAAAAAGGTCACCTTTCAAACAAAAAAAAACGAAATCAGAACCGGTTCATCTGTTTAGGAGCTATGATGCCACAGATAGATACACAAATACACAAACACACAAGTACACAGATCAAACTTATAGCACCCCTCTTTTTCCGTCGGGGGTTAAAAACTAAAACAAAAAATATAACTTCAAAAAACCTGACTGCTATAAAATTATTACTTGAAAAGAGAAAAACAAGTACTAGGTATATTATATTAAATTCTGTAAAGTAATCTAGAATGCATAATAATAATTATATTGTTATTTTCTCATAATAATAATAATGAAATATATCTAAAGAAAAATATAATTTTCTTTAATATTAAGATCCGCGCATCAAGCGTCATGGTTTATATATTATAAGGTGCTGCAGGCGACAAACAAAAATTACAAAAAAATCTACCAAAACTTCGTTTGTCACCGCTGGCAGCTCCTCATAATATTTGATGTCTATTTTAATATATATCATTATTTCCTGAATAAATAGTAATGTCACAAAACAGAATATAAGTATTACGGTTCATTCTAGATTACTTCGCAGAACTTAATAAATTATACTTAATACTTGTTTTTCTCTTTTCAGTTAATTATTTATATGCAGTCGGGTTTTGTTTTTAATTGACAATCGTTGACGACAGCGAATGCTGAAATGCCAAATGTAAGGGATTGAGCTCGTTCTGCTCGTCGCTTTCTTCGTACTAAATTCTTTATAGAAAATTCGGATTAAGAATCTGTTGCCAAACGGCTCAGAGCTTTAAATAAATAAGGTGTTTGTTAAATATAATTTATCAAGCCGTCCTATTGCTCTCTATAACTCTAAGTGTTTCTGTGGAGGCTGTGGCGGTGGCACTGGTGCCCGGTAGTATCTCTCGTAGATGTCGTCCCAGAATTGACCTCGTTTCTCAAGATATACTCCACCCAGCTTCACTTCTTGTCCCAGAGACATATACGGGCTCCCGTCCAAGCCTGCTGCTGGCCAAGCGGGCAGAGATGATCCTTCAGGTACAGGTTTACTGAAACATTTAAATTAAAATATTTGAACACGACGATAATACTACTAGTAGTCCACCTTTTATTGAGAAAAGAATAACTACGACTCTCTTTGACTGAAAGGATCTTAAAAGGCTCCCCCCCGGTGGGTTCCCGCACTGTCGAGGCGGGGAGGCTCAGTAGCCGTGGCTTGTTCACCCACGGTGAAGCGAAGAGGAACCCGAGTAGGGGCCGCTCGTCAGGGCTTTTGCCGATTAAGCCGACGTAGCGGCCACCTAGTAGGTTGCGGTGCCACTTGGTAGCAGAGGTGACAACGCAACTGCGGCAGGCTGCGTTGTCGTATGGAGCATCCCACGTCCCATACGATATCGCGGAAGAGGAGTGCCGGTATTTCGGTGCGCCGCTCTCACTATACGAGTATTCCGCAGACTGGACGGGGTCGCCACTGTCAGTTGGGGGACGCGGTGGGGCCGCAGGGGAGGTCCTTATCCTCTGAGGCCGGAAAGTGGTAGGTGGCGGGGCCACTGACCAAACCCGTCACAGGAGGACACCGTGGAGTTTTAGTGGGTTCAAGACCCACATAACATGCGCTATCTCCCCGTGGTAGCGCAGTATGCATGAGTATGCTCATGCATACGTATGTATAAGTGTATAAATAACACTTATATGTTTAAATGTATCTAATTAGAAAAAAACTTAACTAAAAAGTCATAAATAAAAAAGGAAAATCAAAAAACCTGACTGCTTCAAAAGCGAACTAAAAAGTCGTAAACAAGGAAAAAATCATACTGTGTAGTCGGAGGATACATATTCGCGGGCTGGTTGACCAAAATCTGGTGTATCCTCCACCTGCACAGCATGATTTTTTCCTTGTTTACAACTTTTTAGTTCGCTTTTGAAGCAGTCGGATTTTTTGATTTTTTGATTTTCCTTTTTTATTTATGATTTTTTAGTTAAGTTTTTTTCTAATTAGATACATTTAAACATATAAGTGTTATATATTTTTGAAATCTCCTCTTAAAACCCTTTATTTTGATACCCCACAAGATGGGTAGGGAAGCAAAAAAAAATTTGGGCTCCCACAATCATCATCATCATATCAGCCGAAAGACGTCCACTGCTGGACATAGGCCTCCCCCAAGCGTCGCCACATTGACCGGTCCCGTGCGTCTCGCATCCAGCGGATCCCCGCAACCTTCACCAGGTCATCGGTCCACCTGGTGGGAGGCCTTCCAACGCAACGTCTTCCGGTTCGCGGTCGCCACTCCAGAACCTTCCTGCCCCATCGGCCATCCGTTCTGCGAGCAATGTGCCCTGCCCACTGCCACTTAAGTTTGGCAATTCTTCGAGCTATGTCAGTTACATTGGTTCTCTTACGGATCTCTACATTTCTGATTCGATCACGCAAGGAAACGCCGAGCCCTCTCCATTGCCCTTTGAGTGACTGTAAGCTTTCTGATGAGGCCCATTGTGAGCGATCACGTCTCAGAGCCATATGTCATCACTGGCAACACACACTGGTCATAGACTTTTGTCTTGAGACACTGTGGTAAGTTGGACGAGAAGACACCGCGCAACTTCCCGAACGCTGCCCAGCCGAGTCGGATTCGACGGTTGATCTCTCTCTCGAAGTTGGCCCTACCCAACTGGATCGTTTGTCCCAGGTAGACCCACAACTTCGAGTGTAGAGTCTCCAACCTTGATAGGAGTGGGTGTAACATGGGCATTCAACATCACCTTGGTTTTGTCCATGTTCATTTTCAGACCCACTCTTTCGGAAGCTCTACTGAGGTCATCGAGCATTGTATTGAGGCTCTCCATGGTCTCAGCCATGACCACTATATCGTCGGAAAACCGAAGGTGAGTGATGTACTCGCCATTAACATTGATGCCTAGGCCCCTCCAGTCCAGAACCTTGAATACATCCTCCAGCGCAGCAGTGAACAGTTTCGGAGAAATGACATCTCCCTGTCTCACGCCACGCTGGAGAAATATTGGTTTCGAGGTCTGATCTTGAAGACGGACTGACATGGTGGCGTTTCTTTACAAACACTTCAACACCTCAATGTACCGGTAGTCGATCTGGCACCGTTGGAGAGACTGCAGTACAGCCCAAGTCTCGATCGAATCGAAGGCTTTCTCGTAGTCCACAAACGCTAAGCAGAGAGGCAGGTTATACTCTTCGGTCTTCTGTATAACCTGCCGCATCGTATGTATGTGGTCTACGGTGCTAAAGCCTTTTCGGAATCCGGCTTGTTCGGGAGGCTGGAAATCGTCAAACCTGCGAGCGAGACGATTCGTGATGACTCTTGAAAACAACTTGTAGCCATGGCTAAGAAGTGAGATGGGCCTATAGTTCTTCAGCCGGGCATTGTCACCCTTTTTGAAGAAGAGGACCACCACACCCGTGCACCAAGCCTGTGGCGTTTTGCCCTCGAGTATGACGGAATCAAACAGCTTCTGAAGGGCCTTAAGGACCGGTTTTCCACCCGCCTTCAGGAGTTCAGCAGTGATTCCGTCGTCACCCGGCGCCTTGTTGTTTTTAAGCTGTTTCAGAGCCATCCTAATCTCGTACAGGCTGACGTCCGGAATATCTTCGGTATAGTGTCGGGTCAATCTAGCTCTTGGGTCGTTTGCTAGATTCGCAACGGGTTTACTGGTTGACGTGTACAACTGCCCATAGAAACTCTCGATCTCCCTCAGAAGCTCCGGTTTGGCGGATACAATCCTGCCATCATCGGTCTTCAGTTTTGTGAGCTGGCTCTGCCCAATAGACAGATCTCTTGCAAAGACCTTGGAGCCCTTATTCCGCTCGATAGCATCTTTAATGCTTTCGGTATTAAATCGGCGGAGGTCGGTTTTCAAGGACTTTGAGATCCGTCTATTTAGCTGCCGGTATTTCACCGCATCGTCTGAAGACTGCAGGATCATCTCACGCCTCTCCTTCATTAGCTTGAGAGTAGGATCAGAGAGCTTTTTATTTCTATATGTTCGGCGGGTCTTGAAAAACTTAGACCCGACCGTATGGACAGCTTCCACGAACCCATCGCTGTATTCGTCCACGGAGCTCCCTAGGCACTCGAAACGATTCTGGAGTTCGAGCTGAAAGCTCTCGGGGTTTTGGATCTGGATCTGTGCTGGACGGAGCGTGGACTTCATCAGTCGAGACCTTTCAAGCTTGATATGAATGTTCAATGTGCCTCTTACCATACGGTGATCGCTCCCGGTTTTCACCGAATTGATCACAGAGACATCATTGAACATTTGCTTCTTGGTTGACATGATGAAGTCGATCTCGTTTTTAGTTCCACCATCGGGGCTTTGCCATGTCCACTTCCTGTGCTCACGCTTTCTGAAGAAGGAGTTCATCATATAGAGGCCTTCCTTCTCCATAAAACTGGCCAGTAGGTGACCCCGGTGGTTCCGACGTCCAACTCCAAATTGCCCCACTTGCAGCTCATCCTCATCTCGTTTGCCCAGTTTTGCGTTGAAGTCCCCCATGACAACGGTGAAGTGAGTTTTGAAACCATGCATGGCTTTAGAGATATCCTCATACATGGTCTCTACCTCGTCGTCGGGGTGTGCCGAGGTTGGGGCGTAAACCTGTATGACCTTCAGCGAATATCTTGAGGATATTCTGAGTATAAGGTACGCCACCCTGGTCGACACACTCTCGATCTTCACCACGTTGTTCACAAGGGACTTGTGGACGATAAACCCGACACCACCCTGGGACTGCCGGTCACCCTCTCGGAAATAGAGCAGGTTACCGGATTTGAGGATTATCGTGTCTTCACCCTCTCTTCGGACTTCAGATAATCCTATAATATTCCATCGTAACCTGCTCAATTCTTCCTCGTGTTCAGCTATCTTCTCGTCGGTCCGGAGTGTTCGCGTGTTGTACGTTGCCAGGTCCAGTCGTCGGTGTTTATTGGGGTAGCCGAGTCCACTCCGGGGATTCTTAGCACCCCTTGCCACGCCATCGCCTCGACCGCTACCGTAGTCGAGGGTAGACGGGCTGCCGGGCACTCGGGGCCGATTTTTAATTGTGCTATTCATGGTTTGGGGGGGTTTGCCTTAATCGCCACGCTTGGCAGGCGGGTTGGCGATCGCAGTTTGTTCTTAAAGTGCACAGAGAACGCTGCTGCCCATTCTCTGGTTTTTCCCTTAGTCGCCTCTTACGACACCCACGGGAAGATATGGGATGGTGAAATTCTTTACGTCCGTCACCATACGGTACTACACTTGAAATGTCCTCTTAAAACCCTTTATTTTGATACCCCACACGATGGGTAGGGAAGCAAAAAAAAATTTGGGCCCCCACAATATGGCGCCCAAAATCCGCAATTTTTCTATTTAACAATTTTAATGTAGCCTATGACACTCGCTGGGTTAAGACGAATCGATTGAATGAATCATCAAAATCGGCCAACGCGTTTGGTCTCTGGAACGCCATATAGGAACAAACATACATTCTTACATACATACATACATAGACTAATAAACACATTACCCCCCTTCGGCAGTCGGGTAAAAAGTAAACGCAATTTGACAGCCACATTTGCTCGCCGATGGCTGCTCGCTCTGCTGTCAAAAACCATACGTAATACGAAATGATCGCGATCACCTTGCGATAAATGCATATTTCAGTTAGCAAATTTTATTGATAGCAGTGCTGTCGTAAAATTTGTATGGTGTGGCTATAGCTCTATGCGGATTCACAATTGAACAGCAATTATTTCGAAAAAATAAGCCTTCCAATTTTTTGACGTAAAGCGATAATCGCGCGATGATTGTACAATCTCTGCGCAAATATTGCTAATTGCTGTTTCATACGTAATAAGCCTGCCGTTCTTGCCAAACTATATCTCGGGTAACTACTGTAAAGTACCTTGGAGTCAAAATAATCAACATCAATCTCTAAAATGGTAGTATCATATCGATGGAAGTGTCTGAATGATTTGATTTGATGATTTGATTTGATTTTGATTTGAATATTAATTCATGTTTTTAAATTGCTTCGAAATACCGCTGTTTTGGAAACTCTTAAGACGACGTTACGCTAGGCCAGTCGATAATGTTATACTGCATTACAATGTTAGGCTGCCAAAACCTTACTCTTACCTCTAGAAATGGGACAGCCGCGCTCAAAGTAATGACGGAAAAGTTGAAACCATATTATTGTTTAGCATACATAACTATTGGTTGAGATAACTACCGATAAAAAAACTGGGCCTAAGAGAACCAATTCAAGATGTTCTGAAATAACATACGGACTACTTTCGATAATCTGCTTTTAAGCATTACAATGATACAGCTGTCCAGCCAGCAAACACACAACTATAAATGACGACCCCTTCTGTCAAAACAAACGTCGTTCTAAACGGCATTACATGGTTGCTAACGAATTTAAAAAGAAACTAAAATAATGCCTTTTACACAATTAAATTACACAGAAACGGAAAACTTCTCAAATCACAAGAATTAATAAATAGATATAAATCAGAGACTCAAAGACATCTCAAAAAATCAGCATCTATTTATTTCGGTTGGCTACCCTAGCTGGTATTCATTCACTTCATTCACTACTATAACGTAATTAGTAACTATAACTAGTATTTTATCTTGAGCGGATGGGTTGGTGTAGTCGCAAGAGTAAAGCAAACCTTACCAAGGGCGGATTTGGATGGGTTTTTTTAGTTTTGCTCGTCTATGGATAGCTAAGTTATAAATTCAGGGTACAGTCAACGTTAATGCGCGTGAGGAACGTTCGATTCCCAGGACAGAAACAGTATCTGTTTTTTTTATTTTATTAACCTGCATCCAAAATAAATATTTTTGATTGAATTGTGTCAAACTTATATAATGTATTAAATTTAAACATTTTGTAAAAACCATTTTTTTTTTAAATCTTGGTAATTAACTATAGTTCATCTAATTAACATATTTTTTATAACTGATCCCTTGCTTTTTGCCGACCCCTATTTTCTTTTTATCGTAATATAAGCCTTTAAAATCATAATATTAATTTTAATTTGCGAATAATCGATCAATATCCAACATTAATAAATTAGGCTCGAAGACAAGAGATTAATTAACATTGATAAAGATTCTTAGAAACCCAAAAATGCTGTAACATGTGGCTAATTCGTGATTTTTGTCAAGTGTTACAAATTGTGTCACATTTGGGTTTTGAGAAACTGAAAGTAGAATTAACCGGCGATTATTCGCCGATTACGATAACAGCCCGATAATCGAGTGCTGAGAAACCAGGTGTAAGTGTGTTGCAAATGTGATGGAGGAGTAGGAGTCCAGTGCCTGTAACACAGGTTAGTCCCTAGCGCGGGATTGGGTCTTGCTCTGCCTTTTGCTAAAAGGCACCTCATTCATCTATTATATTGAAGGTAGTTTGAAGGATGATCATTATAATCAAAATATAGTTGTTGAATAAATTGAAATTGAAATTAAAATCGTATCATAAACTACACTCGCGAGCAATAAACTAGAATCACTTCATCGCGCGTTGTTCAAAACATTTTTTTACAATTTCGATGCAATAAACTATAGATTGTGGTATATCTTTTGACAGATAATTTTGTTAGCTTTGAAATTATATCAAAAGATTTTAAATTAATTTATTTTTCTACCTAAATTTAGGAAGTTATTGCAATAGGTCGAATTGTGGACGTCTAAATGAATAGGAAGTACGAGGAGGGATAAAAAAATAGTGAGAATGAGATAGAATATAATGACTATTGATAACTTAATGTATTTTTCTACATGGTTGCCGAGTCTCTCTACACACCGAGTCCAGCGCTTTTTTTTGTCTTGGTACTGCAAACAGCTCTCCACGGCATCCATCACCTCGTTATCGTCTTCGCACCTGTTTCCCCTTAAGTATTTTTTCAATTTGGGAAACAGATTAAAATCGCTAGCCGTCAGATCTGGTGAATAAGGGGGGTGGTCAACCAATTCAAAGCCAGCTTGCTGAATGGCAGCCATCGCAACTGCCGACCTGTGCGCGGGTGCGTTGTCGTGATGAAACAGCACGCCCCTTCGAAGTTTCCCTCTCCTTTTCTCTTTGATGGCATTCCTCAACTTGGGAATTAAAGCTGCATAATATTGGCCTGTAATAGTGGTTCCACGCTCCAGGTAATCAATCAATAATATCCCTTCTGAGTCCCAAAATATTGAGACCATAACCTTGCCAGCTGATGCCACGACAGGAAACATCTTCGGGGTTGGTGATGTTGGCCGTTTCCATAGCGAAGATTGTTACGAAACGAGACAAAAAGTTTTCAGAATCTTCTTGAAACTTGTTCAACAATATCTTCGAAATGTCAAGTCGATTTTGTTCCTGACTGTCGGTTAACATTCTCGGCACCCATCTTGCGGAGACTTTTCTCATATTCAAAGATTGTTTCAATATGGGTTGAATACTTCCATATGAAATGCCCGTTTCTTGAATTAAGTATCGGATGGTAACTCTTCGATCGCTCAATACAATATTCTCGACTTTCGCAACATTTTCTTGGGTGACTGACGTCGATGGACGGCCGCAACGATGTTCGTCTTCCGTGCTCGTTCTCCCAACTCGAAATTGAGAAGCCCACCTTGCGACAGTGGAATACGGCGGAGCAGACTCTCCTAATGTTGCCTTCAAATCGCAATGAATCTCTTGTGTCGTTAACTTTTATAAACAGAGGTATTTAAGAACGGCTCACACTTCGTTTTTCTCCATTTTGGAGAACACGTTCCGACACACAGCAAACAAATGAATCCATTCAGAAAAAAACAAAAGAGAATCAAAGATTTTTTCTTTACATTACATTACAAATATGTATCTGAGCTATGCCTGCCAGTATTTCTTTTTTCTTACCAAGGAGTATGTCGTTCTCACTACTTTTTGGTTCCTCCTAGTAATATGAAAGATAAAAAAATATTTACAGTTTTTGTTATAACCCCTCAATAGTTTGTGTTACCTCCCCTGGCCCTAATGACTGCCTGTAAACGGTTTTTCATTGACTGAATGAGTTTCCCTCTGGGATTCCCCGCCACTCTTCGACTTAAGCAGTTTTCATGTCTTCTATCGACGCTGGAGCTGGACATCTTCTCACATATGTTCAATCAAATTCAAGTCAGGACTGAGGGCTGGCCAGTCTAGTGTGGGAATCCCGACTTCTTCCAGGTACTATCTAGTAACTGCAGCGATGTGACAGCGAGTATTATCGTGCATTAGCAGACAATCTTCGCCTTATCCCGGCGTAGGGGAGCACATGGCCTGGCAGAATGTCGTTGATGTACGTTTCTGCGGTTAACCCTGACCTGCACCAGGTAAGAATAGACTAGATATAAACTCTCAGTCGTCGGTTGCTAACATGGAGGCACATCCCGGTTTCGTCCGAGAATAGGAGCGGCTCCATTGCTCCATATCCCAATATAAGTGACCGCGAGCAAACTGAAGCTGGGCTTGTCGGTGGGCTGGAGACAATTTGGGTCTTCGCCTCACGGTCCACTCGCTGACAGCTCTCCCTCAAATTTCTCTGAGCTGTTGCTGGCCGTCCATTTTGGTACGGTGTCGATAACTGAGAGAAGATCTGACAATAAATCGGTCATCTCTCACGGATTTGCATCGCTATTGTCCAGATCCTGATCTCTAGACTAAGTTTCCAGTCTCCCTGATTCTCTTGTTTACCTTATCTTCGAGATACAAGACTGGCTTTTAATGTCTTTTACTCAAAAATGCATGTAATGTGGTCATTATTTTGACAACCTTGTTTGAGCAAAGTCGACCTTGCCGTTCTGTTTCAAGGAGCGGCCGACAAAGTTTTGCTGGCCGCTCTGACAGGCCGGCAATGTTTTGCCGGCCGCTATTGACGTAACAACGTTTTAAAAAATCAAATCCAAAAAGATTTTATTTAAAACACAGCTGTTTGTATCTATAGAGATAGGTACAAAAAGATTTTATTGCATATTAGGCTGTCAAGTTCCAACTACCATTGCTCAAAAAGAAAACAAAGAAGTAACAAAAGCGCGGCTCAGCGAAAATTTTGTTTTTATTTAGTGACTTTTTTACAAAAAATGTGCTCACAAAGCGAAAATTCTTCCGATTCAATGAGTTTAACACCGCCAGACATTAAAGATGAAGCTAAATTAGTGGTTGAAAATTTGATACCGCAAAACTCAAAGGAAAAATATAAGCTTGCATATGAAAAATTTGTGCAGTGGAAAATCAGTAGGAAATCTAAATCTTTATCCGAAAATGTTTTTCTTTTCAATAATACAGCAGTCAAACACCGCATTAGAATTATCGCAAACTATTAGTATTATCAAACCGGGAAAGTCGGTGTTGAATTTAAGTAACTGTACTTTTCATAATTCTCATCATCATCATCATATCAGCCGAAAGACGTCCACTGCTGGACATAGGCCTCCCCCAAGCGTCGCCACATAATACATAATTCATAATTCTCATTTTAATTAAAATTCTAGGTAATTAATATATTTTTTATTTAAATAACTTGCTGGTTTTATTTGGATTAGGTACTTGCATTTTTGAGTAAAGCACTATACAAACCTTGGCCCACAATGACTGCTTCGCTGGTCACGCTATGATTGCCTCGAGCTAGCCTAGCTACGCTCTAAGCCTTTCAGCTTGGCCATTATTGCAGCCCTTGCTGTCCTCGCTGTAAAGGCCTCGACCTACGCTCTCGGCCTTTATTTCAGCTCGTCCATCAAGTGCTGCACGCTGATCGCGTTGTGTCGGCCTGGAGCTGCGCTACGCTGCGCTGTCGGCCATAATCAGCGCGACCAGCAAAGTAGTCAATAAAGACCGCGGCAGTAATGTACTATTTCTTTTACGTTCCATGGCATAAGGTGAATAATCTTTGGTTATTAATTTGAATGTTAATTTGAAAGAGATTGAATAAGCTAACAAAATTACCTTTCAAATGACATACCAAAATTCATAGTTCATTGCATAGAAATTGTAATAAAAATGAATGATTGTTGATTGTAGATTATATTTATGCATGGAAATATAATGCCGCAAATACTTAAATTAAAATGAATGTTTGATTGTTAAACCCCCATTATGGTTGCCAGCTCTCAATTAGCCGTATTCTGTGGAGAGACAGTTTAACTGCTAAACCTGGCAACCCATGAATGGCGGCTAAGAGCTAGACGATGTTGCATAGTACCTTCAATACAGATGAAATGCCCAAGGCAGGGTAAACTTAAAAAAAAGTACTTATTGCGGCTAGATGCGGCCAGGCAACCCTACAGTAATCTATCCAACGGTCAATTTGTATATCAAGTTGTAGTAGTTACGTCTATCATTCATAAAAATCAAGTTCTATCAAAAACAAAAAATATGCAGACTTATGCAGTGGGTTCTCGGGTTAACAGTCTCTATTCATAACAACAACCAGATCTGCTATTGAAAACTATCTAATGATAAGATCAATTTCTTCAATAACATTCTGCGATAGTATCTAATGCTTATTTAAATCATCTTGTTAAAATAGCACATCTTATCTTTGAATGTATAATATATTACTTACCCGTGTACTACGAAGTTACTCCACATTTCCCTCAGGGTTGATTTCATTTGTTTGTACTCGTCCGATAAGCCAGTCTCATCATTTGTCACGAAAGGAACTCCGTCGAGTATGGCAGCTGTCTGAGAACAGTGTCCGGCACCACGCACGTTCGTGTGAGGTACAACAGGAGTAGTTTCATCCACAAATGAATACTCATACAAATATATCTGATCGTGTCCAGCTTCTACATGTAGCTTCACAGATCTAAAAGTTGGATATCCAAAAAGAACATCACCGAAGTACTCAACAAATGACAGTATTGTTTCTTCTCCTACAGGATTATCACCGAAATAAAATTCTTTCACTCTTTTACTTATTTCCTCCTTTTCTTCTTCAAATTCAAATAGCAAATCAGGTGGTAGGAAATCTGAAAACTTCTCGTTCATTGCATCTTTCCATGTTTCCAGGTGCGGTATCTGAAATAATCCTTCCATGTTACTGGTGCTGATTAAAGTAGGCACTTTTTTGTATTTACCATTTTTTATTATGCTAACTGGCGCGTCATCGAGAATCCTTTCTTCACCTGATTTGCGTTCTACACAAGGCGAAAACATCAAAGAAGATTCGTTTCTGTCTATATAAGTGTTCATAATTAGTAACTTTAGAGACGAATTTCTATAAAACTTTTCCAAAGCGTAAAAGTTATCGACATCAGTGAAGTTCAACATTCTTGCATAGATTTTAGCGTTTTTAAGTGGATCGGGCTGGACTGAAACCGAACCTACATTAGCTCCACTCTCTGGAATGACTTTGGTAAAAAGTCCTTTTGCGGCTTTCGAGAGCATCAACAAATGTACGGAAATGGAGCCAGCACTACCACCGGTAATGGTGACGTCATCAGGGTTGCCTCCGAAGTTAGCGATATTCTTCTTCACCCAGCGGAGTAGTGCCACCTGGTCCTTTAGTCCGGCGTTGCCAGGAACATGCTCCGACCCCAGACACAGGAACCCATGCACTCCCAGTCGGTAATTGAAGTTGACTACAATTACTTTCTTGCTCTTCACTAAATATTTAGGTACGACCATGTTTCCGTATCCAATTTCAAAGCCTCCACCATGAATATTTACTATTACGGGCAGTTTTTTATTGTCAGTAATGGGGACATAGATGTTTGTAATAAGACATTCTTCCTTCATTATTTTCGATGAAACATCTATTAATGGTGTAGGACTCTGAAGACATATAATGCCTTCGTCAACTGCTTCTAATGGTTGCACCCACGCTGGTGGTGGGAGAGGCGCCTGGAAATTGGAATACTTTATTCAGCATGAGCGTAACATTAGATTATCTTAACAAAGAATGGGCGCTTCTACATAGTTAGTGATATCATGTAAAAGTATACTTAATAAAAAACACGTACCTTAAACCGGTCAGTTCCAAGAGGTACATTTGCGTACGGTATATTGTAGAAGACGTACATCCCGCCGTCAGGATCCCTGCGCCCGCGCAAGTCTCCCTGCGTGGTGCGAACTTGTCGCCACTCACCATCATCACAGTTACTCAATGCCACTACCAAAAAAACTGTTAACAACCACAACATTGTAAAAGTTTTCTAAACTAAATAATAAAACATATATTTGTGTTATTTTTCTTTGTTCGCTTGGCGCGATCCACTGTTGTCTAACTCCACCTACATACTGAACAGTTGTCTGGCGATGATCCCCTTAAACTTTCATTCCGCGCGCTGTGTTTCGTCATAAACTCATATATACCAATACCAATATTATAAAGAGGAAAGATTTTTTTGTTTGTTTGTACCGAATAGGCTCCGAAACAACTGGGCTGATTTAAAAAATTCTTTAACCTATGGAAAGCTACCTTATTCCCGAGTGACATAGGCTATAATTTTGACGGGAGCGAAGCCGTGAGGGTCAGCTACAGCTAGTTACTCTTATAGTTCATCAATAACTACAGGCAAAAAAAATATTTCAGGTATGTTTACAGTCTGTAGCGAATTAAAAAAAAAAACTTTTTTTTCCTTCGCCCTTCTCGGGCAAGCTAAGATCTTAGACCATACCGCCTCTTTAAAAAATATATTTTAAAACAGGGAAAGAAAGTCAGACAAATAAAAGCAAAGACCTTATACGTATTTCTAAATACGTATAAGGTCTTTGGCTAAAAGAGGGTGTCTCTGTGAAAAGAGAATCGCTTTAGGAGGCCGCACATATCAGTTGTTAAACTGTGATTTTTAATTTTGTAGTCTAAACTGACAGCTGCTGAAAACCTTTTTTGTTTTTTAATGTTGCAAGCGCGGCGCATAGTGTTGTAAGGCTCAATCATAAGTGATTCATCGAATCGATGTGACATGACTCCTCAATTTAATTTACTTATTGATGTAGATAAATGTTTTATGAATATAAACATAATATATTTTTATATACATAAACTTTTATTGTGTTAAACATGAATTCACAATAAAACAAATGTGATCGATAAAATGTAGTTTAACATAAATGAGTAGAAACTAAATAAGGGCTGCTAGTTTCTTAACAAATGTATTTTTTTTGCCGTGAAATAGTTACATTTTCGATCTATTTCGATTTTCGTTCAACTTTCGATCATTCAGGATAGACATAGTATTCATTCTACGAAACTCTTTTTATGTAACGATAAAGTGACAATTCCCCAAATGTATGTAATTCGACGAAATAAAAAATCAGAGTATAGGTATTTCTTGGTACAATAATAAACCATTATTATGTCTACATAAACATAAATAAATTCACTCAGAAGCAACTTGACTGTCTTATTTTTTTTTTATTCGTCCGATAATGATGATTCTGATGATTCTGGTTCGATATATTTTTATGATTATATTTTGCGAAATGGTTTATCCGGCTACAACTGATTCCGGCTGCAACCAATTGGAAGAGTTTTTTTATAACCATAGCTTAACAGATAAATTATTCGCCAATAACTTTCCCACTGCCGGGACACTGGCCTCCTCACTGTAAGAAGGAGTGAGACATTATTAATTTATTAAAACTTTCTGCAACATACAGGTACAAACAGCTGCAGAGAAACCTAACCTCCTCCCCCCCCCCTCCCCCGAAATATATAAAAAGCGTCACTATGGACAGGATATACTACGATTTACGTACGCCGCGTGCACGCCATCTCTGTGACATCAATGAAGTTAGTTTTCTGTAGATATTGATATCGATTCCACAAGTAAGCGTGCAAGATACCCATTTAACAATAATTGTTTACGTTGTTGATACAAAATTGTCATTCGCTAACCAACATTAGCATATTTAGGCAGCAGTGTATGGCTATAGAGGGGTGTCGCGGGTTGAAGGGAAATAGGTAGGTGCTTATAAGGCGATCTTTCAAAATAAAGGAGATTCACTTATATACGTAGTATTATTTATTATTCATAAGATATTTATTCATATAGGGACCAAATTTAGATTAACAAATATTTATTTATTGACAATATTCATATAGTGACCCAATTTAGATTAACAAATATTTATTTATTGACAAAACTGATAATTAGGTTTTGAAGATTTCACAAGAGAACCAACTTGTTGCTCATGTTTGAAACAAACAGAACAAAGATTTACATCTCCCGAGATTTTTCAAAACTGTTTACAAAAAACTATTAACTAAAACTTAACTGTAACTTTTGGGTTCAAACCTATAACTACTAATAACAAGAGGGTAACCTTTATTTACTATAATTTATTATTATCTTGATCTCATTCCATTTACCATATCATTAAAACAAATTGCAGTTATTGCAAATATTATCCTGGCTTGACGATGAGCTTCGGTTAGTTCAATTTTTTGGCAGGTTTATAATTTTTTTAATTATGGATCTTAGCTGCATGTAAATGTCTTCGGACAGTGGTAAGTGAAATAACATGTCATAGAGCACCAGATCGGGTGGTTATTAAAGAATCCGTGGTATGGCTATTCACAATATCACGATGACTGCTTGATTGCTTTGTGTAAGCAATCGGACGTGGCCCATGGCTGTTATACTTCACTTTACCAGTTTCTTGATACCATCGCACTCATAAACGAACTGTGTGTCTCTATAAGGAAGTAAATTAAAAAGTTAGAAGATTATAAATTGATTTTATTTTACATTACCCTTACGTTGACATTTAGTTCTCGAGCAATACTCTTTAAACTTTGATTTTGTTCCCAAAAGACGATTATTGTCACTTTTAAAAAGTTACTCAATCGAGACAATTTTACTGTAATTATAAGTCAAGTATTCAGTCGATTCGAACAACACAAGCAGACGAGTAATTATTATATGATGCGATGCCATGTTTTACTTAACAAAATTATAAGCTTACCCTCAATCTTCTTCATTATCTATTTTATAATATAAATGATACGGATGACATGAATGATGTGATGGATGATTCATGAACACATCGATGAATTTCACTACTATGTCAAGTAACAGATTGGCGCAGCGGTATAACTGCTTGGCTTGTGTGTTATGGGGACCAGGTCAATTCTAACTTCGGCCTAAAGATTTTATTAAAGTATAAAATTTTGTTGTGAGTTTTTAGAAAACTGTAATAAAGTATAATGTTTGAGGAACGCGTTTGGAAGTTTAAAATATCAATAGGTAGAATGCAATGGATATTATCTAGCGGTCGCTTGCATGAGCGCCGTCAGTTTTATTTTTATTTTTAGTTAGAATCTCTTAGCAGTTTCATTGATGTCACAGAGATAGCGCGCACGCATGTAAACATTGTAGTATATCCTCCTGTCCATAGATGTCGCTTTTTATACATTTCTAGAGGGTGAGGTTTCTCTGGAGCTGTATGTACATAGGCGGACTGAATGGCCTAGACATTCTCTAATAGTCAACAAAGGGTGGTGGAGAAAGATATAACATGGCGGTGCACAAAAAAAAGTAATAATTATTGAAGTAAAACAGGTAAAATGAAAATATTTTGTTTGTCATCTACAACGTGGGTTCAGTGAAGGTTGATGGATGTCGCCAGTCTTCGAATTTTGAGTGTTAGGTTTAGCCAGTTTTATCATAATATTATTTTCCTTCATCGCTCTGATATGAAATTATTTACACGAAGTTCCTGTCTGGGTTCGAATTTCCCTACTGCCTATTTTTTTTTTGTTTTCGTGAGAAATCCTTCAAAAGGCGCCTGATATTTTATGGAAAAGACCGAGAGAGAGGAGTGTGGGATTTAACGTCACCAAAATCACCCCGGTCATCACCATCAGCACATGGAAGGATCGGTGGCACTTAACTTGGAACAACACTGCACTCGTTTAATTTTGTTTGGTTTATCTTATTATTACCGATTAACTATTCCTTTTTTATGGTTCCGAAGTCAAAAAGTGGATTCTTAACGATAACCGTAAGTGAAAAATGCAATGGCTGACCCCAGGTCAAACGCCGCAAAAGTGTCCTAAAGCAAATGCTCACCAATAAAAAGGTAATGGTAGCTGTTTGGTGGTCTCAGCATGGTGTTATTCACTACAGCTTTCTCAATCTGGTCAAGCAATAACGGCGATGTCTACTGTGCCGAACTCCGAACAATGATAGCAAAACCAGCAGTGAAACAGTCCCGACTCATGAATCGATCTTCACCATTATTGCTCCATGATAACGCGAGACCTCATACAGCACGAGAAACCGTTTTAACTCTACAGGAACTGCAATTAGAAACCATTCGTCACCCTCCGTATTCGCCAGACCTTGCTCCAACGGACTACCATTCGTGATTTAGACAATTTTCTACGTGATACAAAGTTTTCTTCTCAGGAGGCTATACAAAATGCTTTCACACAGTTTGTCGAATCTAGATCACCAGAGTTCTATCGCAAAGGCATAAATGAACTTACTATTAGATGGCAGCAATGTATAGATAATAATGGTAATTATTTTGATTAAATAAATATGTTAAATAAATAAAAAAAACTACTTTTAATGTTTCAGTCCAAATCGGCAATTTCGTAGTTTAACCCCTAATAATAATACGAATTTACCAAGGTCTCATCAGTGCAGTTGCATTTTAATTAAATGACTCTTGTAAAAGAAACCTATATCTGTGACTTGGGCCATCTTTTTGATTGCAAACTGCATTTAAATCAACATATCTAAAAAATCACTTCTAAAGCATTTCAAATGATCTTGTTATAAGAACCATGTCAGATTTTAAACGAGTAACCATATATCTGTATATAGTTAATTCAATAGGTCGCTCACAAGTTGAATACAAGCGTATGATCTGGGATCCCTATTATATTAAATATGAGGCTGCAATAGAGAGAGTACAGCGTAAGTTCCTCAGTACAATGCAGTACAAATGTCGCATTGAAAGTTTATCTTATAAAATGCTTTGAATAAGTTCAGACTATATTAACATTACGCTCTAAACGCTTGTTAATCCGAGGAATAATGCTCCCTGGACTTGTACATAATACGTTTGATTGCTCTGATTTGATAAATAAAATTTGCTATATTGTACCTAGAACAGTAATAAGACGAGAGGCACGCTCTTATCCACTGTTTGCCACGACTCCCTGTCGTACAAATGCAGGAGAGAGAGTGCCGCTCCGGAGATTGGTTCAAGCTTACAATAATAATTTTAACGATATCGATGTATTTGCCCTATCTAAACATAAATTTAAAAAACGAAAACAAATCATTAAGAGCATTACCCAAATTTTTTAATATTAATTCTTATGTTATTTTAGTATGTATTAACTATTAGATTCTAAGATAACGAAAAAATTTAATTGTTGTTATATATTGTTTATTTTAATTTTATCAAAACTGTATACTACTACTTCTGTAATTTATATTGGTGGCATGAGTTTACTTTTGGGTATAGCAATTGGCAACATTGGACTGCCCTGGGGGGTAACCACAAGCTCTTAGAGTAAGGTTATTTTGAGATCGAGTAAGTGACAGATGTATACAAGTCAGATACATCTGTCCCTTACTCGATCTCAAAATAACCTTACTCTAAGAGCTTGTGGTCACCCCCCTGCACTCCTTGCTAATCTGTCATTACGCACGAACTTGATGGGATTACGACAGCGGCCAATATTGAGTGTACCTATCGCAATGACTAATTATAGGCGAAATGTTTTTTCGATGAGAAGTGCACTTTGTTTCAATATGCTACCTGGGGACCTTAATGTCGACTTGTTTTGTACCAGTGTAGCGACCTTGAGACGGCTATTGGCACAATCATTTTTCAAGGATAGCTAACTTATTTACTACTAAAATTATCTTACCTTGTATGTACTTTCTTTTTATCGACTTTTTTTACATTAATTATATGTTGAGGCTTGTTATTAGCTATTTGTTTAATATTACATTCTTTATGTCATTGGTTTGTTAGTCCATAAGCCTTCTTTATAAATAAAATAAATATAAATAAATAAATATAAATATGTAATATAAGCTAGTAAAATGTGGAATCGTAGTGGATAGTACATTTACTCATAGTATACTGTTTAACTAGATTTAATATACAATGTACGATTGTTTACTAATAGGTTAATTCTAGGCAAGCGTGATCCACCGTCGACCACATCGCTTACCATCAGGTGAGATAGTGGTCAAGCGCGAGCCTATAACGAATAAAAAACAAAAAAAAAAAAAAAAAAACCCGATTTCTTATTTCGATAAAAATAAGACAGGTAATTTTTTTTATTTTTAAGTATATAACATCATCATCTTCCAGCCCTAATGCTATGTTACTTGTGGTCGGCGCAACAGGTTTTCTTCTTCCATACCGTCCATATATATTTTTTTTATAAATCAAATCAATTTTGAATTATGTAATAATTTCATTATACTCATTGAGGCGGGCGGGCCTCTTTATAATATTATAGTATAGAAATATGAAATACTTATTTTCTTTTGTCGATATCACTAATTGAATAGCCTCCGACTCACTCAATATATAGAGGACGGATACGATTCCAACCAAATAACCGGGGTCGTACTTGTGTATTGTTGTATCCTCCGACTCACTCAGTATATAGAGAACGGATACGATTCCAACCAAATAACCGGGGTCGTACTTGTGTATTGTTGTATCCTCCGACTCACTCAATATATAGAGAACGGATACGATTCCAACCAAATAACCGGGGTCGTACTTGTGTATTGTTGTATCCTCCAACTCACTCAATATAATTATAGAGGACGGATACGATTCCAACCAAATAACCGGGGTCGTACTTGTGTATTGTTGTATCCTCCGACTCACTCAATATATAGAGGACGGATACGATTCCAACCAAATAACCGGGGTCGTTCTTGTGTATTGTTGTATCCTCCGACTCACTCAGTATATAGAGAACGGATACGATTCCAACCAAATAACCGGGGTCGTACTTGTGTATTGTTGTATCCTCCGACTCACTCAGTATATAGAGAACGGATACGATGCCAACCAAATAACCGGGGTCGTACTTGTGTATTGTTGTATCCTCCGACTCACTCAATATATAGAGAACGGATACGATTCCAACCAAATAACCGGGGTCGTACTTGTGTATTGTTGTATCCTCCAACTCACTCAATATATAGAGGACGGATACGATTCCAACCAAATAACCGGGGTCGTACTTGTGTATTGTTGTATCCTCCGACTCACTCAGTATATAGAGGACGGATACGATTCCAACCAAATAACCGGGGTCGTACTTATGTATTGTTGTATCCGCCGACTCACTCAATATATAGAGAACGGATACGATTCCAACCAAATAACCGGGGTCGTACTTGTGTATTGTTGTATCCTCCAACTCACTCAATATATAGAGGACGGATACGATTCCAACCAAATAACCGGGGTCGTACTTGTCGACCTGTCGGCTGCTTACGACACGGTAAACGTTAAAAAATTGCTGTTCAAACTAATTAATAACTTTAACAGACAATCAAGTTTTCATACGCCTTTTGCGAGAAATGTTGCGTAATCGGCGGTTTATAGTCCACCTTAATTCAGAAAAGAGCAGATGGCGTATTTCAAAGAATGGTTTACCCCAGGGCAGTGTTCTGGCTCCTATTTTGTTTAATATTTATACCAATGATCAGCCCAGAAAGACAAACACAGAACGATGATCGCTGATGACTTGGTGCTGGCTACGAGGACCACAAACTTTGAGGATGCCGAAACCAACATTGAAAAGGCTCTGTCGGGTCTCAGTGGATTTTACGAAAATAATGCATTAAGGCCTAACCCGTCTAAAACACAGTCATGCTCATACCACCTGAGAAACCGTCAGACCTCTAGAAAGTTATGCATCAAATGGCGAGGTGCTAATATAGAACACAATGACCACCCTGTTTACCTATGTGCCACCTTGGACTACTCACTGAGTTACAAACTCCATTGTTTGAAAACAAAACTTAAAGTCAGCACCCGCAATAATCTACTCCGCCGTCTAACGTCTACTACCTGGGGTGCCTCTCCACATGTCCTTCGTATATCGGGTTTAGCTCTCTGCTTTTCGACTGGGGAATTTGCATGCCCAGTGTGGCATCGATCCGCCCATGCCTGACAAGTGGATGTAGCTCTCAATGAGACTTGCAGGATTATTACTGGGTGCTTAAAACCAACCCCAGTTGCTAAACTTTCAAGAATTAAATAGTGAAAACATTCAAAATTTTTGAAATACCGTAGGAGTAAGAAACAAGGAGCGTGCGTGTGATGATCTAGTTACGAATCATACCATTCTCCATGACTCTAAAGCGCGGTCTTATCGGCTCCTTTCGCAATTATTGACGTCCTTCATACAGATTATTTATTGCAGCTTATTTACGTTGGTTGTTTGTTCCTTTCATTAAATAATTTGATTTTAGTTTTTTGGTAGTTGAGTAGGTTGTTTGAAAATACTCATACAAAAATATTTGTTTTCGCTTTGTAAATAAGTTATAAGAATTTTCTTTTTGCTTCTCATTGTTTTGTTAAATTTATACTTAGTCGGTGTTTTAGGGTGAGGCAAAACGCGGTCGATTTATCAATTTTGTGAATTTTGAGTTTCATAAAATGAGTCGCGGACTTTTCATTTAACTAAGATTCGGTTAGGCTGCCAGACGGATAGACGTTATTTCAGTTGCTATTTTACGTTTGTACGGAGCTCCGACGCTTGCCTCGCACTGAAGTCTCTCTCACCTCGAGCGCAATTCGGTTTAAATAATGTATGTGAATCAGAGCAGACAATTTCATTTTGTGTCACCGTGTGGCACAAACAAGCCTTAAGTATGAAACCGAATGCAGCGTAAATGCCACAACGCATTTTACGCAACTCAAGCCGCGATCTAACAGTGACACTGTTGGAGGTAAACATTGTAAAGCAGTATCTGTCGCAGTAAACAATGTGAAGGTATAGCTTTGTATAGATCATGCAAATGCCCTAACAGTGTTGCAGTAGGTGTTTGCCCTAACAGTGTTTTTTATCGCCTAACAGCCCTTGCATACCTAATATTTGAAGATTTTAATGAAGACTATAATCAATCTTTATTACAATTTAATTACACGCGGTGGTACTCAAATACTTAGATATTTTGTCTAACTTTACTTGTGAAGTTCGATTTTATAACTAGTTCTTCAGTTACCATCGTCCTATTTGGGCCCGATTTTAGCCGAGAGCCGCTGAAACCATTTCACTGTTCATGTAACAACAAAAAACCCTCTTCTTGGTCCGCATTATTATGTAACTATGGAACCCTATTACTGCGCGCACGCTCTTGGCCGGTTTTTTATGTCTTTAATAATAGAATAAATAGATCACATATTTTACCAAATCATCCATTCTTATAGCTTTGCTGTATAAGAAACAAATTATTCTATGAATCAGTACGTGACACATCAAAATTCATAGGAATGCATCTAAAAATAGATCTTGATAAGGAATATATTTATTTGTAATAATTCCAATCTCATATTCCTGCGCGGTTATCTCTATGAACATTTTAGTGATAATTCTTATTGAGTTCAGCACTAATAAAACAGCCAGAAATGTTTATCATTTTTTATTATAAAAGAATAAATACCTACCAGTAACAATTTTTATCACCAATTATATGATTTTAAACAAAACAATATAAACTATATACCTTATAATAATCACAAGGCTTAGCATAAATATGTAGATTCAGTAGTAGTTATCAATTAATCACCCACACACACACGTAATCACAGTGATTATGGAATTAAAATAAAATTGGTGGTATATTAGTTGATAACTTACGTATATACTTACTTAAAAATGTTGTTTTGATAAATATAAAGTAAAATAAAATGATAGTGAAACAACCACAAACATAACATTTGGGACCACTATTGTGCCAGATCCAGCAACAGGAGTAGTAGTTGAATCAGGTGTAGGCGAACTGGTCGTGTAATCTTCAGAAGAAGAGGAATCAGTAGTACCGGAATCAGTAGTAGTCTCAGCCGTAGCTTGTGTAGTAGTCGGAGTAGAAGTTACTGGTATCACAGGACCCCGATAATATTTCTCGTAGATATCGTCCCAGAAAGCCGCACTGTCACCCAGAATGGCTTCATCATCTTTAAGCTCTATGACTGGACCCAATGACATGTAAGGTGATCTTTTAGCGCTAGCACGAGGCCACTGCAATAAATCGTAGTTCGTAGTTGGAGAACTGAAACAAAAATTATAAATATTTACCAGATAGGTATATTAACCTGAAATAATATATCGCGACCAGTGACAACATAAGAGCTAAACTTCGAAAGTAAATGTTTGTAAATTTTTAGCATAATGACTTTTTAGAATACTGATATATTACCAATCCTTTTAAGGGTTCCGTACCAAAACGGTAGACAGTCCACGCGCACACGTACAACGAAACTCCTTTTAAGGGTTCCGTACCAAAACGGTAGACAGTCCACGCGCACACGTACAACGAAACTACCCCTTAGCTTGTCAGTTGAGCTTTATTAATTGATCTGTGAGCTCGAATGACAAGCTAAGGCGTAATTTAATTGTACGCGAGTGCGTGTAATTGTGTATTTGTACGGCAAGGCATAGTTTGAACCGACGTCACTTTTTTGTTTGCAACGTTCCATCTTGTCTTTATATTTAATCTGAGATTAACAATAAAGATATAATAGTAAAGTACTGTCCACCAGTTCGCCCATGTGGATGGGCAAAAGTAGGATAGATGGACACGCGGACAGGTGGCGGTCCGCCTGTCGTTCTATCCTACTTTTGAAGGACTGTACGTAAAGTAACACATCCAAACTATTCATATAATGATGGTACGCAACCCTCGGTGCGCGAGTCCGACTCTTGACCGGTTCTGTTTGTAAACCATGATGACAACAAAACAAACTTACAGCAGTCCATTTAGTTGACCAAATAGTGTAAATTACGGTTATAACCGAGTCTCTAGCCTAATACATAAAAAAGACAAAAAAATCTCTTACCCAGTCAAAATAAAATTATGCCAGTATTCTCTCACGGTTGCTTTCATTGTCTTGTATTCTTCCGTTTTGTCAGTGACATCTTCATCCATGACTGCAAACATTTGGTGACAGTGACTCGCCCCTTGTATGTTGGTGTTAGGAAAAAATGGTGTATTCTCATCCACAAATGAGTATTTAAATAGGTATATTTCGTCATTGAGGGCTCCTACCCGAGTTGATAGAGACCTCAACATAGGGCATCCAAATAAAACATCAGTCCAATAAAATATATATTGCTGAATATTAGCTAGACTCACAGCTTCAGCTCCGAAATAAAACTCTTTGACCTTCTGTGCAACCTCCTCTTTAACATCTTCGCTATCAAAATGCAATTCAGCTGGTAAAAAGTCTGAAAATTGCCTATTCATCTGTTCGCTCCAAGAGTTGAAGGATGAAAGTCTCAGTGCGCCATCCATGTTAGTAAATCCATACATCAAAGGTATCTGAGTATAGTTACCTTCTTTCATAATACTAAAGGGAGCATTAAAAACAACTCTTTCTTGACCTATATCACTTTCCACACATGGACCGAATAGAATTGTAGTGGCCTGGTTATTGAAGATTACTTCATAACGTGAAAGTAATGTTTCAAACGTTGCAGTTTTATAGAATTCTTCTAATTTATTCAAATCATCGACATCTCTAAAATCCAGTATCTTTGCATAATACTTAGCATTTTCAATTGGGTTAATTTGTGGACCAACAGCGCCAGTACTAACACCACTTTCAACTATAGCTTTTTTAAACAGTCCTTTTGTAATAGTAGAAAGTGCTAGAAAATCTACTGAACCCGACCCTGCACTACAGGCTGCTAATGTTACATCTTCAGGGTTACCTCCGAACCTGGCAATATTGGTGTTTACCCAACGAAGTAATGCTACCTGATCTTTAAGTCCAGCATTCCCAGGAGCACCTTCAGTGCCAAGGCATAGAAAACCATGCACACCAAGTCTGTAGTTAAATGTTACTACAATAACGGGTTGTGATTTGGTATTTGCTAATTCTCTGAACTTCTCTTGTTCTCCGTAACCAAACACGTATGATCCACCGTGGACGACTACTAAAACAGGAAATCTGGTCAATGCTGTTGCTGTTTGCGGGACGAACACGTTGGCTACCAGACAATCTTCTTGCATATTTATAATCGATGCACCCCCTGGCCCTGGAGCTGCAGTTCCCGGACATCTGATACCTCTGTCTATTGCATCAAACGTAGACAGAAATACCGGTGGAGGGCGAGGAGCCTAGTAGTAGTGAAATAAGAAAAACTAATTAATTAATTTAAAGAAATATAACAAAGAATATATTTTGAACCCCCACATAGTATAGCACTTAATGCTATTAGCATAGTATAACACTTAAATAAAAAATTACGAAACTTGAAACTTATAAAAATAACTAATCCTTTTATTTATTTAGAGACAAACAAACATCTAACCGTTCTACTAGGTATGCACAGGTGTCTTGGACATCGAGGCCAAATAAAAAGGGAAATAATCATCGCGGTCATGAGTAAATATACTAAAATAGGTAAAGAATATAGATCAAGCATCACCTTAAATCTGTCAGGTCCTGTAGGTGCAGTGGCATACGGAACATTATAGAACACGTAGAGCTCGTTATCAGGGTCTAAATGCCCGCGCACTGTACCCTGAGCTATCGGCACATCCCGATAAACATCTTGGCTTTGCACCAGTATCGCACAAGTACACAATAAAAATACCACACACTTCCACATCTTGACTGAAACGCTAAGTATAATGAATGCCATGATGTATTTATACTATGCATCCATTACGGCTATCGCTAATCATGAGAGATAAAGTCGAAAAGTAATGATTGGTTCGATTTTGGGCACCCTTCGCGCCTAGTGTTCATCGAAAATATACAATTATACATCTGTGCTGTGTAGTATCGTCAACCAACATCAATCAAGGCCAGGCTTTTGCATCCATACAGTTACCTCTGAGGACATTTTATGAAATGAACGAATAGAATCTTACTAGGTTAGGTTAGGTTAAAACGTGCTGGTTTCCGCAACTCCACGACCAAGCGCGTATTTTGCGTACGGAAAAAAAAATCGAATCGAATATAATAATAATAACGAATCTTACTAATATTATAAATGTGAAAGTTTGAATGGATATGTGTGTGGAAGTGTGGGTGTATGTTTGTTACTCAATCACGCCAGAACAGCTGAACCAATCTGGATGAAATTTGGCACAGAGATAGATTATAGTCTGGAATAGCATATAGGCTAATTTCATTCCGGTATAATGTTGCCTTGGCATAAGAAAACACTTTAAACTAGTAAGATTAATAATAATAATATATTTATTTAAAATCATAAGGCAAAATAAACAAAACAATTTTGGCTTAAGTCTATGTCAAGTTCACATTGTGTTATGTGCCTGAACTAGGTAATCCTGTGTTTCAGGCGAGAAGAGGTACATATTTTTTTTATATTTATTTTAAATAATCTCAATTAATAAAATATAATAATCTTCTAATCTTAGGTAATATTTAAGGTAAAAGGTGTAAATTATATAATAAAATTCTTATTTTCTAACATTCTAGATTCTTAAAATAAATAATATACGTACAATATCTATTTTAGGACACTTATTAACTTCTCTGCATCTTCGTAGGACATACTTTGAAGAGCTTCTTTGTCAATTTTCTTACAGTTACAATAATTTAGGGAATAAATATTTGTAGTTGCTTTTAGTCTGTTGTAATGTAGTGGTCCGAGGAACACATAAAATTTGTTTGTGAATGCATGTTTTGTGCTTTTTGTAGGGCAAACTACATCGCTCCGTCTTTTTTTAGTATGTTCTATATGATAGGGGAGGGCTGCGTGTTGTTTTAACACGATGCTCATTATGAATAACTGGCGAACTGTTAGTACTTCACAAGATTTATTTAGGAGGTTAGTGGGAAAAAGGAACGGGCGGAAAGTAGACACCTTCAGGATCGCTCTTTGCGCTCTCTCAATAGGTAGTAATAAAGTTTTACCCACCCCACCCCATGAGGTAATGCTGAAGGTAAAATTGACTGACATAGAGCAAAGTAAACTTGTCTAATTATTAGTGGGTCTGTAATATATCGTAGCTTTTTATTCTATTATTTAAAGCTTCTAAATGTTGTTTAAAGGAAAGGGTTTTGATACCCAGGTATTTTATTTTATTAGTCATTTTGATATTGGGGCACCCGCACTGGCTACCGGTAGGGTCTCTACAACACTGAGCATACATGTTTGAGGCAAAATTAGATGTCTGTTTGCGCATTGTAAACCTAATGTAATTTGTCTTATCCGCATTTAATGTTAGTGTGTTATGTTGGAGCCAATTATTTACAATATTGAATCCGTATTTTGTACCGCAAGTTTGTACACTTCATTTTCTGTGTCTGCCGAAAAAAGTAGAGCAGTGTCGTCAGCGTATGATACAATTATGGCATGTTCTAGCTTTAGATTACAAAGGTCATTTATGTATATCAAAAACAGAGCAGGCCCTAAAACACTTCCTTGGGGAACACCAAAAGACGTGCTTTTTTTATTAGCGCTGAACACATTGCCAATCTTTACGCATTGGGTAGAGTCTTCTAAATAACTTTTGAAGAGTTTCAGCTGGGTTCCTCTTATACCCATGGTCTCAAGCTTGCGCAACAGGATGGGGATGGAAACTGTGTCAAAAGCTTTGGCGAGGTCCAGGAAAATTCCTACTGTGTAGTTACCCTTGTCAAGTTCCTTTGCTAGATAGTCAGTCAGATGATGTACGGCATCAGCAGTTGAGACTGTAGGCCTGAATCCAAACTGCCGCTCGGATAAAATTTATTTATCCTTCAGATATTTGAACAATCTTTTATTGATAATTTGCTCCAATATTTTAGACATACAAGGCAGTAAAGAAATAGGTCTATAATTTGACACTTGCTCTTTAATGCCTGATTTATAGACAGGGAGAACAACTGCTTTTTTTAGACTATCTGGGAAAATACCTGTACCTAGATTATATAAAGGTAAAGTTTGTAAAGGATGTAAAATCAAGGTAACATAATATATAACATATATACTCATCTGATTTCAAAAGTTCTGCTAGAAAGCTACTAGTGTCATGTAATCCCGGAAAAGTTTCTGTGGAATACGGCCATGAGAGTGAAACCGCAATAAAAAGCTAGTCTATGATAAATATTTTTCACTGTCAGCCATTGAATTCATTTACC
The DNA here is from genome assembly GCA_949775005.1 of Orthosia gothica. Classification (NCBI taxonomy): domain Eukaryota; kingdom Metazoa; phylum Arthropoda; class Insecta; order Lepidoptera; family Noctuidae; genus Orthosia; species Orthosia gothica. The sequence goes on along the minus strand of OX459048.1, from coordinate 19,969,081 downwards.
GGTGTCAAAATCTGAAGTCGTTTCTTCTGAGCTTGGTTGTAAATTAAACAGAATATCAGTCACTAAAATCTTTAATATATTACCTATCACAGTCATTGTAAAATCTAGATTGATTCATAAAATGAAAAAATAATCTCAAGTCTTTAAATAGACTACAATACTATAATAATCGCTATGATAATGCATCGATAACATAGCATAGTTATCGTAAAAGACTAGTTATTAAGAAGATAAATAAAATAATGTAGAACAGCCAAACGTTTCCCTACCTTAACGTTACGTGTTAAAGATCAAATTAGCATAACTGTATTCTATAATATTTGCCAACTTTGAACAAGTCGTTCTAGTTCGATAAGCTCATACGTATAACACTTATCTACTGCTAATTGCAGAAAGTTCAAGCAGGGTAGGTCAGGTAACAGCTATTACCGACTGTACATTAAAACGAAGTTAAATTAAAGAAAACTAACTATAAAAAACGGTTACTATATTATATAGCGATATTTACGTATAGAGTTCATAGTCCAGGCATCAGGAACATCACCTTTGTTCTAGTTTCTACAAGGTCCGCATATTAAATAACTCTGGATTCAGCCTGTAAATTATCCAACATAATATTTCGTTCATTCTGTCCCAAAAATACACTCCCATGACATATGATGTGCAGATTGTACATATTTGCCGTCAGATGTAGAACATTGCCATAAAAGCGAGGCAACCAGCTTAAAGTAAACTAATTTACTTTTAAAGTTACCACGTCATTTGAGAAATTGGGCAACACAGTAATCCACCTAAAGCCATATCCTGGCCAGCCGCTCAAGAACGGATGGAAGGAATAATTGGTGGAGGTGTCGGCCCTTGATGGAATTATCTACATTGCCATTCTGATAACAGTTCCTCCCAGACGTCAGTCTGTGGTTTAAATAATATAGGCCTTTTTGCTGTAATCCTTAGTTTACCTGGTGAACCCAAATTACACAATTTACCCCATTAAGTCGACGGGACTCCATTCTTATATATTCTTTGATTTTGTTTAAAATAAAAGCAAAAACTTACTTAAAAATGATTTATTTCGCTTATATATTACCGTCTTGTTAATAATTAAAAAAAAATTAAAAAATATGGAAACAAAAATTAACGTCTACTTCTAGTCCCAGTGCTAACTAAAATACAAATATAAATTGTTTTCAATTACTTTTTTAATGCACTCTTTTTCATATAATTAACTTTTTAAAACTAAATAAGATATTGTAAACTTTCATACAAATATAATAGTACATTTTGATACAAGTGCGGAAAGTTTGTTATTGCGTACGAGGCCGAATAAACGTGGTGGTGAGGTGTTATGGGGCCGAGAAACGCAATAACAAATTCCCACGTGTATCAAACGACGTTTTTCAATACACTTTCGAAGAAATAAACACAGTTTAGATAAGCATAGGTCGTTTAGTGTTCGGACGTAGCGCCTAGGTAAGGTTTTATAGATTAGATATTGATTCAACTACTGACCTTTGTTGCCAAATACTGGCTATCCGGAGCTTCTTTCATAAAGTTTTCAACTTCATTTGGAGACAATACTTTTGATTTTTGTCCAATATATCCGACGGAGTGTCTTTTTAGAAATGCAGTCAGGTTGCAATATATTTTATGTTAACACCGTGATTTTGCAGAACCGTGCTTTTTAGCATGGAATATATACACCATAGCGTGCTAGGCTTATATTTAGTAGCGAGTTCATTGAAATATGCCAAAAATACTTGCCCCGAAATGACGACGCCTTTTTAGTAACTTTCCACTGAAGAAAACTTTGCAAAGCTGCCATTTAATTCACCTTAGATTTAGATGGCAACAGACTATCGCAAGCATTTTGTGCCTCAATCACAATATCCGGCGGAGTACCATCTAAAGAATTCTCTTCAAAACTTAAATTCGACATTTTTCACAAATAACTCAAATTATTAAGACTAACTTTCCTTTTTTTGCCGCGCTTTATGTTCGCAGGTTAAAGGAGAAGCAAAGGTATGAAGCCGTTAAACAGCCTCACAGGAAAAATATAAAATACAAATATATTTTAATTAAGAACACAAATAAAATGTTAACTTGTTCATAAAAGTAATATTTGTTTAAAATAATCATGTTTATTAGTATTATTCTTTTTATAAACACAATTTAAATATTTAAAAAATATTAACGCTGTAAAGACGCAAATCAAAATGATGAGATTAAAAAAAAACACGACTGCTCTATAATTGTCAGTGGTGTTTTTTTTTTAAATTTCTTATGTTTTAATCGAATTACCGCACGCGTGCGAAATATGTTGCATATCGAACCTAATCGTAGTGCAATAAGAGCTAGTTTTCGAGGAAGTGTATTGAAAAAAATGTGCAGCACTTACTCCTTATCTTCAATTCTTCATACACCATTCTGCATTCACACCTGAACTGCTTGCCTAAATCCTGTGCTTCCACGTCGCTTGAGTTAAGAGAGCAGACTGAATCAGAGTCTTGATCAGAAGGTATGCTCCCATGTTTAGAATTCGTTTGGCACTATTACGTTTTGTGGTCCACCTTATACTTGCTCTTCATCGTAGGATTCCTTATCATTACATCTGAGCCAGTCTTAACTTACCTTTTTTTTGGCAATGGATTGACTAGCCAACTATTTAAAGCCATTTTGTACTCTAAAATACATAAAAAAAATTTGAAAATACGATAAAATTACACATTAGCAAAGCATAATATTTGAGTTTTGTTACCCCTCTGAGTCCAGTAAACTCTTTGGACTTAATTACTTACCGACACATAAAGAACAGGCACCCGTCACCTTCACCCCATGTCTAGCACATTACATCAGGAAGGTACAACTGCTCACGTAAACAAAACTGCGATATTTAAGTTTATAGAGCAAAAGCAAAGCTTTGCGCGGAGTCCCCGGGACCTAACAGATAAATCAAGGAATAAAGATTATATTGATATTTTATTGATAGATATTAATATTGATATTTTAATGTTCGTTCGATGATGATGATATGTTAAAGCCTGAGTAGAGTTTTAGGGAAAGAAATATTGGAAAATCGCTGGCAAAACAACAAGTGCTTTATGTATAAAGTCAAGTGTACAGTACTGGCCAAGTCGAGTCAGATTGTTGAAGTAGCGAAGTAAATGATCGCGACGTTATTGTATTAGCGCGACGATCGCTTTCTATAAAGTCACCTCTAAAGATGTGAAAAAAATCGGCCAAGTGCGAGTCGGACTCGCGCATGAAGGGTTCCGTACCATTATCGCAAAAACGGCACAAAAAGCACGTTTATTGTATGAGAGCCCACCTTAAATATTAATTTTATTCTGTTTTTAGTATTTGTTGTTATAGCGGCAACAGAAATACATCATCTGTGAAAATTTCAACTGCCTAGCTATCACGGTTCATGAGATACAGCCTGGTGACAGACAGACGGACCGCGGAGTCTTAGTAATAGGGTCCCGTTTTTATCCTTTGGGTACGGAACCCTAAAAATTAGACAAAAACAAATTGAAGATTCTAGGGTCGTTTTTTTTAGGGTTCCGTACCCAAAGGGTAAAAGCGGGACCCTATTACTGAGACTACGCGGTCCGTCTGTCTGTCTGTCACCAGGCTGTATCTCATGAACCGTGATAGCTGGACAGTTGAAATTTTCACAGATGATGTAGTTCTGTTGCCGCTATAACAACAAATACTAAAAACAGAATAAAATACATATTTAAGTGGGGCTCCCATACAACATACGTGATTGTTGTGCTGTTTTTTTGCGATAATGGTACGGAACCCTTCGTGCGCGAGTCCGACTCGCACTTGGCCTGTTTTTATTAATTTTTTTGAAGTGGTTTAGCCAGCTACAGCTAGTGCCGGCCGGGCCCAATTGGAAGAGGTTTTTTTATAACAATAGCTTTAAATTATTCGCCAACATCTATCCCACTACTGGGACTCAGGCCTCCTCACTGTAAGAGGGAGTGAGCCATTATCTACAACGCGCGCCCAGTGCGGGTTGGTGGATGTCATCAGTCATCGAATTTTGGGTTCTAGGTCTAGCCAGTTTCCTCACAATGTTTTCCTTCATCGTTCTGATAGTAATGCTTATGAAATGTTACACGAAGTGCGGCACCTAAATCGGAACCGTTACCACTGGTCCAACACTGCTCGTTAATTTTGTTTGTTTTATCTTATTAGTATCTTAGTAGTAGTTTTTGTTGCCTGAATAATATAATAAATAGATCAGATTTGTTACTTAATAATCCCTAATATAAGCTTTCCTGTATCCAAATAAGTAACAAATGGTTTTATGAATGAATGAATTTTGATGTGACACGTACTAAACGTGTCACATCAAAATTCATAGGAGTGCATCTAAAAATCGATCTTGATAAGGAATATATATTTTGTAATCATTCCTATCTCATATTCCTGGGCGGTTATGTCTATGAATTGTTTAGTGATAATCCATTTTAAGTTAAGCAGTAACAAAACATCCAGAAATGTTTATATTTTTTTATTATAAAAGAATAAATATCTACCAGATCAGAAACAATTTTATCACCAATTATATGATTTTAAACAATACAATATAAACTATAATAATCTTAAGGCTTAGCATAAATACGTAGATTCGGTAGTAGTTATCAATTAATCGCCCACACACACGTAATCGCAGCGATAGTGGCATTAAAATTAATTGGTTGTATATTAGTTGATAACTTACCTACCTACTTACTTAAAAATGTTGTAATGATAAATATAAACCAAAATAAAATGATAATGAAACAAAGACAAATATAACATTTGGGATCACTATTGTGCCAGATCCAGCAACAGGAGTAGTAGTTGAATCGGGTGTAGACGAACTGGTCGTGAAATCTTCAGAAGAAGAGGAATCAGTAGTAGCCTCAGTCGTAGCTTGTGTAGTAGTCGGAGTAGAAGTTACTGGTATCACAGGACCCCGATAATATTTCTCGTAGATATCTTCCCAGAAAGCCGCTCTGTCACCCAGAATGGCTTCATCATCTTTAAGCTCTATGACTGAACCAAATGACATGTAAGGATACCTTTTAGCGCTAGCACGTGGCCACTGCAACAAATCGTAGTTCGTATTCGGAGAACTGAAACAAAAATTATAAATATTATCATATAGGTATATTAACCTGAAATAATATATCGCGACCAGCGACAACATAAAAGCTTCACTGTCGAAGTATTTTTTTAGCACCAATGACTCTCTTAAGGAAAACCAGAAGACCAAAAACAAACTAACTACTATTACTAATCATTTTGTCAACCATGATGGCCACAAAACAAACTTACAGCAGTCGATTTATTTAACCAAATAGTGTAAATTACTGTTACAGACTCGGTGTCTTTAGACTCTTATATATTAGAAAAAAAATCTCTTACCCAGTCAAAATAAAATTGTGCCAGTATTCTCTCAAGGTTGCTTTCACTGTCTTGTATTCTTCAGTTTTGTCAGTGACATCTTCATCCATAACTGCAAACATTTGGTGACAGTGACTCGCCCCTTGTATGTCAGTGTTTGGAAAAAATGGTGTATTTTCATCCACAAATGAGTATTTAAATAGGTATATTTCGTCATCGAGAGCTTCTACCCGAGTTGATAGAGACCTCAACATAGGGTATCCAAATAAAACATCAGTCCAATAAAATATATATTGCTGAATATTAGCTAGACTCACAGCTTCAGCTCCGAAATAGAACTCTTTGACCGTCTGTGCAACCTCTTCTTTAATATCTTCACTTTCAAAATGCAATTCAGCTGGTAAAAAGTCTGAAAATTTCCTATTCATCTGTTCGCTCCAAGATTCGAAGAATGTTAGTCTCATTGCGCCATCCATGTTAGTAAATCCATACATCAAAGGTATCTGGGTATAATTACCTTCTTTTAAAATACTAAAGGGAGCATTAAAAACAACTCTTTCTTGACCTATATCACTTTCCACACATGGACCGAATAGAATTGCAACGTCTTGGTTATTGAAGATTACTTCAGAACGTGAGAGTAATGTTTCAAATGTTGCAGTTTTGTAGAATTCTTCTAATTTGTTTAAATCATCGACATCTGAAAAATCTAGTATATTTGCATAGTACTTAGCATTTTCAATTGGGTTGATTTGTGGACCAACAGCGCCATTACTAACACCACTTTCCACTATGGCTTTTTTAAACAGTCCTTTAGTAATTGGAGAAAGAGTTAGAAAATCTACTGAACCCGACCCCGCACTACAGGCTGCTAATGTTACATCTTCAGGGTTACCTCCGAACCTGGCAATATTGGTGTTTACCCAACGAAGTAATGCTACCTGATCTTTAAGTCCAGCATTCCCAGGAGCACCTTCAGTGCCAAGGCATAGAAAACCATGCACACCAAGTCTGTAGTTAAATGTTACTACAATAACTGGTTGTGATTTGGTATTTGCTAATTCTCTGAACTTCTCTCGTTCTCCGTAACCATACTGGTATGCTCCACCGTGGACGACTACTAACACAGGAAATCTGGTCAGTGATGTTGCTGTTTGAGGTACGAACACGTTGGCTACTAGACAATCTTCTTGCATATTCAAAATCGATGCACTATCTGGCCCTGGAGCTACAGTCCCTGGACATCTGATACCTCTGTCTATTGCATCAAACGTAGACAGAAATACCGGTGGAGGGCGAGGAGCCTAGGTAAAATAAGAAAAAAAAAAATTGATTTAAAGAGATATAACAAAGAATGGAAAGAGACAAAGAGGAAGACCGATAAAGAGATGGAAGGACGACTTGTCAAAGGAGTGGAGAAAAACAGCAATGGACAGAAACAATTGGAGGGAATTAGAGGAGGCCTAAGTCTAAAGACAACCTGACCTGGTAGCTGATACTTAGTTAAGACAAGATTGAATTTAGTTAATTGGTGTGTATAATTATTATAATAAGCTAGATATAAGTTCTTTTTTATTGTAAACAGGTTACGGGCAATAAAGGTTATTTTTGTTTTATTTTATTGAATATTTTAAAACCCCGACATATTAACAATAAAGCACTTAGTAACATAAATTTTGATTCTCATAAAAATAAATGAAATTACATGAAAAAAAGTATTTAAATCTTTTTATGTATTGAGAGACAAACCAATATCTAACAGATCAACTGTGTACGCAAGACACCGTGACAAATTATGGGTCAATATACTAAATAGGTAAAGAATATAGATCAAGCATCACCTTAAATCTGTCAGGTCCTGTAGGTGCAGTGGCATAGGGAACATTATAGAACACGTAGAGCTCGTTATCAGGGTCCAAATGCCCGCGCACTGTACCCTGAGCTATCGGCACATCCCGATAAACATCTTGGCTTTGCACCAGTATCGCACAAGTACACAATACAAATACCACACACTGCCACATCTTGATTGAAACGCTAAGTATAATGAATGCTATGATGTATTTATACATCCATTACGGCTATCGCTAATCATAAGAGATAAAGTCGAAAAGTATTGATTGGCAAGGTTTGGGCACCCTTCGCGCCTATTGTGAGCGTACATCGAAAATACATAAACAATACATCGGTGTTGTGTAGCATCGTCACGATATCAATCAAGCCCAGGCTGTGGCATCCGTACATTTTATGAGGAACACTAAAGAATAGAATAAGATGATAAAAATGTAAAGTTTGTAAAGGATGTAAAAGCAAGATAACCGCATCTGATTTCAAAAGTTATATTAGGAAATACTACTATAATAAGTATCATGTGATCCCGGCAAAGCGCAGAGTTCCCGTGGGAGAGGCCACGGATTTGAAGCCGCGATAAAAAGCTAGGCAATAAATACTTTTCGCTATCAGTCATTGAATTCATCTACCTCTATCAAAATCAGGGAGATGACCATAAGCTCTTAGAGTAAGGTTATATTGAGTATGCGTAAGGGACAGATGTATAAAGTCATATACATCTGTCCCTTACACACACTCAAAATAACCTTACTCTAAGAGCTTATAGTCACCACCCTGAAGTCGTTTCTTCTGCACTTGATTGTAAATTAAACATAATTAAATATCGGACAATAATATCTTTAATATTTTACTTTAACAATTAAATTTAAAGTAAGTCATTGTAAAATCTAGAATGATTCATAAAAATGTTGAAAATTATCTCAAGTCTTAAAATGGACTACAATAATTTCTATGATAAGTAGGCATATTTTTGATGCAACAAAATTCATGTCATATTGTGAGCTTACGATCTATGATAATCGAAACGTTTTCATCGATAACTTAGCATAGTTATCGTAGAAGACTAGTTATTAAGAAGATCAATAAAATAATGATAGAACAGCCATGAACAAAACATTTAAGACCATTAGTAAGACAGCGCCGTCAGTTCCAGGCATGGAAGTAGGTACAGGAGTAGTCGGTTCGTTAGTAGCTGGTTCACAAGTAGTCGAATCATTAGTAGTCGGATCATTGGGAGTAGTAGTGGTTAGTAGTAGCAGACGGCACCACTGGACCCCATAGTACTTCTCGTAGATGTTGTTCGAGAAAGACGCCCTATTCTTATGTTGCCCTCTGACCCAGCGACATATGAGAAGAACTTTGGTCGTTTACAGGTGGCCATTGGGACAAAGTTGAGCCACTTGGCGTAGGAGAGCTAAAAGAAAGATGAAAATTTAATGAAATACCAGTTAGGTTATAAAAGTAAAACAATAATTGAAAACTAACATACCCAGTGTTAGGATTCCTTTGATAAATACACTTTTATTTTTTATGAAATAAAATATTTATTTTTAACATCAAATAGTATGATGTTAAATGATGTATAAGATGTTAAATTGATTACCCTAGAACATGTTCGAATGTCAAATGACGTCACATCTAATGTCAGTTGAGGATTGCAGGGGGATTGTTCGGGGTCGTGCGGGTTGAGTCAGTCCGGCAGTCTAGTCGGGACGATCTTGCAATATTGTGGTGTTGACCTAAGTGGATAATTATAATCACAGATAATATAATACTGGCATACTTAAGTCTCATCCCATACAAAGAAACCTAGCCGACGTACTGTACTGATTATACTGATTATTTTTTGTACATCGGATAGGTGGCGTTCGGTTCTGTTTCACGGATATAGATGGTGATGTATATATCGTCGTGAAACGGAACCGAACGCGATCAATTTACAAAAAACAATCGGTATAGCCAGATGAAAAACGCTAGTAACGTCTCGGCACGGTTTCTTTGTATGGGATGAGGCATCTGTATGCTAGTATTATATTATCTGTGTTATAATATTATTGAGTTGATGATAACTTATTGTGGGGAGTTTTGGCGGGAACGTGATGGCGTCTATGTTGCTTCTCTGTTTTATTTTTCTAAAATTGTTCTTTACTGAATATTAATAGTGTATAAATGGTGGTGTTTTGTTCTAATAATATTAGTGAAAGTGCACGAGTGTGGGAAAGTGAAACACAGCGGTAGAACATGAGTTTGTTCATGTTGTCGACAAAACTCCGTGGAGGCTTCCAATAAAGTTACCGCCATTTTATTGGGGCCTAACTATTATATATTAGTCTATGACTAGGACATTGGACTAAAAACTAAAGAAACTAGAACTTCTAAACTTGACACTGGCTAAATGCACAAAACGTGCGAAGCCAAAACAAACAAAAAAAAAAAAACTTATTGTGAACTGGAAAATAAAGAATAGTTCAAGCCAAACTGTGTGTTATTTCTGAATTACCAACTACACGTAAGTATTATTTTAAATTCTTGAATATTTTCCTCTTTTGCAAAAAACGGCACCTAAGGTTTACATTCTAAGGTCGATTTCAGTTAATTAAATGAAATTTTCGTACCACTTGCTCAAAAAAGTGACATTCTATGCCACAAAAAGCGAACATAACAATAGTCATTTTTAATCTGTTAAAAACAGGGAAAGAAAATTGTACTGAATTTCATTCATCCTCTAGGGGGAGAATGTGATTTAAATTTGGAATACTTACCGAAATTTATACTGAACTACATCTGTGTTTACACCATTGAGTTTGTATATAACGCATTATACATCTTTTTGAAAAAGGAATACGCATTTATTATGCAGTTATGATTATTAAATAAAATTACGAAAACCGACGAGGCCGTATGAGCTTGATGCCTTTGCATTTCCGACAAAAAAATATTAGTCTAGGAATTTGCCACGTTTTTGTTTTCTTCAAATACATAAACGATAAGTTTATTTTAATTTATTTTACTTTACTTTTAATTGTCATTATTTTTAATAAATGCTTATCTCATATTATTATTGTGTTAATTTTTCGCAAATGGTACGAAAAGTAGAGTATTTTACTCGGTGATAAAGCTGTCTTAGTCTTGGGTGAACTTAAATCCCTCGCTACACTCAGGACTCGTCTTAAATCCCTCGCTTCGCTCGTGATTTAAGTTTTTAACACCCTCGCTACGCTCGGGAGTAAACCTCGAGTCCTTCGTTACGCTCGCAATTTAAATCTTCACCCGCGACAGAAGACACTGCTTTATCCCCTTGGTTAATAATCTACTATTATACCATTCCCCCTCTAAAAAGCTTATTTTATTCACTGAAAACAGTGACATAAAAGAACTTTTAATCATTGTTTTGGTGTTTGAATTTAGAACACACCAATATATATTCGACCTCCATCTCAATGCTGCATAACCTCCTTGCGCAAAAATTACCCGATACATACTTCATATGCAAAGAATACTCGACTTTCAAACTCCTTCTTCGATTTTAATTTTGAGCTTGTTTATATTTAGGATTTTAATAATGATTATTATTTTAGTCTAAGATATTTATTGAATACTTATTTTGATTGTAATTCTAATACTAATTGCATTTGTGTTTCATTAATTATAATTATGTAACGTAACGGAGGTGGTCACTGGCCCCTGAAACACAGGTGCTGTTACCTAGCTCAGGGGTCAGGGTTTCACATTTTTTGTAAATTTTGAAGGTATAAATAAACCATTTATTTATTAACATTCCTTGTGCTTTTCGCTTAAATCTTTCTTTTTCTCGTAGTCATGGTATAAAATATAGTATTCAACTCTTGAATAAAACGGATTAAATATCAAGGGCCATGAATCACTCGCGTCGCTAAGGATTCTAACACTTGAATCACTCACTACGGTCGTGATTCAGTCGTTAGAATCCTTCACTTGCTCGTGATTCATCTATGGCCCCCATGTAAATTAATACGCGTGAAGTGAATTCTTGCAATTTTCAAAAATATTTCGTTGAATTCTTTAAAACCGATGTTCACGGCCAAACAATAATAAGTTGTCGGCAATAAAGACAAGAAGATTTTTTTTACTTTTTATTTAAATAAAGTTACAAATGTAAAAACCTAATAACGAGCGTTTGATGACCTCCGTTGCCAAAACCACAGCTTGAATCCTTCTGGGCATGCTTACGAGGTATTTAATAACGTTTTGAGGAATATTTTCCCACGCTTCTGCATTGACTCTTTTGAGCTCCCTGATGGTTTGTTGAGAAGGTTTCACTGATCTTACCTGTCTCTTTAGAACATCCCAGACATGCTTAATTGGATTGGGGTCAGGACTTCGAGCTGGCCAATCTAAACGACGGATCCCAACTGCCTGCATGTACGCTTCCATGTCGCCAGAACGGTGCGGGCGAGCATTGTCGTCCATAAAAATGGAATCTTCACCAAGTGCAGTCAATGCGGGTTGTGCTTATGGCATTAGAACTTCTTCCACTATTTACCGGCGTGCATTTAACGTTTCCGTCGAATTAATTGCTGCCTAAAACATAACGGAGCCTCCACCATAAGGAGTAATTTTCTTCGAAACACACTTCCGCATAGCGTTCCCGTGATCGTCGCAGCACTCGCCGGCGTCGGTCCTCTCCACACAAAGAGATTCTAGCTTCATCGGAAAACAATACTTTCAGTCCTCCAGAGTCCATGAAGCACAGTTTCGAGCAAACTAAAGTCGAGCAACACGGTGCTCACGGAGTAATTTAGGGCCCCGAGCCGGGCGGTAACGCCTGATATTGGCAGCCAAAAGCCTCCTCCTGACCGCCCACAAGCTGAATTCTATTCCTCTTACTTCTTCAAGGCTCTTCTTCAGAGCACAACACTTGAGACTTCTTCACAGCGAACACGCCTTACGATTCCGCAACGCCTGACTCACCAAAAAGCGGTCATCTCTTGGTTCTGTGAATCATTTTCTGCCCGAACCGGGTCTTCTTTTGACCGAACCGGTCTCGTGATACCGTTGCCAAGTCCTCTGGACAGTTGAACGACTCACAATTAGCCGCTAAGACACGAAAGTTTCTTCAAGTAGGGCTATAATTTTACAGCCCCCTATCGCTTTATCACTCATATCAAAAAGTGGTATTTAATGTAAAAAGAAAGATTAAATTGTTTAATTTGCAGAAAATATCCAAAAGGCTTTAATTTTTTTGTAATCAGTAAATAAATCGTTTCAGCAATTCGCTCCATTAGTAAAGCAATTTTATAATAATCCACAATAATCAATAGTTTTCTTTAGTTAATTACAAAGTTTAAATTTGGAACGTAAGCTTCAAATAACCAATACAATACATCGTCAATGAATCATGATAGGTCTTAATAGTAAAAACCTTGCAAAGGACAATGGGCAATTCTGCCGGATTCCAGTAGCGATGTGTCGTTGATGTATCTCTTCAGGGCGAATATTTTTTGAATTGTGGATACTGGAGTAGCTAGAGAGCTTTAAATGCGAGTCATTTAATCTCATTTGAATTCTGGTATTTTGTCAACTAAATACTTTCATTAGTAAAAAAACAATGATTGAAATGACTGTGCATTTCAATCGTATATATTTAAATATACATGTTTTATACTAGGAGGGATCAAAAAGTAGTTAGAACGACATACTCCTTGGTAAGAAAAAATATACTGGGAGGCATAGCTCAGATACATATTTGTAATATTAATAAAGGAAAAAATCTTCGATTCTCTTTTGTTTTTTTTCTGAATGTAGTCATTTGTTTGCTTCGTGTCGGAACGTGTTCTCGAATATGGAGGAAAACGAAGTGCGAGCCGTTATTAAATACCTCTGTTTAAAAAAAGTTAATGACGCAAGAGATTCATTGCGATTTGGAGGCAACATTAGGAGAATCTGCTCCGCCGTATTCCACTGTCGCAAGGTGGGCTTCCCAATTTCGACTAGGGAGAACGAGCACGGAAGACGAACATCGTTGCGGCTGTCCATCGACGTCAGTCACCCAAGAAAATGTTGCGAAAGTCGAGAAAATTGTATTGAGCGATCGAAGAGTTACCTTCCGATACTTAATTCAAGAAACGGGCATTTCATATGGAATGGTATTCAATCCATATTGAAACAATCTTTGAATATGAGAAAAGTCTCCGCAAGATGGGTGCCGAGAATGTTAACCGACCGTCAGAAACAAAATCGACTTGACATTTCGAAGATATTGTTGGACAAGTTTCAAGAAGATTCTGAAAACTTTTTGTCTCGTTTCATAACAATGGACGAAACATAGGTGATTTGCCAAAAAAAAAAAACAAACATCAATTTTGATCCCGAGACAAAACAGCAATCTTCGCATTGGAAACGGCCATCATCACATGGCATCGGCTGGCAAGGTTATGGCCTCAATATTTTGGGACTCAGAAGGGATATTGTTGATTGATTACCTGGAGCGTGGAACCACTATTACAAGCCAATATTATGCAGCTTTAATTCCCAAGTTGAGGAATGCCAACCAAGGGAAAAGGAGAGGGAAACTTCGAAGGGGCTTGCTGTTTCATCACGATAACGCACCCGCGCACAAGTTGGCAGTTGCGATGGCTGCCATACAGCAAGCTGGCTTCGAATTGGTTGACCACCCCTTACCTTACCTTATTCACCAGATTTGGCGGCTAGCGATTTTTACCTCTTCACCAAATTGGAAAAATACTGAAGGGGAAACAGGTATGAAGACGATGACGAGGTGATGGATGCCGTGGAGAGCTTTGCAGTACCAAGACAAAACTTTTTTTGTGAAAGGGTTTGAAGCCTTGGCAAAGCGCTGGACTCGGTGTGTAGAGAGACTCGGCAACTATGTAGAAAAATAAATTATTAAGTTATCAATAGTCATTATATTCTATCTCATTCTCACTACTTTTTGATCCCTCCTCGTATGTAAATAGTAGTTTAACAGTTTGGTCTCTTTGTAATCTACAAAGACACCAAACTGTTAAAAATTTAACAAAAAAAAATATGGTTGGGGTTTTAGAGATATTTATGGTCAGAAGGTTACATTGAAGCCACTTATTTAGTATAGTTAAATCATCTTGCGCAATTTTAACGTATTCGCTGTTAATGGCGTGTTAGAGAAGTTGAGCCTGCTCTTTATCGTGGATTTCTGGTGGATTGTAGCTCTCTGCAATATGTGGTCTTATCCAAACGAAAGTGACGACGATAGTTCGTACTTTGAAAGAAAGGTTTTGTAGTCATAATATGATCAATCTCATTTCTGGTATGTTTATATTGAGAGATCGCCACCTCTTATTAATAGTTGACATGAATATCGTGTTCATGGCATTGATATGAATTTTGATTTTCATTCGTATGCGTATTGAACACGGAGCACAAAACCAGTGGAGAGAGCATCGGCACGTTTTTGTTCTATATCAAAGTCACCAAATAACGGCGGGGGCAGAGGTAAGCTTCCTCCGCTGTGATTGGCTGACAGATTGACAACCAAATGACAACTGATTCTTTAGGGATTCCAAACAAGTAATAAAAAAAATATCGATATCGATAGTTGTTTAACTTATTAATAGTTTAAGGATTTCTTTGGGATACAGAGATTACGGGTTCTATTTTGAAATAAAACAGGGGTTTATTAAATTTAAGGCATAATTAAAAAATAATTAGGTATTTACTGGTTTTTAAAATGGATTAGCTATGAGTATGTTTTTCGTATGTAATCTTTTGGGCTTGTATTATTTTCTCGTAATTAATGTCAGTCGAGTATCAATATATTTTTTTGCTACACTTGAAGCTAAGTCAATTAAGTGATTAGTAGACTCTACATCAAATTGGTGAAAGTTTATATCTGGAAATAAAAATCGTATCCCACAAATTATTTAAGAACAACCATTGTGAAGTAATCGGAATTGTATTTCGATGTAAAAGTTTTTCCGCCGCATACTGCCAAGGCTCTTTTGATGTAAATTTCACTGCGGCGACATATGGTTATTACTGTTGTTGAAGCGTACAGAAGTTTGTCTCACATCTTTCTGATATAGTAGACTGTTTTCTTTTGGACCTCCAAGCAACGCTCCAATACAAATTTGACACTTTATTCTTTTTACCAAAGCGTGTACGATGTAACCTGCTATGTATTCAACCACTTTCTTGCTAAATTCTGTGAAACCAATCTCTTCTTGCAATTCAACATCAAAATCGTTACTGATGTCTGATGCAGTATCTTGATCCTTGCGCTGTGTAGTAATATTAATACGATCTAATGCGGATGTACATTGTAAAATCGAAATCTGATTGAGTGCTCCACAATTACCGGTGCCCGTGTTCTTGATTTGGGCATATGTTAGTGATTTTTAGGGTTCCGTACCCAAAGGGTAAAAACGGGACCCTATTACTGAGACTTCGCGGTCCGTCTGTCTGTCTGTCTGTCTGTCTGTCTGTCTGTCTGTCTGTCTGTCACCAGGCTGTATCTCCTGAACCGTGATAGCTAGACAGTTGAAATTTTCACAGATGATGTATTTCTGTTGCCGCTATAACAACAAATACTAAAAACAGAATAAAATTAATATTTAAGTGGGGCTCCCTTACAACAAACGTGTTTTTTCTGCCGTTTTTTGCGATAATGGTACGGAACCCTTCGTGCGCGAGTCCAACTCGCACTTGGCCGGTTTTTTTTTATATATGTTCTCAAATACTCGAGCGGTTGGGTTGTTGTTCGATCCACCGTGGCTTCCGACATTGCCAAAAAAGTGCTCAAGGTGGTCTTGACTTATTTTGTTCAGTGGCAAATACTTCATTTGGCATTTGCAACACCTGAATCAAATGTTTGGCACTTTCAATGCAGACACAACATCCCAAAAATCCGGTATGTCGCGGAGAATCAATAAGTTTAACAGTTTTTTATCATTTTCTTAGTCTGTTATTCTCGTCTGTCATTTTCTGCTACACCAGGAATGTAATCGTATTTTATGGATTTACACTGGTAAACACAACAAACAAAAGAATTAATTTCTTAGGATCTTCGGTACGTATATAGAAGAAGAAGTACTAGTATCCCGGCGACCGAGCTAGGCTCAGGTGAAAATAAGGAAAATGACGTTTTCTAAAAATAAAACCTAGATAGATCGAATTATCGCCCCCGCAACTCACTGCCTACTAAATTTCATGAAAATCGTTGGAGCCGTTTCTGAGATTCAGATTATATATATACATATGTACAAGATTTGCTCGTTTAAAGGTTAGATTTATGATATGGTAAATTCGGGCACGACAATATAAAAAACAACTTGGAAAGTATTGTATGGAATCCTATAATCTAAATTGTATTAATTATGTCAATAAAGAATAATTATTATTACTGTAATGCTTAATAATAAACAACGCATTCTGAGTATTTTTTTCACTCGTCGAGCGTTTTCAATCTTGGAGCCTAACATATCGATATAATCGCCGTGATGCTGGGAACAGCACTATCGAGAAAAAAAGAGACAACGACTAATGCGCAAATCAGTGTACCAGAAAGAGACAGCAGCGGAACCATCCAGAAATAAAAATATTTGATTTTACGTAATGAAATTGATTAAATGGAGTAGAAAACCACTTATCTATGGAATGTTATCCCATCTTTTGTGTAACTTGAAGTAGTAGAACACTTTCCACACCATTTAATTGCACAATTAGGCATTACTTTTCAGTTTATTTGGTTTAAATACGGAAGCGCGTGACGTTCGTACGTTCAACCTACGAATGCTGCGACTGACTAAAATTTCGCCGCATAAGCTTGCTATTGCATACGCTTGGCGCCCGCGGTAGCCCCCGCACGCTCTCTCCATTGGTTTTGTGCTCCGTGGTATTGAATGAGTCTCACTCCACGAGTGCTCCTGGTTCATAAAATTTAAGTAGTGACGAGGTTTCAGTAGTTGCATACGCCTGTGTAATTGCAAAAGGCAGGTTTTCTAGAACTATAAACTCAATCTGATATTCCGGTGAAAGTTTAACTGTTTTATTTGAATTTTGTGTATACTAAGAAAGGGATATTTTTGGTTTTCCTATGTAATACGTGTAATCATCGTCTTCAATAATGTCTTCTTTTAGTAGAAGGACTTCAGTCAATCCCAGTATATCATGGTTAATTGTACGGTTTTAAGCTCTTTATGTTTTTTCTTTGTTGGTTTGTTTGCCAACAGGCGAATAAATCGCAGCACGTTTCAGAATAAGTGGCGTGAGCTTACCTTCAGGCGAATAAATTGCAGGACTTACCTAAAGGCGAATAAATCACTATATGCGAATAAGTCGCGGGTTTGTCTATATGCGAATAAATCGCGGGCTTGTCTATATGCGAATAAGTCGCGGGTTTGCCTACAGGCGAATACATTGCAGATTTTGTTGTGCGTGTACCATGTTCGTATTTATCAAATGTATCAATATTAACTGTTATTGCTTGAAATACTTTATATCTATACATATATTTCACGTTTTTGTGTAATTAATGAATGAATATTTACCCAATATTGTAACTAAAACATTTTATAATTAAAAGAAGAAGTTTTATTTTAAAGAAAAGAGTAAGTTTGGAGTTTCTTGCCCGTTCTTCTCCATAACAAACTACCTTTGCGAATGGAAAGTAGAATCAATATATATTTTTCTTTGAACTTTCTACTTTCAAACTTACCTTTACATGGTTTAATTAATTTGACTGGGCCGGTTTCTGAGTTAAGTAAAGCAGCAATAATCAGTTGAGTATTGTCAAATAATTTAGGAAGCGTTTGAGTATTTTACGTTTCTCAATTGAGAATCTAGCTCAGTTAAGTAACTACTTAAGTATGGACCCGTCAAAGTTAGAGATGTGCAACTCGAGTTAACTCGAGTTGCGGCTAACTCGAGTTGACTTGAGTGGTATTCTTCCGAACTCGAGTTGCTATTACCAAAATCTAAAATAAAATATAATAAAGAACAACCAAATTCACACATGTCAAACATTTAAACCATTATTTCTTAAATGTGTTCGTACAACAATATCAATATTGTTAAAGTTTGAATAAAAAAAGGTAGAAGCAATACCAATAACCAACATTAAAAAGCATCACGATAGCCAGGAGTTTGGAACTATTATGATAACAAATTAAAGAATGCTACAAAACTAACCATTTTGCAATCAAGGTTGTATTTTTTAAATTAGTCGGAATATAACCGTTTGACGTGAAAAAAGTTGTCCCCAACTAATGTTTTTTTTTTGGCCAGTGGTGTCCCACTCCTGGTCTAAGGCTTCCCCCATTCCTTCCATTTCCCTCGGTGTTGTGACTCATCTCGTACATTCTCGAGAAAGTTATCCAATTTGTCTGTCAAATATGTATATATGTAAAAAAGTTGTTTTTAACAAATACTGAATTAATGGCCGGTTTCTGAGTTAAGTAAAGCAGCAATAATCAGTTGAGTATTGTCAAATAATTTAGGAAGCGTTTGAGTATTTTACGTTTCTCAATTGAGAATCTACCTAGCTCAGTTAAGTAACTACTTAAGTATGGACCTGTCAAAGTTAGAGATGTACAACTCGAGTTAACTCGAGTTGCGGCTAACTCGAGTTGACTTGAGTGGTATTCTTCCGAACTCGAGTTGCTATTACCAAAATCTAAAATAAAATATAATAAAGAACAACCAAATACACACATGTCAAACATTTAAACCATTATTTCTTAAATGTTTTTGTAAAACAATATCAATATTATTAAAGTTTGAATAAAAAAAGGTAGAAGCAAAACCAATAACCAACATTAAAAAGCATCACGATAGCCAGGAGTTTGGAACTATTATGATAACAAATTAAGGAATGCTACAAAACTAACCATTTTGCGATCAAGGTTGTATTTTTTAAATTAGTCGGATTATAACCGTTTGACGTGAAAAAAAGTTGTCCCCAACGAATAGGGTATAAGTTTAAAATGTTTTTTTTTTGGCCGATGGTGTCCCACTCCTAGGCTAAGGCTTCCCCCATTCCTTCCATTTCCCTCGGTGTTGTGCCTCGTCTCGTACATTCTCGAGGAAGTTATCCAATTTGTCTGTCAAATATGTATATATGTAAAAAAGTGGTTTTTAACAAATAAACGAAATAAATAATTAATTCTAACTAATGAAGCTACGTTGCGCTAACTCGAGTTGCGCAACTCGAGTTATGTGCATTTCAACTCGGGTTAACTCGAGTCGTGTTTATCCCGAGTTGGCACATCACTAGTCAAAGTTCCATTCTCTTTTTCTTTCACTCTTACGTTCCATTTTACAAAAGGAATCCGAGATATCACAAGATTGCATAAAATTACTATTATAAATTTTATACAGCTATAAAAAGTACGTTCTTATTATATTATCTACTTCATTCAAGATTAAAAAAATCAATTTATTAAAGACGTTATAATCTTTAATAACTTGATTTTTCATATTTAAGCAATTTAATAGATACCTATTTGAAATGTATACAACCTTATTATAAAACTATGAAATGGATCGTAGGCACTAGTCAATTACTTCAAGATTGTCATGGCAACCGTTTTAATTGTGTCAATGATGTCTTATCGAAAGAAAATAATATCTAATATAATTTGTTATTGCTAAAATCAAGAATTGAAGCTTATAATTACTAGAAGTGAATGTGTTCAGGCGAGCAGTTGCTAGTTATTGTGATACCTCATAGAACTTCAGCATATTTTACTCAGAACTTCACAAGATCTCTCAAGGTGGAACAGAACCAAAACAGAACCGACACACACAGAAATCGTGCATATGCATCGGAATCTGATTGCAATTGTGATTTACCAACAAATGTGGACTGTTGTGATAAAATTTTTAATGAGTGACCTGGGTTTTCATGACAAAGACTTTGCTAGCCATCGAAGAGCCTCCGAAGATAAACAATATTAGCCAGGGTCGGTGCCATTGGATATGTGTTGCTATTATGAAGGAGGACTGTGTTCTACCTACTTATTTTGTAAAATAATAAATAAATGAGACTTGTCATGTTGTTTTTATCAACTTTTATTGTTCTGATACCAAAATCGTATCATACTAAAGCCAAATTCTGTACACAATTTCATCGTTGTAACCTCTTCTTGTATTGTGGATCCTAATAATAATACCTATTCTATAGAGGTATGAAAGTCTGTATGTTTGGATATTTGTTAATCACACCTCAATGGTTAAACGTATTTGGAAGTATATACTTTGAAAAACACACAATGACCAGAATTAGAACCTAGGATATAATAACAAAAAACAAATACATTAAATAATAGATATAAAAATAAATAAACGGAAAAACAAAGCCTTTTATTCTGAAACCAGAGAAATAAAGCTGAAGTCTATACAATACTATACGTAGTTTATAAAATGTTCCTAATCTCAGTGTGCTTGGCATAGGCCTCCACTAACAGTTTCCACTGGAGTCTGTCCTGAGCTACTCGCCAACACCACAGAGCACCATCGCTTACACTTTTTGCCTACATCTTGGACCAGCGGTCTTTCCCATATCCCATTTCCATCTATGACACTGTCTTCAACGGCATCTTTTCCCATCTCTTGTTTACCAATTTGACAATTTTCTCCATGTTCCTTGGTTATCGCGCATCATATAACCGGTCCATCTCCACTTTTCACATAATTCCTGTTGGATAACTGTCGGTTTTCGCGCAGGAAATGCTACTGTCGACTACAAACACTGGCACATTTTGAATATTTTCTTAAAGATCTCTCTCAACATAGTCATAATTTCTGCCGAAAGACTGCTGGATACAGGACTTCCCTAGCGTCACCACATCAACCAGTCCTGGGCGTCTTTCATACATCGGATTTCCGTGACCTTAACCAGGTCATCGGTCTACAGAGGGAGGCCTTAAAGCGCTGCGTATGCCGCCACGCGGTCGCAACTCCAGAACTTAACAGCCCCATTGACCATCCGTTCTTCGAGCATCTGAGATCTATCAGGCGTGAAATATTTGCATCCGATCTAATGTTTTCGATAATTCAGGGCGAACAGTCTTCTTCAACGCATCGGTCTTCGTGGAGACATCTCCAAGGAAGACAAGGTCTTCTTCGTCACTCGATTTATAAGTTTATATATTATTTTGTATTTATTTCGCTTGATCACCGTTTAAGCACAGACTTGTCAACTATCAACTGCCAAATGTAACTAGTGTAGCCAGATTCGACGAGCGCTAAGTCGCCGAAAATTTAGTTTTTCCATTTATACAAAACTCAAGACGACCGTTATTCACTAATACCACGAAACATTCTTCGAAACTTAAATGCATTAGCCACAATAATCATTATTGGTTCCACATAAAACATATTTCTGCATTTCTTTATTTCCCTGTGCTGTTGCGACTGAAGTATAATGAAAAAAACCTTTTATTTTCCAGTTATTTACATCATTCCTCAGATAATGTTGTATTAGATAGTCTCATTCCGAAATCGCCTAAAATCGCCTTATTTCTTTTGGAGGTAATCTAATTGGCGCCGCTCGTAAAAATTGGTCGCCCCGGCACCCTTCCAAGTAGCCTAAATGGCAAAAAGGCGCCCAATCTGGCTACACTGATGATGTAACGTTGACAACGGTTTGAGAATTCGAGAATGATCAAATGTGTTTTTCTCAGTTGGGAAACCCAATTGATCGTCAATGAAGGTTTTTTGTATGACATAAGGTATACTTTGGCATGACTTGACTACGTATACTCAAACCTTGCTCAGCATCTCGTACTTAGCGTCGAATACTTAATTCAGAAATCGGCCATATGTATTCGACACTAAGTACGTGCTGATCTCGATTTAAGCATCTGTCACCCTTGATCATCTGCCACTTTAAGTTTTCTGCGATGCTGAGCAAGATTTGAGTATACGTAGTCAAGTCATGCTAAAGTATACCTTATGTCATACAAAAAACCTTCATTGACGATCAATTGGGTTTCACAACTGAGAAAAACACATTTGATCATTCTCGAATTCTCAAACCGTTGTCAACGTTACATCATCAGTGTAGCCAGATTGGGCGCCTTTTTGCCATTTAGGCTACTTGGAAGGGTGCCGGGGCGACCAATTTTTACGAGCGGCGCCAATTAGGTTACCTTCAAAAAAAATAAGGCGATTTTAGGCGATTTCGGAATGAGACTATCTAATACAAAATTATCTGAGGAATGATGTAAATAACTGGAAAATAAAATGCTTTTTTCACTATTTTTCATTATACTTCAGTCGCAACAACACAGGGAAATAAAGAAATGCAGAAAAATGTTTTATGTGGAACCAATAATGATTATTGTGGCTAATGCATTTAAGTTCCGAAGAATGTTTCGTGGTATTAGTGAATAATGGTCGTCTTGAGTTTTTTATAAATGGAAAAACTAAATTTTCGGCGACTTAGGGCTCGTCGAATCTGGCTACACTGGTTACATTTGGCAGTTGATAGTTGACAAGTCTGTGCTTAAACGGTGATCAAGCGAAATAAATACAAAATCTATATATATAAAAGAAAGTCGTGTTAGTTACTTCACTTATAACTCAAGAACGGCTGAATCGATTTAGCTGAAAATTGGCAGGGAGGTAGCTTAGAACCAGGAGAAGGACATAGGGTAGGGTAGGGTAGGGTAGGGTAGGGTAGTGTAGGGTAGTGTAGGGTAGTGTAGGGTAGGGTAGTGTAGGGTAGGGTAGTGTAGGGTAGTGTAGGGTAGTGTAGGGTAGTGTAGGGTCGGGTAGGGTAGGGTAGTGTAGGGTAGGGTAGTGTAGGGTAGCGTAGGGTAGTGTAGGGTCGGGTAGGTTAGGGTAGGGTAGGGTAGGGTAGTGTAGGGTAGGGTAGGGTAGAGTAGGGTAGGGTAGTGTAGGGTAGGGTAGGGTAGGGTAGGGTAGGGTAGGGTAGGGTAGTGTAGGGTCGGGTAGGGTAGTGTAGGGTAGGGTAGGGTAGTGTAGGGTAGGGTAGGGTAGTGTAGGGTCGGGTAGGGTAGGGTAGTGTAGGGTCGGGTAGGTAGGGTAGATAAATGTTTGGTCTTTTTATGGCAAACAAAGTTTGCTGGGTCAGCTAGTAATATATAAACTTATAAAACGAGTGACAAAGAAGACCTTGTCTTCCTTGGAGATGCCTCCACGAAGACCGATGCGTTGAAGAAGACTGTTCGCCCTGAATTATCGAAAACATTAGATCGGATGCAAATATTTCACGCCTGATAGATCTCAGATGCTCGAAGAAGGGATGGTCACTGGGGCTGTTAAGTTCTGGAGTTGCGACCGCGTGGCGGAATACGCAGCGCTTTAAGGCCTCCCTCTGTAGACCGATGACCTGGTTAAGGTCACGGAAATCCGATGTATGAAAGACGCACAGGACTGGTGGATGTGGTGACGCTAGGGAAGTCCTGTATCTAGCAGTCTTTCGGCAGTAATGATGACTATGTTGAGTGAGATCTTCAAGAAAATATTCAAAATGTGCCAGTGTTTGTAGTCGACAGTATCTATTCCTGCGCGAAAACTGACAGTTATCCAACAGGAATTATGTGTAAAGTGGAGATGGACCGGTTATATGATGCGCGATAACCAAGGGACATGGAGAAAAGTGACATGGAGAAAATTTACAAATTGGTAAACAAGAGATGGGAAAAGATGCCGTTGAAGACAGTGTCATAGATGGAAATGGGATATGGGAAAGACCGTTGGTCCAAGATGTAGGCAAAAAGTGTAAGCGATGGTGCTCTGTGGTGTTGGCGAGTAGCTCAGGACAGACTCCAGTGGAAACTGTTAGTGGAGGCCTATGCCAAGCACACTGAGATTAGGAACATTTTATAAACTACGTATAGTATTGTATAGACTGCAGTTTTATTTCTCTGATTTCAGAATAAAAGGCTTTGTTTTTCCGTTTATTTATTTTATATCTATTATTTAATGTATTTTTTTTTTGTTATTATAACCTAGGTTCTAATTCTGGTCATTGTGTGTTTATCAAAGTATATACTTCCAAATACGTTTAACCATTGAGGTGTGATTAACAAATATCCAAACATACAGACTTTCATACCTATATAGAATAGGTATTATTATTAGGATCCACAATACAAGAAGAGGTTACAACGATGAAATTGTGTACCTACTTAATTTGGCTTTAGTATGATACGGTTTTGGTATCAGAACAATAAAAGTTGATAAAAACAACATGACAAGTCTCATTTATTTATTATTTTACAAAATAAGTAGGTAGAACACAGTCCTCCTTCATAATAGCAACACATATCCAATGGCACCGACCCTGGCTAATATTGTTTATCTTCGGAGGCTCTTCGATGGCTAGCAAAGTCTTTGGTCATGAAAACCCAGGTCACTCATTAAAAATTTTATCACAACAGTCCACATTTGTTGGTAAATCACAATTGCAATCAGATTCCGATGCATATGCACGATTTCTGTGTGTGTCGGTTCTGTTCTGGTTCTGTTCCACCTTGAGAGATCTTGTGAAGTTCTGAGTAAAATATTCTGTAGTTCTATGAGGTATCACAAGAACTAGCAACTGCTCGCCTGAACACATTCACTTCTAGTAATTATAAGCTTCAATTCTTGATTTTAGCAATAACAAATTATATTAGATATTATTTTCTTTCGATAAGACATCATTGACAAAATAAAAACGGTTGCCACGACAATCTTGAAGTAATTGACTAGTGCCTACGATCCATTTCATAGTTTTATAATAAGGTTGTATACATTTCAAATAGGTATCTATTAAATTGCTTAAATATGAAAAATCTAGTTATTAAAGATTAAAACGTCTTTAATAACTTGATTTTTTTAATCTTGAATGAAGTAGATAATATAATAAGAACGTACTTTTTATGGCTGTATAAAATGTATAATAGTAAATTTTATACAATCATGTGATATATCGGATTCCTTTTGTAAAATGGAACGTAAGAGTGAAAGAAAAATGAATGGAACTTTGACTAGTGATGTGCCAACTCGGGATAAACACGACTCGAGTTAACCCGAGTTGAAATGCCCATAACTCGAGTTGCGCAACTCGAGTTAGCGCAACGTAGCTTCTTTAGTTAGAATTAATTATTTATTTCGTTTATTTGTTAAAAACCACTTTTTTACATATATACATATTTGACAGACAAATTGGATAACTTCCTCGAGAATGTACGAGATGAGGCACAACACCGAGGGAAATGGAAGGAATGGGGGAAGCCTTAGCCCAGGGGTGGGACACCACTGGCCAAAAAAAAACATTTTGAACTTATACCCTATTCGTTGGGGACAACTTTTTTTCACCTCAAACGGTTATAATCCGACTAATTTAAAAAATACAACCTTGATCGCAAAATGGGTAGTTTTATAGCATTCTTTAATTTGTTATCATGATAGTTCCAAACTCCTGGCTATCGTGATGCTTTTTAATGTTGGTTATTGGTTTTGCTTCTACCTTTTTTTTATTCAAACTTTAATAATATTGATATTGTTGTACGAACACATTTAAGAAATAATGGTTTATATGTTTGACATGTGTGTATTTGGTTGTTCTTTATTATATTTTACTTTAGATTTTGGTAATAGCAACTCGAGTTCGGCAGAATACCACTGAAGTCAACTCGAGTTAGCCGCAACTCGAGTTAACTCGAGTTGCACATCTCTAACTTTGACGGGTCCATACTTAAGTAGTTACTTAACTGAGCTAGGTAGATTCTCAATTGAGAAACGTAAAATACTCAAACGCTTCCTAAATTATTTGAAAATACTCAACTGATTATTGCTGCTTTACTTAACTCAGAAACCGGCCCTTTTAGTATTTAAAAGATATTATGTTGATTACCCTAGCCAGAGTTGAGTGTGAGTCAGTCAAAAAATGTTCTATGGAGTCAGTTCAGCTTGTATTATCTGTGGTTGCCGGCAGTCTAGTCGGGACGAGTTTGGTAGATGGTGGTGTTGACCTAAGTAGATATAATGTATTGAGTTAATGATAACTTAATCGTACTCTCTGAACTGGAAACTAAAGAATAGTTCAAATCCAAACTGTGTGTTATTTCTGAATTACCAACTACACGTGAGTATGGTTTATTCTTGAGTATTTTCTACCCACTTTCCTTGGACTCGGACGGACAACTTGCTTTTTACTAGCTCTGTTGTCTTTCTAGTGATATATTACACCAGTAAAAATAAAATTGAGCTTATACTCTCTCATAATGTCCATTCCTATGTTTTCTTGAGTTCAACCAGAATGATATTGATCTCTCAATGCTCTAGATTGAAAGCAGTGCGCGGCTCCACAGACATCAGTATGCGGAAACCTTGCGAATGTTCTTCCACATAAGAATAGCCAAATAAATAGATCATATCACCAAGAGCCGCTACACGAGTCGACAGAGATCTCAGCATTGGATATGCAAATAAAACATCGGGACAATACATTAAGTACGACACCATACTGGCTTCAATAACAGGGTCATTGCCAAAGTAAAACTGTTTGATTTTCTGTGCAACTTTATCTTTAATAACTTCACTTTGAATACGCAATTCAGCTGCTAAAAAGTCTGAAAATTTCTGATTCGTCCTGACTTGCCAGGTATCGAAATAGGGCAGTATAATTGCGCTTTCCATATTTCATACAAAAAGGTTCCGTGTATAATTACCTTGTTTCATAACTTTTAAAGGTGTATCCAAAATAACTCGTTCTTGGCTGATATCCTTTGCCTCGCATGGCGCAAACCGAATCATAAGGCGACAAGTCTTCTAATTTATTCAAATCATCAACATCATGAAGTTCCTTTGCAAAATCTTTGGCATTTTGAATTGCATCGATTACGACACCGCTAACGGTAGTGCCATTATTGATTCGACTCTCCATTATAGCTTTATTGAACAGACGTATTGTAGCACTGGAAACAGTTAGAACATCTACTGAACCAGATCCGGCACTACAGGCTGTAAGTGTCACATCTACAGGATTACCTCCAATACTGGAATTGTTTTCCTTTACCCAATGAAGGAGATTGGTCTCTGTGGTATCAGGACCAAATACGTTGGCTATCAGAGTCATCTCGCATGTTTGTTTCATAAGGGCCTTGAGGACATCAGATGTCTATCTAAAGCGTCTAACGTTAACATTCATACTGGTGGTGGAAGGGGAGCCTAAATGGAAAAAAGTTAGGTTAACAAGAAAAAAATCATGCTGTGCAGTCGGAAGACACATCTGGTTTTGGTCAGCCAGCTCGCGAATATGTATCCTCCGTCTGCACAGCATGATTTTTTCCTTGTTTACGTCTTTTTAGTTCGCTTTTTAAGCAGTCGGGTTTTTTGATTTTCTTAATTAACTTTTTTTATTTACAACTTTTTAGTATTTTTTGTTTTAGAATTAGGTACATTTAAACATATATTTTTGAAATCACCTCTTAAAACCCTTTATTTTGATACCCCACACGATGGGTTTGGAAAAAAAAAACTCCCTCAAAATGGCGTCCGAAATCCGCCATTTTTTTCTTTTCCAATTTTAATGTAGCCAGTGACACTCGCAGGGTTAAGACCAATCGATTGACATAAGAATCATCAAAATCGGCCAACGTGTTTGATCTCTAGAACCCATATAGGAACAAACATACATACATACATAGACTGATAAACACATTACCCTCCTTCGGCAGTCGGGTAAAAAAGACGTTTTCAGTATAATTGATAGTTACACCCTGAGTAGATTTGTTTTACTAAGCGAGAAGAAGGCTCCATCGGTTTATACTTAAAAGCTATTACGATTAAGGGCGCGTTCCCACCGTGTCGTGACGACAGATAATCGTGTAGTTTTAAGTGTCGTGGCTTATATGTTTAAATGGAATCGTTATTTACACAACATTTATTTAATTTTTAAATTTTTACTAAATATGACATTCTATTAAGTATTTTGATTTGTATTCTTTATTAATATTTGCATGCCATTTTCCAAGGTAAACATGACGTTCTATCATTCTGTATCCTAACACCTCTTCATGCTGACAATTTGTTATGTATGTGTGATACTCATGTTTGAGCAAATAAAAATGATTTGATTTGATTTGATTTGATTTGTTATAATGGGAACAGGTAGAGACGACAGTCGTCGAACGATAAATTTAGTCGTTACGACATAGTGGGAACGCGCCCTAAGGATAATATTTGGAAGAGCAAATGAGGAGAGCTTGACTAGCTCGTCCCTAGGCAAAGAAAACTTGATTAAGGTGCCCGAAAAATTGGGCAATTCCAGAATTTTCTTTTCCTACAATATTATTGTACTACCTGGTTCGGACAGGACAATGTCTGTCGGGTCAGCTAGTCGATACTTCTATACTAATAATAATAATAATAATAATAAACCTCACCTCCTTTACATGGATGACCTGAAGCTCGTTTCCCCCAGCAAGTTTGGTGTGGACAAATGTGCGGTCATGCATGTACAGCGAGGTGAGATTGTGGAATCCGTAGGAATTCAACTCGCGGATTCCATAAACCTGAGATCACTCTCTCCAAACGAAACCTACAAGTATTTGGGTATGTCGGCAGCGTTAGGTATCAGCACTACTGACATGAAGCAATCGTTGAAGGAACGCTTCTTTGGCCAAAAGGAGGTATTCAATAATAGCTTTCTATCAGGCGGAAACAAGGTGCGCGCCTTCAACGGTTGAGTCATGCCGGTATTTATGTACTCTTGCGGCATACTCAAATGGACTCAAACGGAACTCGATGCCCTGGATAGGCGGGTCCGTACACTGCTGACTGCATAACGAATGCATCACCCACGATCGTCGGTCATGAGATTGTATATCCCGCGGATGTGTGGAGGCCGAGGCTTTTTAAATGCCAAAAACCTCCACCACCGCGAGATATGCAATCTCAGGGAATATTTTCTACACACCAACGTGGGTATGCATCGAGATGTAGTAGCAGTGGACAAGAGACTCACCCCGCTCTCCTTGGCGAATGAGAACTGGCGCAAGCCTGTAGACGAGTTATCATGACGAATAACTACCGGAGATTTATTGTGAAGGTTGGCATGGTTGATGTCTGTCAGGCATGTCACCGCCCGGGTGAATCGATCCGCCACATTATCTCTGGTTGTTCTCGTCTAGCTAACGAAGAGTACTTGCATAGGCACAACCTTGTAGCCAGGATGATCCACCAGCAACTTGCTCTGAAATACACTCTTGTGGCATCGGAGGTACCGTACTACAGCTATGTGCCCGACCCAGTTCTCGAAAATGGCAATATCACATTGTACTGGGATCGGTCCATCATCGCTGACAGGACTATTGTAGCCAGTAAGCCTGATATTGTGGTGGTGGTCAGAATCGAGAGGGGTGCAATGATTGTCCACAGTCCCGCATGACGGGAACCCCGTGAAAGCCGAGAAAGATAAGCAAATCAAGTATTTTGACTTGGCTCGCGAGGTTGTCGACATGTGGGATGTTGACACAGCAATCATTGTACCGATAGTCGTATCAGCCAATGGCTTAATAACCACGAGCCTCGACCAACACCTTTGGAGGCTCTCGTTAGGCGGCTGGGTCAAGGGCCTGATCCAGAAAGCAGTACTGCTGGACACGGCTCGCATTGTTAGGAGGTTCCTCTCTCTGGAGCTCTGCCCGCCGGTAGCTTGGACCCTGTTCCAGATACCGGAGGGCCTCTATTTTTTTATATAATTAAATGTTTTTTTTAATATTTGAAAATGTTACCAATAAGAAAAAGTTAAATAAAGGACATAATAATAATAGATATTATAAAGAGGAAACATTTGTATTTTTGTCTATAACGAATAAACTTAAAAACTACTGGACCGATTTCAAAAATTCTTTCACCGTTGGGAAGCTGCACTACCCCCGGGGCCCCGGGTGACCTAGGCTACTTTTTATGCCTGTATTCACATGGGAACGGGAACTACGCAGGTCAAACCGCGAGGCGTCCGCTAGCCAATAGTAAAAAAATATCGTTAGTAAAAGTATTAATCAGTTTAAAAAAAAAACCTATTAATTAGTCCTTACCTTGAATCTGTCAGTCCCCCTAGGTGTGGTGGCTTATCAATATTATAGAACACATGTAGCCCTCCTCAGGGTCATGGGCCGCTAATCCTCATCACCCTCCACCAGTATCGCAAAATTATAAAATAATGTTAAACACTTTCACAGCTTGACCAAGGGCTTATAAATGTTAATAATTATTATAAAGGGATACAGTTCTTTTTACATGTTGTATCTCCTATCTACTCATTCATTAATCTATGACGTATTCTTATATACGGCTATAAAGATAAAATATAAAAATAACTGATGTTTTAGAAATGTCTGGCCAAAATAAACCTTCTCGTGAAATTTTCAATTAAACTGTGGGCAAGGGTGAATTCATTTTTATCCTAGCATCCTACAATTCTACATGTCAAATTATGCAGGGCGCAGTTTGTCTTTTTCATCTCATCTCTATAAACTGTCTTTTCCTGTTATATTTATCCAGCGTTCATTAGATCTCCTCTGTTTTTCTAGTCATCTACATTCACATGTACTTGAAATCATGTCATGAATCTTCATTCTTTTGCTCTTACCTCCATTTATTTGATATTGTCTCTTCGTCTTCTTTACTTCTCTATTACTAAGTCGATATTTAGCAAAATAATATGACATCAAGATCAGATAGGCAGGGGTCTAGATAAATTTTTCCATCGTATCATTGATTTTCACCTACTTTTATTTATTTATTTATATATGCTTTATTGTAGGTACACCAAGTTTAAACACAAAAAAAGGAAACATAAAACTAAAATACATACAACGGGCGGCCTTATCGCTGACCGCGATCTCTTCCAGGCAACCTGGGATGGAAAGTGATAGCCTGGACATGAAATGGGGTTGACATTGGTGTAACACATATCATTACGAATATTTTCCTTAAATATACAATCATATTAAAATAGATACACAAATACATACATATGTTATATAATAGATACATAAAAACATAAATACTCAATATATATATAAATAGGCAATGAAAGCAAATGTTGACTAACGACAATCACAGTGGCAGGTAATGGTCCTTTACGAGTCTTTTAAATACAGGCAATGACTGGGCGCGTTTTATAGGGTCGGGCAGTGCATTCCACAGACGAGCAGCTTGGACAGTAAAAGATTTATCCAAGAAAGTGGTGGAAAGCATTGGCATCCTAAGTCGCAAGTTATCCGATGACCACTAAACACTAACCACTTGAGCTTCACACGGAAATCGGATACATGGTCATATTTGCGCAAACCGAATATGAACCTTATACAAACATTTTGAAGCCGCTCAAGTTTATCGAGTTGTTCTTGAGTAAGGTCAAGATAGCTGGCATCGGCATAATCAAGGATGGGAAGAAGAAGAGATTGTGCAAGCGCAATCTTGGTGGCAGTCGGAAAAAAATTCCGCAGTCTCCTCAATGATGCAGCAGATGCAAATAACTTGCGGCTTACCTCCTGTAGTTGGGCAGTCCAAGAGAAGTTCTTGTCGATGAATATCCCCAAGTTCTTAACTTTATCACTGAAGGGAATAACTGAATTGTCAAAAAGAACTTGGGGAAGAGACGTCCAGTTGATCCTTGAAACCATTCTCGAACTGCCCACCACTATAACCTGCGTCTTGATAGGGTTGACCATAAGCCAATCACATCTACAAAACTTTCCCCACGACATTTTTGACCATTTTTCCTGCGGAATAGTGTCCTGTTTCAAAAACAAGATAACTATTCTAGTTTATACATACAGAACACAAAATAGTTATTTATGCTACAAGTGCGGAAGGTAGGTGATTTCCGATGAGTGGCATTTATTCACGAGCGAGCGAAGCGAGTGAGTGGATAAATCGACACGAGCCGGAAATCATCTTACGTACGTGTATCATACAACATTTTACTATGCATTGTGCGAGGAAATACATAAATTAATAATATGAAATTAATAAAATGGCGGGCTTATTCAAGCGCGTTCAGCATATCCACAGATTAACTAATAGTTCCTCGGGCATATCTACTGCGCATGTGCGAATAGCTGTCACATCGTAACGCAATAAGGCACGAGCAAAATATAGGTTCTGCCATTTAATGAATATTTAAAATTAATTTATTGATCAAAATCTAAATCTAGAGTAATTAAAAACGCCTAAAATAAAGTA
Organism: Orthosia gothica; assembly: GCA_949775005.1. Taxonomy (NCBI): domain Eukaryota; kingdom Metazoa; phylum Arthropoda; class Insecta; order Lepidoptera; family Noctuidae; genus Orthosia; species Orthosia gothica. The sequence goes on along the minus strand of OX459048.1, from coordinate 19,936,642 downwards.
TTAGTTTTATTTTACCTTTTATATGAATGATTATCTGTACATAACTATTTTTTTAAACTTTTCTCAAATAATAAAAACTCTATGCGTCGGGCTGACGTTGGAGTTAAAAATTAAAAAAGTACAGGAAAGTAAAAAGCACTAGTGAAAAAAAGTGACACTTTCCGCACAGTTTGGCTGCTTGGAAAACCGCTCTTTTCGAGGACATGCATTGTAAAATAATAAATATCGCAATCTATAGCTATTGGGGGTTAAGATATTTACAAGCATAGTATAAATTATAGCTGTCAATACGTATGTCCAAATATTTATTGCAACCAATATAAAAAAGACAAACATTTATGACTATATTTATCTAAATACATCGCTGTAGAGCTAATACTTATTTATTACTTATAATTCTTACATCAATCAACCACGCAAGTTCTTTTCGTGTTTTGTCCGGCAACGCCAGAATGACGCCAAATGTACCAGCTCGTTCTCAGCTTACTTATCAATATATTACCAGCCTATACGAGTAGCTGTCCCACAGCATGCCAAAGGCCTGTTCTCACACAGAGAAATCACGAGCATTGAGTAAGCTTATAATTGTTGAAAAACTACAACGAACTAAGATTTCAGATCATTCGTGAGAGAGCACCGCCAGTTTCGGGATCAGGAGCAGGCATCAAAGGACCCGAAGTAGAGTTCCTTAAATATAGTGTCCCAGAAAGTCACTCTATCAACGACATGTGAGAAGATCTTAATGGAGCGCTTTTCCAATTTTTAACCGACTTGTATTGAAAGGATAACACATAATTGACAACAGTTCATTACACAACTATAAAATAAATAACTTTAACAACATAGTGCCTTACGGCTGCCAGACGCCCAGACAAATGCGGTCTGAGGCTGGTCTCAATGAACCTTATGAAGTTTGATTAATCAAAACCTTATTGCAGATCATATGGATAGCAAACATCCACGACCATCTGTTACATAAGTACCATACTGCAAAAATATCTTCAAAATCTAAAGCCATTACTAGCTTTTTCTGATAATCGCTGACGTAAGTATTTTTGCTATCTCGTTGTTTCTACAAACACATATGGTAAGTGGGCAATAAATGCCACGTGAATCAGAGTGCCAACCATATTTATGTCTGATATCAAGGAAGAAATATCGTTGCATAATTGTTGTGAAATTCAGTATCTGGTTACGACCAACTTTTCTATCGTTACATAGGTATATTTTCAGCCGTTTGTCCCGACTTCATTTGTAAGTATTACAATCAGAAGCCCGACAGCCTGGCATGCAGTTTTACCAATTGGCACTGTGTTACACAATAACTGGGTTGAGGAGGTCCGACAAACAGTAGTTTGATATTAAATACTGCTATTCAACAGGACCCGAACATTGATAGGAAACACTAGGCAGATTGTGAGTCTGCGTGTAGTGAAGGAATTAACTACATAGGTTTGCTGGTACGGTGGTACCTGCCAGACCATTTAATGGTATGTTGAAGAGGGCACCAGAATGGAAGAAAACCCTAAATATCGATGAAACCAATTTACACCCAAGGGAAACATTTTTTTTTTCATATATGTCGCTTGGCTGATTCGGGATTCGAACCAATGCATATGCACAAAATTTATATTTTATGGCTCCATTTACAAAGGTGTTTCAAGCCCTACAACAATATGATAAAATAGTTAGAGATATACATCTCGAACTATTTTATCAAAAACTTATTAAGATAAAAAAAAACATGAATTCTTACAATAACTCATCCATAGATGTAAAAGGCCAAGAGGTGGGTTTATTTATGCAAATATATCGATCTTGTTGATTGCTATTTGTTACATAAATTTTATACGAGCCAGACGTAGAACGGTGACACATCAAGGTAGCGAAAAATCTGATGCATCCAAGTGAAAGTTTCACTGTTATTCCTTCCTGTTTTAGATACAATTTTATGTGAGTTACCAGAAAACCCTAAATTTTCGCAGTAAGGCCGAGTTTTCCACGTTGAAAATTCATTCAACCAATCACAGCAGATAACGTGTGCTTGACAATTTGCCACATTAATTCTGCGATAATTTAAATGTGGGAAACTCGGGGTAAATATGCCACACTATGCCCTCTGTCTGCGCGCCGCCGCTTACGTACTTTGTGCCTTATAAATATTTCCACGTCATTGTAAAATAGAATTCATTAATTTTAAAAGCTCAGCATCTTCCTTGGTACAGGAAGTCTCGGCGCTGCAGTTTTTAGCGTAAAATTCAGATTTATGGAGAGAAATGGCATGGAAAGCGAACGCTAAAGCACTCCTGATGGCACTTCGCCCGGTAAGAAATTTTACAATAAACCTGCCGAGCAAATTCTCCCCGAGCTTATACAGTGATAAAATTTTGAAAGGCTGTAAGTACATAAATTGTGCAATGATCTGAAAAATTACTTTCAAATACTTCGAGATCTTCAATTCGGCTTTCCGGAAGCTCCTTGTCTCGAAGTTCTTTTAGAGTGGATTGAAAAATATTTATAGGTAGGCACACTTGTTTTGATAGTGAGTTTCTAAAAGTTTGTTAAAAATAGGTATATTCATCCACATAAAAATCAAAAAAACAAAAATATATTCTATAATTCTAAGAATAACATTTTGTAGGATGTTAGTTTTACCGAGAAAAGCGTATCAACTAAATATGTGATACATTACATAGGTACTTATAAATTAAAACATATTTTTTCTTGTATTAAGGGCACAAAATATCAGAAATACAATTGCATCTATTAAAGGTGAAGTCAAAGCGCAGGCTGAGTCTATGCTTGGACTTAAGTTTTCAGCAAATAAGATAGGATTGCATGCGTAGCTATTCGTTAAAGACCCCTTCAACTTAAAGTCAATTGTGTATACGAAACTACCCCGACGGTTGAATGCTACCATGCTCTTCAGATTTTGTTTGTTTTAGTTGGATATGTATAGTCTTGTCAAATCAACAAAAAATGTGAAAAATCAGTCGGAGGATACATACGCGTGAGCTGGCTGACCAAAACCAGATGTATCCTCCGCCTGCACAGCATGATTTTTTCCTTGTTTACGACTTTTTAGTTCGCTTTTGAAGCAGTCGGGTTTTTTGCTTTTTGATTTAACTTTTTTTATTTATAACTTTTTAGTTGGTTTTTTTTCGAATTAGATACATTTAAACATATAAGTGTTATATATTTTTGAAATCACCTCTTAAAACCCTTTATTTTGATACCCCACACAATGGGTTCGGAAAAATAAAAAAAATTGGGCCCCCACAATATGGCGCCCAAAATCCGCCATTTTTCTATTGTCCAATTTTAATGTAGCCTCGACAGAGAGACAGAGACACTCGCAGGATTAAGACGAATCGATTGCAGTATGAATCATCAAAATCGGCCAACGCGTTTGGTCTCTGGAACGCCATATAGGAACAAACATACATACATACATAGACTGATAAACACATTACCCTCCTTCAGCAGTCGGGTAAAAAGAAACAAATGGCAACTACAGAAACTTTAATAAAAGTTAATACAAAAAATCAATAAACCCGACTGCTTAAGAAGCGAACTAAAATGACGTAAACAAGAACAAAATCATGCTGTGCATTAGGAGGATACATCTGGTTTTGGTTAGCCAGCTCGCGAATATGTTTCCTTCGAATGCACAGCTTCGCTTCTTAAGCAGTCGGGTTTTTTTTGATTTTTTGAAATAACTTTTTTTGATAACTTTTAGTTACCATCTGTTTTTCGAATTATGTACATTTAAACATAAAAGTGTTATATAGGTGTTTATATTTTAAATCACCTCTTAAAACCCTTTATTTTGATAACCCACACGATGGGTTACAAAGAATAAAAATTGGAACCCCACCCCGAAATATGGCGTCCAAAATCCGCCATTTTTCTATTTTCCAATTTTAATGTAACCAGTGACACTCGAAAGGTTAAGACGAATCGATTGACGTAAGAATCATCAAAATCATCCAACGCATTTGGTCTCTAGAACGCCGCAAAGAAACAAACATACATCCATACATAGACTGATAGTCGGACGAGTTGGGAAAGAGACGAAATACGGCTTGAGACGAGTTGGGAAAATGACTACATGTACAAAGTGACGTATTAGTGAAAGAGACCTAATAAAGATAGCGACGAGATAGCTACAACCCGTGTCACAACCGATAAACACATTACTCTCCTTCGGATTCGGGTAAAAACAAAAGACTGCTTCTTTTATAAAAAACCGGCCAAGTGCGAGTCGGACTCGCCCACGAAGGGTTCCGTACTTGGTAAATTGCGGTTTACGATGTATGACGTATTAAAAAAAAAACTACTTACTAGATCTCGTTCAAACCAATTTTCGCTGGTAGTTTACATAGTAATGTACATCATATATTTTTTTTAGTTTTATCATTCTCTTACTTTAGAAGTTACAGGGGGGGGGACACACATTTTACCACTTTGGCAGAGTCTCTCGCGCAAACTATTCAGTTTAGAAAAAAATGATATTAGAAACCTCAATATTATTTTTGAAGACCTATTCATAGATACCCCACACGTATGGGTCTGATGAAAAAAAATATTTTTAGTTTTAGTTTCAAGTATGGGAACCCCCAAAACTTATTGTTTTATTTTTATTTTTGTGTGAAAATCTTAATGCGGTTTACAGAATACATCTACTTACCAAGTTTCAACAGCATAGTTCTTATAGTTTCGGAATAAAGTGGCTGTGACATACGGACGGACAGACAGACAGACAGACAGACAGACATGACGAATCTATAAGGGTTCCGTTTTTTGCCATTTGGCTACGGAACCCTAAAAACAGAAGAGTTTTTCCGGATTTTACTTAAATAAGCTTCGAAGTGTTTACAGAATAGTATCTTGTATATTACCACGGTAAGCAGTTTCTAAGTAACTAACTACCCGATTAATCAGATCAAATAATAGCTGACTCCAATTTTCAAAACAAATCGTTGGAGAGCTTAAATGCAAACGATTTCAAAATTCATAGAAAATAGTTAAACCCAAAGAATGAGCCGCACATATCAAAATGAAAGACAAGCAAATGCTGAACAAAGCTCAGATAGATATGACAAAGTTTTCTGAACGCAAGTTTTGAGCTAAATGGTAGGAGCCCTGATACCTACTTCTCGGGAACGAGGCGAGTTCGTTTACCGGTAAACCTCTTCGAACGTAGAACTTAGTGTTTGGATCCGAAAGCGTCCCGAGGATTACTTGAACAGACAAACTTAGATCACATCCTGTAATATATGGGGCAGTTATACACTTGATGGAATCGACTAAAATAAATAGGCTTTTTCTATTTCTGCAGCCTAACGGTGTATGGTATGTCATATTTATATAATTTTTCTCTTTATTATTGTTGTATAGTTTTAAGTTTTCTTTTATTTTTTTATTTTTTTATATTATGTGCTCTAGTGGCTTGTGACAAATAAATGTATTTTCTTTTCTTTTATATTCCGACAAATACTGTTTTGTAACGGTATTAATTTGTCGGAATACTTCACCGATCGGAATATGTCACTTTTACTATGGGATCATCTCATAATATAAAATAAAAAACATACAGACATATGTGTTCATACGACTCGAAAAAATTTAGGACGCCGCTAATCTGCTGTTTTAAAAGTTGTTCTTATTCATGAAATCATGAACAGGAACTTTCATCCCGTGAAAACTTGCCAGGTCAATCACGCTAGAACAACTGATCGGATCTGGATGAAATTTGGCACAGACAATCCGGGTATAAGGTTCTCTTGGGATAAGAAAACAGTTTACACGCGGGCGAAGCCGCTGGCAGAAACTAGTAATTAATATGATCGTCATAAGCCTGTTGTTGATTGCATTCCAATATAAGCTATATCATCTTGATCTTAATTCCATAATGATTAATTTTGTTCAACATGTAATAGATAATTTCATCCATTAATTATGATTTGTGCATAAGGAGGTACCTAAAGTAGTACAAATATTGATTTATCTGACTAAGAGTGAGCTCAATTATATAACGTCGATCAATATCTGCATAACTAAACTACGGATACCATACAGAATATAGATTAGAGAAGATTAACACTTAAATACTAGAACTAAAAAGGAATATAGTTCTCGCCAAACTTCTTGGCCGCCCTGAAGTTGGCTAGAATGGCTGCACAGTAGAAAATCTCATACAAAAACACCACCGTGTCGTGCCTCGCGCATCCGGTATACCAACTTCAGGGCGGCCAAGAAGTTTGGCGAGGACTATACAATAATTAGCTAACTATAATGTCAAACGCTTATCAACTACTGGGATTGGTTGACTAAAATAAGTAGGCCCAATTGACACGCCAGCCAACTGGCACGTCGTTGATTTTATTCCGAAAACCGAGCGTTAGAAACCTTAGGCGATTCTAGACATAGTGACCTACTAAATAACATTCCTATATCCATATGATTCAGTATAGTCCATCAAATTGAATTAAAAATAATGTAAGAGATTCATTTCCACACGGCCTACCTTAGCAATATTGTGAGCCAGAAAGCGTATTCGCCGAATCCATTGCATAGCTGCGATGCGCCCGGAGCGCCCTCTGCAAGTGGCCGTCGGTTTTTCCAATTTGCCGCGTGTCCGGTGCATTCATCACGCGTTTCATCGCTGGACCAATAAGGGATTGGCGTAATAAACGACCTTTGAAACAATGCCCGTTGTTTTCAACACAGAAAAGTGGTTTTCTGTCGCTATTCGTTTAGTTCGGACATTCGCATCCATCAAAAGGTCGTACGTAGGGTGCTGCGCAACCTCGACGTAAATAAGGCCAGCGGCTGCGCTGGTATACCTTAGTCTTAGAACCTGTGCGCCTGAATTGTCTCCGATCATGACACGCCTTCTTCGCCTTTCGTATGAGACTGGAAAAGTGCCGAATGCTTGGAAGCAAGCCAACGTACAGCCCGTGCCCAAGAAGGGCAGTCGAGCTGATCCGGCCAATTACAGACCCATCTCTGTAACGTACTTAATAGTAAGCTCCTGGCATACCTAGAAGCTAACGACATCCTTAGTGACCGTGAATACGGCTGCCGCCGAAATCAGTCTACTGGGGATCATCTAGCGCATGCCATCTGGAGTGAGGCCATCGAAAGGCATGGGAAAGCGCTTGCCATCTCCCTCGCTATCTCGAAGGCTTTTGATTGGGTCTGGCACGAAAGCCTTATTAGTAAGCTTCCATCATTCGTTCTGCTCGGTGGTCTGTGTGATTGGATTAAAGACTTCCTGAGGAATCAGTGCATTCGAATAGTTATAGATGGCTGCTCATCGGACCAATTGGATATTATTGCCGGGGTCCTTCAGGGGTCAGTATTATCAGCGACATTATTCTTGCTGCACATAAATGGGCTGCTTAAACCTTTGGGTATGCAGACGACAGCACTGTTGCTGAGAGGTGTCCAACGCACGGGCTACTAGGCCTTAGGTCCGGCCTCTCCGTGAAGCCATGGAGGAGCGATTGAGCTCGTCTTTGGAGGCAGTCTCCAAATAGGGCGATACCAATCTGGTCAAGTTCAATGCCGCTAAAACACAGGCGTGTCTTGTCTCCGCTAAAAAGACCCAATTTCACCCGTCTCCATCTTTCCGAGTTGTAACCGTGCCGATAACAGACCATCTAGAGCTTCTTGGCGTAAAGTTGACATCGACATTCAATTTTGGCCCATACATTGAGGTAATGGCTCAACTGGCTGCCAAAAATTAGGGGATCCTTGCAAAGGTGAGACCTTACTTTACGCCAAAACAGCTGCTTAAGTATCAAGCGCAAGTTCGATCTTGCATGGAGTACTGTTCTCATCTCTGGAACACATCTGCCAAATACCAGCTTGCATGCACTAGAGTCGATTGAAAAACGGGCCAAGAGTCTCATCGGTATTGAGGCACTGGTGGATTCATAGCTTCGCCTTGAAAATCGTCGCCGAGTTGCCGGTTTGTCGGTCTTTTGGCGGTTTCCTGTCGGGGAGTGTGCGATAGAATTGCATGATCTAATTCCGCCTAGCCCGTTTCATCATCGGACTACAAGTCGCACGGTGATTTGCCATATGCACTAAACGTTTTGGAAATACTTTCATTATGCGTACAGCTAATGAGTTCCCTGCCGGAGTCTGTGTTGCCCGATAGCTACTACCTCTGGGTCTTTAAGTCAAGAGTGAATTCGGTCGACCACATCATCGCTTATCATCAGGTGAGATAATGATTAAGCACGAGCCTATCTAAAATAAAATAATAATTATAGAAATAATTCAGTTTGTGCGCTTTTCTTTATGCACTATTCCCTAAGTTGAGAGATATTCAATCCACACAAAAATAATTATCACGATCCGATAAGTAGTTTCGGTGAAATGCGTGGACAAACATACATACAAACTAACATACATACACTTATGAAATTTGGTACACGTGTTTAGAAGTCCACATAGAGTAACATATATAAAGTGAATATTCTGCAGTTCCAACAATATAACATACATTTTTGTCGAATTGATTACCGTCTTTTTTTTTGAAGTCGGTAAATACTATCTATATCTATAAAAGCGAAAGGTGACTGACTGACTGATCAATCAACGCACAGCCAAAACTGCTAAGCCTAGATGCATGAAATTTGGCAGAAAGGTTCTTCAAGTGATGTAAGTGTGCACTAAGAAAGGATTTTTGGAAATTCAACCCCTAAGGGGGTAAAAAGGGGGTTGAAAGTTTGTGTGAAAAATCTAACTCCTTCGACCAAAATTCTTGAAACTTAGCACAAATAGTATTCTAAGTAAATGATAAAGATTGACATTATTAGTTTTTCGAAACTACCCTCACAAGTGGATTAAGGGGGTATTGAAGTTTGTATCGAAGAATTTTATTTCATGGGTTACTAAACTTGAAACATTGCACAAATCCTAACTTAAATAAATTATAAGGTTGTTATTATTAGTTTTTCGAAACTACCCCCAAAAACAGATTTACGGGGTGTTAAAGTTTTTTTGAATAATCATATTACTTGGGTTAATAAACTTGAAACTTAAGCAATAAAAGTTGTTATTATTAGTTTTCAAAACTACCCCCAAAAGATTTTTTTTTTGATGAATCTTACTTCTTGAGTTAATTAAGTTTAAACTTGACATATATACCAACCTAAGTAAACAATACAGGTTGAAATTCTTAGTTTTTTTAAACTAACCCCAAAATATCGGTTTTTTAGGGGTGTTAAAGTTTTTTGAAGAATCTTATTTCTTGAGTTAATAAACTAGAAACTTGACATAAATATCAACTTAAGTAAACAATAAAGGTTGTCATTATAAGTTTTTAGAAACTACACTCAAATTCGATTTAGGGGGAGTTATTTTTTTTTTTCATCTTATTTATTGGGTTAATAAACTTGATACTTGACAAAAATACCAACCTAAACAAACAATAAAGAAACAGATAAAACTATTATTAGATTTTCGAAACTGCCTCCAAAATACGATTTAACAGGTGATAAAGTTTTGTTAAAGAATTTTATGTCTTGGGTTAATAAACTTGATAGTTGACATAAATACCAACATAAGTAAACAATAAAAGGTTGTCATTATATTTTTTCGAAACTACCCCCCAAAATAGGACTAAGTGGGTGTTAAAGTATGTTATGAATCATACTGGACAAGGTTTCGTTTTTGATGTATGATGTGGGATCTAGGGGAGCACGAAGAAGGAATTTGCGAAAAAATCAACCTTTCACCATCATTATCATTTCAGCCAAAAAACATGCACTGCTAAACATAGGCCTTCCCCAAGCGCCGCCACACTGATCGGTCCTGTGCGTTTCGCATCCACCGGACTCCCACAGCCTAGACCGGGTTCCTAATTTGCGTTTTCCGGTTCGCAGTCACCACTGAACTGTCAACCTTTAAGGGGGTGAAAAGGGGGCAATTTCTTTGTATGAACAATCTCATTCCGTGGAGATAAAGTAAATAATAAAAGTTTACATGATACGTTTTTTTAAACTACCTCCCCCTGATAGGGTTAAGTGATTTTAGTTTTTTTGAGACATCTTACTGAGCAATCTAACTAAAATAAACAAAAAGATAAAAAGGGTATATTAAGTTTTAAGGGGCGGATTTTACTTTGTAGCGGTAACCTAAAATGTTAAGTCAAATAACGAATCGTTCCAAACCTATAAACCGTAGAACTTTACAAAACCACATTTTTATTTGGTTTAATAACAGCTTATTTTTGGTTGCCATCACACGAACGAAGTCGCGGGCGGAGTTAATATTATAAATGTGAAAGTAACTCTGTCTGTCTCTCTGTATACCTTTTCACGGTTAAACCGCTGAACCGATTTAAATGTAATTTGGTTCGGAGATATTTTGAGACCCTGGGCAGGACATAGGATAGTTTATATCCAAACATACTTACGGAAATCATACTTAAGGGAGTGGAAAGAGGGGTAGAAGTTTGTATGGAAAACCTACAATATTAAGCCGCGATATAAAAAATAAGCAATTCGAATTACTAATGCTTCGCAGACGAAGTCGCGGGCAACAGCTAGTAAAATAATAAACAGACATGCGATTGCAGCAATCCCGAAGATTTTCCGTCATTTATTGAAGAGTTCTATTGTATATCTTCGAAGCTCTTCATCAGATCTTCACCAAATTTAAATGGGAACAATATCTACTTTCAAAAAAATAAATCATTATCAAAATCAATTAATAATTGGCGGAGTAATCGCTACCAAACATACAGTTGAATTGAGAACCACCTCATTTTTTGAAGCCGGTTTGCAACAATTTGTCGGATCGTCGTGTCGTGCCTGTCACCACCATAGAAATAATAATCATTATATCTATGGTTACCAATCATAACCGTTAGCCGATTTGTTGATAGATTAAAATAAAATACTTTCAGGAGCTTATTCAATGACACTATACATGGCACACACCTGCATAATAATATGACGTGCACAACAAAATATGTTAATTAAAAATACCTTCTGATATTAATTCTGATATAATAACCCGACTTAAACGCTATCTACGTAAATGAAATCAATAACAATTGATTAATAACCTAATTAGCTGGGAAATACACGGATTAATATCTAAGTACGGTAAATAAGTATTATCAACTAATAATTACTTCTAACGCCTCATTAAGTAGATACATAGTCAAGAACTAACTACCTATCTATGGTATAAAATTAGCAATAATTAATCATTTGTTTATTTGAAGATCAATATCAGTAATTACTCTTATCATTTTTATGGAGGTATTCCAATATGCAGATAAAAATATTTAGCATAGGTAGATACTTATCTGTAGGTACCTATTTCGTTAGCATGGTATGCTAGTTTTATATAATCTGTGGCATGGTATCTGCAGGCCCTATGTCTCAGATAATATAATACTAGCATCAATGATATTCAAATAAACAGATATGTTATAAGCGCGCGCATTGTGAAGACTCGAATAGTAGACAATTGTATGATTTAGTCTTTAGTTTATGTCACGCATGGCGAAGAGCGATACGCTTTGTTGAAAAAAAAACAAAATTAAAAAAATGCCATCGTGTGTATTTAGAAAGTGTACCAATTATAATACCAAATTACATAAAACAGAAGGGATCTCATACCATATGTAAATACGCAATACACCTCAATTTACTAATTTATTTCAAATTTTTTTCCTAATTTTCTAATATTTGGAGGTTACAAAAAGAAAAAACCGGCCAAGTGCGAGTCGGACTCGGGCACGAAGGGTTCCGTACTTGGTAAATTGCGGTTTACGATTTATGACGTATTAAAAAAAAACTACTTACTAGATCTCGTTCAAACCAATTTTCGCTGGTAGTTTACATAGTAATGTACATTATATATATTTTTTTAGTTGTATCATTCTCTTATTTTAGAAGTTACAGGGGGGGGGACACACATTTTACCACTTTGGCAGAGTCTCTCGCGCAAACTATTCAGTTTAGAAAAAAATTATAATAGAAACCTCAATATCATTTTTGAAGACCTATCCATAGATACCCCACACGTATGGGTCTGACGAAAAAAAATATTTTTAGTTTTAGTTTCAAGTATGGGAACCCCCAAAATTTATTGTTTTATTTTAATTTTTGTGTGAAAATCTTAATGCGGTTCACAGAATACATCTACTTACCAAGTTTCAACAGCATAGTTCTTATAGTTTCGGAATAAAGTGGCTGTGACATACGGACGGACAGACAGACAGACAGACAGACAGACAGACAGACAGACAGACAGACAGACAGACAGACATGACGAATCTATAAGGGTTCCGTTTTTTGCCATTTGGCTACGGAACCCTAAAAACATTGGTTGTCAGAATAATGTTTGTTTACATTCACACGCAAGTGACAAACACTAGCTGTCTCTTTTTAGGGTTCCGTAGCCAAATGGCAAAAAACGGAACCCTTATAGATTCGTCATGTCTGTCTGTCTGTCTGTCTGTCTGTCTGTCTGTCCGTCCGTATGTCACAGCCACTTTATTCCGAAACTATAAGAACTATGCTGTTGAAACTTGGTAAGTAGATGTATTCTGTGAACCGCATTAAGATTTTCACACAAAAATAAAAATAAAACAATAAATTTTGGGGGTTCCCATACTTGAAACTAAAACTAAAAATATTTTTTTTCATCAGACACATACGTGTGGGGTATCTATGGATAGCTCTTCAAAAATGATATTGAGGTATCTAATATATTTTTTTTCTAAACTGAATAGTTTGCGCGAGAGACTCTGCCAAAGTGGTAAAATGTGTGTCCCCCCCCCTGTAACTTCTAAAATAAGAGAATGATAAAACTAAAAAAAATATATAATGTACACTACTATGTAAACTACCAGCGAAAATTGGTTTGAACGAGATCTAATAAGTAGTTTTTTTTTAATACGTCATAAATCGTAAACCGCAATTTACCAAGTACGGAACCCTTCGTGCGCGTGTCAGACTCGCACTTGGCCGGTTTTTTTTTCTTGTTTGTTTTATCAAGCCATCCCTTTCGACATTGTAGTGAAATGTCAGATGAATGAAAAGTGTGTATGTGTGCTGCCGCTGCTGCGCGGAACACTTTTTCAATTGTTTTGTGAGTGTATAACGTATCTGTTTATTTGAATATCATTGACTAGCATAGACTATGTCCAGCTGTGGACATCGTTCGACCGAAATGATGATGTTATATCGTTCTGCATTGTGGCTGGTTGTGTACAGTTGATCGCACTCCAGTGGTAATACTTTGAACTGTAGCAGACCTAATACCACGGCTTAAGAGGAAACGCGGGCAGAGTAAAAAGTTTCGAGGTTTGCTTTCGCCTATTTCCTCCTCCAGTATTGGACATAATTTAAAATATATTCCATTAATTTAATAAAAAAGATATATATTGTGCTCCTATGTTTTTCTTTTTAGGGTTCCGAAGTCAACAAGGAACCCTTATAGTTATTATTTACATATTAATAATGCCGACAAAGTGGTAAAATAAAACCAGGCAAAAAAAAAATTGTTACCTCCTAGAGACGTAAAAAAATCATGGCAGTAGTATATATAACGAAATTAAAAGAAAAACTATCACAGCTAATTAGGCTTTACAATTTTACGAGTAATAGTCGACCAAATGATAAAATGTAGTTGGAACAGTAAAAAAAATGTACAAATGTCAACGAAAAATAACTTAAATAACGTTGTTATTTGTGTAAAACAGACAGATAATAATGCTTACAAACCATGTCAAAATATGTAATAATAAAATCATAATATCCGTTTTCTATAATAATAATATCTAAGCTCGAATAAAGCATTGGAGTTTGCGGAGTCGTCAGCAATACCGCTATATCGATAGATACCCGATTTCTTAATTCGTAATACTAAAACTTGTTTTTTTTTTTTAATTTGAAAGTTTATATATTTTTTATAATAAAATCAATTTCAAATTATGTACTAATTTAAATATGCTCATTGGTGGGCGGGCCTATAATATTATCATATAGAAATATTAATTTACTTTTTTTTTTTTCGATATTCATCTATAAAGTCAATATCCGATCCGACTACATCACTAGTTGATTAGCGAAGAACTTTCTAGAACGAAATAGTGAATACATAAAAATATCCAAATGCCGAAAGAGAAAGTAAACAAGGACCGTGCGTGTAAGGATCCAGGAACGAACCATACCATACCGCGTGGCTCTAACGCGCGCGCGTATCGGCTGATTATTTACGTTGGTCCTTTGTTCCTATCATTAATAATTTGATTTTACTTTTTGATAGTTGAGTAGGTTGTTTGAAAATACTCCTACTGAAATATTTGTTATCGGTTTGTAAATATTTGGTGATTTTAAAGAAGACTATCTCCGTAACGGCAATACTGCAGTATTCAAATTGTTAATTGAAGCTGGTTATAAATCTTGATTACAAACGCTTGCCTCTACCCGCGGTGGTACTCAAATAGATATTATTTTTAACCTCATTTGTGAGTTTGGATTTTATAACTCCTTCTTCAGTTACCATCGTCTTATGTAGGCAAGTTTTTAGACGTTGTGAGCCGCTGAAACCGTTTTAATGTTTTTGTAACAACAAAAATCCCTCTTGTTAATCCGCATTATTATGTAACTACGGAACCCTATTACTGCGCGTGGCCCGACACGCACTTGGCCATTTTTAGGGTTCCGTAGCCAAATGGAAAAAAAAACGGAACCCTTATAGATTCGTCATGTCTGTCTGTCCGTCCGTAGGTATGTCACAGCCACTTTTTTCCGGAACTGTAAGAAATGCTGTTGAAACTTGGTAAGTAGATAGATGTATTCTGTGAACCGCATTAAGATTTTCACACAAAAAAGAAAAAAACAAGAAATTTTGGGGGTTCCCATATTTGAATCTGAAACTAAAAATTTTTTTTTTCTTCAAACCTATACGTGTTGAAACCTATACGTACTTACGTATACGTAAAAATTATGAGGTTTCTAATATCATTTTTTCTAAACTGAATAGTTTGCGCGAGAGACATTTCTAAAGTGGTAAAATGTGTCCGTCCCCCCCCCCTCTGTAACTTCTAAAATAAGAGAATGGTAAAACTAAAAAAAATATATGATGTACATTACCATGTAAACTGCCTCCGAAAATTGGTTTGAACGAGATCTAGTAAGTAGTTTTTTTTTTAATACATCATAAATCGTAAATTGCTATTTACCAAGTACGGAACCCTTCGTGCGCGTTTCCGACTCGCACTTGGCCGGTTTTTTTTGTGCTAGCGTTTGGCCACTATCTCGCCTGATGGTAAGCGATGATGTGGTCTACGGTGACGCACGCTTGCCTAGAAATAACCTTTTCATTCTTGACTTAAAGACTCCAAGGTTGTAGTTATCAGGGAACAAAGACTCCGGAAGGGAATTTCACTCCTTAGCTGTACGCACAATAAAAGTATTAGCAAAACGCTTTGTGCGTACCTATGGGTGGGACTTGGTGTGTCCACCATGTACCGATGGCGCATGGCCGTATGTCTTGTAGTCCGAAAGGGCTAGGCGGAATCAAATTGTGCAGTTCCGTCGCACACTGCCCGAAATGTAACCTATAAAATACCTACAGGCTGGAAACTCAGCGACGATGATCGAGTATCTGGAGCTTTGACGCGACCAGTGCATCGTCGCAAATAAGCCTCTTGGCCCGTCTGTCAATCGACTCAAATGCATCAAAATGGTATTTGGCATTTATCTTTTAAATTAGTCCAATATTGGCGGAGGAAATAGGCGAGAGCCAAATCTTGAATTGTGACTTTTCACTTAGGATATTCAGTCGGATGTGTGCGACAGCATTAACTCTTAACAATCATACGGAGTTACAATAAATAGGATGCGCCAGTTTATACCGTAGGTACTGATTTAGTTTCTAGAGACGTTCGCCCTACACACTGAAAAAAAAGTTTCGTTCTACGTAACCAAACTTTTGTCTACCAGTTACATAAAATTAGTGACAGCTGAACCAGTGAAACACATAACAAAAGCCAGTTGAGTTACTGGCGTAATGTAGCATTTAAATAATCTATTTTAGTTTTGTGTTGCTATTTTTTTTTGCTGAGTGTTCCCAAACCGTTTGTTTACGACTTAACTCATTATATGTTAACATTTGCAAAACTTTTCGGTCAATTTAGCACCTCATTTATGTTTCAGTAAGCTATCTGTTTGTCAATTTATAATTGTATATGCGGTTATATTACTTGACCGGTTTTGTAAATTATTACTAAATAGCATTATTAACGCAACTTAACTTTGAAATTGTCGTATCAAACATTTTTGCAGTGTCTAGTCAAACTTCCCAGTAAGTTTAGCTTATTTGTTTTGCTGCCTTTCCAAATACTTTCGACTGATAGTGACTAAATTAATTTGTTATTTTCAACTTAGTGGTTTGCTATTATAGACCCTAATGGTTTTGTTATATATGAATGAATAGTTATGCTATATTGAGAAAACTGTTTTGTTATATATGAATGAATAGTTATCAGGTGAATAGGTATATAGGTCAGTGTCAGGTTGTATCTTGATCAAAATAATCATAATTATTTTGACCAAGATACTACCTGACAATGACCTGCAAATTGCAAAAAACGTGAGTAAATTTTGAATTGTGGGGGTCCTGTGGTCCAAACGAAAATCGTGAAATGTAATTCATAATATTATCTATTAAAATACACATATTTATTGATTATACAACTTTAATTCATAATAATAAAAAAACTATCACCAGGTTAGTCAATAACCACACGAAAAAGACAGTACAGTAATCGCGTTTCGCGTCTTCGTGGATGGCACTATCTCTATTACATTCTTATTATTATAACTTAGAACTAAAACACAATTCTTTGCGTTACATAACTTTTTCCACTCTGGAATAAAAAATATCAAAGCATTCTGAAAAGTATATACAGTACTATCATTATCTGCTTTTTTATTTTAAAACTATATAGGTGATCATCAAAACTTATCGTGTTTAACAAACAACATTAAAAATTATAACAAACAAAATTAACTACTCTTGGTACGTCATATGCTAATTAAGTATAGCCTACTGCACTTAATTTTTCTGTCAGGGTCATTTTCAACTCGTTATCAATAACAATATTGCATATTTTCATCTTGAGGCATTATTGAGCAGTTCATTTTCTTGAAATCTCAATAGCAGTGATTTTCCCTCATTACATGCGCTTAAAATATTGTATAATTCCTGAAATAAGATAGATCATAAAAATATTTTACTTTAACTATAATAAATTACACTGGTTTGAAAGAATTAGTGACACGAGTGGTAGTAGTAGTTATCATCAGTCTGCTTAGCCATTACCCAACTATGAATTGCTATCTACTTCCTTTTCTATAATGATTGAATGTTTTTTGTTATGATTCTTACAAAATACTGGCTATCACCCGCGGTTTCGCCCGTGTGGAGGCCGGAATTTATCCCACGGGAACGTACTACCGAGATAAAAAGTATCCTATGTGATAAGGTTCATAGACTATCTGTGTGCCAAATTTCATCCAAATCTGTTCAGCCGTTTTTGCGTGATTGAGTAAGAAACACGCAAACATACAAACTTTTACATTTATAATAATAATATATATTATATATGAAAAATACGAAATGTGTGTGTGTAAGTGTGTTAATAAGCATAAAAATGAATAATCTAAATAGATCAGTATTTAAAGTTCTGTGACTGATTGACTGAGTAGTGACTGACAATCAATGCACCGCCTAAACCAGCCCGGCGAGCATGGCCTACTGTGACATCGCTTAAGTCACACTTTTAATCACAGTTTGGGCGATAAACTCATTTTGTCTTAAATGCTAGCACGGCGGCGTGAGATATTTTCTTGACTTGTGGCATAACTTCTTGACGTTTATTTTTTTCTTTTTCGGAAATTTTCCAATTTTATTGCAGTTTCGGTTTAACCATTTTGCATAAAACGCTCTATATTTCCAAAATGATATCTCGAAAACGGTATGTCCTAGGCAAAAAATAACCAAAATTTATCCCTCCCCATGTTAGCAGCATCCCAACATGAATTATATTTTTTTTTTTTTTTACATTGCTTGGTTTTCGCCTTGAACTACGGTCATGACAAGTTATGATAAAATATGTCATGTCTTACAATTTGTCTTAATGCTAGCACGGGTCAACCATGTGACATAGTTTACAGGCACGACTTGCTTTTCTTGTTTTTGACTTTATAGTGCGACATAATTTGAATAGACGACAAAATAAAATAATACGTAAAAAAGTATGAAGTTCATACAGCTAAGCAACTTTTAATTTTGTTGGGAATAAATTAATATTTGACCCACGACCATAGACTTGTGCACACTTTATGTTTCTTTGTTTGTTTGATAACATATTAAGTGTTTGTTAGAAAGATATAATTATTGTGCAAATTTTAATAATTACTTAAAAAATATAATAGCTTGGACCAATACCGGTGGGCCCCTATTTTTATATTTTAAATGTTTTTTGGGGATTTTATTTAAGAAACATTTAAAAATGTAGAAAGTAAGAAGGATATGGTATAAAAGAAAATAATTATAAAAAAAATAATTATAAAAATAAGAACAACAATAAAAAAAAATACAATTATGAGAAAGTAATAATATAAAATTAATTAATAATCCTGTAACATTTCAATTAATTAATTAGCATTGATCACCATACACACAAAATGAATTTATTGCCATTTAGTGCAGTAATTAGAAGGCAAATATATTTTTTTCAACTATAAAATTTTATCACCACCTCCGAACGAAAGTGATACATTTTTCTAAATCATCTGTCAAAATGTGACATTTGTGACAAAATGGGTGCGCCCGTATTAGCAATTAAGACCCGATGAGTCCCAAACAAACGTCAGGAAATTTTCTCACGCCGCCGGTGCTATTATTTAGGACAAAATGGTGTTATCGCCCAAACTGCGATGAAATGTGTGACTCAAGCCATGTCACAGTAGGCCGTGCTCACCGGGCAGCAACAAGAAAGGCATGTTGCGCCTTTAAAATATGTCATAAGTTTTACCCGTGCTAGCATTTAAGACAAATTGTAAGACATGACATAATTTATCATGTCTTGTCACAAATGTCTTGGGTACACCCATGCTCGCTAGGCAGCAGTGGAATATGTGAGTATGAATAATCATGATGATGATTCCTTTTGTGGTACCACTAGTACAATATTGTAATAAGATCATAAAATATTTAAATGCCGAATAGGTTACTTACACAGGATGTATTTGGACTTGTGCCTTCAGTATTATCTACTTCCAGCGCTATGGGTTCTGAATCATCCAAAGTTATTGCAGAGGAATCAAGAGTGTTCGGCTCAATAATGAAATTGAGCACACTATCCGTAAGGACCGGCTGCTGGTCCTTAGAAATCTGCAATATATACGAGTACAATAAATTATATTGAGACTAATCATCTCCCAAAAGGAGAGGCTGGTAAACATTACATACATCTACAGATTCTATAAACAAATAGACATTGGCATATATTTATACTATAGCTACAGTCAAGTGGACACAAAATGTATGGCGTGTTCAGCAAATATGCAAGTAAAAGCATTTTAATATCATAGACCTATGTCAATACAATCATTCGGAAAGAGGTAGGTAAGTACCTAATATCACGTCACTTATAAAAATTAAAATTACAATCAAAATGTTACTAAGTACTTCCCGTCACGAAAATATTGTTTCAGTGCCTTATTTAAATTAAAAGGTACATGGTTTAGTTATTAACATAAATGCTAATAGTTATAGCGAATGCACGCTGTTTTCGCGATAAAAACTGAGTGTAGAGCGTTTCCTTTTTAATTTATTTTCTTGTGTCAACTGTACCCGTCTGTACGTTGGAACAAAAGCTAGCATATTCAGTGTGAAGCTTCGGCGAGCTAACGTAAAAAGCGCACCAATTCTCTGATACCACCATCTGCCCGATATTGCAATTAAGGCGTTCGGTATACGGTTTTTTTTATCGCTTTATTAACGAGAAGGATAACGAGAAGGTCATCATCATCTGCCTAGCCTTTTCCCAACTATGTTGGGGTCGGCTTCCAGTCTAATAGGATTCAGCTGAGTACAAGTGTTTTACATGGAGCGATAACGAGAAGGTATGTTTTTATGTCGGTCGAAACCTTCAAAACGCGCCTGGACTTTTGGGGAAAAACCAGGGTGTGTGCGATTTTTACCACACTAAAACCAACCCGGTGATCACCGCGAAGAAGCTCCGTTACCTCTCAAAATACCACCCGGGAACCATCTCTCTGTGCAACACCCGTTTGGGCACATCCCCAGGTAGCCTGAAAAAGCGTCACCTACTCATTCGGATCACGTAGGTAGGTCTTAGATGGATAGCTCAGTAATACGAGTAGCCAATATATTACATTTTTACCCAAACCACTGCAACTCCTGAAAGCCAGAATTAATAGTGGCAACCACCAGAAAAGCGCTGAGGCAATGAATCTCGACGAACCCAGGTATAATTTTGGGACAATGACTCGGTTAAACCCAACTCCACGTACTAACAATTTATTGGCTTTAAATCCCGTAATGTATCAGCAATTACCGCCTTACTGTAAAGAAAAATTATATAATTAATATAGATTAGGATATGATTAGGGCTCGAAAGGTGAAGATAGAAATATAAAGTTCGTACAGTCAATCGCCAACCATGTTTAATTGCCTTTTAGTTAGTTATTATGATGCAAACGAGAGTGGGGAGAGCAATTATTTATAGGTGGCCCTATTGCGATGCAAGAGACTCTAGGCTACTATAGAGAAAGTCATAAGTATTGGAAAAATGCAGTACGTAACCGACCTGGCGATGGCACCCTATCAGGCCCATCAGTTGATCAGTCCCGCTATCGGCCAAGATTAAACAGACAGTCGCTAATTAAGGTACCTACAGATGAGAAAATTTTACAGAAAGCTTCAGGCTTTACACATAGGTAGGCAAGCCAAAACTATATCGTTCCATATACACAGTACGTGTTGTTCTATCTTTTTTGTTACGTTTATTTTATGACTTCGAAATAAGAGTTATTTTTACCCGACTGCCGAAGGAGGGTAATGTGTTTATCAGTCTATGTATGTATGTATGTTTGTTTCTATAGGTGGCGTTCCAGAGACTAAACGCGTTGGCCGATTTCGATGATTCATACGTCAATCGTCGAATTCGATTCGTCTTTATCTTGCGAGTGTCACTGGCTACATTAAAATTGAAAATAGAAAAAGGCGGCTTTTGGGCGCCATATCCACAGACCACAATTTTATTTTTTCTTCCAAACCCATCATGTGGGGTATCAAAATGAAGGTTTTCAAGACGTGATTTCAAAAATATGTAACATTTTTATGTTTAAATGTACCTAATTCGAAAAAAAACTTAACTAAAAAGTTAAACAAAAGAAATCATACTGATTACACGCTTGAGACTACACATAGACTTATTGGAGATAACAAAGAAGTTGCTCAAGAATTTGTAAATTTCTTTACCAGCATCCCAATTAAAACTACTGAAACCTTAAATTCTTCGCCGCCGCTCGCTTCTGGTTTATTACACGCTAACGTTTCAGCCTGCCCGACTAAAATTCACTTTTCACATATAATTCCAGTAACAGTAATAAAGGCTTTTAGGCAAATAAAGGTAAAACTGACCGAAGATCTATGGGGAATGTCCATCAAAGTTTGTACCTCCATTATTCAGACTATAGCGCCGTACTTAGCTTTAATTTTTAATTTGTGTGTAGATCAAGGAGTCTTTCCGGATCTAATGAAACATAGTAAGGTTATACCACTTTTTAAATCCGGGGACAGTAAAGACACAAATAATTATAGACCAGTGTCCGTGCTGCCGGTTTTCAGCAAGGTATTTGAAAAGATAATGTTAAATCAAATGCTCATTCATTTTAATACGAATAAAATCCTACACGAGAAACAGTATGGTTTCACCAAAGGTGTTGTACAACCGACGCTGGTTTCACCTTATTAAAACACACCTTTGATGCGTGGGAGGAGGTGCAAGATGCTATAGGTATTTTCTGCGACCTGTCGAAGGCGTTTGATTGCGCTGATCATGAAACATTGCTTTTGAAACTTGAGCATTACGGGCTAGGCCTTTAAGCATTAAGTTTAGTACAATCCTATTTGAATGATAGACAGCCATTAGTCCAAATAAACGGTGTCAACTCGTCGGGGTTGAACGTGAAAATGGGGGTACCCCAAGGCTCAATTTTAGGTCCTTTCTTATTTTTAGTATACATTAACGATTTACCCCATCTATTGAAAAACAAACTAAACATGGTGTTATTTGCTGACGCTTGACACTTCTATGATTTTTAAGATAAATAGACATACGAGTAACGTTGTCAACGTAAATAATGCATTGTAGCAAGTTCTGAATTGGTACACTGCTAATAATTTAGTTTTAAATGCTAAAAAAACTAAGTGTGTAAAATTTGCCTTGCCGAATGTCAAAAGTTATGATTGTGACATTATATTAAACAACAAGAAGCTAGAAGTCGTCGACAAAACGGTTTTCCTGGGGATCACGCTAGACTCTAGGTTATAATGGGGTCCTCATATAATATCACTTGCGGGGCGGTTAAGTTGGGCAGCTTATGCTGTTAGAAAAATTCGTCAACTTACTGATGTAGATACCGCGAGGCTAGTCTATTTTAGTTACTTTCATAGCATAATGTCTTACGGTATATTTGTTGGGGTTTTCTCGTCGTTGCCGAGTAACCCGGTTGTTGTAGAAGTTAGTTTAACACCAAACCACTGTTATGTTCCAAATATTTAATAAGGACACAGTTTTAGGTTGTTGCTAGTAACCTGAGCCGCACTTAATGTTGATTGACGTAAACACGCAAATTAGCGAGTGTCGGTGTTTTAGTTACGACTGATTTACTTAATATTGTGCAGTACTTTAATAGGCGTACTTTTGCTGTATGAGCATTATTGGCTCGTACATGCTCCCGAGGGAAAGGTAGACGTGTTCAGATCACTAGCGTTACAAAATATAAAATGATAAAACACAAAGGTTATGTAAACAGTAAGCAAGAACATACATAAATTCTTAAATATTCAAAGTTTGAATCTTGTTGCTGCTGATTGCTGTAGACGGTTGCTCGATGAGGGTCCACTTCTTATTTTACCGTAGACAGGAATCTCCTTCAGTTCAATATCCTCCGTCCTCTCTCGAGTCCTGTTGGCTGTCGAAGTATTGCTCTTCTTGCGTGCTTGTTGATAATATCTTCTTAGTCGCCACACTATTATAGCGCAGACGATTCCTCCCACCAGCAAAGTGCTTATGGCGTAGTTGCCAATGTCGTGGACACTTAACTCGTTAGGTAGGCTCTCTCGTCCCTTTTGTGCAGCTATCTGGTTATCCAATATTCTGTGTTCATTAGATAAATTATGGTTGGGAAGCACGAATATCGTGTTTTTAAATGAGCTCCACATATCATTTGGTGACTCGATAGTGGGCACCTCCAAAGTAATTCCAATATTGATACTACTACTAAGAACGTTATGTGAGTAGATCGTCACATCCTTATGTTGTAGTAAGCAATCTTGACCTAGGGCAAGGAGCTTATTGCGATTATATGCGATTCTCGCATACAATGCGAGTCGTACATGCATCGATGCAGTTATATAGCCATATGTTCGGTCTGTGTAATTTTGTCCATTGGTCCGAGCATGGCTTAGGTACCCAATTGCATGTAATGTTATTTACATTTTGACTCAGTATTTGGGCTTCGCAAGATGCCGTGGCTCCATGCAAGTTGCTGATAGTTGTAGAGGCGTGGCAGATGTGGTTGTCCGCTGTCATTGTTGAACATTGCTGTAGATCAACCTCCTCCATCTGTATGTAGGTGTTCTTTGCGAAGTTTACTCCAATATACAGTGTTGTTGTCGCTATCACCTGACATTGGTCAGCAGTTTGGTGTCTTGGTATAGCTATATTGCGATATAATGTATACTCATCATCGCTTAGTAACGGGATATGTAGTTCAAATAGCAGGTACTGTTCGGTAATCCGGGCTTTGACATAAATAATTTTGTAAATATTTTTATTGTTATCTCCATTGCTGGTCTTGATAGGTAGTGTTAACCTTTTCAGTATAATACCCGCAATGTAGTTCATTTGTTCAGATAGTTGCTCTGGTGTGAATAGGTTCATATCGAGGTGACCTCGATAGATATCTGTCAATGCATCTAGGAGCATTTGTTGGTTTCTTCTCAGTACTGCGATAAGTAGGCTTGCAGTTAAGGCTCCAGCGTTGACGTCACTCATTGTTTTCATTATTTGAAACCGGTTTTCTATCAATGCCGTATTGTATTTGGTTTCGTTCATACATTGCTGAATTCCATCCAGTTGCGTTTTTACGAAGTCTTCATTTTTCTTTATGACATTGTTTTCTGCCTCGATAATCAGTGTCTGATTTCTTATGAGCTGCAGTAAATATTGCTCGTTCGTTTTGATTTTTTGTATGTCTTGAGCGTATTTTTCGGCAAAATCGCTGTCAAGGACACCAAATAGGGCTCGTGCAAGGTTTCCAACGCCGTTGACATAGCCACGTCGCTTTCGCTGTCGATGTTGAGAACGTAGCAGTATGTTGTACTCGTTCAGCTGGCTCACTTCGAACTTCAATTGTTGATTCGTAGCGTGACATGGTTCGTTAGGCATCGTATCACACATTTGTGCTAAACGATCCACAAATTTCTCCACCTTTGTTGTACTTTGCCAAAATGTTGTTAGGTTGTAGTACACTAGAAGCTTCCATTCGTCGTGAATTAGTTGGATATTTCCGACGGGGTCAAAATACACTGGTTGGTTTTCTGTCAATTTTGTTATTTTGAAATGTTGCAGGGGTGTTGATAGCCCACTTGATAGCGTTGTGAACGCTACTAGTAACACCAAAAGCAAGCTATTTACTTTTTTCTTGGTTTTGATACCTTTATTTTGCTTGCAGGGCTTCGTTTCCGGAATCACTTTCTGTGAATCACTGCCTTCATATGCCTCGTTTATAGGTAATGGGGCAAGTTTTGTTATTGGTCTTTTGAGGACTCCATTCTGTGTCTTGAGCGTGACCACTCGGACTAAGTTGTCACTGCCTGGATGCAGTTCCACTACGCGGCCCACTGCCCACCTGCTCGGAGGTAGATTGCTTTCTCTGATGAGGACAAGCTGGCCCTTTTGTATGTTCTCCTTAGCTTGCTGCCATTTGTTCCGGTTTTGTAATGAATGAAGGTATTCTTTAGACCAGCGTTCCCAATAGTGTCGACTCATGAGCTCAATGAGTTTCCAGTTATTTCTGATGTCTACTGCTTTCATTTCCTCAGGTTCGTTGAGTGGAAGTGTTAGCGTTGGACCCCCTGTGAGGAAATGACCAGGAGTGAGATAGTCCAGATCGTCCACATCTTCTGATAATGGACACAGTGGCCTGCTGTTCATGCACGCTTCGATTTGTGTCAGAAGTGTTGCAAATTGTTCGTAAGTAAGCTTCGTTTCTCCGATTACCCGTTTGAGGTGCGCTTTCATGGAACGTACAGCAGCTTCCCATAAGCCTCCTGCTGATGGCCAGGAAGGAGCGTTGAAGTGCCACTCTATTTGAAGGTTGTTGATCTCTCTAAAGAACTCTGAGGATAGCATTGTTTTGTATTGCTGGAACTCTTCCTGTAAGACTCTTGCGGCTCCGACGAAGTTGGTTCCGTTGTCGGAGTAGATGTGTTTTGGGGTTCCTTTTCTGGCGCACATTCTTTTTAATGCTGCGATGAATGTTTGCGTGGATAGGTCCGAAACAAGTTCAATGTGTACTGCTTTTGTGCACATACATATGAATATGGCTATGTAACCTTTGCAGGTTTTTATCCCGCGGCCTTTGTTTATCTTCACATCCACATGACCTGTAAAGTCAACGCCAGTGTGTGAAAACGGCCTCGATGGAGTGATCCTTTCTTTAGGAAGATTACCCATTAGTTGTTCAGATCTGTTAGTTGCGTACCATCGGATGCATTGTCGCAGTATCTTCTTGACGGTTCGATTACCGCTGATAATCCAATAATTGTTTCTAGTGTAAGCGAGTGTTAATCTTGCTCCACCGTGTAAGGTTCGTTGATGTGCCTTTTCAACAATGAGTTGGGTCAATCTTCCCTCTCCTGGAACGAGGATGGGGTGCTTAGTCTCCACCGGCAACTTTGAGTGGTTAAGACGTCCTCCAACGCGTAAGACTCCAGTTGTGTCCAAAAATGGGTTTAATTTTAAAATGGTACTTCTGTTTGGAAGTTTCCCACATGTGTTGAGAGAATTAATTTCGTTTTTAAAGTAATTCTCTTGCACTGATTTGATAATCATACAAAATGCGTTGTTTATTTCATTCAAGTTCAGTGCACGGCACTCGATTGACCTTCGTTTGTTTCGCAATGCATCAGCGAAACGTATCACTAAGGCGAGTATTCTTGTAATACGATCTATGTAGCTATGTCGCTCAAGTAATGAATGAATTAATTAATTTTTAATCGACATGGGTTCCGTACTATTAGCCGTGTAACAGTTTGTTATGGAGCCCTCATTTGTGGTATAGGTTTCTTTTGAAGCAAGGGCTTGTGTTTCTTGCTCCTTAAGCCATTTAGGGCCTTCCCACCACAGTTTAAAGCTGACCAGTTTTTGCGGCGGGAGTCCTCTTGTGGCACAATCGGCGGGGTTTTCGTTTGTCTTTACGTAACCCCAGTTTATCGCAGGCACGACGTTTAATATTTGTCTGGTTCTATTGGTTATGTACTTTTCGTACTTAGTTTGACTTCCCTGAAGCCATGCTAGAACTACTTTAGAATCAGTCCAGCATGTAATCCTGAGATCGTTCTCTTCCAGGACCTTAGTTACCCTTTCTAGGAGTTTCGCTAGTAAAACTGCGGCGCATAGTTCCAATCTCGGTATAGTTGTTTTCTTTTTGAGTGGTGCCACCTTAGTTTTTGCTGCGAGTAATGTAGTTTCGTAAGCGCCGGTGGGTGACGTAGTTCGGCTGTAGATAACGCATGCGTAGGCTTTTTCGCTTGCGTCACAGAAGGCTTGCAACTCGATCGGCCGTTTGTTTTCGTTTTTTATCCATCTTGGTAAACTTATGTTATTTATGTTTGGAAGATCGGTTTTAATTTTTATCCATTCCTTTTCTATGGAATCTGGTACCTTTTCGTCCCAGCCAATGTTTTGATAGTTTTCACTCCACAATTTTTGAAAAAGCAGTTTTGCTTGGATGGTCATTGGTGTCAACCAACCAAGTGGATCGTAAATCTTGCTAATTTCAGACAACAACTTGCGTTTAGTGTATGGTGCATTTTTGTTGTTGTTAGGCGCTTCGCTAATAAAATGGAATGTGTCGCTTGCGTCATTCCATGCGAGTCCGAGAGTTTTGCTGAACTCTTGTTGCTTGAAGTTAAATTCGTTATTGTTGCTTTTCTCCTTCGTCTGTAGTTCTTTGAGAATAGATGGTTCGTTCGTAGACCATTTCCGTAAAACAAAACCACCTTTTTTCAGGAGTTCGCTTAGCTCTTTTTGAAGTAGCTTTGTTTTTTCTATGGTATGGTGTCCCGTGATGGCGTCATCCATATAAAATTCGTGTAGTAGCGCCTTTTGGGCCAGAGGGAAAGCGGTTCCTTCATCTTTGGCCAGCTGTTGGAGAGTGCGCATCGCTATGAATGGAGCGACTTTGGTCCCGTAAGTTAGGGTACACAGCTGCATCTCTCGAAGTGGTTCTCTCATGGAGTCTCTCCAAATAATTTTTTGAAGACATTGTTGATCTTGATGAATAAGGATTTGACGATACATTTTCTCAATGTCCGCTGTTAGAACATATTTATAGCTCCGCCATTTTATGATCAGAGATAAAATGTCCTTTTGAAGATTTGGCCCTTTTTCCATCAAATCGTTTAGGCTGTACCCGGAGTCTGTTTTCATTGATGCGTTAAAAACAGCTCGTAGTTTGGTGGTTGTTGAGCTCTCCCTTAACACGCCGTGGTGCGGTAGAAAGGCTTGTACTCGACTTTCGGATTCTGTCACTGGTTTCATGTGACCTAATTCGATGTATTCTCGGATGAAGTCTTTGTATAGTTTAGCGAAGTGATCTTGTCTCCTCATTTTCTTTTCTAAATGAAGAAATTGTGCTGTGGCTTGAGGTTTTGAGTTGCCAATGTTTTGCTCGTAGTTAGCGTTCATCGGCATCTTCACCACATAACGCCCGTCACTTAATCTCTTTGTTGTTTCTGTGTAATATTTTTCACAGTATTCGTTTTCCGATGTAAGTTTAGTTTCTGAAGGAATGTCTTCTACCTCCCAAAATTTTGTTAGGTGGTCCAGCTCTGTTAGAGTAACTAGACAGTTAAAGCGCTTTGTTGCACCGCACAGTATCCAGCCCAACTTTGTTTGTTGCGCAACTGGCGAGTCATTATTTTGCTTGATTATTCCTCCTAAGATCACATCGGAGTAAACATCAGCTCCAAGCAGAAGATCGATGGGTCCAGAGATGTTGTAGGCTGGATCGGCCAACTTGATGTTATGCAGGTGTGTCCAGCTCTCTGTGTTGATCGTTGTGTTAGGCAGATTATTGACGAGTTTACTCATTACTAAAGCTTCGGATTGAATGTATAATCCGAGTGGATTGATTTACATTCCAATTTTATCATCCCTTTACTCCTGCCCATTATAGTACCAACACCAGTGACAGCAGCGTTCATTTTGTTTCGGCGTAAATTCAACCGTTGAGCTGCATTTTCTGTAATCAAGGTTACTTGAGAGCCTTGATCCAGTAACGCCCGAAGGAAGATGTAATCTCCTTCTTTGTTTTTGACCCTTAGTTGAAGAGTCGTTAAGAGGATCTCTTGTTCACCATTAATATGGTTCGATGTCCGCTCAGCGGCTACCGTTGGTGTGGTCGGCTTTGATCGTTGCCCTTTCAGATTATCATCATGAAGAAGGGTGTTGTGCTTGAAGTTACACGTGCGGCATTTTTTCGTTGACTTGCATTTATTTCCACCGTGACTATACAAGCAATTTTTGCACAAGTTCAAGTTACTTGTTGTTAGGTTTCGCGTTGCGACATCCATGTTCAAGAATGTTGGACATTGCCACAGCACGTGTTCGTTTTTGCAAAGTGGACATTTTTTCAGCGATGCATGGAAGGTTTTTGTCCATTTTTCTGAGTCTTTTATGTTTGATGATTTGTTGTTATTATAACTTTTCTGCTGGTTATTATTTGTTGAATAACCTTGTTTTCCTCCGTTCCTTTTAGTACGGGATGTTTCCAACGTCATGAACTGCAGTTCTAGGAACTCCATAAACTCTTCTAAATCTGGAAGCTCTCTGGAATGCTTCATGGTTTTGATGTAGTCACCGTGAGTGACGTCATCCAGTTTGGAAGATAGTAGGTACACGAGAAGAGGACCCCATACTGGAACATTAATGTCTATGTTCTCTAGGCCATTTAAACACTCTTTCGTCGTGTCGTGCAGCTTCTTCAAGTTGGTCGAGTTTGGTTTCTCGATAGATGGTTGGTTGAGAAGTGTTTCTAAATATGAAGTGAAGAGTAGTCGCTTGTTATCGTAGCGATGCTGGATAATATCCAGGCACGAATCATAATTCTCCGCGCTCACAGGAAGGTGCTTGATTATCCTTTCCGCTTCACCCTTCAATTTTGACTTTAGGAAATGCATTTTCTGCGTTTTGTTCAGCGTTGGGTTGTTGTGAATCATCTCAAAGAATAAATCTCTAAAAGAGATCCAATTGTTGTAAGTTCCGTTGAACTCCGGCAATTCCATACGCGGTGTTGTCTTTTCGTAATGGGATGACTCAAAGATTTTTCTGTTCAAATCATTCTTTAGTTCGTCGTAGACTTTCTCCCAGTGGTCATATTTGGCTTCGTAGTCTTTATCGTTGCCATGCAGTAGGTAACTCAGTTCCCAGTGAATTTTGTCTATTGCTTCCCATTTTGATCGTAAAATATTTAGTTGATCTTGCAGTTGCCATTTCTCGTACATGCTGCTCATGTTGACCTTGGAGACCGCTCGCTTCAATGCGTTGAAGTTACACATTTGATTACGTAACAGTGTCGATAGATACTTGTCCGTTTCATCTTCCATTTGTTGGTGTACTCCAGTTGTATCAAATTGCGGTGTTCCGGGAGTTTCTGGTATATTCAGTTTTAGCATCCCCAAAGCTCCAGGTTCGTTTATCAACTTGTTTTGTAGTTGAATCATTGATTGCATTGTTTCTTCAAACATGCTTTTTGTTATGATGAAAATGTCCTTTTTGAAGTAGTCATGGTCTCTTTGGACAGTCTCATACTTCTTTAAGACATCGTGATTGGCTCGAAATTCATCCCATAAGGATTGTAAAGATTCGATGCGCTTTTTAAGGTATACTATGGTTTTTCTACTCACAGCATCCTTTTTGTAATTAGCTTGGAGAGTTTTTATATTCTCGTAGCTGTTTTGCTGCTTAGTTATAAGTTCAGCAAAATCGTTGTTGTCTTCTGTGGACATTGTTAATGCCTTGTGGCTGCTAGTGGTTGGTGCGTGAGTAGTGTAGACTCACAGGTTTCGAAGTAATCGCAGTGGACGTTATCCCCGCTGATTATTTCTTGTTTGTAGCAGTAGACGTAATCTCCGCTGAAGAAACCGCCGTGGACGTTATCCTCGCCGATCCTTGCTTGATATATAGTTATTAGTTGTTATATTATATAGTTTGTAGCAGTAGACTTGATCTCCGCTGGTTCGTTCGTGGCAGAGCCTTAGTGTAGCTCACCCTCCTTTACGTTATGTGCAACGTCTCAATGCCACTGGTGAGACCCGCTTGTGGGAGGCCAGCAGCACCGATTTGCTAACGTAACTGGGATATACCACGCTAGGCACTCTGCTAGATGAGGAGTCACGATGATTGACACGATGTGGTTCCGTGGACCCGTGACATCCGGCTCGAAGGACCAAAAGATGTTGGGGTTTTCTCGTCGTTGCCGAGTAACCCGGTTGTTGTAGAAGTTAGTTTAACACCAAACCACTGTTATGTTCCAAATATTTAATAAGGACACAGTTTTAGGTTGTTGCTAGTAACCTGAGCCGCACTTAATGTTGATTGACGTAAACACGCAAATTAGCGAGTGTCGGTGTTTTAGTTACGACTGATTTACTTAATATTGTGCAGTACTTTAATAGGCGTACTTTTGCTGTATGAGCATTATTGGCTCGTACAATATTACTATGGAGAAGGGCTGCAGACATTCAGTCAATTTTTATTCTGCAAAAACGAGCCATCAGAGCGATATACAATCTTCGCCGGCGCGATTCTCTAAGGGAACTGTTTAAGGACATTAACATCATGACGGTACCTTGTCAATATATTTACGAAAACATCATGTACGTGAGAAAGAATTTACATCGTTTTAGTAAAAACAGCGATAGACATAGTTATGTTACTAGAAATAGGGACCAATTAATTCAACCAGGTTTCAGGCTAGCTAAAGTAGCGTCATATTTTATGGGGTACTGTATAAAATGTTACAATAAAATACCGCCTCACATTCTAGAACTGAATGAGGCGAAATTCAAAACTTTTATAAAATGCACACTATGCAGGCAGGCATATTATAAGTTGGGGGATTATCAGATAATTTAAGTGGATATAATTTTGCAAGACAGAGTAATTAAACCTGAATTAATTAACTAAGTAAATATAAACAAATAATTAAAATAGGGCGATGTGTTTGATGAACATTCCTGAAGTATATTATAAGCTTTTGTTTTGTTTAACTGAGAGGATGAGGAACTCTCGAGCTCGCTGTTGAGAATTAGATGAAGGAGGTCGATTGGAATCAAATTGTTGGAATCAAAAATTCAATATTGTTTCCGGTCCTGAGAATTCTTTAAAAATGAGGAAATGTTATTGTTTATTTTCTTTTGAAGTCAAGTTTATGAAGTACGAGTTTTTTTTTAAAAATAAGCTTAGTACCTTTTTACCTATTCCTTCGTGTTGTCTATTTATTGCATGTGTGTACATTATTTGTACAATAAATAGATCATCATCTTCCTGCCTTGTCTCATGTTATTACGGTTCAGCGTATCACGTTTTCTGCCTTAGCAAAAAGTAAAAAAAAAGGTTAAGTAAAGTTTTAGCTTTAAGTCCGCATATGGACATGTATATGTTGCATGAAGTTTTAATAAATAAATATTTAAATAAAATAATAATACATAAACTTAATAATATATAAATACATAAATTTAATAATAAATTAATATATATAATACTGATCTCATCGCTGATAAAAATGCTTGGCTCAACGCTAGTCCAGCTCCACAGTCACTAGGGCACAATAACAAGTTATAAGCAGAAAAGTTCTGAAGTATTGTTGGACCTGCTGAAGACTGTATGAATGTATTTGTGTTGTATAAACTCAATTTATTTTTGTATTATATAACTGAACAGCACATATGTGAGTACTATGTACCAACTGTAAATCTACCATTTGCTGTACCTTTGTGTCGTTCGTTGACTTCAGTGTGCCCTGGCAGTTGATAGTGTGTCATGCTCTCTCCCTCTTTTTTTTTATTAGAGTAAGTGTAGAGTTTCTTGTCCATTCTTAGCCACAACAAGCTACATTTCCGAACGGAAGGTAGAATCAATTATTATTATTTTTGTTTGTTTTTTTACTTTCGGAAGTGCCGCTTAATGGCCTAATTGAATAAATAAATTTTGATTTGATTTGATTAGTTATAAATAAAAAAGTTAATTCAAAAAATAAAAAAACCCGACTTCTTAAATAACGAACTAAAAAGACGTAAACAAGAAGAAAATCATGCTGTGCAGTCGGAGGTGTGCTTATTCGCGAGCTGGCTGACCAAAACCAGATGTATCTTGTTTATGTCTTTTAGTTCGCTTTTTAATCAGTCGGCTTTTAATTTTTTTTTAATTAACTTTTTTTGTTACGTTTCATCCGCCTTTATGAGATGGTTGTTCTATACCTTATTTTACACGTTACATTTAATATCCCACTGTGTTATCCCAGTAACAATGGTGACCCTCCCTCGCTAGTGAAATGCCCCGACATTATCGCCATATCCCATGTCATTGTTTACTTTAAATCGACTTTCCAACAATAGCGGAGCAATGTTGATCGTGGAAGTGTGTTTTCTGTACCCAAAGGGTAAAAATGGGACCCTATTACTAAGACTCCACGATCCGTCTGTCAGTCCGTCTGTCACCAGGCTGTATCTCATGAACCGTGATAGATAGGTAGTTGAAATTTTCCCAGATGATGTATTTCTGTTGCCGCTGTAACAACAAATACTAAAAGCAGAATAAAACAAATATTGAACTGCTCCCATACAACAAACGTGATTTTTTTGCCGTTTTTTGCGATAATGGTACGGAATCCTTCGTGCTCGAGTCCGACTCGCACTTGGCCAGTTTTTTTTGTTTTATCGTGTTAAAAGTCTATCGGTCCCATAACGGTCTCGCCTTCGGCGCAGGCGTCTATTCCGCCTCGGTTGCAATTAGGTACCTACAAAGTTGGTCCAGTTGCATTATTTTTACATTTGATAGCCCAATTCTTGAGGAAGGCAACAAGCTAATAATATAACACGACGACCTTTATTAGCCGAGAGCACTTATGCAATAATTAAAATAAACAACAGTTTTATGCATAAATCTTCAACAAAATCAACTCGTACCCCGAGTTTCTCAGTTCTAAATTATCGCCAAATTAATGTTAAACTCGAGGTTAAGGTACTTTCATTAACAGACTATCAGTCTCAATCAGTTTCATTAGTCTTGAGAACAAAGTTTAGGAATTGTAATACAATAAAAAAAACAGGACCGCCGTTGTCCGTACTTGCGGGGCATTATGGTCACCACGAGGGCAATGAAAATCAACAGTTGTCACAGACGTATACTCGTGGTGAATCACACCTAGTGCAATCTTTGTGCGTCTATAGCCCACAAGAAGTGCACCTATACCGCAACTCATTTTTGCTACCAAATTCGGCACATAACAGACATTCCCAGCATCATCGGCATCTTCGTCACCATTATTTATCTGTTTTAGGCTGACATCTGATTCCGAAGAAGTGATATTTTTTTCCTTTCAACACGCGCCTTTTTCCTTATTTACCACCTTTTCCTGAGGTTTTGCCTTTGCCTCCTATATCTTTCTTTTATTTTCTTCAACTACTATTGCCGAAATTTTACTGACTCTCATTGCCCACTTTTACCTTGTTGGAAAAGAAAAACATAAAAAATAAATACTGTTAAATTACCACAAAATGGTCCTAAACCTATTATTTAGGAATCATCATCATGATCATTTCAGCCGTAAGAAAAACTGCTGGACATAGGCCTCCCCCAGGCGTCGCCACATTGATTGATCCCGTGCGTCTCGTATCCAGCGCATTCCCGCAACCTTGACCAGATCATCGGTCCACCTAGTGGTAGACCTTCCAACGTATCGTCTTTCGGTTCGCGGCCCTTTTCGGCCATCCGTTCTGTGAGCAATGTGCCCTGCCCACTGCCACTTAAGTTTCGCAATTCTTCGGGCTATGTCGGTAACTTTCGTACTACTGCGGATATCCTCATTTTGGAAGCGATCACGCCAGGCAACTCTGATAAGGCTCATTGTGAGTGACCACGTTTTGGTCCCATAGGTAACTAGCAACACACACTGGTCATAGACTTTTGTCTTGGGACACTGCGGTAATTGGACGAGAAGAAACCGCGCAACTTCCCGTACGCCTTCCAGCAGGTTGGATTCGACGGTTGACCTCTTTCTCGAAGTTAGATATACCCAACTGGACGGTTGGTCCAAGGTAGACCTAATCGTCTACAACTTTGAGTGTAGAGTCTCCGATCTTGATTGGAGTGGGTGTTAAATGGGCACTCACCATGACGTTGGTATTGTCCATGTTCATTTTAAAACCCACTCTTTCAGAAGCTCTACTGAGGTCATCGAGCATTGTACCCCACCATGGTCTCAGCCATGACCACTATGTCGTCGGCAAACTTAAGGTGAGTGATTTACTCGGCATTAACGTTGATTCCTAGCCCCCTCCAGTCCAGAACCGTGAAAACATCCTCCAGCATTGAACAGTTTCGGAGAAATGACGTCTCCCTGTCTCACACCACGCTGGAGAAGGATAGGTTTCGAGGTCTGATCCTGAAGACGGACTGTAATGGTGGCGTTTTTGTATAAACACTTCAACACCGCGATGTAGCGGTAGTCCAATCTGGCACTGTTGGAGAGACTGCAGTTCAGCCCAAGTCTCGATCGAATCGAAGGCTTTCTCGTAGCCCACAAAGGCTAAGCAGAGAGGCAGGTTATACTCTTCGGTCTTCTGTATAACCTGCCGCGTATGTATGTCGTCTTCGGTGCTAAAGCTTTTTCGGAATCCTGCTTGTTTGGGAGGCTGGAAATCGTCAAATCAGCGCGCTAAACGATTCGTGATGACTCTTGAAAACAACTTGTAGACATGGCTAAGAAATGAGATGGGCCTATAGTTCTTCAGTAGAGCATTGTCAACCTTCTTGAAGAAGAGTACCACCACACCGCTGCACCATGCCAGTGGCATTTTGCCCTCGAGTATGACAGAATTATACAGCTAATGAACCGGTTTCCCTCTCGGCTTTAGGACTTCGGCCGTGATTTCGTCATCACCCGACACCTTTTTGTTTTTAATCTGTTTCAGAGCCATCCTAATCTCGTATAGGCTGACAACCGGGATAACTTTGGAATAGTGTCGGGTCAATCTAGATCTTAGGTCGTTTGCTAGATTCGCAACGGGTTTGCTGATTGATGTGATGTGAACAACTGCCCATAGAATGTCTCGATCCCCCTCAGAAGCTTCGGTTTGGCGGACACGATCCCGCCATCATCGGTCTTCAGTTTCGTGAGCTGGCTCTGTCTAATAGCCAGATCCCTTGAAAACACCTTGGAGCCTTTGATTTGCTAAATAGTGTCTTTAATACGCTCGGTATTAAAGCGGCGGGGGTCTCTTTTCAAGTATTTAGAGATCCGTCTATTGAGCTGCCGGTATTTGCACGCCTCTCCTTCATAAGCTGGAGATTAGGATCAGAGAGCTTTTTGTTTCTATTTGTACAACGGTTCTTGAAGAACTTAGACCCAATCACTCAACCGTATGAACAGTCACCACGAACTCATCGTTGTAATCGTCCACGGAGCTCCCTAGACACTCGAAACGATTCTGGAGTTAGAGCTGAAAGCTCTTGGGGTTTTAAGCCTGGATCTGTGCTGGACGAAGCGTGGACTTCATCAGTCGAGACCTTTCAAGCTTAATATTAATGTTCAATGTGCCTCTTACCTTGCGGTGATCGCTCCCGGTTTTCACCGAATTGATCACAAAGACATCATTGAACATTTGCTTCTTGGTTGACATGAAAAAGACGGTTTCAATTTTCGTTGCACCATCGGGGCTCTGCCAGGTCCACTTCCTGTGTTCACGCTTTCTTAAGGAGTTCAGCATATAGAGGCCCGCCTTCTCCATAAAACTGGCTAGTTGTATTGTTATTGTTGTTTATTTATTTTAGGAATAAATAAATTCAATACCCGGTGGTTCCGTCGTCCAACTCCGAATTGCCCCACTTGCAACTCATCGTCTCGTTTGCCCAGTTTCACGTTGAAGTCCTCCATGACAACGGTGAAGTGAGTTTTGAAACCAAGCATGGCTCTAGAAATATCCTCATGCATGCTCTCCACCTCGTCGTCGGGGTGTGCCAAGATCAGGGCGTTATTTAGGCATACAGTCACGCAATTCACTATTTTAATTACTTAGTTGTATAAAAATAATCAACACACCGTTTTTTTTCTTCACTAGTAAAATAACATCAAATGCGCGCGAATACGTTAGGCGTAATGTCCGCGCGTACAGACCGGTTGACGTGACAACTATTGCCTGCTAACTCCGATTGCATCTTTCTCCTTACACGCAAGCGAAGCCGCTAGCAGAACCTAGATTTCGAATAAAAGCCGTTTGTATATAACCCCTGGTCTGTCCACCCGACCGAATTGGAAAAAAGCATCCTGTGCGTTATCTGTCCACCCGACCGAATCGGAAAAATACCTTAGCGCGTATCCAGCACTCGTAAAAAAGGACGAGTGTCTCTAGATGCGGTATATGAATTTACATAATTTCGGCTCGCCGAATGCGACTTTCACGACACCTCCGCGTTTTGTGGGTGCTTTTAAACCTTTTCGGTATCCTTTTGGTGGTACATATTTTTATAAAAATAAATGTTATATACCAATGTTCTATTAATTCCTCGTTGACTTTTTTATGTTTAGGTCAAAGAGTAAAATCACATACAATATCGTTTAAATTAAAAATGCATGTGTGCAATTAAAGGGAGTAGTTTTATTCAAGTTGAAGTGGTACCTACCTTCTATCCTTACTTCCAGTGATGTCATAAGAATCTATAAACTATCTGCATCCATTTTGAAGTCATCGCGTCGTTGACTACGAGCAAGAGGCAATGTCGCAGTGCTTGTTCTGTCACAGAACCACATCTTTCTTCCTTCCTTTGTTGCGATATCCTTTAAGTGTTGTGATTATTATCAGAACAAACATCGACAATCACCAATACTGGCGAGTGACTGGCAGATGTCTTTCAAACTCGTACATAGACTTATGCGGTGCCCAATGGTTGTTGTTGGACCGTTGTATCTGTTCGAATCGTGCTCGATTTGGGATTTGTGTGACGTCAGGATTATTTTTGTAGTTCTTATCTGGCGGTATAGATGCATGCCACTACAGTAATAATAAATAAATTTAATAAAATCAATAAAAGCATGTCATAAATCAATTGAGTCATTTGAGGCATAGATAATGTAATACTGTTTGAGAGTTAGAATTAGTGTAACAAAACAGATGTGTTGCGATCAGCACCCTTCCTAAGTTATAAAATAACTCGTAGGTACAAGCCCATACTATGCTAGTATTATATTATCTGTGCCCATACACATAATAATTAATTCTTTTAATAAATTGCAGGTAGAGCAAGCGTTTGTTTAGGTAAAGTTAACAAGCAAAGTATAAAAATAAAATTAGAAATTAAATGAAATCAAAATAAGAAATTAAATTAAATCAAATCATAATAATAATTAAATACATACATTGTTTAATTTATCATCAGAGCCTAAAGTGTATGTGGTGAGTGTGAATGTTTGCGAGTGTGTGTGGGTGTGTGTATTGTGATTGTGTGCAAGATGTGATGTGCTATGTTTTCGGTGGAAAGGTTTAATAGGGATTATTTTCGAAAATAAGCAAGCGTTCTGTATCGGTATAATTAGTTGCTAAGAGAAAGTTTGTTAAGGCTTTATTTTCAAATTGACTGATGATCTATGGGGAATGTCCATCATAGTCTGTACCTCCATGAGATATAGCGCCGTACTTAGCTTTAATTTTTAATTTGTGTGCAGATTATGGAGTCTTCCGGATCTAATGAAACAAAGTAAGGTTATGCAACTTTTTCAAATCCGGCAGCCTAATTGTGTAAGTAAATTCGGCAACGGAAACAATCTGTTTCTTTCTAAGAGCATTTAACCTATTCTTTCCCAAAAACACACACATACACAAAGAAGTTGCATCTTTATTCAACTTTTTGGTGTATGTGTGTGTTTTTGGGAAAGAAACAGATTGTTTCCGTTGCCGAATTTACTTACACAATTAGGCTGCGGGTACAGTAAAGACACAAATAATTATAGACAAGTATCCGTGTTGCCGGTTTTCAGCGAGGAATTTGAAAAGATAATGCTAAATCAAATGCTCATTCATTTTAACCTCTTAAACGTCGAGGGTACACCATGTGTATGTAAGAAAAAAGTGCTCGAAACGTCAAGCGTACAACAAGTGTACGTAACTTTGTACAGGTCACATGGCCCATTGGGCGGTGGTTTTTTACGACATATTTTCAACTTTCAACACGATCTGGCTGTATCATTCCTTCAATCGATTCTTATTTCACCAACTTTGGTAACATTTTAGTGATAAATAAAAAACCACCGTCCAATGGGCCATGTGACCTTTACAAAGTTACATACACATGGTGTACCCTCGACGTTTAAGATGTTAAAATGAATGAGCATTTGATTTAGCATTATCTTTTCAAATACCTCGCTTAAAACCGGCAACACGGATACTTTTGTGTCGTTACGAATAACATCCTACACGATAAACAGTATGGTTTTACCAAAGGACAGTTGCACAGCCGAGTTTAGCTGACGCTGGTGTCACCTTATTAAACATACACATCTTTGATGCGTGGGAGGAGGGACAAGATGCCATAGGTATCTTTCAGGAGTTTGATTGCGTTAATCATGAAAAATTGCTTTTGAAACTGAGCATTACGGGCTAGGCCAATCATCATTAATTTTAGTAAAATCCTATTTGAACGATAGACAGCAATAGTTCAAAAGTAGCGTCATCTTTTAGGGGGTACTGTATAATATGTTACAATAAAATACCTCCCCACATTCTAGAACTGAATAAGGCGAAATTTAAAAATTTAAAACGCAGGCAGGCATATTATAATTTGGGGGATTACATCGCTGTTAAAAATTCTTGGCTCAACGCTAGTCCTGCTCCACAACCACTAAGGCGCAAAAACAAGTGATACGCAGAAAAGTTCTGAAGTATTGTTGGACCTGCTGAAGACTGTATTAATATATTTGTATTGTATAAACTCAATTTCTGTTAGTATATTATAACTGCACCGCACTTGAGTGCTATGTACCATTACCAAAAAAAAATCTGTACCTTTATGTCGTTCGTTGACTTGTGTGTCCTGGCAGTTGATAGTGAGTCATGCACTCTCTAATGTCTCTCTGATGGTGGCACATGTGTTAGAATCTAACACAAGTGCCACCATCGTGAAGGGAATCGAATGATCTAACAGTGAGATCATTCGATTCCCTTCATGATGGTTGAGCTGAGTGGTGCGGATCCATGTGTCATGTTCGTGAACGGTTGCCATCAGTTGGGATTGGTCATAACTTAGCTGCCTCGGCCTGTTTTTAATTACCTATTTCATGTAATTTTTTTTGAGAATTCAGAAGTAGGTACCTCTAAAGTTTATTTGAAACAAACTATTTGATTTTCGATTTTGATGGTTTTTTTTTTCTCTAGACGCTTAAACTTGCACGTCTTTTTACATCGTTCTCACATAAATGTATTTTTCCAACCAGAAAGATTTAATCAAATAATTGAAATTATAAAACACTTTTTATTGAGAATAAGTATGGCGTTTTTTGTCCGTTCTTCTCCTTATAAAAGCTACTTTTCCGAATGGACGGTAGAATCAATTATTATGACTTTTAAATTAAATTTTTTGAAGTTCAAAAGTGCCGCTTAATGGGATACCTCTGGGTAGAAAGGTCGTATAAACCATTTTGGCCAAATTGAGTTATATATACCATTTTTCTCAGTATTGTTTTCTCTATCGATCTGTATATACGAAATGCAGAAATTCGCACAAATAATGGTTAATACGACCCAGAAATTTTCGGTCATAGCCTCTTAAAAAAGGTAAATTTTCAATGTAAAAGCCGAATGTTTTTTTTTTGTAGTTTTGTTTTGATGTAATGACCATAATTTATATTAACTCAGGGCGTAAAAATAGTCGTTAATTGTAAATGGTTTATACGCCCTAACGTGTTAAATGCATTACCTAAATATAGTTTAAATTCGACGTCGTAAATCCAAAGGCAGTTCGCGACGTTGGTATATAAACCATCTTCATTGCAAGAAGCACTTTACGACAAACACACAAGGCTCGCATTTGGTGCGCAGCGACAAGCAGAAGAGCGAGCGGGATAGACCGATACCGGCGCATCAATTTGTTTACAAGTTTTATTGTTATTACAACAAATGAATAATAAGTAGTGACTAAATAATTCTGTAAAATGGAGGGAGACACTAAAAAGGAACCCTGGGTGCTTTACTTCGCCGGAGGCAAGTGCTTAGTCCAATGTACGAAAGTCTACAGTTAAACCTGTGAAAACGTGAGTACCTACACACTTAATTTAACACTGTTAGCTTATTTGGTAACAATTATTGTAAATGAATTCGTGTTATCAATAGGTAATTAATGAATTATGACTTACTATAGATTTAAAATGTAAACTTACAGTACATAATTTACCTTTGCTATTGATACCTATTATTTATAATAGACTAAGATATACGACCTAGTATTAATTTAAAAAGGCCTTGATCGTTTGCAGTTTGTTTACACTTCCTTGCGTTTAAACTGATATTTTCTTTCATTCCTTCAATTTG
The DNA here is from genome assembly GCA_949775005.1 of Orthosia gothica. NCBI lineage: Eukaryota > Metazoa > Arthropoda > Insecta > Lepidoptera > Noctuidae > Orthosia > Orthosia gothica. The sequence continues at coordinate 19,895,248 of OX459048.1, read as the reverse complement.
ACATGTAACGTTTGCTGGATCCGCATTAACGAGTCAACCATTTTATAGGAAATGGTTTATACACCCTTCAAGCTATGATACTTTATAATAGACTAGCAAGTACGAAGTAACAAAAATTATAAACAATCTTCGTCATCTTGCAGGAAATGGTTTTTACGACCTACTTCGCTTAAAATATTTTCTTTTATTCCCTCAAACGACATGCTACTAATATTAGACCTGTATTTACAACTCAGGTTTTTTAAGGGATGGCTTAAAAATCCTTAAATCGCAAAATAAAATCGTGCCCGTGCACATAGTCAAACAACGCGTATTAGTATACAAATAAGGTTCAATATTGTATGGCATTTTTAGTACTGCGGTGATGATAACGAAAATAATTTTAAAATGTAGCCGGATAGATAGTGTTTTAATTTTACTTAAGCTTCATTTAAAATAATACAAAAAACATTTTTAACTACTCGACACGAAAAATTTTATTGCAAATAATTTAAACCTTTATAGTAACCGTAACTTTTATCTAAGCAATTTTCCTATACCTATTGTCTGTGACTTTATTTCTTATTTTCAGTTCAACCCAAAAAGTAGAGCCCGCAGTTAATATGCCACACAATATATCACAACATTCACAACAGAGTATTTTATCGTTTAGTGACGTTATAGAAGACAGTGACTCTGAACGACCTGCAAAACGTGCCAAGAAACCACAAACAATAATATTATGGATTCAACCACCAGTAATAATGACAATACTTCTTGCACGTCTATGAATACGTCTTCACTATCCCGTCCTTATTATGATAACGATGCTATACCGATTAATAAGCTGACACAAGTAAAAAATTAACATAATTTCAAACATAATTATTATAATTACAAATGAAACTAAAACCCTGAAAATGCGAAACATCCGAATTATTACGTTGCAGAAAAATAATCCAAATGAAATGTACATTAAATATTCTATGAAAGAAGAGACGTCACCTGATAAAGTAATATTATTTAAAAAATCTGGCAATAAAGAAAAAGGTAAAGGTAGAGGTAAAGGAAGATCGAAAAGCCGTGTGATAGTACCCGAACAAGGTGTAAGCAATGATACACATGAAAAGATGATGATTATGTCCCCAACTGCACTTTATAAAAACAAATTGCAAATATCGGAAGAACGTCTATGTGATAATGGCATTATACCAAAAAGGTACCACCATGATTATTTTAACTAACCCCATGGAAATGTGGCTGACTCTCTTACGCTAACCAACGAAGAAGACGAGAAAGAACTAATTGAATAATACAATTATTATTATAAAAAAATAATAACTTTTCGTATTTACGTAATTTCACATTTCGTTCGTTAGCGAAATATTATGTATATAAATGTGTTTCTCTATTCATAATTCGTTTTAAAATAATTTATTACAATAATTAAAAGAATTTATAGTAACAATTCATAAATAATTTTGAACTAATTATGAATACAAATTTATTTCATAAATAAATTACTTTTTAGTACATAAGTTTAGTGCTTGATTGTTTTTATTTTATTTTTATTTAGTAGCAATTCAATAAATTACTTAGTAAGTAAGCCTTAGTACAAAGGCTTAATTCAGTAATTTATTGAATTAAGTACATTTAAATATGTACAAAAATTCAAAAAACGATCAAGTCATACTTAAATAAATGATTAAAATGCCTGATTACTTTCATTTCGAAGAATTTCGAATAATTTTTGTTTTTTTATGACTAAGTAGATTTTTTATTTCACTTTTCAGTTTAAGTTGTTATAATCAACTTTCAATTTAAAAATGATAAACCTGTTAGGTATGTTGTATCATTATTGAAATAATAGTGAATGTTGATTAGACGGTATTATAATACTTAACCTCTTGTATGCCAGAACGCAGATCTAAGCGAGACACAAAGGCTTTTTCATTTTGTCTCGAATGCTGGCATACAAGCGGTTAATAAATGTTGATTTCGTATTTCAGGTAGTTTTATTTAATTGAGTTCCTACTAATTCTGAGAGTAACAGTATTGTTTATTAGTCAGAATTCACTTGATCTATGATTATAAATGGTTTTTAATACAAAAAAATCTACTTAGATGGATTTTACGATAGTAAATGTGACCATAAGGTTACCAAAAATGGATATACGACCTATACAGTTTTTAAAAGTACATTTTCATGGGGTGTATTAACCAAGAATTGATTTTTTCTTAGCCGTAAATCCAAGCTAACTTTAAAACTAAAGAAGATAGATAGGTTATGATGATTTAACCTTTTTCATTTGCAAATTGTAAGAACCTTTCTCATAGATATTTTTTTTACAACTTCAAAAATAAAAAAGTAATGAATTTTTATGTAAAAAAAAAATAGTTTTTCTGCTCTCCTGAAAAGTCGGGTTTTGGTTTATACGACCTTTCTACCCAAAGGTATCGAATGTAAGTTTATATTTTGATTTTTAAAGACGAGGCAGAAAGAGAGTAATATTTTAATTTCGTATTAAATAAAATAATAAAATAATTTAAAAATTGATTGAAATTTGGCTATTAAATAATTGTGGACCTTGGAAGCAAAAGAATCGTTTGGTAAAAGACTAGATACTTACATCTGTAGTGCTGAAAAACATTATCTCCACGTCTTTTGGTGATTATAGCGTAAGGAGTATTTTATGTTGTCAGTGGACTGTATATGGATAAAGAGTTGTCTGACAGAAAGTGCCCTGCAACACTTGTACAATTCTTCCGTTGCGAAAAGTATCGGACGAAAAGTACTGACCTTTAAGGTTACACTAGTCGAAAATTCTTCCATACAAACGTAGTCTAGAGATTACTCCACTGTTTGACAATGTACGTTCAAAATAAAAAATGATATCAATTTGTCTCATAATTATCTAGTCCTGTATGGAAACAGAAATGTAAAAAAAATATATATTTGAATGTTATGATCGTCGAAAGTTTCATATTTCAACACTAATTTTAACGCATCTTTGGGCGGAAATAAATAACATAAGAAGAAGGAAAATTGCAAAACGGCCTCCATACAGGGATAGATAAGTAATTCAACAATGCAAATAATTTTATTTTAAAAATATACATTTAGTAGTTTTTTCGTGATATATAGACTACCAAACGTCTGTTCATAAAATTTCGCGCACTCGGTTTTGTCCTAAATCATTATCCATTTCGCTACAAATTTGCAAAAGTGCTTATTTGTACGAGAACTAGCTTTTTACTGCTCATCACAGCATCAATCTCTTTCGCACGTGTTTTCGGATGAGACAGCATGCATTTTAACCCCGCGCACAAAATAGTTCGTGACGTTGACTAGGGGCACCTTAACACGGCTATTTGAGTTCTCTCCAATCTCAACAATATGGTCTTAGGAGCACCACTTCAGGCCGAAACACAATATGATAAGAGCGATTGGCAAAGACCCAGGACCCTTTTGACAATCGCTACACAGCCACATGTCGAAGAGTCTTAAATACGAATATCAGCTTTCTAATCCTTCCAACCTATGTGAGACCTATGTCTGAGAGTCACCCCGAGTTAATTGATTGTGGAAGTAGAAGTAGTAGAATTGTTGGAGGAGCTAGAAGCAAGAGCAGGTGACGGTGTTTGGTCAGTCATTTGTGTGAGCGATTAGGGAGTAAGAATTTGGTGGCTGTGCAGCCTGGTGTAGAGTAAAGCAAATTATATTTTGTTTTATTATTTTTTTACCCTCTTACAAATAAACGCAGAATAAAGTTATACCAGGTATAAACCTATGAAAATGTATGGGTATACCTTAGTTATACCTGGTATAACTTTATTCCGCGTTTATTAGTAAGAGGGTTAGGGTAGGCTGATTACCATGACGCCAACTTTAGAACCGGATCTAGTCACCTCTGCACCGCATCAAAAACTTATCGCCAGTAAAGGTGAGTGCTGTGTCATCAGCAAAGGACGTGATTTTTCCATTTTGGAGAAGATTACACAGCTGATTGTCATAAACTAGGAAGAGTTTGGGACCAACCACACTTCCTTGAGGAACGCCAAAAGTGTCAGGAAGCTCTTCTCCACTCAGGTAATTGTCAATTTTTACGCACTGAGTCCTATCAATAAGGTAATCCACAAACATTAATAGTGGTATACCTCGGATGCCCAGTTCCTCCAGTTTCAACACTAAGTTGTGAATAGAGACAGTGTCGAAGGTTTTTTTTAGATCCAGGAAAACTGGCACTACTTTATTTTTTCATCAATGTTCTTGGCAATATGTCCCGTTAGCTCCAGAACTGCATCACTTGTCGATTTATTTCGTCGGAAGCCAAATTGGTTGGAAAATAAAATCACTTTATCCTCAAGATATTGAATAAGCCTCTTGTTCATAATGCGTTCTAGGATTTTAGAGATTGAAGGTAGGATTGCAATGGGTCGGTAGTTGTTAATACAGTTTCTATTCCCTGCCTTGTGTATAGGATGTACAATAGCGTTTTTCAAGTACAGCGGAAATACATCGGTGCTGAGGCAAAGGTTATAAAAGTATGTCAATAGAGGGACAAGCAGCCTCTTATAACAATTAAGAAACCCGGTGGATATGGTGTCCCATCTAATTGCAGCATCAGTTTGCAGAGACATGAGCAGCGTTTCAACCTCGTTCTCGTCAGTTTACTTCGTCGACTTGGTAGGTATATTAGGCACATTAAAAACGGGTAGTGTTCGTAACGCAGTGGTCCTTCGGGGGTAGTCGGGTAGTAATAAAACATGAGAAATTGGCATTTATATTTATTCTTGCTTTGTTATCACAATGTTATAATAAATAAACATACACACTTGTTCTTATCATTTGTATAGACAAACATCATAATTATTAAATTATTACAGATTAGAAAATGTTTATTATTAAGGGTCGCATAAATAACTGTTAATGAAGCATAATCTTTGAGTGTCAATCTAACTCAAAATGTCAACAAATATTTCGATAGCAGTAATTTCTCTTCATGGTTCCCTGTGTTCCCTCCTGCGAAGACATACCCTACTTAAAACCCTAAGATTATGATTCATTAACTAAACCCCGATTTCGAGAACGGACATTATCAAAAAATTAATAAGACAAATCGTCAATTGCGTGTTAACTGTGAAACATATTTGTGAAATTCATTCGAAAACAGTCGCCTTGACCATCTAAAGTGGTATAACCATCGACAGATCCCAGAATTGATATTAATTCAACAAAACAACGACTAAATTAGAAACGAAATCGTTGTTTGACGAGTCAATCAATTTGTTATGTTTATCAAAAAAAGGATACAATTATAATTATATAATGCAATTCATGATCGAGCGTCATGTGACTCTTATTTTATTGTACTAAGGTGTAAATGAGATTGATTGACGCTCTTAACGTCTTCCTTCTCTATCTGGTGAAAAACAGCAATATTTTAATTTATATTTTGGTGCTCCTCTAAATCAACAGTATTGATCAATTATTTCATAGAAATTCGTCTATTATTACAAACATATTTTTATATGGTAGGGATTTACATTTATTTACTTAAATGAAAAACTATAACTGTGACGAATAAATATATACGTCGACGAAAATCGGTGTGCATACTTGAAAAATCTACTATTATATTCCATGAATCATGAACCAAATTTCGGTCTCTGCCACTGCGTCGAAAAATCACCTTTATATCCGAACAGTCCCATGACTCATAAAGCTTATTTTGGTTTGGTCAGGGTTTCAATGTTGTGGCTGACATTGAATTTGACAGATACACGATAAATAATAAATACCAAACATGCAGACATGATATGAATAAATAGTTCGTCATTCATTCATTCAAAAATAAAATAATTCAAACAATTCAACAAACGAAAAATAGAAGTGCGGCAATCTACTTAGTTCAGTTATTTTTTTGTTCTCATTAATGCTCATTTTGTAATTGTAGTAGTTGGATACAGTGGTATCAAACTTAATAGCGGCTGTGAAATGTGCCACCAACGGCCCAGTACCCCAACCCTCATCCCCGCTGTCACATGAATTTACAACTGCGCAGCGACTGGCTAGTATTCCGAGCCGCCATTAAATTTGAATTGTGCTTCAGTAAATTTTTGAGCAATATCGAATTTTTCCTTTTATTAAATGACTGCCATTTTGGACGGCAGTATTATTGTCTCATTGAAAGGATATAAGCCGCTTATACAGACACTAAGTACATTTGCAAACGCGTATTCTGCAATTACATAGATAGGCATCTTTGATGCTGTTTAGTGTAATTTGTCCACAAACGCAGCCTTAAGTTAACATCGAAAGATTAATTCAAAGCAACATTTACATGTTTACTATTTTCATAGATATAGAGAATGGACTGAATGTAATTACGGAAAGAAAATAATGAGAGAGATGAAAGTGATGGTGCGGCCAGAAGCTTTTTTCTGAAATTCTTTTGGCCACGTAACAGGCTTGCTGTGTCACCTTCGTCATAGGACCTATAAATTAGAGACTGTTATTGACAGTCGCTCTGTCTGTCTCTCTTTTATATTTCTCTTTTTGCTCAGTCCATTCTCTACCTCTATGAGTACTTTAAATTCATTCCAATATTAGATGACGAGACAACATGTGACATCTGTTATCACTCTTATCATTATCACTATCCAATAAATTAGTACCATTACAAATGACTTAACACAAAACGTTTCATACAGAGATCATTATTTTGCCTCAGATACATGGTATACTTATTTGAATAAGGAATGTGTATGACAACACCTTAAGTATACAAAAATGTGGCCATTGAAAAAAACTTGTCTTTGAGACCTTACTATTTTATTACAATAACTTTACACAGCATTTTTGCTTTGTTAACAAAATAATTTAACAGAAGATAATTTGGTTCGAAACATACATATCTTTTCGTAAATTTTACTGGCTATGGAATCAACGTGCTATTTAATCAAAATAACTTTTCAGTGTGTCAAGAATTTTGTACTGCATCACCTAAATGTTTATATTTTGAATTTTTTAACATAATATTCGAATATAAAATATAATATGGTTTGCGAATGGCGTTAAAAACTGTTATAATATTACTTACATACATACATCTATGCGCTTCACATAGACCACAAAAGCAAATCTACTTAAGGCTAGATAACATATGGAGTTTCCTTCGATCACAATGTAATACTATACAGTGATATAAGTAAGTCATGATATAGATAGATATTCGTAGATGCACTGTTAAGACTCGCAGACCAGGCATTAAAAAACAACGAGATAGTAATTGTAAATTTTCCTAAAATCAGTGTCTTGTCTGCATTCAATTAGTTCCGTCTCCTCTCTGCTTGACTCAAATCCAAAGAAAATCAATACCTACAATTTTCCCAACCTTGTTGAGCTCGGTCAGAATTTGTATTAGATGCAATGACTTAAATGGCTGTGATGAGATGATGATGAGAAGCAAATTTTTGTAATGTCAAATGAGATCTACGGGGCGCCCCCCCAAGCCAGCTGGTTTATCTTAAAATTTATTTGTACCCCGGTCTTAAGCTTAATTTAAATTCCCAAAAGATTTACTAGAATTTAATCAACTGGACCCGATTTTTACAGTCATATAAAGTGGCTATGGAACCATAAGAATACTAAAATAGCAAATATACTTATCTTTCAAGCCAAGTCGGCGAGTTCTAACAGCAATAAAAGTTTCAGTATTTCAAAATATAGTTCTCATCCACACTAAACAGTCTCAGATATAAGTCTTAAGCAATATTCACGATAGCATCCGTCCATTCTGTCCATGCACCAAGATCCTATTTACAGCCAATCGAGCCGAGTCTTTAGTTTACAGTAGGGACTGTTCCACCATGATCTTTTCGAACCCTATCGGAGGAGGATAGAGGAAATTTTTGAAGATTACATCCAAGATAGCGCCGTCGTCAACTGCAAGTTAAAAAGAAAAATCGGGTTGTAATTATGAATGTTAATGACTAATGTAAATAATGAAATACGCATTTTTTTTTTATAGTTCTACAGTAGAGAACAAAACGAATAATTGTATTGTTTGCACCAGCGGGTGCTTTCAGAATGCCAGCGCAACGTTATTCATTATTTTTTAAATATCACTGCCAAGTTGAGCCTATTGATAAATGATTTTATTTCTGTAAGTTGGTTTGTACAAACACTTTTACATTTCGATATTTTTTTTTAAAAGTAGATGGGGTCGGCGTTTCCTATCTGAATACTCGGAGAAGGAAGGCCGAAACCAACTCAGAGGTCACAGTCTCTTTTAAAGTCCAGACAAAATCTTGGTTAGATCATGTGAAGACCATGTAGACTGATGTCTGAAATGGCCTTTTGAGGAAAGAACCAGCCAGATTGAATGGACCTGTCCAGTCAGTGCACGCATTTGTCAATAACCGAGCAGCTCTACTCAGAATTTAAGGAGCTCAATAATTTGACGAAAAAGACATTCGGATAGGCCACCTAAACTACTTAAACTGCCAGACCATGACTAAAAACTAAGATAAATTTAAATAAAAACAAAAAAAAAAATGATTCACATGGTCTTCACATTCACAATAATTAAAATAAAATAATATAATACTTTAAAAAGTAAATATTCTTGTCATTGCAAGAAATCAAAAAAATAACAAACACAGTCCAAAACAGAAAAAAACAACATTAATTGGAGCAGCTCAATCCCAAGCGTTTTGGTCCTCATCATAATCTTTAATGGTATAAAACTCTTTCTGGCACAACTTACGTTACGTTATTAAGACTTAGATCTTGTATGTGGCTTGGAAACTTATTATAAAAGCACACACATTGACATCTAAACATCTAATAATATAAATTTTTGTTTTTTTTTTCGGGGTTGATCTCCTGTGAGAGTCATCATAATCATCATCCTCCTGTGAGACTAACAAATAAAATATTATTCTTTCTTTACAGTTGTACAGTAGTACGTAGCTAATAAAATCAATCTATTGTGCATGTATCATGATTGCCTGACTAGTGTTCGTTAAGCGACCTTGCCGCGTGAATAGTTTATGAACTAGAACTCCGCTTTAGTTTCAAACTGGGCTATTACCAAACATGCGCGCGAGATAAATTGATCATTGCCCGTGTACGGGTTGACTTAGAGGCCAGCTAATTCTCATTTTCCCAGAACTCTATCCCTTTCCGGCAATGATTTCTATCGCTGAGAATCCGGGTAGATAAGTCAGTCTTGGCCCTAAGAGAATAATATCAAAACTCACCATAAAGCGCAGGATACACTGTTCCCCTAATATTACTAACAGGAATCTCCATAGTCTTTCCATTCAAGAAGAAGTTTAGGTCTACATGGTCATAAGCCACGCCGATGGTGTCGCCCTCTACTGGCATTGTGGCTGCCGTGTTTTCTTTCTCACTCTCAGGCTTTTCGTTCTCTGTGTGGGTTGGTGAGTCTGTTGACACGAGTAGATCAGCCGTGGGAGATTCTCTAGGCGCGTGCGCAAGATGGTATAGTTCGATATTTGAATGGCGAACCGTTCCATCGCTGTTGAGACACCATGACTCTTTGTCCATTCCACCTGTAATTAAATCGGGCATAATGTGAGTGATCTAAACTAAATAGTAGAACCCAATAAAATCTCACAGCAGGGCAAGCGAAAATTAACTCTATTAGCAAATTGCAGAGCACTTTAATTTCAGCACCTTATGTAATAAGTTACAATGACCCAAATATTAATTACAATGCAACAGAAATACAAAGTCTGCATAGTAATATATTGAAGGACACATTACATCAACAGGTGACCAAACTTGGACTCGGAAATTCTGTACTGAATACCAAGTCACTCTATGAATAAGAATATTATGAGACATTTTAAATAACATACGCTTATTTCAATCTTAAAGAACATTTGTCTGCACAAAACTTTAGCTAGAAATTTGAAAAACTGTCAATTATTCAACAAAGAACTTCATGTTCCTCTCTGAGTAACCTACATATTTTGGTAAATGTTTACAGACATTAGAATTCTTTGAAAATACTTATGCTTCTCACTTTCTTTATTATTCTAAAGGTGTGAAATTAGTAAGTGTCAACATTATGCAACAATATGCAAAGTAAATTTCTTGGTAATGTTGCTTTAAGTGCTACTACATATTTCAAAACATGTGCAAAATTAATGTTAAGCAGCAGTACAGATACCTATTTGATATTTGCACTTGATAATGTGTGTGCCTCTGTATCTAAATAACTCTTTGAAAGTATTTATACTACTTTTCTTTTTCATCACAGTGAAAAATTATAATAAGAGACTAGCTATGTACACAAAAAATGAGCCAATGTGATGTCAATCAGACACAACAAGACAGGACCAATGGCTTTACACACAAGGGCGGATCCAGGATGTTTTTCTGGGAGGGGCACAAGGGGCGGACAAGCAAAAAATCAACAATAACTGTTAGAAATAAACTTGTAGTATCATACTTCAAGTTTATTTCTACAAGTTCAAGTATGTATAGGAAGGTTTATGAAAGACAAGAGTTTCACTCATGTTCTTCTCTGTTACTTTGTTCATATATTTTAACAACTCTGATAATTTGATTTGTTTCTAAGTATGTACTATGATGGCATTTCCACAGTACACAAAATACCGTCTGGGGGGGTGATATGCCCCCGTGCCCTATAATCCGATCTTGTTTACGCACCTTATATGGAACAGGGTATGATAATGGGCAATTACTAACCATAACCATAATAAAAGCCCCATGCTCAGCACCCATACCATATTTAGTTAAAGGATAGTAAAAAATATAATTTCAAAGACAAAAATGGTCATTTACCATGAACTCTGTTTAAATCTGTCTCCCTGGTAGCCACTCCGACAGCCCACACTCCTCCCTGCTGCAGCTTCACTTCAAAGTATGACTTATTCTGCACTAGAGGAGCGTTCCCTAGGGCGCAGCCAGACCCACACACTCGCTGACCACCTTTTATAATCACCATTTCATGGCCTGCAATATAAAAACAAATAATAAGCATAAAATTCAAAAAAAAAACTTTGTTAATATGGAGGTTGACTATTGCCTATTTTTAGGTAGTTTTGATGATTTTATCCTCAAGTTATTTCCTGGTGTTTGGTAAAAGGACATGGAATTGCTTCCATGAAGCAAACTATTTATTGAAAATATCTGTTTGCCCTTCCTGGGTACTGTGTTACCCATTAAACGGGTAGTAAAAGTCAGACGAGTTTTTACTCATACTCAATAGCATCAACATAAACATTAATTTGTATTGAAATTGAATAAGCGCTGTATGGGGACAGTAAGGAGAAACCTCTTTTTTTCAATACATTTTGACATAAGAGATTGTTTACGTTATCACAAGTGAGTATTTTTTAAAAACTCCACTAAGGCCTCAGATATGCAGTTGCTCCTTGTAAAATACTGTTACTGAGCACCATCTGTTCAAACTGAAAGCTGACAAAGCTAGGCAGATTGAATGAAATGGTTGTCCTTTACTCAACATATAACTGATTATCACCTGATAAACAGTAATAAGCCCTGTACACCTGTAACATATATTTTATTACTATTTTATCTCGGTTTGCAAAACAATTATTGTGGATAAGGTATAAATGTATTATTGCCTACTTTTTGTTATGTATGGATACTTTACCCTTGAGACAAATGGAAAAAGAGTTGTTACTTGACTTAGGGATTAAGAAAACTTTGCAGTCTTTTGATTCTAATAAGTTATGAAATAAAAAGCTGTATGTAGCTGTTTTACTGTGGACTTGTGGAGTATTCATGACTAACAAAAGACAAAGGTGTTAAGATTGCCATAGCTCTTGAATCTATTACGATAGGTAATGACATCTAGAGGGTACATGCTATCCGATTTAAGGGTTGTTCAGTAAACAATCGCTCTACTCTATCGTAAATATAAGGACCAAGGAACAACCCACGCAAAATCGATGCGCGCACCAAAGTTCGCCACTGCGAAGTTTCTAGCAAATTCAGTCATGTATAGTTACTTTTTACTAATGTTTATTTGTAAACATTGTTTGTCTTCTACTGTTCAACAGGATGTAATTAAAATCAAGTATACAAACCCATGTGTAAAGTATCCAATTGAACTGGATTTTCCTTAATTCGTATCGGTACACTGGGTGTGAGCGTGAACCCATTCATACAACTTTTCAGGCAGCAAAACATGTTTAACTTATTTACTCAAGCTTTTTTTCAATAATCAATACACGATTTTAATAGATTAAATTATTTTTGTTGTACTACAATTTGCGTCATTTTCTTTTGACACATAACTGACAGCAGACAGTCGTCCGCCTCGTTGCCATGACACTGTCATATTTATGACTCCTTTCCACGAATCATTTAGAATACTTTTTCGGTTTCTTAAAAAGACGGTTTATTCTCACCTCTATACTCCTCCACGTTTCCACCGCGAAAGGTGGTACTTTTAAAGAAGTAAATCATGCAGTTTGTTCGATTTTGCCATGTTTTCGTTTACGTTAATTTCAGTGTTCAAACTTTTAACATCAGCGGTCTAAGCCTATGATATACTGCCAGACCTTACAAGATGAAGCTCTGATACAGACCCACAAGAGCAAGATCCGATTTGGCCCAGCGCCAATGAACAAAGAATATACTTTTAAGCACATCTATTAAAAAAGAGCTAGTTTATTCTAAAAAAAAAAAAAAAAAAAAAAAAAAAAAATAGCTCATTAATCCTTAGGGACTAAAAGTGATTTGAATTTGAAATGTTGAAATTTTTAGTAAATGTTCACAATCAATCACAAACCATGCGGTCCAAAATAGGATTACATCGACAAAATCGATTACGACTCATGTATGAGGTGAATGGCTAATAAGCGATTGTAATTCTATTTGGTCATTACATATGAAATTGGCGTTTTGAAAGGGAGGAACATAGTCGTTATTTTTTAATATAATATATTAATCAAAGTATGTACCATTACTATCTATGCACTTTTGCCATCTCATAGGTAGTTCGTTGATCCCTTTACTATAAAAACCATTCGGACGGGAATCAATAAAATATTTCAAGGCACTTTGGACTGCCCCATCGGAGTTGTATTTTTCCCTTGCAAGAAGCTATCCAAATTTCGAAAAAAAATGGTAATCTGTTGGAGCAAGGTCCGAGGAGTACTCGTACGGTGGATGTCTTAGACATCCCAATTGAAGCTACTCTAATTAGGTAGCCGTCTGTTGTGCAGTGTGTGGTCTAGCGTTGTCCTGCAGCAGCTGTGGCCTAGAGCGATTGACCAGCCTCGGCTGTTTAGCAGCTAGCTTTTCCATCATGGTTTGCAGTTGCTGACAATAGACGACCGCCGTAATCGTCTGGCCCAGATTTAAGAAAGCTGTAGTGAACGACACCGGTACTAGTCCACCAAACGCTCACAAGAAATTTTTTGAGTCAATTTTCGCTTGGGGCAAGATTTGGCTAGTTTGCCAGGGTTCAACCATTGCGATGAGCGTTGCCGATTATTGTACAGGATCCATTTTTCATCAAAAGTAATGATTCGATTTAAAATCTCTTTATGATTGTGCCGGTTGAGTAATGTAACGCAGCAGTCGACGCGCGTTTGTCGGTTTGCTACACTCAATTCATGAGGTACCCACCTTTGAAGCTTTTACACCATCCCAATTTGCTTCAAGTGGATTAAAACAGTTTTATCACTAACACCGTAGCCTGCAGCTAACTCGGACGTGATTTGCGATGGATCCGCTTCCACAATAGCCATCAATTCTTTATTAACAACTTTGGTCTCCGGCCGTCCACGGGGCTTCTTCTGCAGGTCGAAATTGCCAGAACGAAAACGTTGGAACCAAAAACGCACTGTGTTTTCTTTTGCAACACCGTCGCCATACACATCATTAATACTTCGAGCCGTTTCTGCAGCACTGGTGCCACGATGGAATTCGTACTCGTAAATAACACGATATTTCAAGTTTTCCATTTTGTAAACTGACTGGTGCAAACAGGTGCAAAGAAAAATCCAAAAGAGGAAAAAAAAAAGTAAATATCGTATAACTGTATCAAAGACCTTATACTTCTTACTACTAGACTGTGCACTATGGCGCAAAAAACGGTCCGAGCGAGAGGGCTCCCGTTGGTAGTGTGTCTCTTTCTAATGATGTGACCATGACCAAACATAACACGGGACAAATTGATTGTAAAAACAATAGTGTAAGTATCCCGATATATGTATTTATACTACCTAACTACGCTACCAAAACCTACCAAATTAATTGAAAAAAAAATATGTGTGCATATTTTTTGGAATCTACATCACTTATCGTATGGTGTCGGGCGTAAAGAATTTTAAAATTCCCGTGAATAGCACAAATAAAACATAGCCCCTAGTGCCCGGCAGCCTGCCTACCCTCGACTACGGTAGCGGTCTAGGTTACGGTATGGCAAGGGGTGCAAAGAATCCCGGACGAGATCCGGCTACCCCAACAAATACCGACGACAGGACCTGGCAACGTACAACACGCGCATACTCCGGACTCCGGACCGACGATAAGATCACCGAACTCGAAGAGGAATTGAGCAGTTTACGATGGAGTATTATAGGATTACCTGAAGTTCGAAGAGAGGGGGAGGACTCGATAATCCTCAAATCCCAAGTCTGCATAAGTCTTGTTCTTCAAGACCCATCGTATAGATAGGAACAAAAAGCTCTCTGATCTTACTCTCAAGCTCATGAAGGAGAGGCGTGAGATGATCCTGCAGTCTTCAGACGATGCTTTGAAATACCCCAAAGGATCTCAATGATTTCAAATATTGTCCAGTTGCGTAGACAGTTGAGAAACAAAACTACACCAATTTTATTCCACTTGGAATCAATTTGCGAATAATATTAACAGCCGCTAAATTTTAGTCAAACAAAACCCGCCAAAAACTACGCAAACCTGGTGGTCTTACATTTAGTATTACCAGGCCCAAACATTTAAAAGTACTACTCAAGTCAGTAATAATGAATTATTTTTTAAATACAATGAATTGATTAATTATAGGAACTGTAAAAATATTTAAATACGTTTCAAAGTTTCATAGACTTTGAAACGTATTCAAATATATTTTTTTATTCGTTCGTTTTGGTATAACATAAAAAATAATAATATAAAATTTTCTACCAAACACAATGATTAGTTGAGCTTTCAAGATGTCAGACACCCGGCTTAGGGTATATAAGTTCTGTGGTCAGACAAGGACCAAAGACCTTATATGTATTTCTTACTACTGGACTATGTACCAAAAATTTTTGTTTAGCTAAAATGAAATCTATTATCATACGCCTAGGTTAGCTATTTCCTTATAAGCGGTAGCTAACCAAAAGCGGTCCTGGCGAGAGGGTTCCCGCTGGTAGTGTGTCCTTGTCTGACATCTTGAAAGCTCAACTAATCATTGTGTTTGGTAGAAAATTTTATATTATTATTTTTTATGTTATACCAAAACGAACGAATAAAAAAATATATTTGAATACGTTTCAAAGTCTATGAAACTTTGAAACGTATTTAAATATTTTTACAGTTCCTCAATTCATTGTATTAAAAAAAAAATATATAAGTATTTAAGAGTAGTTAGTACTTTTAAATGTTTGGGCCTGGTAATACTAAATGTAAGACCACCAGGTTTGCGTAGTTTTTGGCGGGTTTTGTTTGAGTAAAATTCAGCGGCTGTTAATATTATTCGCAAATTGATTCCTAGTGGAATAAAATTGGTGTAGTTTTGTTTCTCAACTGTCTACGCAACTGGACAATATGTGAAATCATTGAGCTCCTTTGGGGTATTCAATATTCAATATATTCAAAGCATCGTCTGAAGACTGCAGGATCATCTCACGCCTCTCCTTCATGAGCTTGAGAGTAAGATCAGAGAGCTTTTTGTTCCTATCTATACGATGGGTCTTGAAGAACAAGACTTATGCAGACTTGGGATTTGAGGATTATCGAGTCCTGAGAGTATGCGCGAGTTGTACGTTGCCAGGTCCTGTCGTCAGTATTTGTTGGGGTAGCCGGATCTCGTCCGGGATTCTTTGCACCCCTTGCCATACCGTAACCTAGACCGCTACCGTAGTCGAGGGTAGGCAGGCTGCCGGGCACTAGGGGTTATGTTTTATTTGTGCTATTCACGGGAATGTTAAAATTCTTTACGCCCGACACCATACGGTAAGTGATGAAGATTCCAAAAAATATGCACACATATTTTTTTTTCAATGAATTTGGTAGGTTTAGGTAGCGTAGTTAGGTAGTATAAATACATATATCGGGATACTTACACTATTGTTTTTACAATCAATTTGTCCCGTGTTATGTTTGGTCATGGTCACATCATTAGAAAGAGACACACTACCAACGGGAGCCCTCTCGCTCGGACCGTTTTTTGCGCCATAGTGCACAGTCTAGTAGTAAGAAGTATAAGGTCTTTGACAAGGACACACTACCAGCGGGAACCCTCTCGCCAGGACCGCTTTTGGTTAGCTACCGCTTATAAGGAAATAGCTAACCTAGGAGTATGATAATAGATTTCATTTTAGCTGAACAAAAATTTTTGGTACATAGTCTAGTAGTAAGAATTACGTATAAGGTATTTGAACTGTATAAATTCAAAATTGGAATTCCAAACCAAAGATATTCAGATATTTGAGATCTAAGTGGCCAGTACGACAAAACGCCAATTTCATAGGTAAGGACCTAATATTTCGGACCGCACGCAAACATTGTATTGAACAAGTGACTGGCTGGAAAACCGCGCGGGAACCAAATAATATAAAAATCTGTTCAATTATAAACATTAGCCTCTAATTATTTCTATGTTATGTATTTCTTCTCCTTTCTCTGTCATATATTTATTAGTATATTATGTAGTATTGTATAAATGTATTTTATTTTATTATGTGTAAGTAATATTATTTATGATATTTGGTACACTGACAGCCCTAAATTCATCTCCTATTGTTCAGTCCATCCAAAGGTTGTCTGTAAGAGATTGCCCTGTGCGATAAGACCGCCCATTGTACACTTGTTTATGTAAATGTTTTTCCTGTATGTTTTGTGGTGTACAATAAAGTATATAATAAATAAATAAATAAGGTTCCTAATTGTATGTAAATAAATAAACGTACCTAACGTTCTTGTTCCTAAGCTGCACTTACTTATTTTATCATAGAGGGTGATAAAAAGTGGAGTGTCCACCTCCGGAGCAACACTATGTTAAGCTCGAGTGACGTACTATGAATCCCTCGCAGCGATCAGGATTCTACTTTAGGATCCTTTGGTCCGCTCTGGATAAAAAAAAACACCTTTAAAATTGTTGTTTGCTCCCTAGATAAACAATGTACTATAGTAATTTGCCAATTATTGGTATTAGAGTCATCTTCGAATCTTAACCAAATGCACCCAATGAATACCAATATTTTACATGGAGCTTCCTACTGGTTACATTTTGTCCTTCACATCACAACACAATCCAATACTTAACTAAATGTACATATGTAACACGATGCCCCTTGGTAAGACTGGTTGTGGTTGTCAGACATTCGGGCTTCTGAACACCCTTCACTAATGACTGTCAAGCTTTTACGAATAGGCGAAGTAATTGGGACTTAAACTAAATTATGGGTCATCCATACACTGAACACCTTGAACTAATCAGCTAGAGGACCTGCTTCTCGGTCATGAATAAGTAGTAAGAAATACGTATAAGGTCTTTGAACTGTATAAATTCAAAATTGGAATTCCAAACCAAAGATATTCAGATATTTGAGATCTAAGTGGCCAGTACGACAAAACGCCAATTTCATAGGTAAGGACCTAATATTTCGGACCGCACGCAAACATTGTATTGAACAAGTGACTGGCTGGAAAACCGCGCGGGAACCAAATAATATAAAAATCTGTTCAATTATAAACATTAGCCTCTAATTATTTCTATGTTATGTATAAAGGTTCGTAATTGTATGTAAATAAATAAACGTACCTAACGTTCTTGTTCCTAAGCTGCACTTATTTATTTTATCATAGAGGGTGATAAAAAGTGGAGTGTCCACCTCCGGAGCAACACTATGTTAAGCTCGAGTGACGTACTATGAATCCCTCGCAGCGATCAGGATTCTACTTTAGGACCCTTTGGTCCGCTCTGGATAAAAAAAAAACACCTTTAAAATTGTTGTTTGCTCCCTAGATAAACAATGTACTATAGTAATTTGCCAATTATTGGTATTAGAGTCATCTTCGAATCTTAACCAAATGCACCCGAATACCAATATTTTACATGGAGCTACCTACTGGTTACATTTTGTCCTTCACATCACAACACAATTTAATACTTAACTAAATGTACATATGTAACACGATGCCCCTTGGTAAGACTGGTTGTGGTTGTCAGACATTCGGGCTTCTGAACACCCTTCACTAATGACTGTCAATCTTTTACGAATATGCGAAGTCATTGGGACTTAAACTAAATTATGGGTCATCCATACACTGAACAACTTGAAGTAATCAGCTAGAGGACCTGCTTCACGGCCATGAAGAAAAAAAAAAAAAGTTGATGTAGGCGATTAAGCTGATCGTGTTCTATGCCATTGCTGGGTTGCCCAAAGTCTCCATTTACCTGCACATTGCCGCTGGGTGATCTGAACGATGCCACCGTCAGTACCGTCACACTGCAATTGACTTGGCCACATAATGGGCACCTAATGGATTGATAGTAAAATAAGCGATAAACAAATATGTGTTTTTACGTGTATAAAAATAACATACGTGTTGTCGCAAACCCCACATGACAATTGCCGCAAGGATATCTACCTTCTGCTGCCTTATAGGTACCTACTGAAATAATGTAAATATACAAGTAATCATGAGTCAATCAGTCACGCCTTGTCGCTCAATCTAGGCCAAAAGACAATCAGAGATGATTATTTTTCTCCCAATTAGATGCAAATATTGATTCGCGCTAATAGTTCAAACAAGTAATATTTGTATTGATCCGTCCAATATTGATCGATATAATTATTATATTACGCAAGATCAATTTACCTTGAAATTGATTTCGGATTTTAGATATGATGTTCGCAATAGATACCGTACCTTCAAATTAAACGCGATTTTTTTCAACTGGCCCTGCTTTTTACCCGACTGCCGAAGGAGGGTAATGTGTTTATCAGTCTATGTATGTATGTATGTATGTATGTTTGTTCCTATATGGCGTTCCAGAGAACAAACGCGTTGGACGATTTTGATGATTCATACGTCAATCGATGCGTCTTAACCCTGCGAGCGTCATAGGCTACATTAAAATTGGATAGTAGAAAAATGGCGGATTTTGGGTGCCATATTGTGGGGGACCAAATTTTTTTTCTTCCAAACCCATCGTGTGGGGTATCAAAATAAAGGGTATTAAGAGGTGATTTCAAAAATATATAACACTTATATGTTTAAATGTATCTAATTACTACGTTTACTTTGGAACTTTGTATTCTCAAAAATCATGTAGGTAAATTCTGCACTAACCACAGAATAGTTATAGCGATACTCACGGTACTCACCTTACAAGGAAAAAATAAGTCCATTATTCATTAAGTAATGAGTCTAAAAAAAACATCTCTTTTAAAGGTAATTAACTCTGCACACCCAATTTCCCAAGAATATTATCATGTTTTGGAAGAATTTGTGAAAGTTTGCCCCCGGGGCACATTAGTGGCGCGTTTTGCACCTGAGAAAGCTGGAACTTACGGGATGATGTCATACCATGACGGAGCTAACTCAGATCCGTGCCCTCTTCGCCTTATCTGGGACTTACAGTATATACCTTTGTCGCAAAAATGTTAAAGGCACCTTTTCACTTCACTACACTAACATACTTACCTGTCCGTTTTCACTGACACTATCTTGAATGCCTAAATAAGATGGCACTGTTGGATTTTGAAAAGGAGTAAAAAAGTAGTTTTTAACCGACTGTCCAAAAAGCAGGAGGTTCGCAATTCGTTTTTTTTAAGTTTTTTCGGGCATAACTCCGTCTTATATAGACGGATTTGCTCAATTATTTTTCTTTGAAAGGGTATACTCTCGAGTGGTTCAATTGTCACCAAATCAGAATTTGATGATGGGATCCCATGGAAATCGAGGAAATTCCTCAAATATTATAGGCAGACATATAGCGATTTTGGTATTTTCAATAACATGGCAAGCATTTGCACTCAGAAAGTATAATTTGGAGAAGTGGAACTGAAGAAGAAGACCACACATGGCCACTGGAACTCCTAGTATGTCATGGGTATAAGATATCCCGAATAGCGACTATGATGAAACAAATACATTATAAATAAATGGTAGGTAGGTACTGATGAAAATGGTACCATCGGCCTATTCTGATAATGAAACCGGAAGGTAGGCACTAGAACGCCGTAAAAAAACAATGTATTCCAGTCGTGTTTGTGCTTATTGGAATTGAAATGAGATTTACTCTGGCTATAAAGGTTTTTATGGTAATTAATATGCATGAGATTTCATGGTATTTTTTTTTAATTAAGTATTCTTCTCTTTTTAGTGGTGTGGTGGTACACCACAATAAGAAAAACAATAGAAAAAAATAAACCGTCTTCTCTAAAGCAAAACACTACAAAGCGAAGAATAACTTTGTCTTCCGAAGTCGGTGTCGAAAAACGAAAAACAATAGGTAGCAAAGACACCGACTTCGGAAAACAAAGATAAGTTAAGTTTTTCGCTTTCTAGTGTTTTGTTTTAGATAAGTCGGTTTATTTTTTTCAAGGAAGTGTTTTACGACCTGCTTAGGTAGGTGCTAGTCTTAGAGTTCTTGATGCTGTGTAGTTCTTGGCCTTAGAGTCTATAACGATGAACTCGTCAGGTCAAGATATTGGTATTGTGCGCACGGTCAGAGCCTTAGCCGAGCGAACCTTGGCAGTAGGCCAGGAAGGTGCTAGAAAATGACATCATACATTACGTAACTTGGGACAGGACAGTTTGTCCGGGTCCAGTCATTCAAGTGGCAATGAGCAATTAAGGTACCGAGATATCTACTGCTCGTTTGTACATCAACATCTCCATTGAAAGAGGTCGACTACTGCACATAGGTAGGTATCCTTCTCCAAATGTCATTCATAGACTCTAAATTTTTCGGATGAGAACCTTATAGACAGGCTCATCTCATTTTATTTTTAGTGACCTATAAATTAGAAGAAGGCGTATCACGGTAGATAGTACAACTGAATTAGGTATCCAGCTGAAACAGGCGTACTTAGTACTTATTAGGCACTTTAGGCACACTAATGTTATGCTAACGGTTAAAATAGATAACTATTTAAAACACATTAAATATTATACGTATCTAGTTAGCTTTCGAGTAAGAGCGACATGTTTTGTGAACGTTGTGTAATATTTGCCCACTTTTCCATGATTAGGTAAAGTTCGTTAGGACAATTTGTTTAACCTCATAGATTTTAAATTCCAAAAGATTAACGTGTAGATACGGTTAAGTAGAATTCTTGAATGCTTCCTTTTCTTTAGAACAAACTAGAAGATAAGAAAATTCCTGCGAGACTCCTAAGTTTTTTTGTTGTTAAGTATGATTCTTGAATCCTCTGGCTTTTGTTCCTTTCATGTATTTGTTTTTTTTTTTTCTATAGCCTGCACTGCCTTTTTCTGGGCAAAAGCCTCCCTCCACTTCTTCCAGCTCTCGCGAACTCGCGCGTCTTTTTGCCGATTCGGACGGAATCTAAGTATCTACCCCGAACTATTTGTAAATTCATTAAATTAAATCTCATTAGCTCCACCGTCTATTGCTAGTCAGTTATGGTACATTTAGGCCTGAGTTCTAATGAAAGTTAACTATATTGATACGAGAGAAAATTGCTCAACAGAATAAGCAGTGATGCAACAAAAAATGCCTATTTTCTTAAAATTACAATACTTACCAGTTTGCCATTTTTGAAATCATGATGTCTTAGAAACTTTTTATTTATTTTAGTAAACCTATCTGCAGCGGTCATCAAACCTAACTGTTTTTAGCACTTATGTTAAGTATAAACATCATAAAACTAAAACCTAATTATATGTCAAATAACAGATTTTAAAACTTGTCTTTTTTATAGGTATAACATTATGCACGAATTCCTTAACATGTTCTACAGGGCACACATGACCACATGCCATCAAAACTAACGAGTTCCGATTATAATTTTTACACAATGAATATTTTAATAATAGGTAGGTACCTATCTCCAAATCGGGACCGGTTATGAGAAAACAGATCCTGTTAGAAGTTATGAGCGTTTAGCTATGGGTACTCATAACTGTCGAGAACTCGAAAGTCAAAGTCCCTACCTACCTACCTGCCCAGTCTACCAACAAACATAGGTATCTCTCAGTAGCGCTACAAAATTGCTCGAAAGTAAGGCTCCACTTTAGTGCAAGAAAATGGTAAAGTATCAAAGAAAATGTGTCTGTAGATATCTACTATTTCGTAGATCCTTCCATCAAGCGATTGCGTGGACCTTGTTTCCAACTACCATAAGTCGCAGATACCTCTCAGAAGCAGATTTTAAAATGAGAATCACGTCTAAACGCCTAGTAGTAATTTTTTGAAAAAAAGTATGCGTTACATTAGACCATTTTCTTAATAATTTGATCTGAGAAAATTTTGAGTTTTATTCGTATAACATAATGTAATTAATATGTAAAATCATGTCTAACACGGACAAAAAACGACAATCGCACCAAAGCCGTCAGGCGTATTTTAATGAATTTATGTCACCATCTCAAAGACAATTTAATTATCTACATTTTGATCTGAAGCTTTTTTTTAAAGTCTTAGAGTATTATGAAAGTACTAAAAACTACAGGATTTTGGGTCGCGCGGGTGTGGAACGAGAGCGCGTTTTGTTCCCTCGAGATCGTTGGGGACTGTCGTCGTCTATCCAGACACGCTAGGTTTTGGGCATCCAGGCAAATCAACAGGGTATGTATCATCTGCCTACCCTGGTTCACACCGGTTTGTTTAAGCAGTGGCTTCGCTAGCGAACTGAAACCATTTGAAGAACGTACATTACATTCACCGAATTACGTCTCTGATCTGTCTATCCCTGTTTATCAGAGGAGACATGGTCTCAAACAACACAAGGTAACCGGAAATCTTTTAAAACAATGTATTTTCCACGTCGAGACGTCGTCGTCGTAAGAAACAGCATTGTATTGTCACGCTCATCATTCAATAACTGTGTCGTAGGTACTCACTGTTTACGTTTCCCATACCGGTGGCTTAAAACATATTCAGTGTAAGAATTCACGTCATCTGAACACTCGATAAAAACATCCAACTCCTTCCTTTTACATATCATAGTAGGTATAACAAGGAGTGACTACCAATTATGCTAAACATTGGCAGCGTAGTTTTCTCCATTTATTGTCTGATAGGCAAAATACATGTAACTACCAACCACTTAGGTCTCAGTTTACCCAAACCTTGGTGGGACATACCTACACCGTTGGTTTATTGTCTCCAGCTGAAGGCAGAATCTATAATTATGATCTGAGGGGACACCTAGAAGTCTCGACGTCCCAATACAGACACGTCAAACGAAGAATGACAAAGAAAGCCAACCCCAAATGATAGGATAAGGTTAGGTAAAGCGAGAGCAGCTCAGTTTCAGCATGTGTTGTTTTCCTGGCCTCCTGTCACTAATTTTGCGTCCGTCACTTGGATCTTCGGTGGCTTCTCATTTTGTAAGGTCTATCATAACCACATGATCCAGAAAGATCAAACGTTATAGGACGTATCAAGTAGACAGGGTA